>CM068748.1:19359099-19959099 GCA_035084275.1 Hydrolagus colliei
TGTCTGAGTGAGAGAGTGTGTGAGAGAGAGTGTGTGAGAGAGTGTGTGAGTGTGTGAGTGAGAGAGAGTGAGTGAGAGAGTGTATGAGTGAGTGTATGAGTGAGAGAGAGTGAGTGTGAGAGTGTGTGAGTGAGTGTGTCGTGTGTGTGTCTACAGCAAACTGCAGAAATATGCTCAGGGTAGATTATTACGGTGTTATATCACACAGACACACACACACACACACACTCCTCACACGACACACAGACACTCCTCACACTCACCAACCCATCGCAGTTGCTGATGGCCACACTGGCTCCCGGCATGTCGGTGATCTCCCCTGAGAACACGCAGTCTCTGTGCATCGGCTCCGACCACAAGTCCTGGAAGTCTTCCTGCCATCCCACTCCCGCCCCGGCCGCCACCAGCCGGTCGTTGTGTTTCAAGCGTAAATGGAGTCTCTCCCCGAACACGGTCAGGTTAAAGTACAGGTCACCGGCGGCTCGGGAGTCGGCTCGGGGGGCTCCTCGCACACGCCGCCCGGAGCCCAGCTCAGCCGACACAACGTGAGACACGTACCCGCCCTGGGCATCGGTCGAGACCGGTACAATCAGCCCGTATTGGCTTAAACTTGCCAGACAGGATATCTGTGGTGTGGGAGAGGGGCAGAGGGAGGGGAGGGAAGGAGGGAGAGGGGGGGGGGGGGCAGAGGGAGGGAGAGGGGGGGGGGGGCAGAGGGAGGGAGAGGGGGGGGGGGGGGGGCAGAGGGAGGAGAGGGGGGGGGGGGCAGAGGGAGGGAGAGGGGGGGGGGGGGCAGAGGGAGGAGAGGGGGGGGGGGCAGAGGGAGGGAGAGGGGGGGGGGGGCAGAGGGAGGGAGAGGGGGGGGGGGGCAGAGGGAGGGAGAGGGGGGGGGGCAGAGGGAGGGAGAGGGGGGGGGGGCAGAGGCAGGGAGGGGGGGGGGGGCAGAGGCAGGGGGGGGGGGCAGAGGCAGGGAGGGGGGGGGGCAGAGGCAGGGGGGGGGGAGGGAGGGAGGGAGGGAGGGGGAGGGAGGGGGAGGGAGGGAGGGAGGGGGAGGGAGGGGGGAGGGAGGGAGAGGGAGGGAGGGAGAGGGGGAGGAGGGAGGAGAGGGGAGGGGAGGAGGGAGAGAGAGGGGGCAGGGGGAGGGAGAGAGGGGGGGAGAGAGAGGCAGAGGGTGGGAGAGGGGGGGCAGAGGGAGAATGGGGAGGGAGAGAGGAGTAGAGGGAGAATAGGGAGAGAGGGGCAGAGGGAGGGAGAGAGGGGCAGAGGGAGGGAGAGAGAGTGGGGAGAGGGAGGAGAGGAGGGGGGGAGAGGGAGGGAGAGAGGGGGGCAGAGGAGGGAGGGGGAGAGAGAGTGGGGAGAGGGAGGCAGAGGGGGTGCAAACAAGACACAAATTGTGTATGTACAATTATTATTATGAATTAAGATTTTTTTAAAACATGATCAGAAGACTTAAATTGTAAGTCACACATCACACACTCCTCCTCTTAACTTAACGATTGGTATCGTTACTTGAATAAAATTGCTAACACTGCCTGCACCCCCCCCCCCCCCCCCCCCTCCCCCCCTCCCACACACACACACACACACACACATCCCTCAAGGTTTCACGGCAAAGAGACATTGACACTCGCAAGAAAAAATACAGTCTGCAAAAGTCTTTACGTTGGGTAAGGGAGTGATTGCATTGGAAACCATCAGACTGGAGCGAGGTTCCACTCGTAAAATAAATCACAGCAACTCACTCACCTTCTGGGTTTGCAGCTTGAAGTCTGGACTCCAGGAACAGCCACGGCACCAAATAAGAGACGAATAAATAGTAATAGTCCATATCTGGGTTTTTTTTTCTCTCTCTCTTTCTCTCCCTTCCACCCACCCCCACCCACACACCCACACACCCACACACACACACAAAATAATAATAATAATAATAATGTTTGATTGGCGAGGGAAAAGGGGACAGAGAGGAGAGGAGAGAGGTGGGGAGAGAGGGAAATCAGCAAAGCTCCGTCTTTACTGTCTACCAAAAAAAGGGGGAAAGGAAAAAAAAAAATATCTAGAATCACAAGAGAGCCCTGGTTTGCAGAGCTGTTTCAAAACAGCCGGTGGGAACTTGTAAGGTTTGTGATGCTGCCTTGGTTGAAAATGACAGATTTCTGGAGGTGTTTCCACGGGAGGGAGGGAGGGGAAGGAGGGGGGGGGGGGGTCTTGTGTATGTGTATGTGAGTGTGTGTGTGTGTGTTTGACCTTCGATGAACTGACTGACTGTGAGTAGAGTCTGGGGGGCGCCCGAAACCCTGTTTTTGGCCAAACGCTGGTGTGTAGTTGGGAGGGTGAGCAGCGGTTTAAGTTAAACCCCGGGCTCCCAGCGCCGCCAGTGACGCCACATGATGGACGGGTTGGGCGGCGAGTGGTGGGATGTGGATCAGCCCCCAGGTCAGGAGCAGGAACCCCGGCCACGCTGTCACCTTCGGGCTCCCATCAGCTCAAATCAGTTCAGCTCACACCGGGATCACGCTCAGCTCTGCCCAGGCTCAGATCAGGCTTGGGCTTAGACTCCAGCTCAGATCGGCTCTGGCTCAGGCGGGAGGGAGGGAGGGAGGGATGGGGGTTGTGGGGGGGGGGGGATGGGGGGATGGGAAGAGGGGAGGGAGAGTTGAGGAAAATGGGAAGGGAAAGGGAGGGTGGGGAGAGGGGAGAGTAGGAGGGAGAGGGGTGAGGGGGGGGAGAGGAGAGTGAGGAAGGTAGGAAGGTAGAGGCGGAAGGGGGAGGGGAGGGGGGGGTGGGCAGAGTGGGTAGGAAGAGGGGCAAAGGGAGAGTGTGGATGGGGAAAGGGGGATGGGGAGGGGAGATGGGGAAGGTGAGAGGGAGGGAGGGAGAGGGAGGGGAGAGGGAGGGAGGGAGAGGGGGGGATTGGGAGGCAGAGGGGGAGGGGAGAGTGGGAGGGAGAGTGAGGAAGGGAGAGGGGGGAGTGGAGAGTGGGAGGGAGGGAGAGTGAGGGAAGGAGGGAGAGGGATGAGGTGGGGAACCTCACAGATCAATAACGTGTTTGCATCCCTGTGATGGCAGGAGTTGAATTCAGTGTTTGTGCTGCAGTATGGCTGAAACAATTTGCACAGTAAATAGACCCAATATTTTCACACTGTGAAATTCACATTATCTGTAGTGAAGACATGAATTTACATTTTTAGGGTGAGGGTGATTTATTTGGACACGTGCGCCTTCATTATTGTGGTGCCCCTTCATTATTGTGGTGTCCCGTAGCTCAGTGGTTAGAGCACTCGCCTTACAAGTGTGAGACCTGTGTTCGAATCCAAGCAGGTCAGGGCGAAACCTTGGGCAAGTTTCCTTACTCCACACACCTAATAATAATCCCTCCCAAAAAAAACCCCACAATAATAAAATTGGTCATTTCAATCCACCAACTGTGAGTGGGACACTGCTGTGCGCAATTGGCTGCCGCGTTTTTCCCACAAATACACAGTCAATTCACCTTACAGTACAGTACATTCTGTGAAGCGCTTTTGAGACGTCTCGAAGACGTGAAAAGCACTATATCAAATTCAAGGATAATTATTTTTATGATCCAAATCGATCCCATACACAATTTAATTAGCTTGTCACTGTTTATGAAATGTTGCTCGTGCAACTGGCTGCAAAATTTGCCTATATAGCAACATTCGATTTCAATTCTTGCCAAGTTTCTTTTGTAAGCCCTTTCGAGATGTTTACTTGATGTGAAAGATGTTATATTAACACAAGCTACTGTGATTGTTTGTGCTTGCACTACTGTTAAAAATGTAACAAGTGTTTTCTCACCCTTTTGTTACTTATGTTACATTTCCAGCGTTGGTTGGCATTGCTACATTTCCAGGAATAGTTAGTTTATGGTTTTCAGACATTTCTGCTGTAAATACTTTAGAACAACAACAAACAATTATGTTTGTAAAACAGCTTTCACATCGGGAGGACATTTGCATCTACCTCCACTTTTCCAATTCTGAATCTCCAGGATATAGTTACAAGATAATTCTGTCTCTGTCTGTCTGTCACATTACACTACTGTTTTCTGTTGATCTGCCTGAATCTTCCTATTTTCTCCTCATCTCCAAATCTGGAGTCCTGTAGCTCAGTGGTTACCTTACCAGCGTGAGACCTGTGTTCGAATCCAGGCAGGTCAGGGCGAAACCTTGGGCAAGTTTCCTTACTCCACACGCCTAATAATAATCTCTCAAAAATAAAAACCATAATAAATTAGTCATTTCAATCCACAACTGTTTGTGGGACACGGCTGTGCACAATTGACTGCAGCATTTCACCCACAAATATTCAGTCAATTCACTTTACAGTATATTCTGTGAAGTGCTTTGAGACGTCTAGAAGATGTGACAAGAGCTATATCAAATGCAAGGATTTTTAAAAAATCTTTCCTACTGCCTCACCATCAATTCCCATCTTTCACCTGACTTGTACTTTTCTCATAGCTTACTTATATCTTGCTAACTGCTTCCTCTGATATGTGTCTTATCAGTTGCTCAGTTTGAAATCTCTTATCATTTTACCTTGTCTCTCCAAGTTTTCTGACTCTGCCTGCCTCAGTTTACCTAGTACTGTAGTCAGTGGGAATCCAATTGTTAGTCATTGGGGAATCACTTTTCCAGGGATAATAATCTTTGAAGAAACAAAACGATAATACTTTGGTCACTCAATCCACGATAGTTTGTGGGACACTGCTGTGCACAATTAACTGCCGTGTTCCACCCACAAATGTACATTTAAACACTCATTTAAGATGCTATCCTGGGTGTAGGGCCCTATATCAGTGCAAACAAGACACTGATTTTCCGCACTTGCTTAGTATGGTGGAAGGTGCCTCCGAGCAGGTTGAGGCTGTCAGCATATGAGGTCATAAGGCAATCAGATGAGTTGGAGAAAGTTACGGTTCATCTAGGACATGATGTTTGACAGGCAATCAGTCAAAATAACACTGGTCCTGGCGACGACAACAGCAACAACAACAAAATCGCCTTTCACGTCAGGAGGACGTCCCAAAGCGCTGATTTGGGTGGGAGATAGAGAGATGGAATTGGGTGTCATTTGTACACACGTGGATGTGAACCGCATGTCAACAGATGTTGCTGCCGATTAAAACAACACTACAAGTGACTGTAAAAATACTACAGCAGTTCATATGACAACTGTATATTTCATCCACTTGAAAGTGGCTATTTCCTTACCAGTTTTGACTCCTCAGCATCCCCTCTTTGTGCAGTTTATCTTCCAGAATCAGTAGGATATTTGATTATGGATTAATATTATAACTGAGTCCAATGCACTGCCTCCCCCCATTAAGACGTAACACACATCTCCAGCAAGGATCATTGCACTGCAATCTTGGCTGATTTTTCCATTCCCTTCTTTCCCTAACAGTGGCGCTGAAGCTATTTATTGAAGCCAAACTGAGATGAACTGATTCATTATACACCAGAGATTGAAACTCAGACTTTCTTGCTCTGAAAGGCTCCACTACCCGTTGAGCATTTGGGGAGTTATTAAGGAGTCGGTATAACAACTTTTACTTTATCACAGATGTACAAAATTACCTGGGAACAGATCGCTACTGTTTCTGGAACTGAGGTCAATTTGCTCCATAAATATACACATATGCCCACAAATAGAGAGTCAATCCACTTTAAAGTATATTCTGTGAAGTGCTTTTAGATGTCTAGAAGACGTGAAAAGCGCTATATCAAATGCAAGGATTATTATTATTATAATCTAACCTGTGTGAAAATCATTTTGCAATGCGGTTATTGCAACTGGAAAATATAAGAGGTCGATCAAATACAAGTTCACGTAGGATAATGTCTCGTTAAGTCTGAATTTGCAGTGATTATTATGCTGCAAGGACTGATTTGACATTGACAATTAGCTTGAGAGTGCAAACGAGTAGTTCCAAATTACAAAACCCTGCCCTCTGCTGTGTCCAATTAAATAAGATTAGACCATTTCTTATTAGTAAGCAAATGTTAGCAATTTGACTGTTCTATTGGCTGTTTACCAATATTACACATACAAAGGCATATAGCTGGCTGCCTAGGAACATTTAACATTCAATTTTTAAGACTTAACAGCTAAAGCAGTGTGTAACCATCTCATGAGGTGGTCTCACACTGTGAATGCTAACTTTTGCACCAGATTGTTTGCCTTAAGATGTAGTTAAACCACAATACAATCCTCAACATAGCTGGCCTGTTTGATGCTGTGCATGTATTAATTGTTACCGGATTCATTTGCTGATGTTAGTAATTAATGTAGATGGTTGCCATATTAGGAAATAATATTATTATCCTTGCATTTGATATGGAAATTAATCATGTCATTGAAATGTATCGACGCACTTCTCAGGATTTACTCCAAAGTGTGTATTTGCCTGTAAATGCAGTAGGCAATTTGAACACGCAACCGCCCACAAACGGCCATCATGAAGTGAATGATCAATTTTATCTCGGAGAACAGTAGCCAGGACACTGGGTCAAATTTCCTTCTCTTTTCAAATAGTGCTACGGGATTTTTGATATCCACCTAGAAAGAACCGCAAAAAATTGCCTGAAGGAAACCTAAGCATTTAGCGCCTATCTCTAAATATGGCATAGTAAAAGTTAAACATGGTTTAATTGTTTCATGGGATTGTTTTCAACTATTTGTTGCAGAATTTTTTCCCAAGAAAATCATATTTGTATCTACTTATTTCATTCCAGTCCATGGAGGGTGAATGTTCTGCAGCACATTGAAGGTTTCTAGTACACAGTGAAAATTAAAAGTACGGTTTTAATAATAATCATCTACGATAATTATCCATTTGAAAATCAGGAAAAAGTAACAATTTCTTCATATGCATATCTGTGTTTCAGTAATACAATGGCAGAATATTTGTTCTCTACCATATGGTTATCAAATTGGAACAATATTTGAAATCTTTATAAATTCAAAGAAAAATAATTGAATAAAGATTATAATAATATAATAACCCTTGCATTTGATGCAGCACCTGATCACGTCATTGAGATGTCCCAATGTGCTTCACAGTATATTGTAAAGTGTATTTTGTGGGTGAAACATTCTAAAGAATAAATAATCTAATGTAAGTGTGTATCAGTTAGGAATTTAGATACTAAAACAAAAATATGTTCAGCAATACTGTAATGAAAAGCAAGAATGACATATCTTCCCTCCGCCCCATTTATAATCCTGCCTCTATGCTGTCCTTCAGTTATCCATTCAGAACTGTCTATCCTGTGGCTGACTGATAGCATTCAACAGAGTCTGGACAAATGAACCAGATGGGGAAAGGAATGAGAGTTATTTTGGAAGAGAGATTATACAGGGATCAGGAAATGGCAGATGTGTTGAAAACTTTTTTCATGTTGGTCTTCGCAAATGAAGACTGCTCTGGAATTTGTCCAGTCTTCATTCCAATCCCTGTCATTCTGGCTCTATAATCTATATGACACGTAAGCATGAGCAAAGCAGGCTTTATGAAGTATGTTTTAAAGAAGTAAAGGTGAGAAATTCCTCTTAACACTAGGTATTGTGATCAACAATAAGTACTTGTAAATGGGATTTTGCTATTGTAAGTACACATTGTCAAAGCACTAAAATTAGCAGCAGGAGGAATTTATCACCCTTAATATTTGCAAGATGCCTGGTCAGATGAGATACATCTTAAAATCCTCGAGAAATTGAGAGGTGGAATAGGCAAAGTTGAGGTTTTAGAAACTTCCAAACAACTGGAGTTGTACCTAAGGACAGCAAATATTCAAAAAGGGCACACGACACTGTATCATCTTAACAATTATTGATCGCGTTGGTTCACATCTTTCACTGAAGAACATACTTAAGAGAATTGGATAGGATTTTAGAAATGCATATCTAAAGACCAAGAAAGCCATATGTCCTCACTAATACCATGCTTGGATTCTTTGAGAACGTTACTAAACTCATGGATGAGCACTACCTACCCTCCTCTTCGATCACACCTTCAGTCACCCTACTATCCCTGCCCCGCCTCTCCGGATCCCTGCCCCTCCTCTCTGGATCCCAACCCCCAGTTTGGGTCAAAATCCCTGATCGTCCAGCACCTTGGGATATCCTCCTGATGTGAAAGGCACTGAATAAATGTTGTTTATTGTTGTTGTATTCAGTATCATTTACATGGTTTGTCAATAGAGAGTACAGTACTTGATAAAATTTTGCTCATGAAACTTTTAAAGCTGGTTAAAGTTCAAGGAATTAAGGGCAATTTGATTAGCCAGATAGATCATGGGTTCAGCCAGAAAATGACGAAAAAGGGGAAAGAGCTGTGATGAACCGGAGATGAGTGGAGCTTTGCAAGTCTGTTCTGCTTCACTGACTATTCCAAGTTGAAGTACTTGAAAGACAGCATATAGAAAATCTGTTGGTGCCAAGCTGCGAAGCAATTGGATGAAAAGCAGAATAATCAGTATTAAATCAGAAGTCAGGATTATTTCACGGATAAACAAAGGATTGATGGATGCCTTTTAATGGAATATAATTTAAGATAATTGGAATCGGAAACGTGCATGAAGAAAGGATATGTTTTGGCAAAGACAAAGAAGGATTTAGGATGGACCCTTAAATCATTAAAAGTTTCTATTCAAAATATTGAAGCATTTAATTAAATCTTGTATAATCTAAATTATTTGCCCTTTTTACACCATTGTAATGATTGTACATTTCTCTCTCTCTCTCTATATATATATATATATATATATATATATATTTTGAAATGTATATATATTGTGGAGTCCTGCAGCTTGGTGGTCAGAGCACTCACCTCGCAAGCAAGAGGCCGTGGGTTCGATTCCCAGGCAGAGCAAAACAATGGGTAAGTTGCTTTATTCCACACGTCTTTGTACTCCTTCCTGTAAGTAGGAACCAGGTTTTTAAATTGACTGGTAGATCATTTTTCCATGGGTAATAATCCTTTCAAAACAAAATTAATTAAAAAATCACTCAATCCACAAATCTTTGTGGGACACCGCTGTGCGCAATTGGCTGCCACATTTCACCCACCAAATATAGAGTCAATTTATTTGACAGTATATTCTGTGAAGCATGATAACGCTCTATATCAAAAGTATTTTAAAAAGGCATTCATTTAATTGGCAGATTTTTGCAGACTATCATGCTCAGAAAATTGGCATAATTTTCCAAGGAAAGCTTATTTTACACCTGCAGGGTGCAATCTTGTTTTACATTCACCACTAGGTTTCATTATCTCCCAAGATTGTGGAATGATTAGTTATATGTAAAACGTACATTTAATTTATTTGGTACTTTATTAAATTTGCTGATATTCTGACCTGCATTATGATTAGAATTAGGGCCCTGAATATCATATTGTAAGTAGTTGGTAAACTATTTACAGTATGTGACAGTCAAAAATAAATTTGGCTGTTAACGGAGTGGATGTTTATATAGGTAAGAAACCAAACCAGAGAGAATTGTTACTTAAAACATATGTAAGTTGTATAATTGTGTTTCTTTTTGTCATAAATGATGATTCCAAGTCCTGATGAACCCACAACCTTTCTAATTCAGAGGCAAGAGTAGTACCGTTGCATCCGGCTGACACACAAAATAGCAGGGCTATGTAATTTTTTGATCTAGCTGTAATTGTTATCCATAATTTGTTTGTAAAGCTTGAGCAATGTATTTTATATAAATACCTTTTCCATTGAAAACACCGTCAATACAAATTGTTATTATTTAGAAATGTAAATTTGTTGGCATTAAAAAAGTAAAATGAATTACATGATTAACTTATCTGCAATATTCCTTGGGGTATATTAAAAAATAAAATATGATCAAAAAGCTCAAAAATTCCACCTCCTGGCTTAGACTGATTCCTTCCATTCTGTCTGTCTCATAAACATATCATAGGTAGGTGTGTACTGTGGAATCTTTGCTTAAGTTATCTATCTATCTATCTATCTATCTATCTATCTATCTATCTATCTATCTATCTATCTATCTATCTATCTATCTATCTATCTATCTATCTATCTATCTATCTATCTATCTATCTATCTATCTATCTATCTATCTATCTATCTATCTATCTATCTATCTATCTATCTATCTATCTATCTATCTATCTATCTATCTATCTATCTATCTATCTATCTATCTATCTATCTATCTATCTATCTATCTATCTATCTATCTATCTATCTATCTATCTATCTATCTATCTATCTATCTATCTATCTATCTATCTATCTATCTATCTATCTATCTATCTATCTATCTATCTATCTATCTATCTATCTATCTATCTATCTATCTATCTATCTATCTATCTATCTATCTATCTATCTATCTATCTATCTATCTATCTATCTATCTATCTATCTATCTATCTATCTATCTATCTATCTATCTATCTATCTATCTATCTATCTATCTATCTATCTATCTATCTATCTATCTATCTATCTATCTATCTATCTATCTATCTATCTATCTATCTATCTATCTATCTATCTATCTATCTATCTATCTATCTATCTATCTATCTATCTATCTATCTATCTATCCATCTATCTATCTATCCATCTATTCATCCATTCATCCATTCATTCATCCATTTATTTATTTAAATCTGTCTAATACTCTGTGAAATAAAATAGTTCTACTTGAATATCATCATGCTACCAATGATAATCATTGCATTCGATATAGTGCCTTTCACATTGAGAGGACATCCCAAAGCACTTCACAGAGTATATTGTGATGTGGAGTGACTGTGCATTTGTAGGCACCCGTAAAATGGAGGCTTGTAACAGGATTTTTCTCCATTTCATGTGACTCTGAACCTGGCCATTATTTAATAATAGATCACTGTGTCAGTACCAGCTGACGTTATGTTCAGAAAATTTGCTGTTCGCATTCACAGATAAAAAAAACCTACCATAATTCTGCAGTAGGACACTTAAGACAATGTTCTTTTTTGCTGATGCCACCAAACAGACATTTTTGTTCATTCTATAATTATTGCAATTGTCACACACAAACAACAAAATAAAGCTTGTTTAGCAACTAAAGACCTGATGAAATATTATCTTTCGTATCAAAGGTTAACTAGAAATTTCCATTGCAGTACCAACATTGCTATGTTTTCCCCCAAGCAAAGTGTTAAGGGTAACAAAAGGACTTGACCCAATGTCCAATTTTGTTTTACGTATTTGGAGCAACTACCAGACATTTTATGAAGGGTCATAAAATTCCGTCTGCACTGCTCTGTTTTGTGTATTCATGGTCTGCAACTCAGCTTGCTTTAGACGACACTTAAAGTCATAGTCAAAGGGGAAGAATCTCCCTTTTTTTCCCCATTGATAGCACCAGGGCAGTGTTGACTTCTGGTAAAACAATTTCAAATAATCTTTTACTCCTACCAACTTTAAATACCTTGAATGTGTTTGGAAAATTTTAAATAATAATGGTATAATGATCCTTGCATCTGATGCAACGGCTGCAAGATCCAAATGCTTGTCAGAAGGCCTTCCTCACCCAAACCTCGCTTGTGATCTCCTGTGAATTTATCTGTTTCTCTTACAAATATACAGTTCAATTCACTTTACAGTATATTCTGCGAAGGCGCTACATCAAATGCTAGGAATATTATTAGTGTTATTGTTCTCTGGACAATTATTGGCCAGGATGCTCAGAAGAATGCCTTTCTCTTTTTAAATTGTGCCTCAGCATCTCTATTGCCCATCTAAGTAGGCAGACGGGACCTCGGTTTAACGTTTCATCCAAAGGACACTTCCTCCTTTGGTATCCGCGTGAGCCAAACTGGTACCTAAATAATGCGTTGCAGAACATATTTTGATACAGTAAAGGTACACAGTTGCTGCAGCACAATTCGAAGTGCCGCACAATTGCACTTCGAAACATCACAAACAAACAACAAAACTTACATTTATATAGCGCCTTTCATGTCGAGAGGACATCCCAAGGCGCTGTACAGTCAGGTAGGACAAGAGCAGGGTGGGAAGGATCAGGGCAGGATGAAGAATAGTAGGATTTACTATCACAGATTTAAAGTAGAAAACTTCTGACAGTAGTGCAAGCTTGCTGTGTTTTACTCTACAATCAAACTGCATGACCATCAAATGAGCTACAAATAAGGTGATCATTTGCTCCTAACAGGGTCTCTGTCCATTTTGTGTGGTTCAATCCTGAGCTGCAAAGTGCCTGAGTCATAAGAAAAGTTTCCCCTGTTGCACAAAATCAAATTCGCTCAGATTAGGTATAATATAATACATGGAGAAAGGGGTAGATCATGAGACTTTGAAAATGAGAAATTTAGCAAACAGTGCAGGTCACTCTAAAAAGTTATAGAAATGTTCAAACTGAATTTGGGATTAAAGAAAGCTAACAGTTCAAAGTGCTCTACCAATAAATTCACCTTTTGCAGATTAAACGTTAAAAAAGAATAACAACAAAATTACATTTATATAGCGCATTTTGTGTCAGGATGACATCCTATGGCGCTGTGATTAGTCAGAATTTACGATGTCCTCGGCTGAATTTACAGAAAGAGCACAAGCTGGGCAGATAATAGGAACTAAAATACAATTTGAAATTCAGTGAGTAATGTCTGCCTTATTGTGATGCCCCCACCCACCCTCCCAACAAACACCTTCTTTCCCAGGAATATACTTTGTGTGGAGATGCATCAGGGAGGAAGTAATCCACTTTGGATGGATAGAGTTTGGCTCCATCCATGGCTTGCAGGATTATACAAGCTACACTATCTAACAAGACTGGAATTTGAAAAAAAAACTATTTTACCCATACAAATATGCATGCTCTTAACCATAACAAGGATATGTATTTGTTTCAAGCCATGGTCCATAAGATGCTAGTAGATTTGAATGATACATATTTTAGAGATATATAGGAGGGCAGAAGGCCGTTCAGCCCACAGTGTCTGGGCTAGCGCTTTTAAAGAGCAATCCTTTCTGTCTCCTTTACCTGCCCCTTCCCCATCTTCTGTATCATGTATTTGATCTGTTTAGCTGCATGCGTGCTGAAGCAGACTTAATTATGTATTTTGGCATATGACCAATTTGAATTGATTGATTGTTTATCTGGCTTTCTTTGTGGCGCAGTGGAAGGTTTATTTTTACCTATCTACTGTATGTTTTGCATATCTGAACTGCATTATGTGAACTAATGCAAGGTCTTGCGTGTCTGAATTCCATTTTGTTATAATAGAATGGGCTAGATGTATGATAAACTTGTCTCTGTAGTCCAACAATTACTCAAGCTTCTTCTGAAGTCAGTTGTTAATCGATTCAAATGTCTAAAAAATGTTGATGGAAAAACAACTGGTAAATAATTTCTCCCCAAACAATCCATACTCTCTGCATTTCAGCTTTTGGCATATATGCACATCACTGATTGATGAGCAAATTGTAGCTTCGCAGATAATCTCTGAATCCTCCCATTGCGCATTAATGACCTCAGTGCAGTGCAATAATATACATTAGTCAGTGCCTTGGGACATCCTCCTGATGTGAAAGGCTCTATAAAATTGTAAGTGTTGTTGTTGTTGAAGAACATATTCTTGGCATCAGTATTGTTCATTCGTTGCTGGTGGTCTGAGAGTGAATTAACTATTTGAGTTGTGCTGTGAATGTTGAGAAATATGCTATTCGCCCACAAATATACAGTCAGTTCACTTTACAGGATATTCAGTGAAACGCTTTGAGAGGTCTAGAAGAAGTGAAAGGCGCTCTATCAAATGCAAGGATCATTATTAGTAGTAGTATTATTAGTCTTATCAACCTCACCAAGCCAGTCAGGTGGACGAGGAGCAGGCCAGAGTCTGCTGAGCAGAGTGGGTGGGCAGGCTCATAGGGATTAAGCAAATGCCTTGCTGGTCGGCCTTCCCAATTCCTCCCTCCACAGGCTGCAGATAATCCAGAACTCTGCGGCCCATGTCCTCTACTGTTCCAAACTGCGTGACCCCATCTCCCCATCCTTGCCCAACTCCATTGGTTCTCCATCATCCAGAGGATCCAATTCAAGATCCTGGTCCTCACATTTAAAGCCCTCCACAACCTCACCCCACCTTACATCCGTGACCTCCTATCCTCTTACCAATTTAACTTATCAATTAACACATAACAACCCTGACAGAATTCTACATTATTTTGGACCACTACACTGAGTGTCTGACACATGCAGAAACTCTTCACTAGGTATAAAGGGCTCAAAATGAAATGGAAGTCCATGGAGTTCCACATATGTATTGCTACCTACACGTGGAAATTTCCTTATGTCTAAAATGGAATGAGCACACTCTGCCTGGAGGGATGCACCCAGTTTATCTAGTTCTGAAGAGTTTAGGTGCAGGTTGCCAAGAGCCAAGGCTTGTGGACACCAGAGCTTTGGGGTGATGCTGCTCAACTTTTAGCTAAAACTGCATAGATTGCCAATGAGAGCATTGCTGGCAGACTTCCTGCTGCTTATCCATCTAGACCCACCACACCCATTAGGGCTTTGGCTTTCAGCATTAACTGGAACTCAGTGGAAAGAATTCCTGATCCTGTGATTCCTCTGTTTGTCTAAGTCCTGTCAATGAAGTCATCCTTCAGAGGTGCCCTGGAGTACTGTAGACTCAGGAACTGGATTATCAAGACAAAGGATAGATTTTAACTCTGACATTCTGTTGACAAGCAACTCACTTTGGAGGCAGCTCAGATCTTGCTCACTTCCCACCTCTGCTCAAGGAAGACAGTCACTAGTTGGCCAAATTCATTCCCTAATTTGAAGAGTGCAACTTAAGGAACATAAATATTTTCTCCTCTCAGTCTATTTGTGATTCTCTAATTTTATGAATGAAGGCATAGAGCATAAAATCAAGGAAATTTACAAATTGCTGGTTTATTTGGTAGCTCTTTGAAAGAGCCAGCACAGATAAGGTAAGCCAAATAGCCTCCTTTGGCGCTATAAAATTATATGATTGATTCTATAATGAAGGGGCAAATGGTTTTCACTGAAAGAGAGACATAAACCGATCATCAATGAGAAATGGTTGCCTGGAAAAGATGTCAATTTTAGTTTACGTGATTCTATTCAAATGCTGACTTGAATTAATGGAGGAACCTTCAAGTGCATTTTGTTTCTTTGGGCCATTTCTGTCAGATGTCTGGCTTCCTTTGTACATTTCCTTACATCATTTTTGCAAAATCAATACAATGAGCGTTCAGAAGGGTTAAATTACCACTTACATAATTGATTTGAAAAAAAGTTGCCTTTTAAAAGAAATCAGTCTTTATTAAGATATAAACTAGTTAATTACTGTACCATAATGGGAACACAGCAATTGCTCCTGCTGGCTGCACTGAAATACGCATACATAGTGTTCTGTTTAAAGCAAGCATGGGAAACACAGTCTTGACCTGTATGCGCACTTACCTACTGCAATGATGAACAACAACATTTTTTTTTGTAGGGGCCTTTCATGTCAGGAGGACGTCCCAAGGCGTTGAAGTACACCATGTACAGTATAGCACTGTGTACTCTGTTGAAACAAGCACCGAAAACAACATACAGTACTGTACTTGCTTACTATTAGTTGTATAAATATCCAATTTATACAAGGTTGTCTTTTAATTCATAACTTGTGTAAATTATATTCAATGTTGTGGTCCCGACTGACATGACTTTGGTGAGTTTTACTGTATCAGTTTGCTTTTTGATTCAAGACAGAGTTTTTAGTTACACTTTGTAGCAGTGTCCTGAATAACACTAAAGTCAGTTTCAGCTTTGTCGCACAATCAGTCTGGGCACAAGATTATAAATAAGCCATAATACAAGCCCAGGCGTCATTTCGATCCGCAAAAACTGTGGACAGATAAGGTGAGAAACGCAGCAAGAAGTTAGGAAAGGGTAAAAACAGTGAACAATTACAGAACAAACCACCACTGTTTGACTGGGCATGTATATTAGGGAGTCTACCTATAATGAAATTCAGATCACCGGTATACATGCTGAGGCACAATACTATTGGGCAACTATATCTGCTCATTCATACAGGTTCAGGAGAAAATGGAGCAGCTAAAATGTGAACACAGGAAATCTGACAAGAACAAGAAGAAGTGTGGAATGACGGATGGCCTTGGGGGTTTGGACTTGTAGCAACGGGTTAGGTATATAACAGCATGAATCATGGATGGAGTAAGGGGTTTAAAGTGTTGCAACAGCAGAATTGTTTACTTTAAAGCATATCATCACTCTTGGTACTGCAATGATATTTGAAGTTTATATATGTTAAATTTCTGCCTCATTGTAACCACTGATTTCACGCCAATATAAGCAGTTTGAGTGAAATATACTAGCGCTTCTGACCACAGTGTTTTGTTTAATGCTGCGATTTTCAGTTAATTGTATTAAGTGCATAATGCAAAGACATTATGGATAGATCAGCTTTTGGGAGAGGGTGTGGGACTAATTGTTAGGTTAGGGTCAGAGAAACACTCAGGCTGACTCCTTTCTGCTTTCCTGTGACCACTAACGGAAAGCGCTCGTGTGTGGATGTTATGTGAGGGCAGAATAGTGATAGGGCCAATTATTTAATATTAACTGTATTCTCAGATGTGAATGATGCATACTTGGCGATGTTCCTGAAGGTTACCAATGCCTTTCCAACAAACTCCAGCATATGTTTACTACAGCTGAAGGAGAAACAAGTATAAATTCTATACTCACATCTGAACATATACATTATTCCAAACTAAAATATATATTTTCCATTGTAGAAATAAAATTTGACTCACTGGGAATGGCAGATATAAAATATACTATTTCTGATTATTCATTATACAGTACTATGATTATTAATTAAACTATGATTATACTATGCATGGATGGTCTATAGAGTAATTTTCTCAATTATGTGGATTACATTGTATATACAGTAATTGATTTTCATGATGTTTTAAATGCAATCTCTTTACAAATGAACTATGCAGTTTACTTCTTATCATATATATATGTATCTGCAAGATCTAAATGTTACATTTATATTTACATGGCACACAATATCTTCAACCTTAATATTTTGCTATCTTAATTTTTTTAATGTAATACTGTATTTTCTTTAAAAATAATTATCTGACTCCATCCCTCCATTTGAATCCACTTATGTTATTTATATGGATCCATATTATATGATTTTCCCACCCACTCAGACTTGAGCGCTTGGTTAGTTATACTTATGGGAAGGGACAAATGTCATCCTTTTTTAAGATCTCATAAATTACTTATTTTTTAATCTATATACAGTATTGGGTACCAACCTGGGGATCTGCCAGTTAGCAATCTAAGTTACAAGCAGGGGAATTCATTTCAAAATACAATAGTGTACAAAAACAATCGATTATCTAAAAATCACTGATGCAAAGAGGACAAATCTCCATGGTTTTAGAAACAATTCTAATTTATGTACCATATATCAAGTCGTGAATTCCCCTGGCTCGGTGTCAAACTCCACCACTGTTGAATGCTCTGGGATGCTATCCTGCGTGAGTGGTGCTATATAAGTGAAAGTTGTTGCTGTTATTATTAATAATAGTAATCATTGCATTTGCTATAGTACTTTACCACATCTTTGAGACATCTCAGGAGGTTAGAATCAAGCTTAAACAGTTAGAATAATATCTGACCAATCATAGCCTTTCATAAAAACATAAAAAGCAGAAGCCAGAGTAGGCCATTCGGCCCCTCTAGCCTGCCCTGCTATTTAATAAGATCATGACTGATCTTCTATCCTAATTCCATTTACCCTCCCTATCCCCATATTCCTTAATCCCTTTAGCTTTTAAAAAACTGCTGATCTCATTCTTGAATGTGTTCAAAACAAGCATTGCTTAAGCTTCCCTTTCAACACAGAAAATATAAAAAGCTGTACAGAATTTTTGCTACAATACAACTTCTAATGCCTGAAAGTTGACATTTTCAGTACGTTAGACAATACTTATTCAACATATTAGTGCTGCATTTTCCATTCCATATTATAACTGGAAATTGCATGTTATTTCTAAACATTCCACCACCTCCACAACATCACCCATCTCTGTCACCGCCTCACCCCTCAGGCTGCTGAAACCCTTACACACGCGTTTGTCACCTCTAGCCTTGACTACGGCAACGCCCTCCTTGTCGGTCTCCCCAAATCTTCCCTCCACAAGCTGCACATCATCCAAAACTCTGCAGCTTGTGTCCTTTCCCGCACCAGGCTCCCATCACCCCACCCTCACCCAGAGCCACTGGCTCCTCATTCCTCAGATTATTGAATTCAAGATCCTTGTCATCACTTTCAAGGCGCGCATCAGTGCTTTGGGATGTCCTCCCGACTTGAAAGATGCTCTATAATTGTAATATTGTTGCTGTTGTTGTTGTTGTTCTGACTGTAATGTGGACTCCTGTAGTTCAGTGGTTAGAGCCTGTGAGATCTGTGTTCGAATCCAGCCAGGCAGGTCAGGGTGAAACCTTGGACAATTTTCCTTACTCCACACGCCTAATAATAATTCCTCCAAAAGAAACACAACAATAAAATTGGTCATTTCTATCCATGACTGTTTGTGGGACACTGCTGTGAGCAATTGGCTGCCACATTTCGCCCACAAGTATACAGTCAATTCACTTTACAGTATATTCTGTGAAACGCTTTGAGTTGTCTAGAAGACATGAAAAGCTGTATATCAAATGCAAGGATTATTATTATTATTATTAATCCATTTCATGATAAGTAAATTAGCTGGGTTAGACTCTTTATTGATATGCTTGATACATCTGCAACAATTTTAATCTTTTGATTCCCTTTTAGATACACCACATACTTCACATAGTACTGTATGTCAGAACCAACCAAATAACCCTCTGTAGGTACGGTTACAAATGAATGCAAGTTTTAGTGATGTTCAAAACCAGACGAGGTGGTAAGGAATTCTCTAATGAGAGATACAGTACTAACATTGACACGATTTCACCTAGTCCCAGAGAGCAAAATGTATGAGAAATCATTCTTGGTTATTTCAACAGTTATGAATTGAACATGAACATTTCTTAAATTCACAGTGATGCACCTCATTGTAAATCATACCAACAAACAGCTGAAACCTTCAGGTTAACCTGGGAAAAGATCTCTGTTATTCTAATTGGACTAGTTTCAATTTTGTTTCTATAAATCCTTCTGAGAGCTTTGACGTCACCGTCACCAGAGGAAAGGATTCATATTGTTTAGATGAAGCAGCTGTCTGACATAAGACAGTTGGAAATGGATGAGATCCAGCTGTGGTGTGAATAAGAAGCTCTAGTCTTTACCAAATTTGACTCCACAGTTTACCCCTTGAAACACAGCTGGACATGTACTCTAGCTACTAGCCTTCAGCAGTTATAAACTACAAAGGTTCTTTAATCTCTACCAGTTGACTCCGTTTCTTTAATCCCAGGATGTGTGTACTCTGATAAAGTGTTAACAGTTTCCTCGGTTGATAATTAATTATGAGATAAATCTAGGGGCATCATTCACAAACCAGTGAACCACAGGAGTTGTTATGTGCATGTTTCTGAAGTGGGCCAAAGAATTACAAGGAAACAATGGATCGTTTGGTGGTAATTGTACCCAGGGATGTCAAAAAACTCAAGAGCAAACCCTGGTTGGTTTACATCTAATATCTGAATGCTCCTTTTTTAATTAATAAAGATTGGAGAATGGCTTAAGAATGTCCAAACCAAACTGAAAATTCTATGCATCCCAACAACAGACGGAAACCTCAGAGATAAATTGTTGGAATGGATTGCGTACTCTCTGCCTGAAGGGACACATCCTGCTTACCTAATTCCAGAAGGTATTAGGCGCAGGTTGGCAAGAGTCGAGGCTTGGCGATGCAGAGAGTGAATTGGGATACTGCAAGAGTTTAACCAGCTAAAATGGCACAGTTTGCCACTGATATTGCTATCTGGCAAGCTTTCCCAATACTTGCCCAGATAGAACCATCCTACACATTTGGGCTTTGCTTGCAGGGTTAAGCGGAACTGAATGGGATGACTCCCTGCCCCCAGTCTACCCTTCTAGGTCTTGTGGATGATTTATAATACAGTAGGAATCATTGTTCCTGCTCCACCTATCCTAATCACAATTCCCAGCTCTTTCCCTGTATTAATACAACCGCTTTGCACGTGCTTATCCAATTTCCTTTTAAATGCTCCCAATTCCCTCCACTTAAACAAACACCCATAGCAAATTATACCATATTGCAATATTCCTCTGGAGAAGTTCTTCCCAATGTTCATAATGAAGGATTAAATGCTCTGATGTACAGTAATTGTTATAATGATAATTACCAGCTATTTCTAGAAATGACACAGCCACAAAGGAAACAAGACAGTTTGATTACCGTTTTAAGTAGTATTGCTTTATACTGTCACCAATATTCTCTTTCAATTTTGTTTCCTCTCTTCTCTGAAGGCTTTTGACTCCCCCCTTTATCTGGAGTACAGTTTCATGAGAACCGGTGCCTTTCAATACATTGCCTGGATTGACATGACTAAATCTGTGACCATTGAGGTTAAATAGCAGCAGACAATTTTGAGCAGAAAACTTGGCTGATTCCTCTCCCTTATCATGACATTGAGGCAACTGTAGCAGTCCATTTGCCACTCTAACTATGAGTAGTTAACTCAGCACCAAAAAAGCGAAATAAGTTAGGATTTGTTGGCCAGGACACTGGGAGAGACAAACGTCCTTCTCTTTTTGAATAGTGCCAAGTGATTGTTAACATTCACCCAAACAGGCAAACCATACAATTTGCCTGTTTGGGTGAACACCAATAAAAGCTAACTTTAAAAATACCAATAGAATCCAATCTAGCTGTTAAGAGTCCCAAGTTAGCACTGAGGAAATATCACCTCATATTTCACAATTGGCTAAATGAGATGGTGTATGAGATTAATCTAAAACACAGTTTCAAAACACAAAGAGGATTTGTTTTACATTAAATTTAAAACTTTTTGGGAATTGGTTGGATTTTCCTATTCTGCTTGTTTGATGATGATTTTAATATACGACTGAATTGAACGTGGAAGGTTCTGAGCCTAAAAAGAGCCACATATCCTACCTCACAATTTGATATTATACTGTTAAATTTGAGAGAAAATTTAAGTCTGTAATTTAACAATATAACAAATCAAAAATGTTCATAACTCAATTTTCTTTTTTTAATATAATTACTGAGACAATAATCACAAAGTTGACTCTTTAGGTTTAATCCACTTTCGGAAGGAAAAAAAAATTACAATAAGGTGCCATTGGAATTCCTTTGTATCATCAGAGACTAAATTGCTATTAACTTCGAAGTACTGAGCTATCCACTTAATCAGTATTTGAGATGGTTCTGGTTGATTCACGGTGGGCTCTTCCTGAATTTGATTGATGCAGTCCATATTTTAATGGCAAGAAATTATGTCCGAACATTTAAGCAACTGGGTGGCCACAAATTGTTTATTTTATAGTAAGCACATAATAATAGCCAAGGTTTGTTACTGTACAAGTGTGCAGATCACAGAGTTTATGAAAGTAGGGGTCTGTTGGTAAGGCAAATGATTTAATGTTATCCTATGTTCCTCAGCAAATAAAGTGCTGGCACTTAAAGCTAAATAATTATCACGGGGATGATCTGTTTAATCTCTGTTCCTCCCTCCATAAGAATCCTGACATATCAGATGGATTTTTTTCCCCCCCACTGTTTGGATGAATTAAGCTTTTCCCTCTGAAAGATGGTAGGTACACTTTATCTTCAAACATAAACAGGAATGCTGGTTATTTAGTCTGTTCTGTAAGCAGCTACATCTACAGGTAGTTCTGCCAATAAATCACTTGGTTACTATACAAACTGAAAGTATAGTTTTCTGGTCCGCAAAACTGTACCATGCCACCAATTTTCTTTGGCTACTTTTTTTACACAAGTTTTAATACTTTACCTGCTGCAAGGACTTATCTTTTGAGTGCAACAACGTGCATTTATATAGCACCCTTCATTCAGGACAGCAACTCGGAACGCGTAATGGTGGCGGAGCCTGACCCCAAGCCAAAGGGTGGGGAGCACTTTGAGGGGGTGGGGGGGTAGGTGAGGGTAGAGGTGACAGAAAGCATGGTCGAAGAACGTTTCAGGTTTAATCTGAAAATGGGGAAGGAGGGGGCTTAAATGGTGACATTGGTTGCTGTGATCAGTGTTTTCATGGCACTGTCTTCAGAACCTCTTCGAACCAATTCTTTATAACTTTACAAATACTTACACAGATTTTCTTATCCATAATTGGCCCCTCAAACTGAGCCACAACTTTTCACAGGGCAACCCTAACCAGCTTGTTGCAGCTCCTTTAATATTTACTATTTAAATAATATTGCAAATGTTCATATTCTTTCCTCTAAATCATGAGACTAAATATAAAACTAATTCGCTGAAAAATGACTTCTGCCTCGGTTTTATCAATAGCCTTTGCTCATCAGAAATCTGAACCATTAACTAATATCAAGCATCTTCATTCTAGGGTACATTGGTTAGTGTATAAGTGAATAATATTATTCCTCAGGTGATTAAAAGGAGGTGTCTGCAATGAGGATGATGGAAGTATCAGGCTTGAGCTGAATGGCTTCTTCTTCTATACTTTATTCTTGAAAGCAACGTGTGTCTAATTTCAAACTATAAATCAAACCAAACCAAACCATAATTCATACTGAGCCAGAATGAATCTTGATTTAGTTCCTTCTCTGTTTTTGAATTATGGTTCAATAATTTGCTGTGGCAAAGAGAATATTCTGTTATAATCAGTGCATTATGAGTGTAGATATTCTAGTGAATCACTATCTGACATTTTGAGCATTTAGGCGAACAAAGTACAATAAATTGTAAATTGATACCGTATCCAAATCATTTAAGCTCATTTAAGTGTTGATGCATTATGTTAAAAAACACAGTTTTTAATCAACAATTTACTTCGACCAGAAAATTGTAAAAGCAAACTTTTTTAAAATCAGTTTTATTATCTTTTTGTGACAAAATATTGAAACAAACAATGATGTCTGGTTGGCTTGCTTATTGACATAGTTGTTTTCAGTTGAACACACTGAAATTGCAGATCCTCTGTTCTTTAGATACATACACTGTTTTTGATAAGTGTTTGAAGGATTCTTCAACAAAACTATGAGACAAAGTCAACCAGCTGAAATGCAACTCTTGGATCTTGTTTGAAAAACGATGGCGTGGCTGAACATTCTGCCCTTTTCAAGGCATTATTCATCTTTTGTCAAAATTTAACAGCTACCGCTGCAACCGAAAGGTAAAAACTGAACAGAAAATCTTTGGCAAAAACATGAAAGCATAATATTAAAATATTTTTAAAAAGTATAAAGTGCACGATGGCAGATTTAGGAACATGTTGCTCATGGACATGAATTTAGCAACAAACTCTCAATTCTCTCACATTTCACCTTGTGTATCCGGTCTGGTATCCTGGGTTCAACAACACAACAACAACAAAATTACACTTGTATAGAGCCTTTCACATCAGGAGGACGTCCCATTCAGTGTCCCATCTAACTTACAAACAATGGTGGCACTTCAATTGCGGCTTTCACATACTTCAAATATCTGAGAGAGCTTCACAGAAACAATGGATATCCATGGAAAGAAAGGGGAATTTAAAGGTATTGACAAATGCACAGTAAATAGGATAAGTATTTTAAGATAGCTGTGAAAGGATCCGGAGAAAAGGTCCAAGGAGTAGAGGTTTTGGGAGTGTTCCAGAGAGGAGGGAATAGTGGCTGAAGGCTAGTCACTGATAGTATGATCCATTACCCAATATAAATAGTCCAATATCTCAGAGGCCACATTATAAGTGAAGCACAAAGCAAGCCAACATCTCGGTCGTTTGCCATTTATATCACCACGAGTACCTCTACATTTTCAGCAACTTTTTCAGCTCATAGTATTGGACACAAAGGAATCGACAACAGCTGAAATGCGTTCACTCGGAATTTGGACTTTTTTAAAAACATCAGAAGACCATGCTTCCAATTAGTGTGGCTCCACAGGACATCAGCACTGGAAGTGACCCCCATGGTAAAACAAAGGGGATGGGGGAGCATTATGACGTTGCCTTGTATATATTCATTACACTTATTCCATTCTCTATCTCAGCTACTCTGCCCCCCTTGTACTCAGTTCCATTCCTAGCCTTACTTGTTGTCAGATGCCGACATTACAATTCAATATCACTTGCTTTGTATTCAGGGAGAAAACAAATCAGCTCAAAGTTCCTAATTGTTTTCCAACGACCTGTGCTGGAACTTGCACATGTGTGGTTTTGAGTGAGAACAGAAATCAAGTCACCCATAGTAAAATAGTCTGCTAACAATCACAATCTAGACTTAACATGAAGAATAGCCACTTTATCAAGGTACCAATGTCAAGTATACTCTGGCATTAGCTTGCATCTTTAAGAGGGGAGAAGGATGAGGATTTTCAATATATACCCATGAGTAGATAGAGTACATTCACAGCACTAAAAGCTAGGATAGACTGCCTTCAATAACATTCCTTTGGTTTCCTAAGATGACAAAGAGGGAGGAACACCGAATTTCTAGTTCACGGAAAAAATAGTAAACTTTTGCATAGTATGGGACTGTTAACATAAACAGGAGAATGGACAAACATAGCCCCGATTTTAGGTTCATTGCACCCTTACAATCTCTCTGGTGCTGGACCTCATGTACGTTAATTCTATGCTTAGAAAGAATTGCTGTTTAAATGATAAAAATTATCATTTTTTTTGATAAATGATAAATTTTCTGATCAGTGATCCTTAGTTTCCAATGAAGTGATCCATATTACAGTGAAAATCCTGAAATCAGCAAAGGCAGATTCTGCATTTTGAAAAAAGCCAAAATAGCACATTAAGGTTATTAAAGGTGCTAGGTTTTAAATAAAGACTCTAAGAATAAACAAATATTCCCTTTTTATTAACATATAATTTTCAGCAAACGCAGAATCCTCTAAATGTCTGACTTACCAAGTTTTGTCCTCAAAAGCTCACTCAGCCATTTTATTTTGAAACTATTTAAACTATTTTATGCAGGGTTTACGAAGCTCGTTTTGTGAAATAAAATATTCAAGTCACTTGAAAATATTTTGATTAAAATGTATATTTATCAAAAACACAAACAGATACTCCTTTCGAAGGACAGGATATCTCCATTTTAAAGGCACGGCGCAAAGAAGCTTTGCTGCTGGGAATGTGTAATGCAGAATGATACTCTTGCCTTTTACAGCAATGCAAAACATATTGGATCAAACCAAAACAAATTGTAACTTAATAAATTTGACTGGAGGGAAGATGATGCAACTGTAATTTAGTCTTATTTTGGAAGTTACTGATGGAATTCTGAACAAAACATTCAATTAGTTCTTTCTTGTGCCAAGTTTTTTTGGTGGGGTTAACAGATGCAGGTTTGTCACATGTGTAAACCCATCACCATGCTTAAGAGTATCCAAACCCAGCTGAAACTTCCATGCATCTCACCTACACATGCAAATTCCAGATATAGGTTGTTGGAATGGAAAGCACACTCTCTGCCTGGGGGGTTGGGGGGGTGGGGCGGGGGGCGGTTGCATCCGACTTATCTAATTTGGAAAATAATTAGGAGCAGTTTGGCAAGAGCCAAGGCTTAGCCCAATGTGTGAGTTGGGGTAACTGTTGAGAGTCCAACCAGCTAAAACGCATATTTTGCCATTGATATTACTGTCTGGCAAGCATTCCAGCCACTTGTCCAGTGAAGATAACCCTACCCATTCTTGTGCCAAATGAGTACACAGTATGCAATAGAAAGAATGTACCACAACATTTAATGTACAAAGCAAGTATTAAGAGTTCTATACACCCTTATGGATCTGAAGTTTCTACACCAACTGACAAAATGTTTTGATAATAATATGACAGAGACAGTATTTTAAAATGAACAGAACCTCTACAGTATAAATTAATTGTGAAAAATAAAGAAAATATTCAGCTGGGAGAGACTGAAAACTATTCAGTTCTGAAAGGCTGATAGCACTCAGATCACAAAATGCTTTTTTAAAAAAATCTATTCAATAACCCACAACTACATAATTCTACATATATCATGGAAGCACTGTTGAACATCTTCGGATTCACTTGTGGTGATTCCATTTTAGTTACACTTCTTGAAGGCAGAGCGGCTTCTGATGGTGTCCGATGGGGGAAACAGAAAAATTGGCAGTTTGCAAGCTATTGCATGTCTCAGCCGACTTTATTAAGTCGTTTTCTACTGAATAAATTTGAGTCTCCATACAGTTTTCAAGGTGCACATCTGCAGGACAGAGAGCAGACACCTGGCTTGTCGTGTTTTATCAGCATTCTGCTAGTAATATAAAAGTGTAAAAAAGCAGTTTTAAAAAGTCTCAGCAAAGTCAAACGGGAGTCTTTTAGGACATAAAATGTACAACTACTGACCAAGGAGTAAGCATCTGGCAGCTCAATGGGAGGAAGAAAAAAAACCCTAAATGAACTCCCCTCGGAAAGGAAGTGAATTTCTACTCTGTTCCAGCCAACGGTAACGCAGTCCAGAAAGTGGTGTGTCCTGCGGGTCTTCAAACTCAAGGAATCCCAGCTGGTTCAGGATCTCATAAACGCCAGCCTTGGCTGCCACCTGAATGAATATACATGCAAATAACAATTATTTTTTCTCATCAAGTCGATTCCTTTCAATATTCGATCTGCTAAAGACCACTTCAGTTGCTTTCATTTTACAATTATGTCGAAGCAAAAATCATTTCAGAAGTATGTACACAAATAACAGGCAACGTACTTTAGCCACACAGTCGCACATTGTAAAATGTGTTAATCGGTTCATTAGAAATCAAGAAAAAAAACACAACCTTTTGTGTGATCCTATGAATATATTGATGCAAACATTAAAACACCTAAACTTTTACATTAAGATTTCCGAGAGTGAATAACTTTTCATATTTAAACCATTCAGTGAGACATTAAAGAAGAGCTTAGATCTTCTCATCACCTTTTAAATGTGGATGACATTTCTTGTCAATTGCATCAACAGGGTGTGTTTTAATGAATATCATTAACATAATCCTTGCATTTCAGATTGCACCATTCTTATCGGGAGGAATATCTCAAAGCGCATCACAGTATTTTAAAGTGCAGTCAGTGTATTTTGTAATCTGCCACCTTCTATAAGGAGTGTGAGATTGTTGCTCAGGACACTGGTGAAACTCCCTACTCTTTCAAATAGTGCCATGGGATTGTGAATGTCCACTTGAACAGGCAGATGGGACCTTGATTTAATAATAATAATAATCTTTGCGTTTGGTACAGTGACTTTCGCCTCAGGAGGATATCCCAAAGTGCTTCACAAGATTTTACTGTGAAATGGAGTGATTGTGTATTTGTAGATGAATGCAGCAGTCCAGTTGTTTATCAGGTGTGTGGAGTAGGAAACTTGCCCATGGTTTCGCCCTGCCGGGAATCAAACCCACATCTCTTGCTTGCTAGTCGGATGCTCTAATCACTGAGCTACAGCGCTCCAAAAATCAAAGTGAGGGATCAAACCCACCACCTTTTGACTCAAGAGGCAAGAGTGCTTCTATGAGCCAGGACATTCATTATTGAACAATTACTGATTTTTAAAAATATATATACTGTATATACACATACAAAAACACTAAAAAATCACAATAGCTTAACCAGTAATTTTAGAATTTGCCTCTGCACAGTTAAATCAGGATGGAGTTAGAAGGAAGGAATAGTTAGGAGTATTCAGTCTTTGCTTCCTATGCATACTTCATATGCATAAACTAAGTGGAAAATTCCCACCGTGACACACTGCTGTATAGGAGATTTCTATTATTCTCCTTCACAGAGAAATGAATTGGGGAATAGATCTGATAGCAGTGGGGTAACTTACTGTCAGGGATGGAGACAGAAAGACCAGTGATACTTCATTTTTACTATCGTCGGGTCAACCCACAAGCTACCACGGCAAGCAAGAAAATCAAGCCAACTATCCCTTAGCCCTGAGCCTAAAAGCACACCTACTGTACCAGCGCAGCATTTATTTTCCCAGATCAATTATAATTATCGTTCTTTCCAAGTGTGTGTTAGGTTCAATCAGTTCCAGACTGCTCACAGCCTGAGAACTCGGTTGCTCAAACCATTTTAGAATGCTCTAACTGATTTTGCCTAGGCTGCTTAACACCCAATAATGTGCAAAAACTTAACATCCTTTTCATTCCTCCCCCCACTCCCAACAACACTCAATTTTCAGACATTTTGCAAATTTGCACACATGGTAAGGTGTTGATCCTCTATATTAGCATCGTTTCCTGCTTAGTTTTATGTCCGATCAGTATGATTTACCTCATGCCAACTTAATCCTATAGTGGTCCATATCATTATTTTGTTCACTCGGTTTTTGTAAGTGAACCTGCTCAAATACAATAGGGTGGGCATTTTTCAAAAGTTTATTTTTATTCATGAAATGAATCACCTCAAAAACATTTCCAAGCAAGAGATCAACTGCGCAATTCTAAAAGCAAAAAATTATTGAATATAGGGAAAGTGGGAGCTGGCTGCAGTACAGAGGTTACAATGCTTAGATGGTAGTTTTCCTACAAACTCTTTAAGTGAATTTTCTACACTCTAAATTCATGAGCTGTGATTGTGACTGGACTTGGCAGGTGTCTCTTTCATCTGCCATTGAGTAGATCAAACATGCCAATACGAATTACTAGGGCTAATGGAGATACAGAGGGTGAATCTTTCCCACAGCACAATCATGGACTCTTCATGTACTGCATAGATGATGGTGGTGGGACATTTACAACCCCACAGATGCCTGGAAGTCCTGCATAATCCTTTGAGTATCATTTCATTCTGGACGGTGTTCTTCAAATGCTGGGATTCAAAAATGTTTTAAAGAACCTACACAGATTGTATTTGCTGCAAAGGTTATGTCTCCCTATCAAGTCAGATGCTACTCTTTATTTAGTCATTTTACAGATAAGAATAGATGGAAATCAAACTTCTTTACACATGCTTCAAAGGAATATCTTTTTTCCTCACATATTTCCTTTAATTCCTTGTAATAATAATCTTCAAATTTAATACAGCGCTTGATCAAATCATTAAGATGTCTCAAAATGATTCACAGAATTTACTGTAAAGTAAATTGATTCTATATATTGTGGGTAAAACGCAGAAGCCAATTGAGCACAACAGTGTCCCACAAACAGTCATGGATCAAGTGACTAAATTATTATAATTATTTATCTTGAAAGGATTATTACCCCCAATAAAGCAATCCATCAAATGACTAACAAACGATTATTATAAAACGAAACTCCTCATATATTTGTTAGAAATCTAAACCGAAATCTGATGAACCCAGTGAACTATCATTTTAGAAAAAAATTAAAATCTCAAAAATACCGAAGGAGATTACAGTGCATCTGCAACCCATCAACATCGAACCTGGATTTCATAATTAGCAGCGCCGTTTAAAATGTTAGTACAATTATGACAAGATCCATGATATACTTGGACGGAGAATACTGGTTTGCAATTGTTGCTGGATCTGAGTCAACTGCACTGAACTATTTATGGTTGTGTGTCAGAAGAACAGGATGTTATAAAGATTAAACGATTACAGGCAATGTAAGCATCCATCACAGCCAATGGAAGTAAACTGTAACATCACTTCGACCCATCAATTTCAGTATTATCATCATGCTGAATAACATTCAGATCGGACATTCACACTTGGTTACATCATCTGTCTTACCCAACAGCGGCTAAAATTCAATGTGCAACTACATTTAGATAGAAGCAAAAATATATAACTGAGTCATAGGTGGTCAGAATGTTCAACAAATTAAATTTACTTTAATTCATTTAAGGAGGGTGGAGCATGGGGGACAATAAGTGTCCAATCAACAAACTTTGATCTCACAAACTCTGTCAGAACATGGTTTCACTCAAGCTTTCGCAATTCTTTTGATCTCTCTCCTTGAGCAGCCAAATGATCTCACTGAAGCAACTTGTAAAATGAAACCTCCACAAGGATAAAATGCGCAATACCTTACATTACAGCTATAGATGTTACTTCTGTAATACACCTCTGGTGCTACTGTTTTGTATGAGCAGTGGGGCTAAAACAGATTCTAAAACATTCCTATAATATTACTCGGCACAACCAAGATCGATCGATGCAAGACAGGTCACCTTCCAAAAGTCAAGTGGTCTTTCACTGATTTGCTTTTATTGCTAAGGCCAATTGTCTCAATATGCTGCCATTCTGTTGTTACTGATAATGGGGAGACAACTGTCCTGTCAGCTCTTCTGAGAATTTTTCAGAAATCCTCTACACTCACAAGTTCACAGTATTTTATGGGTGGATTTGAGCATTCACTCGCAGAGCTGTATCTCCCTCCCACCACTGCTTGCTCTAACCACAGTGAAAGCAAACTTTTATAACTGCAGATTTGTGCTCACATTCAAATGTGCACCAAGGCAGTGGAAGACAATTATTCTAATGTTAGCATTCTTACATGGAAGATCAGTATTATATATATATCGATATCTATATATGTATATATAATATACTGATACATATGTATTTAATAAAGATACATATCAATGATATATGTGAGCTGAGAGTGTTTAGGTTAGAGTTGGGTGCTGTCAACTTGTGGTAGAGAGACATGAAAGACAGAATTATACCAACCAAAAAAACCCAAACCTTTTGCTGGAAAAAGCAATCCATATGGAAAATGCTTCCATAGGATTAAAAGCTGTTTTAAAGAATGAGAATAATGCTCCCTGTATATTGCATTTCCAGCATTGAATTACAATTATGGTCACATCAAATTGATCAAAAGTGCAGTACTGTATTTGGATTTTATTCCCAGCCCTACTCCGGAAACTCCAGCAGAAATTAATACGAACAGCTTTGCTAGAGAGGGACCTCATCGAAGTGTTTAAAATTATAAAAGGACTGAATAATGTTAACATAAATAGGCTGATCCCACTGACTGGGGAGTCTGCAACCTGGAGACACAAATATAAGATAGCGACTATGGGATCAAAAAAAGGAATTTAGGGGGAACTACTTCAGAGATTGTGGAACTTGCTGCCTGACGCATTGGTTGAATCAGATAGTGTAGATGCATTTGAGAGGAAGCTAGATCTTCACATGAGGGAGTGGGAAATAGCAGGGTATGGGAGGGAGTAAAGGGTGGAGACACGCGTGGAGTATATAGACCGACACAGACTGGTTGGGCCGAGTGGCCTGTTTCCGTGCTGTATGTTCATTCGTAAGCCACCACATACCATTTGTGGTCAATTTCAACAAGCTTTCTAAAGTAAAAATGAATGTTTAAAAGATTGGATTACTTAAGCTTTCATAACACTATTAAAAAGCTGGCATTCTGTAGGTCTGTGGAAAGAACGCCAAGAGGATGCTGAAAAAGGAATAATTAGCTTTTTCCCTCTGGTCAGTTCGACTGCTGGAAGAGATGTCAAAGTGTTCTTTAAGGACAAAAGGGATATTAGTTTGCTTATGTTGTGTACCAACCAACAGGATTCTCTCATAACCATTGATACTGACTGATTGTTGTATCCCTCATTTCCTGAACATGACTTCATCCCTTAAGTGCTGCTGAACTTTGCCCTCACGTGTTTCAAGGGAAGCATTGTTTCGAGCCAATGAATGAGTCTGAAGATGTACAAACTCTGGAGTCATTGGAAATCAGCAGATCTGTTGAAACAGAGGCATTGTATTCCTTGTTTGTGGACGTTTGTTTTTCCTGTTGGTGAAAGAGACACTGTGACCGAAAACACTAAGGCTCTGCGGTCTTGTTCTCAATAAGTAATCAGAAATCCATGAATTTAGCACCACTGTCAACAGCTGGCTATTATTTTGAAGAAAATCTTTTCATGGCTGGTTTCCGCACCCAACAATCGACAGCTGACATGTGAAAATTGACGTTTCTATACCGCATGTGTTTATTTTAATTCACTCAAAGATGTATTAAACGTGCTGCCAACTGACTCCAATAAAGGCTTCTCCCCCTAATCCTTCTGAAGCAACTTAATTAGCTAAAGCATTCTTTACAGCATTGTAAATGCCCTTCACCACTACAATTCTATTGGATTCATAATCATTGTAATACGTGGAGAAAATTATTTTCACTGATGCTATTTACCAGCACATTTTATTTTATAAATCTCAAAACCCTACTCATTCTCACGTTTGCTGGCATCTGATGTAGTGTAAGTGAATGGGTAATGATCTATGAGTAATAGCTACCAATTAATTGAGTCACAAGTTTTCAAAGTTTAAAACAGCAAATAAAATACCCTTGAGTACTACATCATGTAGTCCAGTCCAATGTCCTCAGCATCAGTAACAAGCAAATCTTATCATTTTTAACCAATCATCCTAAACAGTCTCTCTGGATAGCCACACTATCTTTTCATTTTGCTTTAGTTATGTATATCATTTAAGCTTTTGGACCTAATTTCTTTTCAATATCACTAAGTTCTTACCTCATCAGCATCCATAGTATGAGGTTTTACATTCAACAACAACAAAATTACATTTGTATAGCGCTTTTCATATAGGGAGGACATACCAAGGTGCTGGACAATCAGTGTTTTGGACCTGAGCTGGGGGGTCGGGATCGGAGAAGGTGGAGTGCAGGGGAGGGGGAGTGGTGGGGAATCGAAGGCATGATTAAAGAGGCACACCATTCTTGTAGTTTTTGACAAACCATAAAAGTTACTGTGGAAAAGCAGTGAACATAAAAAGGAGATGGTTTTAGATTCATCAATCTTGGGGGAATATTGTGCTATAAAATGTGCTATGTATATGATCACCAATAAAGTAGTGACCTATGTATACTCTGCTAATGCTTGTGCCATATATTTACTCTGGAGAGCTGTAAGTCATGTACTTGTTTTATATTGCAACTGAAGTTGACCAAAGGCTGTTTTGGCTCATGCTTCATAAAACAAAAGGCAAAATACTGCAGAATCTGGAAACCTGAAATAAAAACAGAAGTCGCTGGGAACACTCAGCAGGTCAGGCAGCATCTATGGAGAAAGGAAAGTTAACGTTTAAGTTTGTTGACCATTCATCAGATCATTCATGTTCGCCTACAAAATAGTCATTCTACTATTCAATAAATCCTGTGAAGCACTTTGATATTTCCTCCTGAAGTGAAATGTGTTATATCAAATGCCAGGATGATTAATATTATTATTAGTAGCTATGCCCCACAATTATCCATGAGGCAAATGACAAATTTTATCTGGAGGATTGTTGGCCGGGCCACTGGGAGAAATTCCCTTCGATTTTCAAATAGTATCATGGGATCTTTAAGTCCATTCAACAGCCAAATGGGTCCTCAGTTTAATGTCTTATCTGACAATTGGCACCTCTGATAATGCAGCGCTGCCCCCAACACTGAATTGGACTGGCAGCCTAGACCGTGAGTCCTAAGAACATATTAATAACCTTTTATGTTAAATAAATCGACTAACTTCTCCCTTTATCCCTCTAGTAACTATCAGTGATCGACCAACAAAAAGTCAAGTTGGAACAACATCCGGGGTCGGGAAAATTAGACAGCTGGGCAGTAATTTGTAAAGAATGTACAGAAATTCCAGTCTTTACTATCCGAGTACAGCTGACCAAACCACAGATAGCGATTAATTCACCAACGAAAACAAAACCCCCAGACTTTATTAAGTTTAACATGTGAAACATGCAGTGACAAAAGAAGCAGAATAAGCTTGTAAATTCCAGCTGAAAACCTTTCGAAACTGCAGTTACGGATCACAGCACAGAAAAACCCAGGCATTCAAATCCATTTCACAAACAAACAAGCCACAGTATCTACAGAATTCAATGTTTATGGACTACTTTGAAATTTTATGCCACACAAACCAAAACTGAACACTGAACGCTGGGCTGATCAAATTAATTTCAGGAATTCGTACTCTGTGTTAGTGAAACTTACTTTTCAAAAAAAATCTCTCAGCTCTTGTCATGAACTTGAGGCAAAAGCAGAGTTTAGCAATAGATACTCTACATATTTATCTGAACAAATATTCAGCTAGTTTAAAACATTTTAAAACACGCGGGATGTGGCCAATGCCGGTTAAAGCGCCTGCCGGATATTCGGCCAAAGACCCACTACAAAAAATTTAAGTTCTTTAACACACACGATACACACCAGACTAAGTAATAACAGATAATAACACAATAGTACATTGGCACCACCGTCAAAACCACTCTCCTGCGCTTCTCACCCCCACTGATTGAAGTTTACAATCCAGCGACCCTTCCCCAAATGGAGGGTGCCAAGCGGGTGAAAAAACGGCAGCGCAATTTCAAAGTCGAGCGACTTTACCAGCGGCAAGCCCTAAACTCTACTAGCGGCAAACCGAAATACTGCACCTGCACGACAATGTGGGTTATCGGCTAGCGGTATCGGCTTGCCGCTAGTATGACTTTAAAGTCATACGCGCTCCATTTTTTTCACCCGCTTGGTGTGCTCCATCCCAAAAAGAATCGCTGGACCACAAACCTCAACCACAGCATCATGGCTTCAAGCGCAGCATCTACCAACAAAGGTAAAAAGCGCAAGAGAGCAGCTCCAACAACAAGCACCAATACAACATTCTGTCGTTATGTTATTATTTACGCATTTACAAATGCCCCACTGCTATTGTTCTGGATAAGTTCCGGTTTATCGAATGGGGACTTTTTTTTGGTGTGCTGGTTATACGGAAGTGCCGGTGCATCGAGTCACGGATAAACGGGCTTCTACTGTAATACAGGGAAAACATAACTCTGCAGCCGCCCAGAGTGGTAAGTTTGAATAAGGAATTTTCAAAGTCAAATTACTGTCTGAACATCAGCCTCTTGGGTAGTGGAATGCATCCTTGCAGTAGGTGTCTAGGATCTTATATCTATCTATTTAATAATAATAATAATAATCCTCGCATTTGAGATAGCGTCTTATCACATCATTGAGATGTCTCAAAGCACTTCACAGAATATTGCAAAATGGAGTGTATTTATTTTGTGGGCGAAATGCGGCAGCCAATTGCACACAGTGTCTCACAAACAGTCGTAGATTGAATAGTAAATTGTATAATAAACCAAATTATCATTATTTTGATTTGTTTTTGGAAGGAATTATTAATCCCTGAAAATTGATCCAGTACTCGATTATCAACTGAGTTAAGCGCTCTGAGATGCCGTCCAGCATGGAGGGCGCTATATAAATCAAAGTTGTTGTTGTTTCTACTTACTGCTAGGTGAACAGAGAAGTGTCTTATAAGGAAACCCGCATAAGGTTTCACCGTTCCCGAGAATCAAACCAGGGTCCACTGGCTTTCGAGAGCATGCTAACCACTACGCTATGGGATTCCACCCAGAATGATCTTTTGTCCTACTGTCTTTACGTATCTTCCTTAGGAGAACCCTTTGGGATGACAGCCTGGTTTAGTTGGTAACACCTTTGTTGATATGGAAGAACAAGTGCCCAAAGTTTATCTCAGAGAGAAGTTAGGACAGTTCAAAAAGCAGCTCAAAGCTTCAAGGTTACATTGACAAAGCCCTTTTTGGTACTGATTACATGACGATCAAAGTTATGTGGCCCCGAAGTAGACTGAATCTGACCAATATATAGCACCTGAAGGAAAATTAGCCAGACATTATAGTTCTGGTTCCTAAGGAATAATTGTAAAGCCTGCTTAATATACTTTTCAGATATATGTCTGGCTGTATAGAATCAATGGAAGTCTAAGAATCATAAATGATTATAGTCTCTATGCTGAAAGAAATAATCCTTGAGTGGTCTGTGAATAGAAGCAGTCTTAATTCAGTTTTCTCTCATTCCATGCTTTATCCTGTTGGGGTTATTCTTTTATAATTAAGGAACTATGTTGGGGATGGGAGTGGGAATGAGAAGACCCAATGGTGAAATGGGCCTCTTTTATGATCAGGAGAACATCGCCCACATTCTGATGAGCTGCAGACCAGAAAGTGCTAAACTCTGTGGGTTTTAAGCAGTTGGCTCATGCCATTGAATGTTTCAGTTGGCCTTTCCCTGCCTGGCTGAGAAAGGAGGTGGGGGAATAAAAATCAGTTTCCACTCATGATTGCAGTCCTGCCAGTTCAATGATCTTGGCTGGGGTAAGTACTGTAATATGTGTGTCTGTGTACATAAGACAAAGCCAGCATTGGGCTCGACCACAATTCGACCCATGGTTAAATAGCTCTACAAGGCACACCATCTTTGCTCATGTATGGAAAACGGCCACTTGGTTGAGTTAGTAGGATCCTGCCAGTCACTGTGGAATCTGACCTCCAGCAATACAATTGCCTTGGAAAAAATGACAGCAAAGAGAAATGGTGAATGAGTCAGGATTCGCCAATTTAATTCTTGAAATAAAGGTTACAAATGTGACTTTCTTTATGTGTGACTGTGATTTTCAGGAGCCTATTCAATCAGTGGAACTAGTGCAGCCAAATCCAATCCTGTTCCTTGCCCAACATCTCCATATGGGCTCTGATTAGTCACTATCCCTGGATGGTGATCAGGAACAGGAAACCTGGCTGATTTTTCTCTTTTGTAATTTAGGGCCACTGAGGTCATTTGTAGCATCATTGTTGGTGCCTCAGTTAGTATTAGCTACCTTGGCACACACTGGGAACTGAACCTGGGGGACTTCCTAAACTCAATGTGCTTGTCTGCACAAATTGGGAGTGAGTTATGACCTTTTACACCCAATTCACTTTCACACCCAGCTCTGCACCAATCCAAGCAGTGGTTGGCCCCACTTTCCCACCACATGTTAAGCGGGGATTCTGTGCCACAGCAGGTTGGAACATTATGACCCTGTGCTCCCGGAGGCCCAGTGCAAACTTTGACACAGCTGTCGCGAAGAGATCAATGCCAGGCGGAAAACAATAGCTTGGGAAAAGGGAGAGCTTTTCAATTTGGAAAACGACCTATTTTCTCTTGTGAGAACGTTCAAGGTACGCAGGTGAAAATTGCAAAGTGTTAATTATCGATTCAATTTTCTCTCTCACGCACATATACACGCCATCCTATCCCGTTGACATTCAGAAATCCAAATGCAAACTGTACTGCAAGACTTTAAAAACAGTTCAATTCAGATCTAACAAAGGCCACCTCCAGCTTAGCAATGGGATCTACATGGGCATCATTTTTTGGAGTCACATAGCAATCTCACAACTGGGTTCTAATTTTAGTGGAAGGTGGCATCAAAGTTCATACTGTTTGGCTCCAAAATGGACTTGGGTCTTCTTTGGCCTAGCAAATTCTTGTGTTCTTATGTTCTTTTGCCCACAAATATACAGTCAATTCTCCTACTCTCCTTCATCCTGCTCCGACCCATCCCCCACTGCTCTTGTCTTTACCTGACTGTACAGTGCCATGGGACGTCCTCTCGACGTGAAAGACGCTATATAAATGTAAGTTTTGATTGATTGATTGATTGATTGACTCAGAGAGCACTTTGAAGACAGTCCGATGTGCACCTGAGTTCGGACACTTGGATTGTCCATTTATAAGTATATAGAATAATAAAATAAATCAAGCAATTTATAAATAGCCCATAATGTCCAAGCGTCTCTATGCATTTCGCAGGGAATTGCTACCAGTGGTAGTGAGCGCTCTGAAATGCTAACCTGTGTGGTGATATACATATGCAAGTTGTTATTGTTAATGTAAAAGAATAATAATCTTAATAATAATTTAGTCAGTCAATCCACAACTGTTTGTGGGACACAGCCGTGCGTAATTAGCTGCTGTGTTTCGCCCACAAACTAGATACTCAGTTCTCTTTACAATATATTCAATGAAGATATTTGATACATCTTGAAGACTTGATAAGGCACTAAATCAAATGCAAGGATTATTATTATTTATAGGCAAATGCAGCAACCAATTTGCATAAAGCAACCAGCCATGGTGAAAGAGTAATTTATCCAGAGGACTGATTGTTGGAAGAATATTGAATTATTAATACAGTGAATTGCTTTGATCGCTCAGTTCACAGAGTGTGTTGTTTTTTTACCTCGTACATCCAAGCACTGAAGGGCCGTTGCCAGGAATCTTTCTTTTCCAAATGGAGATACGAGTTGAAGAGAATGAGGTAAGTGTATCGCTCCAGGTACTGGAGGCTGCGGAGCTGCAGAAGCTGCGTTTCCTTCTGGCTTTTCGCTGTTTTTATCTGTTGAGTGAAACAACCGCAGTCAAGACCAGAAGGTGCACGAGGGAGGTATGCAATAACGACAAAAACAAAAGCTCCCAATCCCGAGTTCATAACACTGACAGCCGTCTCCTAGGAGAGCATCGAAGAAAGAGTTGATGAAACAAATTTACTACGAATCATTTCCTTAGTGACCCCAATATCGGCTGATGTCTGACCCCTTGCTGTTCCGAGTAATATTCCTAGACTTTGCATTCCAGCACCTACCCTGGGAACCTTACTGCACTGAAGGAAGGGGGAGGGGGGGCATGTTGTGCGAGTGGGAAGGAGGGAAGACAGAAAGCTACACAGGAAACACTGACTCTCAACCACCTTGGACAATAAAAGTTGCTTGAATTGCCTTGGCACAGCTGGAGACAAACAATCCTTAAAAATGCTGAGGCTTTCACAAAGCTTGATGTACGTTAATGAAAATGACCCAATAGCAATTTCCCTGGTTCATTTCTCAAATTATCAGTCTTTTCGCATTCTTGTTTACAACAAAGTACGGGCCTTGTCCCCTCTATTTGGACAGCAAGTACAAAGTGATAGCAATTTTGGGGGGGCTTTCATTGAAGACTGCTGTATTTAAAACAAAAGATATACAGTACACTGCATTCGGTCAAACTTTTGAACATGTGAAATTTAAAAAAACCCAGGTATGAAAATGACAGGCTCTGTTTGAGACAGACAAGAGTTAACAAGTGAAACAAACATACCACAGGGACTTTTGAAACATCATGGAACTGTATAAAAATGCTTTTGTGAACCCAAAGTCCCTTTATAAGGGTGAAATTGGAATTTGTGCCACTCACGCTTTCCTTTTCAGCAAAACTGTTTCCCACTGTATATGTAGAAATTCACTCATTTCATCTACTGAGGAAGACACAGCCCTGATTTATTACACACACGTACTGCACGTAGACGTGAACTACTTCACACACAGTCACAGAATCCACACTAATTGAAGGAAAATTCCAGCACAGGAGACACTAAATGTGATACAAACAGTTTGATATTTACAAAAATCCAGGTAGAACTTCAAGAAGGTACCCATTCATTCAATCAATCATTCCAACAAACGGAATTTAAACTTGTGCAATAAAATGGTTACAAAACGGGGAAATATACAGCTATTCGTGTTCAATGGTGGCTTTAGTGCACCATCTTTGTCTTGTTTCCCTTCCATTCTGCTGTAATATAATTCATCACTGCAATCTGAAATTGTTTGGTTGCTACAGGTTATACCTTGGCGTAAAGGTGAATGAAATAGTTGTCTGAATTTCTACTGGGTGTTGAAAGCCATCAACCAAAAATAACACCAGTTGGTTAATAAACCCACTTACTGGAACAATAAATTTCCCTTACTTTGGCATCCAGTTATAGGAGCCTAGGAATAGGGAGCTGAGTCTAGTACTATTTACAAATGGAAGTCGAGTTGGGCTTGTTCAGAGCTGGCAGTGGGCAAACATTCAATGTGCCTGATAAGACAAATGATTTGCAGCAACTCATTGTGCTCATTGTGAATGGCGCTTCTCAGGCCCCATAGATATAGAATAAACAAAGCATGTCTTTAACAGTGTTGATAGTAAATCGGGAAAATAGACATCACTGAAAAGCAAAGTGAATGCACTTTAGTAAATCGGCAAACCTCCAACTCTCTTTTGTGGTACTTTCCAGTGAGATCACGAGGAACCGTTATGAAGCTGAAAAGACTCAGCAGAATCATTTTAAACAGAAAAATAATCATCCTTGAATTCGATGTAACACCTTATCACGTCATTTAGACATCTAAAAGAGTTTCACAGAACATACTGTAAAGCAAATTGAGCGTACATTTTGTGGGTGGATGAAGAACAGCAATGTTCCACAAACAGTCATGGATTGAGTTACCAAATCATTTATTGATAAGGTGTTGCACTACCTGGAAATCAAACCCGGTTCCTCTAGGTTGCAAGGTGAATGCTCTAACCCATTTGCTAAAAGACTTTATGTGCAAACTTCGTCTGAGCTATTATTAGCGTGTTATTAAGCTCTTCAATTGAGCACTGCCTTGGTTATAGCTCAGGTCTACCTTTGACCCATGTGAAATATACTACTATGCCATGGTACTATGATTTGCTATGCATAAGAACTGTGTAATGAACTCTGAGATGCTAAGAAAAAAGTCTAATTCTACACCCAGGGGGAATTTCTGATTTGATCGTTAAACATCTGATGAGATGTTAACCCGAGATTCCCTTTCCCTATTTCGGTGGATGTTATCCCATGGAACTACTCAAAAAGAGAAGGGAATTTTTTCTCCTGGATAGAATTTGTCATTCCCTTCAATGGGTGTTTGAAAGACATTGCTGTGTGCAAATTAGCTGCCAAGTTCGCCCACACTGTCACAACACTTTAAATATGTTGAGTGACCCCCATGCTCCCATGAGTTACAGTAAAGATTCATTGCCAACTTCAATATTTAACACAAAGCATCCAAAATTCATCCAAAAATTAGTGCGAGTTAAAGGTTCCTGTTTCAAAAATGCTGTGTACTATATTTTGTATGTACTATTATGATCAGTCTTTGTACACACACTGCAGTGAAATCCAGAGTAAAGAGGACTAAAGACTTGCTGTCTTAGTGTTTGCAACACTAAGACAGAAAGTCTTTCTGCCTACAAACTGTAGGCGGTAGATACTGACCTCTGGCGATTCTTTGAAGAAGCAATTGCAGACTGGAATAACTGTTTTTACTGTGTTGCCTTCTTTTCTATCTTCTTCTCCTAATGCCAACAAAGCTAAATTTTGACAGAGCCGTCAAGATTAAAATCTTTCAAAGCTTCACTTAACCTAAACAGATTCGTTCGGGCTCAGTAACCATGACACAGTTGCAGTTTTGCAGCCAATGATATTTTTATTATTAGAGAGTTGGGTGTTGTGAGCACATCAATTGCAGAGTTTTCTAATGGGATTCCTTAGTAACAACTCTTTGCAATACTTTCCCTAAATCCCTCCACCTCACACCCTCCCTCTAAGTTTTCAACAAAAAAAACTCACTAAAAAGAGTTAGCGCAACATACTTCCAGGCATGGGCAGGAATCTCAATTTGCAAACTAGAGTCAACAGGATTTCAGAAACAAATAGAAGCTGTGCAGACATCCACCCCCATATTGAATGGATAAGCAATGCTACAAGGCGCTGTCCCGCGTGAAGGGTACTGCAAAGCCGTTGTTGATATAAGTTTGCACACAAATTCAAGAGCTCAGCAGCCGAGTCACACGATGGAACATTCAGCATTGATATGTAAGGGAGAGAGTGAAATGTTCACCTGGGATATAGAATCCTGATGGAATAGGTAGGACTCGAGGTGTACTTTTGATATTACAGTGCACAAGCTGTGAAGTGCAGAATTAACAGAGAGAATTAATGGAGAATTCTATTTGTGAGTGAATTCTTTATCTCAACCAACTGTTTGGATTGCAGAGGGTAATGGGAATTACAATGTGCAGATCACTAATTCAATTTACAAAGTCCTGCACGATAGTACATTCTTGAAATTTAGTTCAGTTTTTTTGGTATTGTTTGTACATTAAATTAGTCAACATCTGCAGGGAAGGAGGAAATACAATACTGAATATATAAATTCGGTTAAAATAAAAATTGTGCTGTTAAGTCTACTTGACGAACCTTAAAGGTTGGGCAGAGAATATGAAAGTGAAATAGCAAAGGATCTTGAAGAGGTTCAATTACAAAAGACAATTATTCTCCAACACAGTCAATCCACGGTCATAACTTCTGATAGAAGAATCGAGGTATAAAAGATCAGTCATCAACGCATCAAGTCCTGTGTGTTCACCAGCCATTTTAATTGCTCTTACAGGAGACAGCAACAATACAACACAATTACATTTGTAAAGCGCCTTTCACTTCAGGAGGGCATCTCAAGGTGCTGGGATACCATACAAAGACAAACAGATTGAGCCATCAATACAATCCGCCCATGATGTCACCGACATCTTTATGCCTTTAGATCACACAAAGTTCTTGGGGGCAATTTGCCAAAACTCCTTTTGGGAACCTCAAGGTCGGATGCTGATATTGATTTCATTAAGATATTACGTGATGCATTACTGAAGCCTTTTAAGCAAATTAATGCTCGCTACTTAGAGTGAATGTGCTTAGCTCATGTACAGGACTCAGCTATTTGCTTATTCTGGGCACGAGCAACTTGCCAACTGTTCTGCGAGAAACCATTAAATATATTGAGTAGGTTGATAAAACAGAGAATTTTGAACGCCAAAATGCAACCAACATATGGAAATAATATGGCATCAGGAATCAGCACAGTGGTACTATGAAGTAATATATTTGATTATATTCATTAATAAGTCCAGGAACAATTGCCAATGTTCTGCCAAAAAAAACAAATACAGGCATCAACAAGTTCTTTATCAACAGTTGTAAGATTTCTAATTTGGCAGTTAAAGGATTTCTAATTCATCACATTGCTTCTTCCGTTCTACATTATGGCATATGTACACAGTTAATATCTGTAAAATAGAACCAGACTAAGATTTGAAGCCTGTATTTGATGTAGCGCCTACAACTTTGTAAATCTATCTACGTTTCTGTAAAAGGATATTAATGTGTAAATGCTGCAGTGAGCTTGCACAAACTGTGATGAAGTGATTGACTAATTTTATCTGGGAGATTGTTGGCCAGGCCACTGGAAAAACTTTCTCCTTTCGAATACAAATGGGATCTTTAACATCCCTCAAAAAAATATAGTTTGGTCACTCAATCCACGACTGTTTATGGGACATTGATATGCACAATTGGCTGCTGGGTTTCATCCACAAATATACAGTCAATTCACTTTACAGTATATTCTGTGAAGCGCTTTGAGACATATTGAAGACATGAAAAGTGCTATATAAAATACAAAGATAATTATTATTATCCACCTGAACAGGCTGACAGAGCCTTGGTTTAATTCTCATTTGAAGCACCACTTGGGCATGCAGCGTGCCCCCAGCATTGAAGTGGAATGAGCCTGGACTAGTGTGGAGCTTGAAACCACTAACATCTGATCAATAGGCAAGAGGACTCCCAACTGACATCAAATATTATATATCAAAATGATATTAATCCTTGAATTTAATTATACCATGTTATCACACTGTTGAGACTTCCCAAAGCCCTACAGAGAATATACTGTAAAGTGAGTGATTGTGTATTTCGTGGGCAAAAGGTGGCAGACTACTGTTCGTAGTGTCCCACAAACAGTGGTGGATTGAGTGACCAAAGTGACCGTCTTAAGAATGATTAGAAACAGAAGAAAATCTATGAGGAGAGCACAACTATCCAACCCCATCTATATCTTCAGAAATGCCTTTCCTACCAACTTATTCTGCAAGAATATTACTCTTTATATAAAAATGTTCTGACTGACCGCACCCAGCGAATCTCTACTTGAAAAAAAAGACTTTGGGTTTGTATAATTTGGTCAGATTTGAATCATTCACAAGCCACAAGCTGACTGACATTGTATACATACCGTACATGGTGTATTTGGTGAAAACAGATGAAAATTCAGAGTCAAATGGTTCAGTTTGGCTAGTCAGCCAATTATTGTGGGAAGGCAGACAAATCGAGAATTTTAATTTACAGTATGTTCTAGACATGACAAATCCCATTATCGTGTGGTTGAGCATACTGCAGCTTGGATACAATACTACTACATTTCAGTATACAGTGGATCTGAAGTATGCTGAGATGTAGGACTCTTCCTGGTTCCTGTATTGGTTGGCTGGCTGGCTACCTGTGCAAGCATATATGAGACGTGGAGGGAGGTGATGTCAACAGCATCTTCCTCAACCAGCAGAAATACTCGAGAGGGCAGTCACTGCTACCTTGACTAACTGGCGACTTGTACATGGCTCAGTGTTAACAATGACTCGATCAACTCTGGAAGTGCTAACAAGCAGCTATACTGTAACCTGTCACATTATATCTTGGAATCTTATTTTAATAAGCCCCCAGCCGCAAGGTCATAACGGGGGTCAGACTATATTTTCTTCAGTAGCTTTCAATTATTTTCCCTCTTCCGCTGCTCAGCACAACAAAATCCTCACACATCACAGAAACGTAAACAAACCGAAAAGGAAGAGCACATTTGACTGATTGTCATCTTGCGCGCTCTCCCTGGAGATAAACCCACACACAGGAGCGCAGTGTGCATTCACATTAGTCTTCTTACGCTTCTTTGACGTCGCAGAAATATTCTCAACAGCCGGCGGAACAAACAGTTCAAAAGCTTTTGACCTGCAAGATCAGATCTTTGAATTGCGATCCCATTCAACCTAAGGAGACTCCGTTAGTCACAAGCTAGTGCAACCAAAGCACGCGTTGAGCACTCTCAGACCAGATATGAGAAAGGGGCTCCAAGCAACCGGTCTTTTAAGTCCAGAGGACATGACAGGTCTAACAACGTTAGGTTAATCATTGCATTGTCTGCAGCTATTCCTCATTTGAACCATATGCTCGGCTCTGCCAGTCTGCAGAGAATTGTTTAGAATAAGCAGGAATCCCACGAAAGCAGACGTGGTAAAGGTTTGCTCGGGACTAAACATTCCCATTCTCCTGCCTTTCTCAGGATTCCTTCAGACAAGTTTGTAAGGCCAGCATTGTGTATTGTATGCATCAAATATGTATTGTATTGGTACAATATGATCATATCAACGGGAAATAAATGGATTTGAATACAATTCTTGCAGGTTTTGCTTTGAAATGTTTTCCGATGAAGGGGGGCAAAAAATGATTGCAACGAAAAAATGAAACTCCAGCAGCCACACACACACACACAAAAAAATAGTTTGACATGTTTGAACAAGTCTGTCCTTAAATGTCAGTAGCATAGCTTTACTGCAATATTTACTTGCAGGATGACCTGACACAATTGGTTTGGGTAAATTTAGAAGTCAAGGGATGTTTCAGACCATGCAGTACTGAGCACATCATCAAGAGGCTAGGGTCATGTCTCTTTAGTAACTCTAGGATCACAACTATTTGTGGGACATTGCAGTGTGACACACCAATGTAGAAACACAAGATCAATTTGGATGATCCACCCAGTTCACCACCCCCCCAGTTCACCCACTCCACCACCCTTCCATTACAGTATCAAGTTCCTTTTTAAATGATTCCAGTGTCCTGGCCTCAATCACCCTTCCTGGCAACCTGGTTCCGGTTGTTAATTGGGTAAAGAACCACTTCCTGATGGAAGTTTTCTAAACCATTGTTTTGGATGTTTAATCCCATCTATTATTGTATACCGCTCCATCAATTGCCTCAGCACTAGATCATTTTTGTGAGAAACAAAGTTTAAAAACATATCATAGTGGTAGATTTTTTTAGATTTCAGGAGGTATTTTCTATCTTAAATATTAAAGCCATTGTAACATCCATTATAACTTTGGACTCAATCTATTTGTTTTGGATTTACTCCTCATCAGGCAATAATCCCCACCTACTACTGTACATATTTACTGGTAAAGTTTTCACAAGATTATTAAAAACTTATGGAACTACGTTACATTGGATTGGTGATGTATTTCATACCATAATTAATAAGATAACAATAATACTTGCATTTGATATAACACCTTATCATGTCATAGAGACATCTCAAAGTGCTTCACAGAATATATTGTAAAGTAAATTGACTGTATTTTGTGGGCGGACAGCAGTAGGCAATTGTGCACAGCAGCGTCTAACAAACATTCATGGATTGAGTGACCAGTTTGTTTTTGTAGGGATATTATCCAGGGAAGTAATCCGCCAATTGGCCATCAACTGGGTTCCTACTTACTGCTCGGTAAACAGGGGTGTAAGAGTAAAGAAACTTGCCTCAGATTTCGCCCCGCTCAAGAATTGAACCCAGGTCCTCTCTTTCTGCAAGGTGAGCATGCTAATCACTATGTTATGGAATTCCACAGTTTAAAGTAATGTGTAACTGTACACTTTTGCAAGGTTTCTTTTCAAATGAATTAAACGCCTTGCTACAACATAGTCTCAGTTAAGAAGGGAGTTTCTTTTTAAGAACAAAAGACATTCTCATTCACACCATAGCAAACATTTCTCATCATTGTCAGGTGATCTGAAATCCTGGAGTAACTTTCCCTTAATTACATTTTTTTTAATTGGTATATGTATGGCTTTCTGCCTATCCCATTTCATTGACACATCTTTCACCGAACAATAAGCTCTGGTAATATATCGATTATATAAGTATACTTTTTCATATCGATATACCGATATTGGAAATTTGAATATATCGGTATACCGAAAAATTTGGTATGAAAAAAATCAGTATATCCACAAAACATCGGTATATCATCAACAAATCGAAGTAAAGGTGTATACAATCCTATAAATACACGATATAAATATCAGAAATAGATAACTCCAACGTCTTTACTCATAAAATAAGCTGCAAAAGACAACTTCAAATTTTCCTACGATCTCATACCACACACCAAAATTACTGTACGGGACTACAGTAACGAGAATTCCTGCCTCGCTGCCGTCATAATATTGACAAACCACACACATGCACACGTGGCCAGTAGCACGTGGAGTGGCAATAGCTGTGTGTATACATGTGTACACATGTGTAATGTACACATACAAACTTTTATACCAAGTATAGTACTGTAGTCTCGGTGTGACAGGAATACACTGTATGTGTCCGGCAGTTAGGTGGAATAATACACATGCCTTTTGTCATTTTATTATCGATACAGAGTTATATTAATTGACAATAAAACGCTTGTCAAGTTGACAGATACTGCATATAAACTAAGTGTGTTTGACAGGGATCATTTGATCATCCTTCTTATAATAAAAAATTTTGAGCTTTGGGAACAAAGTGACTGCAACTTTAGACTATGACTCTACCCTGCCCTTGGCATTCATTGTTGCTTAGGTGATGCCCCTGATTTCTCATCACTCTCGTTTCATCGCATCGCAGTATCCATGCTTGCGGTGTTAGCAACCAATGGTAATCCGTCTTCTTATCTTAGCTTATATGCAAAGTAAAATCTGCTCTTGCACTTGAAGTGAGGGGGCTCACTATTTATAAACAAATCTGTGAACTAAATATTTATACCAGCTCATAATGTTATTATCATTAAATAAGGCTCGATTAAATATTTGTCCGACTCCATTATTGAATCGAGTGACTGCGATAAGTAGGCCTATTGCAACATGAGAAAATGTGTTCTGTTTTTCTTCTTTGGATAAGTGCTCAGTGAGTTTTATGTTGCCTGTGTGTTTATCCCCTCTGATGCAATGGTGTAATCCGCATAGTTACAATCTCCTGACCATAAAGTGACCAATGGAATGAGTGGAAACTAGACAGTTTCATGGAAAAGTGTGAACTTGAAAGTGAGTAAGTGACCTTTCCTTGCTCCTAATTTGCATGTTTAAAACAAGAGAGGACTGCGAAGTGTTGACTAATTATTACTTCACTCTTCGTTCGTTTAACACGTTTTTGTTAGACATCGTCTAACAAAATCGCTTACATGTTGAAGTTGAAAATTATCCGTTCTCATCATTGGGAAAAAAAAGCCCCGTATGGGAGTACTTTGAAAAGAATGCGGTCAGTGGCAATGGCATGTTCAGATGTAAAGTTTGCAAGGCCTTGGTTAAGGCATCTGATTCGAGCACGAGCAACCTGCGACATCATATTAAGCAGCATCACCCCGTCCAGCACGCTGCCCTAACTGCGAAATCATCGTCGACAGCAGAACGATGTCGAACCAGCGCTTCGGAGAAGCGACAGCCAGGGGAGCTCCAACAGTTGCTGGTTTGTTTGAGAGGAGAACATTGTACCAGAGAGGGGACAAAAGTGGCAAAGTCTCACCGACGCCGTCACTTATTACATAGCAAAGGACTGCATGCCAATGACCACTGTTGAGGCGCCTGGGTTTAGGCACCTCCTAAACGTGATGGACCCCAGGGACAAACCACCCAGCGAAATGGCGATGAGCAGGACCTATATTCCCAAGCTCTATAACGAGACCAAGCAGCGCATCCTAACATCACTCGCCAACGTCGAGTATTTTGCCAGCACCACGGACATGTGGTCCTCTCATGGGATGACCCCATACGTGGGCTACACAGCCCACTTCATCGATCCCCAGTGGAAGCTCCAACACATCGACCTCGGCGTTTCGTTTGTTCCCGAGGATCACACGGGAGCAAACATCGCGAACGCATGACCGACATGCTGGACCAATGGGGTCTGGATCCCCAAAACCAAGTGTGTGTGACCACTGACAATGGGACCAACGTTGTCAAAGGCAATGCAGGAACTGGAGTGGCCACATCTCAGCTGCTTCGGCCACAACCTTCATCTGGCCATAACAAACTCATACTCGGCTCGGCATGGTGACGCTCACCAACAAGTGTTGAGGGCAGTGGCGATGGCACACAGCATAGTAGCCAAATTCCACGCAAGTTGGAAAAAGAAACGCGATCTGTTTGCTGCCCAGGCCCAGAATGGAAAGGATGAGCAAGCCATTATCTCTGTAAGTATAGAAATCTATTTTAAAATATCAAATCAAATACATTTTCTCTTTAAACATTATGTTATCATGAACATCAAAGTGTATGGTAGAATAATGGATTCTTTTTTGGGGTCACGAGTGAAAATTGGCTAAATCAAGTAATAACAAAAAATAAATACCGCAACATTGATCATTTTGTTCCATTTATTAACTGATTCAGGATGCAATGGCTAACGATCGAAGATATGATGGTGAATGAATGAGACTTGCATGATAATGAAAGATGATTGACTTTGGTAATTGCGAAGATGATGCTGATGAGTGATACATGATAAGAAGCTTTGAATATAAATGCTGACATAATTATACTAATTGCCAGGGACACATAATGGGCAGTGATCACATAAGAGTAAACAAAATATTTAAATGTAAATATATTACACGAGATCAGGCGTCCAAACAATAGTCGAACACCAGTCAACCGCTCCCTCCCTCCCATCTATCTGATCGCCACGATGTTGGACCGCATGCAGTCCTTCTCGTGATATCCATCAATCATAGCTAGAACGACAGTGCTACCAAAAAAAGCACGTGCTTTATAGCCTCAACACGTGGAAACGGAAAATGGGATACGGCGGCCTGACTAGCCGTCCCTGTTGTCTCACTGCATGCACTGACCACCGTGTTGATTGGACCTCATGCAGTCCCTTTCGTGATATCCGCCAATCATAGCTAAGAAGAGAATGACAGCTCTACCAAGCAAAGCACGTGCTTATAATCACAGGAATTGCGCGATCACAAGAGATGCAGAGTGCATGCATGCTGTATGTAGAGCGCGTGCGCTGGCAACGACAGTATTTACTGAGCTAGTTAGCCGAGCACGTGCCTACTGCCTACAATTAATGGTCATCGACTATTGTCTTTAGAATTTAACCTGCAAGAATAAAGTAAGCCAAGGACAAAACCGAACCCGTTTACTCTCTCTATCAACCAAATTCTCTATCGTCCGAATTTTTTTTTGTGATGAATTGTAAAAACTCGAGTGCATAATGTATGCCGTGAATAACCGTGTGTCAATGATGTACGTCACATAATGAATACGTAAAGGTTTGGAACCTGAGTAAAAAAAAAACCTGGTGATATCGATATATATCGATATGAGCCCACCGATATATCGGTATTGGAAAAATTCGATATCGACGGAGCTTACCGAACGAACAAAATAGTTTACATCAAAACAAATTTTGTTATTGGGAGCAGGGGAAATATTTTTCGGTGGAAAAAAATACACAAAAGATAAATAATAAATATTGCTACAGCACAACTTCCCTTTAATATCTGTGGCAAAGTAAGAGCCAGGAATATTCAAAGAATGTATTAGAATTATCTTTTTTCTTGATGATCGAAACACATGCTCAACAATCATTGCCAAGGAGATGGTTATCTGGGAAGATAATGTCTTTACCATGCATCAAACAATGTAATTTTAAAATATAGGCCATGACTGGGAATCCAATCTGTGTGCCGCCTTGGTAGCAGTCTATCTTCTGGATGAGAAGGTTGTGTGTTGCTGACCCAAGTCATCGGTGGACTCACAGTCTATGCTGGCACTCTAGCACTGCACTGGGGTTGGGGTCATGGATGGGAGAATGCTACATTGTCAAAGGTGCTATCATTCAGATGAGACATTAAATTGAGGTCCCATGAGTCTGTTCAGGCAGAAATCTTAAAGATCCCATGAAAATGTTTGAAAAGAGAAGGAAGCTTCGTCCATTGTCCTGCAGTTGAATTAGTCATTCACCTCATGGTTATTTGTAGGCTTTATGTTGGCTCAAATTTCTACATCATTGCCTACAATTGACAATAATTACTTGGGAAGCGCTTTGAGCCATTTTGACATGATCAGGCTCCATAAAAATGCACGCACCTCACACAAGTGGATTTATATGTGTATTTAACTAGAGTTTAGTCTAAGTAATGATGATGGAAAATACATATAGTGGTTGGATTCAATTTTCTTAAAGCTAAAAATAATGGCATTCACGAAACAGAATTGCCATTACATGGGGTGGGAGGGGTGTAGGGTCTATTGTAAGTACTCTGGCTAACATTCTTTGTCACTTGTAATCATTTGACAAACTTAGACTGAGAGTCATAAACCACAGGTACTTTCAGATACTTTGTGGTGATCTGGCTTATGTATGGACTAGTGACTAATGTGGTCAAAGTCATTTTGTTTCCATGTCTGGATATGGCCTTTGAAATCGAGATCCAGGATGAGTAATAAGGTACTGTCTGAGGGCTGTTCAAAGCCCAAAACTGTGTGAATCAAATGCAATGATACGACCCGAGATTAGCAATGCTAAAATCTGGGAAGCCCAGAATTAAAGATGCCAGCGATAAGGATATAATAAGAGTAATAATAATCCTTGGCATTTGATGAAGCATTTTACCACATCACTGAGATGTCTCAAAGTGCCTCACAACATATACTGTAAAATGAATTCACTGTGTACTTTTGGGGGATATCAAAATGCTTTGTAAAATGGTCGTGGGTGTGTTTTCCCATCTGCCTGTTCTGGTACGCGGTAAAGATTCTGCAAACCTATTTAAAACTACAAGGGAGTTCATCCCTCAATCAAGAATCCTCTGGTAAATTGGTCATTCGCTTCATGGTTGCCACATTTGCCTACATTTACTCAGTCACTACAGTCAGTACAATAATTACTTGGAAGAGTTTTGAGATGTTTCAATATTCGAAGAGCTGCATCAAATGCAAGGATTACTAAGTCATACTACACTATTCAAAAACGCATATTCTGGATCACAGTCTTATTGGAACAACTAAATTTGTAGGGCAAGGTTAATGCAAGAAACAGAGGTTAGAGAGAGAGAATGAGAGACACACGAAGAAACATTTACAGAAACTGAAAGACACACACACACAACAAGACCAAAGGCTTATCTACAATGTTTTCACATTTACAAAAGGACCACAACCAATTAGTGCAGTTATTGGTTCTCTCCTGAACTTATTTTTACTACAATTGATCTGCGAGGAACACATATCAGTTCACTACAAAGTGCTGACTTTCATCTTTACAACAGATCAGATTTACAAACTGATGCAGCAATTTGGTGAACATTTCTCAATCTTGCCACAACAAGCCCAACTGAACAACTGAAAAAGCCGACTGCCAGCTATACAGGCCTTCCTTCCTTCATAAAAATAATCCTTGCATTTCATTATAGCACTTTTCACGTCTTTTAGATGTCTTAACGCTTTTCACTGAATATATTGTAAAGTGAAATGACTGTATACAGTAAAAACCTGTTTATCTGTGACCTGATCAACCGTAACTTCTGCATAACCGGCACCTCAAAAAAAGGTCCGCAGTCGATTACCCAGAATTTATCCGGAAAAATGCATTATTTAAAAAACATTTTCGTTTCGTTTTTTTGGCCGAATATCCCGCACATGCTTTAACCAGCATTGGCCAGGTCCCAAGGGTGCCAGATAAACGTGCTTTTACTGTATTTGTGGATGAAATGTAGCAGCTAATTGCGCACAGCAGTGTCCCACAAACAGTCACGGATTGAAATGACCAATTCTTTTTGTGGGATTATTATCAGGCATGTGGAGTAAGGAAACATGCCCAAGGTTTCGCCTTGCCTGGAATTGAACCTCGTTCTCTCACTTGCAAGGCGAGTGCTCTAATCACTGAAGCACTTTGAAGCGCTCTGAGGTGTCGTCCGGCATGGAGGGCGCTGTATAAATCGAAGTTGTTGTTGTTGACCTACAGGACTCCACATGTTTAAACGCCTACAATACAGATTTTTTAAAATGTCTTGAGAAACCAAACAACGGCACCTCCACCAATGCAGTGCTTTCTCTGCACTGAGCTCGAGTGTCAGCCTAGATGATATTATCCCCTGTGACAGCTATCATCTATCAAACATATGCAGTCAAAAGCAGTCAATAGTTATCGCAATAACTATCAGTAGCAATCAATACCCCACCAACCCCAAGACTAGTCGTGATAACCACTGACCTAATTTAGCCTTTTTTTTGGTTACTGCCTACATGATCACATGCCCTGTCACAATTCTGATCCAATTCCTTCAGGCACTTATGCTTCAAATCGTTGCTGTAACTACAGCTAACCTGGCCAGCCTAAAGAACCTAGTGTACTGTCTGCATGTCAATGAAGCATCTGCTGCACACTGTCGGTCTCAAATTCCCGAGACACTTTTGCTGGGCTGGGAAAAAGGCTGGACTCTTGAAGACATTTCCTCCCCCACCACCCCTCTCCCTTGTAAACTTTACCTTCCCAAAGCACAAATCTTGGGCTGCCTCTTTAAACTGCGGCTGGAAAAAGGCTGCAGGTTTATGGAAGTGTGTGTGTAGCATTCTGAATTGCTTTCAAACCTTGAATGCCAAGAATCCTTCACGAATTCCCTTAGGATGAAGTTTTACAGGAGCAAAAGCTATATATTTTTTGCCATCAACTTTTCAATGAACGTGAAGGGGGTGGTGGGGGAGGGATGTGTAGGTGAGCAAAGCTGCTGATAGTTTCAATGAAATGAAATTCCTGTGGGGATGATGTTTGAATTCCACCATGATATACAATGAAGGATTTTTGTACTGTATAATCATAGCCAGCTCCTCACACAGTTATCGCCCGGCATTGGGTTAGAGTTGGATCAAATAATGTTTGGCTCCACTTGGATGCACAGCTTCTCTAACAAATGATCAGGAAATCAAGAGAAATTGCTGAAGCTTTCTCCCCCCATCTCCCACCTTCCTCTAAACACCCGAAGCATATCCATTTAAGCCGTGACAGAAAACGTCACAGGATATCTGGCCCAGCTGGGATCAGCTGTTCCTCTCCAGTTACAAAATTGCTGCAAGAAACTGCGGCAAATCTAAGCTTGTCCAATTGGCCAGACTGCATTCTATTATAATAATAATACTACTCACATTTGATACACTTCCCATAATAGCAGTCTCAAAACCCTTCTCGGATAATCACTGTCAAATGTAGTGATTGTGTATTGGTAGGCCAATGCAGGAGCCTCGTTGCTCACAGCAAATGGCACTGGAGCAGCGAGCGAGCGAGCGATCGATCGATTATCTGGAAGCTTGTCAATTTCACTTCACTTGGATTGGTTCTTACAACATGCTGCCAGAGGTAGGACTTCAGGACTAAGGAGGTAAATTCCCAATGTTAAGCCGCGAAGATTAATTCCCCTCCAGGGATAGGGAGATTTAATCCGAACTGGTAGGTAGCACGTGTTTCTCATGATCAGAAGGCGATGGGTTCAAGCTTATGTCAGACTAAGACATCATAGTCAGGCTGACACTCCAGCGTAGTGCTGGGGGAGCACTGCTTGGTAGCGAACACTTTCTTTTCTAACAACTTTTATTTCTCTCAACTGCCCAGGATACAACAAGAAAGGAGGAACGGAGAAACAAAACATAACATTGTACTCAGCCCATTTCAAACTCTTCTCATGAAATTTCAGTCAGTCTGTGCCAAGTCAGGTAATGAAGTTCATTTCCCCTCAAAATCTCTAAATCTGTCAGATCCCATCATCCTTCTTTTGCAATATTGTTACATCAATTTGGATTCAAGCTCTCACCCCTCCTCCCCAACCCCCCCTCACTTTACTGCAGAACCAGTGACTTTGTACTTGAACTCTACAAGGGAGTTTGGAATTTGCAGTCAGTTACAGAACTGAATACAGGTGGATACTGAACGTATCCACTTGGAACTCAGAAGAACATTTACAGTAAAATGTCCAGTCACTCCGATTCAATATAAAGCATAGAAACATCCTGTTATTTCTTTTGACTTGGGCTTGCTGGAAACTTCCGGGTGAAAAGTTCACTCTTGGGCCTGCCTGGTTTTGCTTGCTATGATGAATGGGTGTGGAGTCAAAAACACAAACTAGATGCAATTCCGCGCACTTAATCAACAAAAGCGTGAACTCGGGCCAATTTTGGCCAAATAGGTTGTGAGCGGCTCCCACTTTTAAACAGATGGCAGTGCAGACGAGTGTTATATACACCGTGCAGTTGGTTGTTGGCAGGTTGGAGGTGCACAATTGTGCTGCTTTCTTTGCCTACAAATACACAGTCACTCCATTTCATAGCAATTCCCGTGAAGAGCTCCAAGACGTTCTTCTGATGTGATCAGGTGCTTTAGCAAATGATTGTAAGGATTATTGTTGAGGTGGACATTAAAGGTCCCACGGGAATGATCGCACTTTCTTGAACTGAAGCAACATTTTTCAATCCGTTTGTCCAGTCAATCAGGTAGGAGGCTCAATCTAATACCTAATGTTTGTTTTTGTGAAAAGTAAGGTCATCAACGTGAAAGCTAGAATGGCTGGGAGAGCTAGTGACTACATGAAATCACTTGGAAATCACCACCTCACAAACATTTTGCATCTGTCCATCCATCTCAACAGAGACTTTGCCCCTTTCGCTGCATGAACGTCCAGCAATCTGGCTCACTTAGTTAGTTCTCGCTTCAAGGTCAAAAGGTTCTGGATTCCAGCCCCACAACGAGACTCAAGGCTTACAATTTTGGCTGAGTCCCCAGTGCAATACGAAGGGGAGGGGGGAGCACTGCAATGTGGGAATCACAACCTTCAGATAAGCTCAACTGTCTATGCCTGTAGATGTAGATGATCCTGTGACACTATTTGGAAAAGAGAAAGGAGCTTCCCCTGATATCCTTGTCAAACAATCCTCCATCAAAAAATTAGTAATTCACCTCAAGGCTTTTATGCGGCAGTGACCTTGTGCAAAATAGCTGCTGTAATGACCTACAAATACACAGGCACTACCCTAGTCAGTAATTGCTGTTTATGTTTGACATGATAAGATGCTCTAAAGGTTCCTACTTTTCTTTATGGTAATAGCTTATAAGAATATAATAATAAACATCCTTGCATTTGATATAATGTCTATCACATCATTGAGACGTCTCATAACACTTCATAGAATATATTGTAAAGTTAATTGACTGTGTATTTTCCACTTCATTGTGACCCTGTTTATTTCTGCTTGGGGGCATTTATGATCATTCTACAGAGAAAACAAAGTTTTGAAAGAAATAAAGAGGAAATTTTGCCTCTCACCCCAAACTTAATTTGAACATGGTCTTTCAAAATCCCACCATTCTGCCCCAAACAAACAGCGGAGTAGTCTCCCACAGAGGTGAGTGGACAAGACCTGTAACATTTAAGTGAAACAGAATTCTTCCTGCAAAGCATATGTTGTCAATTATTAGTACATGGGAGTTGCTGAGGTGAAAAGGCCAATTGAACTTACTGCCTAATTGTTCTCTTGGCTAAGGTTACAGGTCCGTACAGGCAGCAATTCATCCGCAACCCATTCAGAACAAAAATGTGGTAATTGCCTTTTAATCAATGGGACTCAAATTCATGAACCGTTACACTGAGTTTGTCAAAACGCAGAGGCATCAATCTGCTCCGTGAAAAGCTAATGGTGTGTCGATTGATAGCTTTTAACCTCAAAAGGTGGAAAAGAGCAGCCCGATATTGAAATATAATAATTGAATGGTGTGTTTTGAATCCAGTCTGGCCACTTTTATATACGTGGAGGTGGGATCTTTCAAAATCCCAGCTGCCTGTCCTTTGTGTGTTGTGGCTCAGTTGATATAGGGGCGCTCCATTCAGTAAGGAAATGAGCCAGACAGAACAGGGACGTTCTGAGCTCAGTCTGTGTGAGATCCCAGCCGGGGTAGCAATAGTGGAGTCAAACTTCCTCTTCCCAGCTCTGAGTTAGGGACTGGTGTTTAGAATAACCACTGCAGAGCATACACTGCTCGGTCGACCATTCCAGATTTTGAACGCATTATTTTGTTGTATTGCAAAGCCCCAGTATACGTTCACACGTCAGGACTTTGAACTCACATTGTCCAAGGTGACACTGCAGTGCAGCAAAGTGGATGTGCTGCAGTGTTGGCGATACCATCCTTCAAATGAGTCATTAAACCAAGGACTCGTCAGCCTGTTCAGATGGATATTAAAGATTTCATGGCACTATTTAAAAAGAGAAGGGAGTTTCTCCCTGACCACCAATATACATATATGTGAAACCTTAGGCAAGTTTCCTTACTCCACATGCCTCTGTTCACCCAGTAATAAATAGGAATCCAATTGTTAGTTGATTGGCAGATTGCTACCTGGGGGTAATAAACTATTCCAAATAATTAATAATAATAATTTGTTCAGTTAATCCACGACAGTTTCTGTGACACTGTTGTGCACAATTCACTGCCACATTTTGTGCACAAAATATACACTCAATTTGTTTTACAGTATATTTTGTGTAGGGCTTTGAGTTCATCTCAATGACGTGATGAGGCTCTATATCAAATGCAAGGATTATTATTATTGTTGTTAAAAGCTAACCTTAGGGTAACCAAGGCAGGAAACTCCATCACAGTCATCAACACAGCCCAAGGTGGAGATACACTTGACCTTTTTGTCTGATATTCTATGATATGTAGAATTTGTATTAAATATATCAATTGGTATTTTGGGGAATGGGGTGGGGTTGTGGAGAGGAACATTGATCTGCAGAGGAAATTGCTTTTAAGTATCAGATTACGAAGGGGTACAGTCTGTATAAATCAGGTTGAGCTGGGCATGATTATGGTGCTTTATTTGGTCTGGAGACCTGTCAAACTGAAAGAGAGCTCAAAACCAGGTTGAATTCCTTCAATAAGCTCACAGCAATCGACCCCCATCAATCTTTTCAGAGACCCACACCGGCTGATTAGTAATGCTGTCTAACTGCCTGCCTGTCTGCTTTGTTTAAAAATTACCAGCAACTCTACCGACCCTTCTCTGGCCCAGTGGGAAAAGTTAAATATATTTCCTTTTTCCCGCCCCAGCCCCCCCATTGTAAATCATTCTGTGTAACACAAAACCTGTGTGTGTGTGTTGTGTGTTTGTCTATAACTGAAATTCTATGGTGAAGCTACAGCAACCCAAACAACCATCTTTAAACAATTAAAGATAGACCTTGGATTTGGAACCAAGCACATGTTTGCTGCATTCACAGTCTTTACAATCAAAGTGAAATAATCAATATTGGAGGCAGACTTTGTCCTTTTATCTGCTTTGAGGGAATGGGCAGGAGGTGGGGAGAGAAATGTGGGGGGAAAAAGTTAATAGGAATAACAAGTTTGTGAACTATAAGCAAATCAAGAGCAAAAGCCACCTAAAACAAGAAATCTCTATTGAAGCTGTGCTTATACGATGCCCTTTAAAAGCAACAAGCCAGGGGACGCTCAGTGTAAATGCTGGTTGACAGCACAGTCCAAAATGTGACCATGACTGAGATCACGTTGCGAAGGTGCTTTCAGCTACAGATGGAATCCCTTCTCTTTCCATGCCCACTTTATGGTAGTTTATGGGACATTACGGTGAGCAAATTAGCTGCCAAGTTTTCCTACAAATACTCACTCCACAATTGAAACCAATTACTTTGTGAAGCACTTTGAGATTTTTGACATTACATGGCGTCATATCAAAAGGCAAGGATTTGATCAGGAGGTTTTAACACCAACCCTCCACATACATAGGAGGTAAGATGCTTCTCAATTGAAAGGGCACATACCCAGACATTATAAAAATTAACTTGAGTCAACAACAATAACAAAATTACACTTGTGTAGCGCTTTTCACGTCAGGAGGACGTCTCAAGGCGCTGGACAGTCATTGTTTCAAGCGTTTGTTGAAATATATTCCAATCCCAATTGCCTGCTTTTTCCCATACTCTATATATCCCGTTCTCTGCATGTGTTAAGTAGTGCCTATATTGCTCAGTTTCCTGTTAGAATGCTAGAATGTGGAGCTCCTGTGGCTCAGTGGTTAGAGCACTTGTCTTGCAAGCTGGGGAGACCAAGCTGGGGAGACCTGTGTTCGAATCCAGGCAGGTCAGGGTGAAACCTTGGGCAAGTTTCCTTACTCCACATGCCTAATAATAATCCCTCCAAAAAAAATCACAATAATAAAATTGGTCACTTCAATCCACGACTGTGTGTGGAACACTGCTGTGCGCAATTGGCTGCCGCGATTCGCCCACAAATATATACAGTCAATTCACTTTACAGTGTATTCTGTGAAGCGCTTTGGGACGTTGATAAAATGTGGAAAGCGCTATATCAAATGCAAGGATTATTATTATTATTATTAGAAATAGCCCATTTCAGATCTTTGGATTGCCTCCAATATCACAGTACAATAATAATGTGGTCACTCATTCTACGACTGCTTGTGGGAACTTTACAATGTATCCTGTGAAACCCTTTAAGACATCTCAATGATGTGATAAGTCACTACATGAAATGCAAGGATTATCATAGTTGTAGATGCTGCATGTGCACGACTCATAAAAATTTATATCAGCTGAGGCCTGGCAATCTAGAAATTGACAATTTTCTAACTGGCAAGCGAGCAAGTTGCGTGTATGTGCAGTGAAACTGCCTCATTGTGAGGCAGACTGGGATTTTGTGGATTCCAACCAGGGAGTTACAACACAGCTCCATTAAGAAGCCTAGTTGTTAACAATTGCTGACTCGGTATTATCCATTAAAACATCCTTTCATGTTTTCTCAGGATATTTAAAGTTAAGGAAATGGGGTTTTGGTGTCAATCTTGACTCCAACCTGAGTGTCCAGAGTAGGGGGCAAGTGATGGCTATTACAAATCTTTTGTTCAGTTCCCCCAAACTAACCACTGTATTGGAAACGTCTACATAGCCCTGGGAAGAAAACACTGGATACAGCTGGACTTACTTAGCTCCCATCTGTACACTAGAAATCATCACTTTGTATGAATTGAAGGACATCTTGAATGCATGTGTTTTCCTTTTTTTCTTTGTTCAAAATCCTTTTAAAAACCTCCCTCTTTCACAATGCTCTTGGTCATTCTACTTCCCTTTTCCACTTTACTCAGGGCCCTATTGAAAGAGCTTCAAGACAGTCTCCTGTGTAAAAGGCGCTGAGTAAATGCAATTAGAGGTTGTATGCATCACTCCCCATTTGAGCCACATCTCTAAACTGTACAACATAAGTATTTGTGGTATTTTTATCTCTCACTCTTGGTATCCTTGACTTAGAATAATAATTATTGCATTTAATACAGTGCCTTATCATGCTATCAAGACATCTCAAAGAACTTCACAGAATATACTGTAAAGTATATAAGACTGTATATTTTGAGGGCTTACAGGGCATTGTACATCCACTTCAAAACCAACATGTTCTTGGCTTATACAATATGTAGCGCTTCTCGCCTTGGGAGGACGTCTCAAAGCACTTCACACATCCGGTTCGGCACCTAAGTTCGGGAGGTTGGAGGGAAGGGATGGAGCTGAAGAGAGTGAGGTTTAAGATGACCAAAATTGTAGTCAAGGAGGCAAGTCTTGAGGTTGGCTTTAAAAGTAGGTGGGGGGAGGAGGGTGGGGGGGCAGGGAGGCAACGGGGCATGAGTCAGTGGTCTCTGTGATGTGGTTCCAGAGAGCAACAACAGAATGCTGAAAGCTTTACCAATGTTAGTGGGGCAGAGCAGTTGAGGCACATGAAGCACGCTAGGGGTTGCTGAGAAGAATGAGTGACTGGGTCAGTAAAGGTGTTGGAGGTCACAGAGCTGAGGTGGGGGTGGTGGAGGGTGGAGGGCAGGGAGGGACTTGAATGCACGGATGAGGTTCCTGAAATCGATCTACTGGGGGATGTGGAGCCAGTGGAGCTGAGCGAGGATGAGGGATGGCAGACTCACAGAGCCTGGTGTGGGAGAGAACACACACCAGAAGTTTGGGATGGCTTTGATTACATTGTCCTAAAACACAAACAAAAATGGCAGATCCACTTGGGTGTCGAATAAGAAACTGGTTCAAACAAAAAACAGATTTCCAAGTTCCTAAATTGCATAACTCTTCATGGATCAATGCAGTAATGGATGAAGCCAAACACATGCCTACTTTGGTTCCAAGATCAACCAAGAGTTAGTTTTGAGCCAAGTGTATTCACTGCTTAGTGCAAAACCAGTTTTCGTTTTGGGGAAGGTAAAAGTTCATGGAACGATCGATTGCTGTTTCAATATCACGCATAATCGGCTCATTAGACCTCAAATTCTGTAGATCTTATCCACGCTTGGCTGGCTGATAAGAAAGGAATTTTATGAAGCTCAGCTCAATGTTGCTTACACAGCAGCCCCTACTTTGTATTGGGGTAAACTTGGGGCCCCAGAGTGTGCATTATGTTGGCCGGAGTTGATCCAGCACGCCAATGCTTGGGTCTTGGAGCCGAGCTAACATCTTGCTTCATTGCAAAACCCGTTTCACAGATGTTCTAACTATTGGGCAGGCGGGATAATAGCAAGCTGTGGCGACATGTGTGGCGAGATCCATTGTTTTTCTGTACCCGACACTATCGGGGCATTTGGGATATTAATGCATTCTGCCGTTTACTACTGAGCACGCTTCTCTCTCAGGTACATTTTGGTCAATTATCCAACCTGCCTGTCTGAAGCAGTAACCTGTCCAGCGCCTTGGGATGTCCGCCTGACGTGAAAGGCGCTATACAAATGTAATTTTGTTGTTGTTGCCTTTGGGTCCTGAAATCAATTGTTGGCTAGTGACTGAAAAGTGGGAATCCAAGGCGACAGAGAATAAGCCAGAGGCCACTGAACAGAGAGAGTAGACAAATCAGTATGAATTCAGGAGGTCGAGTCAGAACAGAATTGATGAAATGCACAGGTCATCTCACCTACTTCTACTGATGAGGAGGGAAGCCAAACAGAAATCAGGACAAAGTGGAAGAAGACTTGCTCTCTTTAACAACCTTTTCCTACACAAACTGAATGTGGGCTGTCTGTGAAATGCTACACTTCCAGCAATACAGGCCACCAACAGTTGTACTGATGTCTGACGAAAAAATTATTTCTTTATACAACAACTTGTAAATTATATAGCAACCCTCATGCGAGGTAGGATCTTGGGAGCATTTCACAGTGGCTTAGCCAGGGGAGGGAGGAGGTGACTCTAAGCACGGTGAAAGAGGAAGTTCTTCAGTCATGATTTAAAAGGAGGGAAGGAGGGGGCAAGGCGGAAGGATTGAGGTAGAGAGTTCCAAAGCTTTGGGGCACAGTGGCTGAATTGTGGGGATGGGGGTAGCAGTAGGCCAAAGTCAGCCGTGTGAAGGGGGTGAGTTTGTGGATTGGGGAGAAAGTAGGTCAGAAAGGTAGAAGGGTGCCAGAGCAAACAACATAATTAAATAATAACAGTGGGGCTATTTTGCTTTTATGTGTAGTGACTATGTACTTGTAGTCAAATATCCGAAAATGGGTTTGTAGGCATAACGTCGGAAATACAATAATTGTGGTCCTAGAAGTAGTTATCTTTCATTAAAAGTTTCCCGTTGCCTGAACCACCAATTATCTGAAATGCTAACTGATGTCTCAGGAGTGAGGCAGAGGGGCTTCGGGGGGCGGGTTGGAAATGGGAGGATCAAGAAAAAAAAGATCAATGAAAGAGCAGAGCAACACAAAAATACAACTACCAAGAAGAGAAAGTGAAGCATTTAATATAACCTCAACAACATTTTCTATGTAATGAGGAAGTTCAAATCCACCACACAGTAGAAGCATAAAAGCTTTTTAGCTGGCCATATTTTGGTGTTTGCAGGTAATGTACTATAAATTCTGAAGAGCTGTGACCCAGCGATAGACTCAGAAACCCAGAACTGCCTCGAGGATCAGGCAGGCGATGGGAGTCTGACAATTCACACAGCTTCAGGAAGCGTCTGGTTTCGAACTGATAGCTCGACTACAGAGAGACTTCTGTGCTCCTGCTTTCCTGCACAAGACATCTTGAGAGTCTGTGTCTCCGCCAGGACGCACTGGGCCCTCTGTCGGGCGGCTAGCTCACAAGCACTAAATCACTCTGTGCCTCAGCGTTCTGGAGCAAACAATGAAACCCTGATGTAGGGTTTTTTAAAAAAAAAAGAAAATAGAGCATGTCTGGCTAAATACAGAGACTGAAGCATATAATTGCATCCGAGTCCTGTGGCAAGAAGTACAGACAATCCTCTGGGCTTTTCTTTAAACACCAGCAGAGGGGTCTAAAACGATAGCATTTGTACTGTGATGTTAGGCCATCATGATAAAAGATGGGCCAAAATGGACTGGAGATGCTGATATTATTAGTGGTCTGATTTAATCTTCCTAGTGGCATTACAAAATGTACTCAATCTGTGCCAGTCTGCTAAAGTTCTGCAGGGACCATTTTATGTACACACATTTTGGCAGACTTCACTCTGCTCGGTAGGGTGTGTGGCATGAATAGTACACAGAGCAGTTGAGGTAAACCTCCCCCTCCCCCTATTTTTATAACCAACTAGAGTTATAAATTCCATGACTCCGATTTCATTAAAGGGAAGAGTTTGAATTTTCACAAAGCATTCTTTTCTTTCTTTTTGGTCAGTTGGGTGTCTTGGCACACGCAGAGACCCATCACCGTGCTTGGTAGTATCCAATCCAAACCCAAGTGGGAATTCCATACGGCCCACCTACACATGGAAATCCCAAAGATAGATTGATGGAACGGAATGCGCACTCTCTCCCTGGAGTGATGCATCTTGCTTACCTAATTCTGGGAGTTATTTGGCATAGGCTGGCAAGAGCGAAGCCTTGAGGACCTCAGAGTGTGCGTTAGGAGTACCTGCTGAAGTCTGACCAACTAAAAGTATTTCGAATAGCGGCAAAAAAACATTCAGTCATGATCAAGAAACGTAAACTTCTCGCCTACATCACACCTCGCACACCTATCATCTCTATGAAACTCCACTGGACTGACTTCAAGATAATCACAAATCACCTCACGCCTCCTTACCTCACACCTCTGTAATATTCCCCTACCGCACTCTACTTCTTGCCTCTCTCCAATTTGCAGATTTTGTCCCACGGAAACTATGGATCGATTATTCTGGATATTGGAAAAGAAACTCAATTGGTTCGAAGCTACAGATTTGATAGCTAAATAACTGAACGAGAAGAACCCCCAAATCATTCACTTACATCATTCTGGTCTGTAACGCTCAGTGGCTGCACAAGTAACTTCACCCACAAAGGCAATTTGCTCACTAATGCTTATGTGATCAAAACGGAACTGTAGCACCTTGACAACATTTTGTTTTGCCCATAAATTACACAGTCACTCCACTTTACAATGTAAGCTGTCTTTGATTTCTCTCAACAATGTTATAAGGCACTATATCAAATCTAATGATTATTATTGACACTATCCTAGTTCCCAGCAGTATATCTGATGTTTGCAGTGATTGAACAAAAACAACAAAATTATATTTGTACAGCACTTTTCATGATCAAAGGAGAATAATGGTATGAGTCTTACAGTTTAATTTTGTATTGATTACTAGTTTCCCTCTTCCGGTGTCCTGGCACAACAAACCCTCAAATGAAATTGGTCCCTCACTCCATGGCTGTGTGGAAACTGGCTGCCACTATTCGCCCACAAAATACTCAGTCACTCCACTTTACAGTACATGTGACGCACTTTGAAATGTCTCAATGAGTTAATACTGTAATATGAAAGTATTATTGTGAACTCTGCCGCACAATTGCCCACAGCAGTGTCCAACAAACAGCAATCAAGTGAATGACCAAATGAATCGGAGGGATTGTTAGTCAAAGCACCAGGAGAAACTCCCTTCTCTTTTTCAATTAATGCCACAGAATGTTAAATGCCCACCTGAATGGGAAGACAGGATCTGGGTTTAAACATCTTATCTGAAGGACGATACCTCCAGCAATGTGTCACACTCCCAGGACTGCACTGAAGTGTCAGCCTAGACTGGAAATTCAAAGTCTTGACGTGCATGAAGACACGGACGTCTGACTCAGAGGTGAGAGTGTTACCGACTCAGACAGTTTTAAGGACTCTGATTAACAAATGGAGTGTGTGAGAGAAAGAAGATGATTCATTCCAACAATTCTTCTACCTTCACGCTGTTCACTAACCTTCCCTTGAGAGTTTGTGGATTTGGGATTTTTTATTTGGGGATATTTCTGGAGCAAATATTTTTAAAAAGCCACTACACTTGTGGGTATTTGCTTATTAGGTGCTTTGAGCCTCCTACAAAAATGCAAGTTCTGTTTTTATTAAAACCGTTCTTTACTGTTCGTAGGCAGAACAGAGATTCAAAATGAATGCAGCTGCACTTGATAAAAAATGGTTAAAGGATCAAGGGGAGAAGCTCTTCTCTAATAAACTGAGGCTTTAGGGAATAATTATTATCAATTATAGTAGTTTTCTTTCCTAGCCAACTGAGCAAAGTTGCTGGAGTCCACTAAAGGAACGTCATTCCGCTTTTACTGAAGCAAAGAGAAGTTTTTCTAAAAAAAACTTCCATTGTAACGGAAAAAAAAGTTTTGACAGTAAAGCACTGGATTGCCAGATTGGACTATGAACTTAAATCCAAAAGCTAAGCATCCATGTTCTTCCTTGTTCCCAGTGCCACAAATGGTAAATGTGATATTTCTTAAGATTCATAGAATATTATAGCACAGGGAAAGGCCATTCAGCCCACTGCGCCTGTGCCAGCTAAAAGAGCGAACATTGAGAAAAATGCTCAGGCGTTGCACGTCAATTGCAAATTAGCCCCAAGTTCCTCATGCCTCTATTTTATGTTTCCAAACTGTGGGTAAACCAGCGTCAAGATTACAATTGAATTGAACAATATGCAAAAATTCTGCAAAAGCTTAAGTGAAAGTCAATGATCTCAACGCCATGACCAGCAGAAATGTCTGGTCTCAGGAGAACAAATCACAGGGGGTCCCAGGTACAACTTGATCAGATCAGCTTGTTTGGTGCAGACTGGGACCTGGGGAGCTACTCGAGTACGTCACTGATATCTCACAGGCTTTAACTGACTCTCTGGTATCAGTATTTTACAGGGTACATACTGTGTCTGCAAGTTTGCAATTAACAGCTATTACCAGTTTTACGAGAGTTCCATTGAGTTTTTGCATGTCAGCTCCATTACACAGTCTGAGCTGCGCTCAATGACATTCACAGGGCGTTATACTCCCATCGGATGTCAGTACCACAGAGTTACTAGAAGCTGCAGAAAATTTCGGGGAAATTGAGGGACGTACTGTTACAATAAAGATCAATTTTATAGACCCAAGTGCAGAGGGAAGCTATTCTTTCCTCATCTGTTTCACCTTAAAATGTCGTTTTAAAGTCCACCTGATTTTTATAGACAATGGAACCTTTTACTGGGACTAATTCACCAGCATTGGACCTGGTGTGTGGAAGTGGTACAATGTTATTCTGTTCAGCAGTGAGAGTTCAGTCTTTAGAGTGACGTTTTTCATTCATTGACAGGCTGAGAATTCTTTCACCTTCCAACTACCACACCTACATGCTTCCGACAGTTACAATTCACTGAATGATTCTGCATTGATAGTACCCAAACACTGTAAACACTGAGATCAAATGCGCCAAACTCTCTTTTCATCTGAACCTCCCTCGTGATCACTATTTTTCCCTGGATTTTCATTGAGCTGAAGTCAAGACTTAACAATTTTCAACTCTAACTCATTCTTTCCTAGAATATTAAGACTGCTGGACAAGCAGAGGGAAAGCTTGCCAGACAGTGCTATCAGTGGCAAAGTATGCGGTTTTAGCTGGTTAGATTCCAACGGAACCTCAACTCACACTCTGGGTCCCCCAAGCCTTGCCTCTTGCCAACCTGCACCTAATAGTTTCCGGAATTAGGTAAGCAGAATGAATCCCTCTAGGGAGAGAGTGTGTGTTCCATTCCAGCAATCTATCTCTGCGGGTAGGATGCATGGAATTCTCAGTTTGGTTTGGATACTCTCAAGCATGGTGATGGGTTTACATCCAGCTGACAAAAAAAACCAAACAAATCGTAAGACTGCGGAACTCACCTCCCTCACTCTTCCCGTCCTCCCACCATCCAAAACCAAACTTGGCGTCACTTAACCGCTACATCTCAATTTATTTCAGCCTCTCTCTCTCACTCTTTCCAACCTCGGTGGTGATCTGCACCTTTGGAAGAACATCTCTTCGCCTGGGTTTCTTAACAAAAAGGGAATCCAAAGCCACATCACCGCAAAACTGGACTGGGAATATTCACAGTGGGAACATTAACAACTTACATCACCCAACTTCAGTCTAAACAAAACATGCAAACTGTCGCCCAGCTGCACTGGAACCAAACCACAAAGAAACTAAGATTCAAAGTCGTTGATGTTTGTGGTGGTGATGGAGTGGGAGGGAGAAAAGGAATGGAATAAGTATCAAAAACACCAAATCCACATTGTCTGTGAAACAGTTTGGTTTGCGCGCTCACCTAGTAAGCAAGCGAACTCATATTCATTTCCTGGATGGGATAAAACCTAAGGCAAATTTTCTTACTCCACATGCCTCTGTACCCAGCACTAAGTAGAAACCTGGATGTTAATCGATTGGCGGATCATTTTCCATGTGTAAGAATTCCGAAAACAAAAAGGGGTCATTGAATCCATGACTGTTTGCAGGATACTGCTGTGCACAATTGGCTGCTGAATTTAACTCACAAAATACACAGTCAATCCACTTTACAACACATAATGTGAAATGCTGAACGATGTGATAAGGCACTGTATCAAATACAAGGATTATTATATTATAACCAATTGACTGAAAATTTAAGATGATACAGAATATTTAATGGTCTTAAGGCTAAGACCAAGACAAATTTGGACCTCAATAGTTTTACTTCTGGCGTATTTTCCTTACAAATTGTTCCAAGGGAGCTTGCAGCACCTCCATTTGAGTCTGTAAGGCTAAGGCATTTTGGAATGAGCCATAAGGAGATCTAATCAATCAGCTTTACCAATGTCCTTGCATAAATGGCTTTGACACGACTTTATAAATATTTCCCATGCGGTAATTTAGAGCAAAGGCACTGAGGCACTGCTGCAGAAAGCTGAGTTGAACATCAATATACCAGAGAAAAGCAAAGCAGCAGAATAAACATGCAGTAGAAAAAAAACTGCAGAATGTGCATCAAATAAAGATTCCTGTAATTTTCTGGTAAGAGATATGTAACCTATAATTTTTCTTGCATTCGATATTATGAAAAAGGAATTTGCTACTTAGACCCTCCTTACCGCCCCCACAGTTCTGAAAATGCCAGTAGGTATTCGGTTTGCCGTAATAAAACAGCATGATAAAAGAACAATCCATAAAATCTATAACTTCGGTATCCAAAGGGTACCAGTGCTTGCTGACTGTGCATTCACTGATTCTCACATTGCCTTCATTACAGAACTGTAGGCCAAAATCTAAGGCCTGCAATCCGACACGTCTCATCTGAAAGACGGCATCACCAACATTGCAGGATTTAAACCCACAACCTTCTGACCTGCAAGTGAGAGCGCTACCAACGAAGCAAACTGACACACAAGCATTTGCACAAGAGAAAGAATGAAGCAATCAGCCAAAGGTCCTGTTAGGATGCACAAGAAGGCACTATATCACTCAGATGTAGAATGGGTGGAATGGATAAGTAAGGAATACAGCAGCAAATTAGGGTTCCCATTCAGTCTGCCCTGGACTGGAACACAGGCACCACAGCTGAGCAGATCTTTGCCAAAGTGGTCAACTATTGAGGTACATGTTCAGTCTCACTCAGTCAAACAAGCTGGATAAATGCACCAGAGTTATTCAACTGATAAACATAGAGTTCCACTGGTTAATGCAACAGAATCTTTGTGGAGCTGCTTCCCGGTCACACAGAATTTTGCTGCTTCTGAAAATCAATCTGTGGCTCCTGGAGACTGAGATCTAATCAATCAGCCTTCTATTCCTAGCGTGATAGTATTCTATTGACAAACAAAAGCAAAGAAACCATGGCTGACTGAGCCAAGTGCAAGAATCGTTGCCTTTGTACATTGAGATAACCTTCACTGGGCTGCCAATACTTATCTCAATTGTCAAGTCCACCTCTGCCCTCACCCCATGTAGACAAAGATTGCTGAGCAGTGATGAGTAGCAGGGACCTTGGCTGATCAGCTAACTACACACAGGCTGGGATCAATACCTGTAACCTCTGGCATGTAATGTCCAAGTGGTTGATTAAGATGTTAACTTTGGAAACTAATGGGGTTCTCCCTGCGCCAATTCAAACAATGCTCCCTGTGTAAGGTTTTTATGTGTCAGCTTGGCTGGCTCAGTGGTAGTGTTCTTGCCTCTGAGTAAGAAGGTTGTGGGTTCAAATCCATCATCAGGATTTGGAAAAGCATATCAGCAAAAAACTCATCTCTCTATCTGATAATAATCCCTTGAATTTTTTTTTGGCAATCTCAAACCACAACTGTATGTGGGACAATGCTGTCAGTAATTGGCTACTACGTTTCGCCCACAAATATACAGTCAATTCATTTTACAGTATATTATGTGAAGCACTTTGAATCGTCTACAAGACGTGAAAGCGCTATATCAAACGCAAGGATTATAACTGAAATAAATAACAACATCTTGCATTTATGTAGCATCTCTCATGCAAGGTCACGTCCCAGAGCACTCGACTGAAATCAATAAGTAAAGGACTCCTGCTGTTTGGAAATTCAGTAACAAAGGAGCGTAAAGTAGGGAACGTCATCGGATGAGCTAAGTGGAGGAGGCTTGAAGAAACGTTTTTGTGCGGAAGACTACCAGAATGTGGAATTCTTTGCTCAAACTGCTACTGTTACTGAGGCCACCACATTTCAAAGGGAATTGGATACCAATTTCAACAACAGAAATATAAAGGCTGCAGAGAAAGTGCAGGCAACCAGAGCAGTGAGCTCCAGTAGAGAACCTGGCATCAGCTTAGGCGCGATGGGCCAAATTACCACTCTCCTGTGGTGTAATTTCTGATTCCAAAATCGATTCTGAAAATGAACCAGGCATTTAGTGGTAGACTGTGGAGTCTTGTACCGTGCAGTTTAGAGCACTCGCCTTGCAAGCAAGAGGACCTAAGGTTCAATTCCCGGGCAGGGTGACACGTAAGGCAAGTTTCCTTACTCCACACATATGCCTTGGTTTACCTAACAGTAAGTAGGTGCCCGGTTGTTAGTCAATTGGCGGTTTGCTTTTCCAGGGGTAATAATCACTTCAAAATTAAATAAATAAAATAATAATTTGGTTACTCAATCCTGGAAGGTTTGTGAGACACTGCTGTACATAATTGGTTGCTACGTTTCGGCCACAAAATATACAGTCATTTAACTTTACAGTATATTCCGTGAAGCGCTTTGAGACATTTCGACAATGTGATAATGCTACATCAAATGCAAGGATTATTATTATTATTAGCATGTTGTAAAGGAGTTACCACAACACCAAATGCAATGCAGGTCCCGACAATAATTGGGTCCTCAAGCCTTTAGGCTTTGCAGCCTGTGAAGCCAGGAACAACTATTTCTAAGGGCAGAGACAAGGTTGAAATCATTTTCCAGCTGAATCGAGGGCCCCACAGCAGTTGGCACAGGTTTGGTTCTGGTTTTGGCATCTGCTCTGCAGTTTGGGAGCTTTGCTTCACAAACAAAAATAAGCAACACAGTTACTGCAAGAGAACAACATGTTTTGCTGGGGCACTCGCGGGCTTGCTTGGGCTCTCCTATTTTTAGGCATTGTCTATAGAACCTCCCTATGTCTTCAAACTGCTTACTCCCCAACCCAACGCCTCAGCTTGACTGGCACTTTTGTGGTCTCCGTTCCACGGGCTTTCAGCTACTATGCCCCAAACTCTGGAACTCTCTTCCTCTATCCCTTTGCATTGCCCCCTCCTTTGCTATCTTCACGTCACAGCTGAAAACCTTCCTCTTTGACCATGCCTACAACCACCTCCCCTTTCCCCCTGGGTCGGTGTTGCTCTGGGATGCTACCTCGTGCTGGAGGCATTCTGTAAATGCAAGTTGATATTGTTGTATTGGTGAGCAAAGAAAAATCAACTCTATGCAGGCAGGAGGCACAGTTTAAAACATTTTGCAGACACGTACATTCCTGTATCACATACAGTCCATGTCAGACCTTTCTAAAAACCTATGTATTGCTGGAAGAAAAAGGACCACTTTTCATCTAGTTCGCCTTCTACCATCCTCGTAGTCACATGCTACAATAATGGAGAGATTGATGGCATCTAATTCTGTATGGATTAGTCTAGAACAGAGTGGAAACTTTGGGAACATTAGATCCAAAGTTACTGTGAAATACAATGAAATGTTCTGTATACGCACGCGTGCGCGCGCACACACACACACAAAATTGTCAATGCTGACATGTGCCTCACCATGCTGCTCAAGTCATGCAGCTGTTAAATTATGGTGATGCAGGAGGGTCAAAACACCACTGGACAACTGGTGTCACTTCAATTAGACACCACAAAACAAAGCTGCAGAACCTGCTATTGCAATTACGCAAGTGTTGCCAATGGAGTCATGGTTTCAGCCTGGCTCAGTTGGTAACATTCCCCATCTCTGAGTCAAAATATTCGGGGTTCAAGCTCCACATTGGGTTTCGAGATCACAGTCTAAGCTTAATGTGGAAGGCCATCCTTTATAAGAATAATCCTTGCATTTGATATGGCACTTTATCACATGGCCGAGACGTCTCAAAGCGCCTCACAGAAAATGTTTAAAGTGACTGTATTTTGTGGGCAAAACACAACAGCTAATTATGCAGAGTAGTGTCCCCTCCATCAGTTGTGGAATCAGCGACCAAACATTTTTATACAAGAACTACATAAAGCTGACTTCCACAGTAAGATGGCATTTAGCAATTTTCCACTATTCTGCACAATGTTAAAGTTTAAAGACAATATGGCCTGAAGGTTAAATATCAGACCTGAATCACTGGACAGACAGAGCTGTCTGTTATCATCAAGTTGGCTTTGTGACCGGTCCTCTTGCTGCTTATATATTTTGGGAAGTTATTGTGGTTAAGACACACACACACACACTAACACGTACAAGGATACACTAAGCAAAGAAAATGTTATACCAAGAATATATGCAATTTTCTAAAGATAGGTACTCAGAAATTCTGATTGCGCGCCACTGAAACAGTTTATATTTCTCAATCGAGGGGGAACAAGGACAGTACAATAATACACATAGCACCGGTCACAGCTGTCTCCTCAAAGTGTTTGGTTGCCTGCATTCTGAAACAGGCAGATGGAAACTGATGCCTTGCGGTCTGAGACGGCAAATTTGATTGTGGAACGATTAGAAGCTGTTATTCCCTATGCCAATAAATCAATTTGCCAAGTCCACAATCACTACAGCAGACAGCAATTCCCTGTGAAGGGCTGCGAAACACTGACATGAAACGCACTGCGTCAAACGCGCGGATCGTTATTATATTGTTCAATATTTTAACTCCACAGTGAAGGGCTTTCATTTCTCCTGCTGATCAGCCTCTCCGTAAACAGGGTTTCCTGGGAAAAGAGACAGAAACGAATGCCTTGAGGGCGAGCGCTTTTCACCTGCTCATAACTGAATGCGAAGCCACTGTAGCACTGAGCTCCCGCCTGCTGTAAATATTGCTTTTGGCAGCAGGCGGAATGGCACAGGGAAATCAAACATCGAGAGACGGGGGGGAGGGGGGAGAAAAAAAACACCTTTCCCCATTATTGGTCGTCCTTATATTTAATAAGAGTGGGAGTCTGTCTGCTGGCACCATCATCACGGCCAAAACTGGCTAGAGGATCAACAGAATCTGCTTCCAAGAAATACGAGGATTTGTGCACATAATACCAGAGGCATTGCACCTCCCGAGCCACGTATAGTTCAGCCACACAAAAGGCAGAAACCCGTGTGTAGTTCTATACAGTAACAGTGCAGTTTCGAGGTAACACCCAAACGCCCATGTTTCCTGCTAAGGGCAATGCTTGGAAAAACATTACCCCCCCACCCCCCCCCATCCTCCACCCTCCCTCCTACCCCACCCAGAGCAGAGGTCAGAGAATACTGCAGAAAAAAGCTCCATTGTATACCAGGGTGCCATTAATGCTCTTCAGCCCGAGGTAATTCACCAGGGTTAAAGGGCCACATATGGCTATGATTGGCCTTGAAACTGGTTGAAATATGTTCCATAAGAACACACAGATAAGAGCCTGTCTGTTCTGTAATGCAAATTAATAGGAGAGGGAGGATTTTGCTAAGCAAACGCAATAGAGGGGCACTGTACAATTCAATTCATCTGCCTCTCTGTCACTACTTCACTTTCTTCTCCTTCCTCTGTCGACCACCTCCCCCCGCCCCACCACCCTCACTTCCACCCCCCCATAAGGAATTGTGAATTTCCTCATTTAGAAGCGACGGGGAATTCTGTAATACAGCCCAATATACGTCTCCATCATCGAGCTACTTCATTCCATCTTATTTCAAGCAGCTGCCTTGTATCAAAACAGCTGCATTCTGAGCCCCAACACCCGCTAAAAACTGGTAAGAATCAATCGCGTGTGTTTTGGAGCAATCGCCTGCCCTTCCTGGGCCTGACAACCTGCCAGGCTGGCCAGTCGTCGGCGGCAGTGCAATGGAGTCACGTGAATCCGCCTGGCTGGGCAGCCGATAATAGCCAAGAGGGTCAAAGCCATTCGGACATTTTGGAGCAAGTAGATCAACTTGGTGTGAGCTCAGCCACTAATCACCCCCGCCACCCTAGCCAGAGGAGGACAGACTGAAGTTAACAAGACTAAGATCACAAAGAAAGTTGGGCCTTTGACGAGGAAATGAAAGGACTGAGTTCACCTCCAGGAGAGACTAACCTGTAAACTCTCAATGTCTAGCTTCACTCATGAAGAACAAGCAGAGGGACAGCATTGCAGGACAAGGCAGCCCCTTCAGGGGAAGATGGGAAACACCAGACGGGACCTTAAACTATACTGTTGATGTATGACTCCGCAGAATAATAATAATCCTTGCATTTGGTCTGCTGCCTTATGATGCCGGAAGGACGTCTCAAAGAGCTTCTCAGGAATTACTGTGAAATGGAGTGTCTGGGTGTATGCAGGAAAACAGGGCAACACAATTGTGCACAGCAGTGTCCTACAAACACAAGCACTAGCTGGACAAGCATCGTGAAAGTTTCCCAGACAGTGCTATCAATGGCAAACTATGTGATGTTAGCCAGTTAGACTCCAGCAGTCACCCCAAAACCCCAACACGCACTCTGGGAACCCCAAGCCTTGGCTCCTGCCAACCTGCGCCTAAGACTTTACGGAATTGGGTAAACAAGAGGCCTCCCTCCAGGGAGAGAGTGCATATTCCATTCCAACAATTTAGCTCTGGAATCTCCACGTGTAGGTGGGCTGCATGGAAATCTTAAGTTTGGTCTGGATTCTATGAAGCATGGTGATGGGTTTCCGCGTGTGTCAAGACTCCCAGCTGACCAAACGTAACTACACCATAAAACACTAATCTGGAACAATGCAGACACTAACCTGACAGTAGACTTGCTTTATTACTGCCCCCTCCACCTTTCTCCTCCTTCCCAAAGATCAGGCTGACCTGGCATCATTAGAAATTGCATGTACACTTAATGTCGATTGCACAGCAGAAATTCTTTAACCTGAAACTTTGGCTTCGAGTGAATGGGAAGAACATCTGTCAGCTTGTAACAGCAAACAAGTAAAACAGCTCCAACAAAGCCACCTAGGGCACATTGGAAGGACTTGACAGGTAGGTGTAATGTTAAACCGAGATTCCCCATTAAACGATTCCGTAACACCAATGGAAAAGAGAAGGGAGTTTCTCCTGGTGTCTTGGCCAACGCTTCCTATGCAGGAAGTCACAGCCTTCACAAAGTGATGTCTTTCATTGGTGGTTCCTGAGCAATGTGTGACATGAGTGGTGACCTGCCAACATGGACGTGGGTCATTATTTCATGCTTTCTGTTAATGTGTTGCGTTTTCGCCCACAAATGTACAGTCAATTCATTTTACAGTCAATTCATTCTACGGAGTATCTTCTGAAGCACTTTGAGATGTCTCAACAGCGTGATAAGGCACTAAATCAAACTCAAGGATTATTATTGTTTGTTATTATTAATGTGGGAAGGAATGAGCCCAACTTCAACAAAAAGGCATCAAAACTTTAATAAATGTACATTCTGCAGGTTGGAAGCTGTTGGAAGCTCAAGTTCCGCTATAACACTACAGGGGAAAAAGTGTTCGTCTAGTCTCCCTGCTGCACTCAGGCAAAGAATTGAGTTTAACTTCACCCATTCCTTTTATTGCTTTCAGTTCCAATTTGACAAGTGATGCCTGCATCAGACCAGGTTTGCCCCCTACCGGTCAAATGTAACAATACACGGAGGGTGTAGGTTTGTTCCCTCCAACATATGAATCTGACTCAATAATCTTTACACTTGCCTTGCAGATTGGAAGAACGTCTCAAAGTGCTTCACTGAATTTACTGTTAAATGCAGTGACTGTATTTTGTAGGCTAACATGCCAGTGGAATTTGTGCGCTACAAAGTGATAGAGTAATTTTATTTGTTGACTAGGACACTGAGAGAAATTCCAATCTCTTATGAATAGTGCTATGGGATCTTTAACATCTACCTGAACAGCTGGATGGGACCTTGGTTTAATGTCTCATCCAAAGGATGACTCAACAATGTATTGCTGCCCCACATTCTGGCACTGGAGTGTTAGCCTAGACTATATAGGTTCAAAGTCCTGATGTTGGCCGAGGAACCCACAGCCTTCTGACTCGGAGGTGAGAATGGCTCTGCTCACCACACATCATATGATGTGTGCATCACTCTGCTTCTACACTGACCAATAGTCCACCCATCACACAGGCTCAAGTAAAGACCACAGTGCGCAATATGATGAGTGCTTAACATTTGATGTCACACAAAGCATAACATCTCATCTCTCCTTAGCAGTAAGCATTCAGGGACCAATTTGAAAGGGTCAAACAATAATACGCTATGTCACGCCGTCTCCCACATGGCACTTGGCAGATTTCATTGATGGGGCTCGCTTGTCAGGACTTACCTGTCGGTAAGTGCAGATGATGATTTCGCGGAGATGGTAATGCAGGGGGGTCATTGTTTCGCTCACTGAGTCCAGGGCCATGTCAACCTCCTTCTTTATTCGATGTCCATCAGGTAGCAATCGGACCAGCTCCATCACAACCTGCGGATAACAGGGTTCCTGACGTCAACAAGGACATTCTGCACTGTTTAAGTAACAAACAATAATCCTTACATTCGATATAGCTCCTTATCACATCATTGGGACTGCTGAAAGATCTCCACAGGACGTGCTGTAAAGTGGTTTGACTGGGCATTGTGTGAATAGAACACGGCAGCCAGTTACAGACAGCAGTGTCTCACAAACAGCCATGGAGTGAGTGATGGCTTCTCCGACAATGTTGCATACCCCCACTGCTACACTGAAGCGTCAGCTTAGGCTACATAACTCCAAGTCCTGACTCGGGCTTGAATTTACAACCTTATGACTCAAGAGGCAAGAGCACAAGCACTGCACCAGGATGACACAAGCCTTGCTAAGAGTACATGCATTGAATAACAACAAGTTGCCTCCATACAGCACCTCAAATTTTCCACTGCTCTCTTTAACCCCAGTGGAGTCCTCCAAATTCCAAGCCTCAGATTGTGAATTAACTTAAAAGGAAAGGACTGGGAATGCTGTCTTTTCCCTCTTCTGGAAAGCCAATGTCACATCCTTCTGCTAAGATTACAATGTACCAGCAGTGACTAGCACAGAGCTGTGTGTTTGCAAGAATGGCGTAAAGTAATGACCACCATAGAAAACTGGACTCTGGAAGAAGGGTCAGATCAGAGTCCCAACAGGTCAGAGTGATGTACATCTGAAGGGTTTCTGAAAGGAGTACTCATTGAATAGATCACACAAGTAATACCATAAATTGTAGACACTCTCTGTATCCTAACGAGTCCCACAAGAAAATATGGCCAGCAAAAGCGCTAATGTTAAGCATTATTTTGTGAAGCGCTTTGAGACGTCTCAAAGACATGATAGAGGCTACATCAAATGCAAGGATTATTATATTTATTATAATGAAAGTCCCCTGTTAAGGCAGCAAATTCCCCATCAGAGGAACATGTGGTGATCGCGAGGCCATCTGATATTGCACGGTATGGACTCAAAATAACTGAGCATGGCTAGGCGTCTCACCCAATGTGGTCACATCGCTCCCATTTCAAACACAGCACATTCACGGTACAAGACAAACTGATGTTTGCTGAGTGAACTCTATCCATACTGATTCTGTCACTTTTAAAGAACCCTCTATATGTCCTCTTCCTCTCACTCCCTACCCCCTTCCAGCCCCCACCCGCTCGCTCTCCCAGCCAGGCACAGAAATTCTGCAGCAATACAAATAACCAGGGAGACCCTGAATTCAGTGACCAGACAGTCACTCAAAGTCACTTGTGTGTCAACGGCAGTACTGTAGCTCAGTGGTTAGAACACTCGCATTACAAGCATAAGACCTGTGTTCGAATCCAGGCAGGTCCGGGCGAAACCCTGGGCAAATTTCTTTACTCCATACGCCTAATAATAATCCGTCCCAAAAGAACCACATTAATAAAATTGGTCATTTCAATCCACAACTATTCATGGGACACTGCTGTGTGCAATTGGCTACCACATTTCGCCCACAAATATACAGTCAATTCACGTTCCAATATATTCTTTGAAGCGCTTTGAGACATCGATAAGATTGAAAAGTGCAATATCAAATGCAAGGATTATTATTATTTTTACTGAGAAGGGGATGGATTAATTGCCCACACCGCATGCTGGCACTCCGTATGAAAGCTTTACGTACCTCGAACTCCCCCTTTGTGTACTTGGCATCAGGCACGCTCACCAGCTCGTCCTCACAGACCTCAGGAATACCCTGGAATAGAGAGAAGCAAGAAAAGTGTAGGTGGTATGGTCACGGTGCAAGGCTTACACAGCTCTGAGGCTCATATCGCGATGAGAACTGATGGTTGTCAATAGCTCACTGAGTACAACAGCTCAATCTACGACTGTTTGTGGGACACTGCTGTGCACAACTGGCTGCCGCGTTTCGCCCACGAAATATACAGTCAATTCACTTTGCAGTATATTCCCTGAAGTTCTTTGGAGGCTCTCAGCAACTGGACACTGAGGAGCTGAAACAAGCTGTCAGAGATTCATTTCTCCTTGTCACTCCATCATGTTACAGAAGATGTCACATCGAACTTGCCGGTGGATCATTATCTGCCATGAAAACAATTGGGCACTCGCACCCACAGAGATCTTCTGGACGCCTCAATACAGTTAAACACTTCTAAATACAAATATCATCATTCTTTCACATTTTTCAGTTGTTGGTTTGGTCAGTCCAGTGCTGGGTGGTGGGTGAAGAAAAAAAATAGAGGTAACAGGACTTTTGTGGATATAATCTCCACGCGTGTGTTTAATGTAAATACGCACACAAGTCTGTTATAAATACACACAAGCATATGCCTTTCTCTCTCCCTCTCTTTATCCTTGCAAGAATCTCTGCTCTCTTTCTCTCTCTCATCATCAATATCATAGCAAATCAGTTAATCTATGCAAACACCATAAATATCGCATTAAAACCCTTCTGTCTAAAGCAGAAGGAATGTACTCACGTGGAAATGCCAGAGAAAAAGCACCGATATCACCATAGCTGTCGTGGTCCTTTCTTTTCCGCTGTGACAATTAAACACAAACGCAGAACGAGAATCTTCAGCCAAAATACTCTTCATGGCTTTCATCAGCTTATCAAAGTCCTGGAGGGGAGGAGGCAGGGAAGTGGGAGGGGGGAATAGGGGGCAAGAGACAGAGAGAAATAACAAGGACTTCAGACATAAGGGTGACTTTCACAATTAGCGCATTGATTTGATACTGTCTGTGAGACATTGGCAACTGGCTGCCGCATTTCACCCACAAAAGTAAAGCCACTCCACTTCACTCCTGCAAAGTGTCTTAGAAACTCTCAGTGATGTGATATGGTGCTGCATCACACGCAACGATCATCATTATGATTGTAACCAAATAAGCAGGTTTCAAATGTTGCACTTGTGTTGTTTGTAGTACCGCAAAGCACCACAGGAGGACACTGTTGCGTGATGGGCTCTGTGTGCCATGTCAATCTCAGCCAAGATTTCAGAGTGGAATGAACAGTGGAGCTGGAACATCAAGTCTTCCATATACTGGGGGTGAATGTTCTAACCAGCCAGACTGTGGTAAGTCACCGCAAATTAATTGAACACAGAATAGGGAGGAGCATCTGAACCACAGCCCATGGTTCCCAAGCTGACGATGAGCCGTCGACACTCTGCAGTCTCGCTTGCTGCTCCAGCAAAGTCAACCCCAGAGACAACAAGTCTCATGGACAATTACAGGGTTCAGTAACGATACAACAAACCAACCTGTTGGCGCAGGGGATTAGAGCCTATGCTACCAAGAGGGGCAAGGGCACCGCTGGAGCACTACATTAACTTGCACTTGTCTTGCAAGCTGGGGAGACCTGTGTTCGAATCCAGGCAGGTCAGGGCGAAACCTCGGGCAAGTTTCCTTACTCCACACGCCTAATAATAACCCCTCCAAAAAAAACCACAATAATAAAATTGGTCACTTCAATCCACGACTGTGTGCTGGGACACCGCTGTGCGCAATTGGCTGCCGCGATTCGCCCACAAATATATACAGTCAATTCACTTTACAGTATATTCTGCGAAGAGCTTTTGGGACATTGATAAGTTGTGGAAAGGGCGATATCAAATGCAAGGTTTATTATTATTATTATACAAGCCAGTAACTCTGTGATATCCTACGGACTCATTCCCTCGCTTTCTCCCTCCGCTCTACAATCTCAGGCCTGCTTTACCATCCCTTTCACCACCTTAATCCTGTCTCTGTCAAACATTTGAGGGGATCTACAGGAAAGTGTTTGTTGATTCCGCATATGTCGGGACACTTTTCTGAACCACCCTCCAACCCCCCAAAAAAAAAATTCCATAGAGGGTCACAAAAGCTTCTTCTGCTTCCATCTCTTACCTGTTCCCTAGGAGAACAGCAGTCAAAGATGGGAATGCGCCTGTAGAGCAGGCCCTGGTGTGAGCTCTTGTGCTGGTTGAACATCTCCTGCATGGTAAGGCAGTTTTTGAACAGTTTCATCTTTTTCTCCTGGTCCATGCAAACTTCAAGCAATTTCTGTGAGTTCAGCATCTCTGTTTTAAGGTTAGATTCTAGTTTCTTTCAGAGAGGAAATAAATACGTGTTATCTACAATGTACGCACAGATCACCAGATGCAAATATTTATTGTTTATACTAATATTATGTACACACACGCGCGCGCGCGCGCACACAGATGACACCATGCAAATGCAAGGGTTATTAATAGATCACAAGAGGTTTAGATAAGGAAAACTCTCAGCCCCATTTAATCCTATCCTAAAGTCCATCCATCATAGGATAATAACCCTTGCATTTGATATAGCGACTTAGCACATAATTGAGACGCCTCAAAGAGCTTCACAGCATATACCATAAAGTGGATTGGCTGTGTATTTTGTGGGTGAAACGCAGCAGCCAGTTGGGGGTAGCAATGTCCTACGTCATCAAGTGAGTGACCAGCTTTTTATTTGGGGGATTGTTGGCCCAGGACACTGGGTGAAATGCCCTTCTTTTTTTGAATAGTGTTCCTGAGATCTTTAACATCCACCTAAACTGGCAGATGGGACCTCAGTTTCATCAAAAGGATGGCACAATGCAACACCCCCCCAGCCCTGCATTGGGAGTGTCTGCTTACACTATGTGATTGCAAGTAGAAATGAGCCCAGCGTCCTGTCCTAAACCATTCCGTTGCAATCAATAATTATGCTCTGGCTCAAGAAATACTTCCATGGCATCTGCCCAGAAATGCCAGCATAATTCGGTGAAGCACTTTGAGACATCTGGACAACATAAGGTGCTCTATCGATAGAGCCACATAAGGCTATAACAGTGGAGCCTAAATATGAGGTAGCCACCAGCACATCTAAAAGAGAGTCTTTATGTAGAGTTCTTTATGTAGAGGGTGGAGAGAATGTGAAACTCGCTGCCGGAAGCTGTGGTTGAAGCAGAACATGAAACATGCACATGAGGGAGAAAAAGAACAAAGGGATATAGGGGGAGCGGCGAAATCTAAACACTGGCACTGACTTATTGGGCCAAATTGCCGGTTCCCATGCTGTAACAAATCTATATAACAGTCTGCAGGCAGGTGATTAGGGTCATGTGAAGTGACTGTGTTTTGGAGGGAACCAGTTGGAATCCCAGAAGGGAATGGGATGTCAATGAGTCCCTCCATGAGTTGCACTCACCTCCAGTTGCTCTGGTAGTTCTGTTGGCACGTTGATGGGCTGCTCCGAGTTGACGGGTTCCCGTAGGGTGTAGACTTGGCCATTGCCTTCCAGCACCACCTCATCCCGCAGGTTAACCCATAAAACGCTGGAGTGTTTCCTCTTCTCATCCGTCAGGTACGTCAGGACAGACCCACAGGCCTACAAAGAACCATCATGAAAAATGCAGCCGTCAGCGTTCCATTACGACTTAATGGTTGCAATGATTTAACGATTGTGCAATGAAACATGCCCACACTCAACAAGAACTGGATAAACTCTTCCACATAGAATCCTTATACAGTGTCACCCTAAGAACCTGATTTTCATTGCAAGTTAAATTTTAACTTTAGAACTGTAAGGAGTCTCACACTTCAGCAGCCAGGCCCGCAGCAGGAGTCCTGTAACTCAGTGGCTGGAGGCCTGGATTCGATTCCAGGCACGGAGATACCTTGGGAAAGTTTCCTTACTCCGCATGCCAAATAATAATCCCTCAAAAAAAAATTGGGGGCACTGAATCCACGACTGTTTGTGGGACACTGCTATGCAATTGGTTGCCGCGTTCCACCCACAAATATAGTCAATTCACTTTACAGTATATTCTGTGAAGTGCTTTGAGATGTTTAGAAGACGTGAATGCAAGCATTATTATTATTATTATTATTTCAGCCCAGCTCAGAAGGTTGTGGGTTTAAGATCCATGTACATACTTTGAGCTCATTTCTAGTTCAGTCCTCGACAATCCAGAGCAATAATGCACGAACACTGTGCTCAGCTGTGCCAGACATTCTAAATCCAGTTCTGTGGCTTTTATAATCGTAGCATGCAATGTATTGTTCCAATGTGCCGTCCTTCGGATGAGACATTAAGCTGAGGTCCCTTCTGCCAGTTAAAGTGGACACTAAAAATCCCGGGGGGGTTTTCGAAAAGAGAAGATTTTCTCTCAGTACCCTGGCCAAGACTCCCCCAGACTTAAAATAATGTCCGTTCACTTCATGGTATTTTGTGAAACTTGGCTGTGCATAAAATTGTCTGCCTCGTTCTCCTACCAATCCAGTCATTACACTTTAGCGTACATTCTGTGAAATGGTGGAGACGTTTCGATGACGTGACAAGCTGCTAATGTACAGCAAAACCAAAGGGCACGGTTACCTCAGAACTTGGCTGTGCCATCCCATAGATTGGCATCTTCGGAACCCGCCTGAAATTGGCGACTTTCATCTCTTTAACCGTGCTGAGCACATCAGGCGTGGAGCCCTCGTCTGCTACCTGCTCAGAGAGGACAGGAGAGTAAGAGGCGGATATGTTCATGAAAAATAAGAAGCCACATCATATCCATCCTTGCCATTGGTCAATCCACCTTTAAAGTTTAATAACAAAGGCAAATTGATTCCTTTCATATTCGTCCCAAAGAGCTGGGTAGTCAGGGATTCACACCTGGGCTGGGCTGTTTGAGATCTGGAGGGGTGGGGAGCATGGAGGGTGGCGGGTAGGCAGGTAACTGAAGGTGCAATTGAAGAGAAAGGTGTTGAGATGGATCGTGAAGGAGGCAAGGGTGGACGCAAGGCAAAGGGACTGTGGGAAGGAGTTTCAAAGGGTGGGGGAGGAACAAGCAAAAGAAGGAAGGCATCACAAGTGCAAATCAACTCCCAACTGAGCAACCTTCAATTCAAAGAAGGTGGGCTTAAGGTTGTGAACCATGAGAGATTGTTGGTATGTGATCAGTCTCCCTAGCAGATATAAATATAAACCAATATAAACCGTTTCTCACCTCAAGCTTCAAGTACAGAATGTTTCAGCAATTACCCCGCATCCCTACTACCCCACCCCTCCACTTTGGGGTGGTCCTCAAGCCTCGGCTGGGTTTTACACTATTCAGGATTAGATGAGCTAAAGAGATATTTAATCTGAATTGGCAGACCTTATATAAGGTTGGTTTGGATACTCTTAATTGTGGAAACGAGGGAGGAGGTGACCTGAAGCACAATCAAAGAGGAAGGTCTTCAGTCGTGATATAAAAGAGGGGATGGAGGGGCAAGGGAGAGGGATTGGGTGAAGAGAGTTCCACAACGTAGGGGTGTAGTGGTTGAAAGCATGGCTGGTGATGGTGGAGTGAAGCCAAAGAAAGTCAAATAAGCAAAATATACAAGGCGCGATTCATTCCAAGTTGGATGTGTTTTCTGTGTCAAGTTGCAACTCACCAACACTCTAATTCCTCTGGTCACCAGATCAGCTGAGGCTGTCAGCTCTGAGGTATTCACACAAGCTAAGAGCCTGTATATCCAGGGGTGCCTGCAGATCCATCTACTGAAGTTAAGTGGGAAGGCCAGTGGGTACTGTAAGCCAACAAACACAGAGAGGTTTGGAGGATAAAGACACATTGGCCCATTATTAAAGTTAGGTACAATTAAGTTAACATTAATAAAGCTATCTATAATTAAATTAATAATAATATCCATTAATAGAGTCAATTCACTTTACAGTGTATTCTGTGGAGCTCTTTGAGACATCTCAATGGTGTGATAATGCGCTATACCAATGCCAGGATTATTCTTATTATTTGATCTCATCTCACTCACCCATCCTCTCCTCTTATTAAAAGCACCTTGCTGTTTATTGAACAATTTCCAGACTCAACCACCCATCCTAGTAACCCTGTTCTGTTCCTCAATCACCCTCTGGGAAGTGGGACCAATTGGATAATAATAATAATAATCTTTACTCTTGATATTGCTCCTTATTACTTCATTGAGATGTCTCAAAGTGCTTCAAAAAATATCGTACAAGGGAATTGACTATGCAGTTTGTGAACAAAATGCGGCACTATATTGCGGACAGCAGCATCCCAAAACAGTGTTGGATTGAGTGATCAAACTTTGATTAATTTTTTTTTAGCTCTGTCAAAGTGCAGGCGCAGGCACATTGGGCTATGAATAGCCTTCTTCTGTGCTGGAAGATTCTGTGATTTTCTATGACTGATCTGGGTTTACTTTCTCAATCCCACTTAAAAATCTTTTATATCTCCGCCAAGGTCTTCTCTGAGGCGCTGTGTTATCAAAGCACAAGTATGGGCAACAAGCACTGAGAGGGAAGAGGCTCACTTCAAATCAAACAACCACTTACTGAATCACAGAAACATTTTAACATCAAAAACAGGACTAAAAATAGCAGCCTGCACATCCCTAGCTAGTGGTTCAAGCTGAGTGCTTTAAAATAGCTTTTGCTGGAAGCTGATGAGCTTTGCCTCAGCTGTGTACCAGACTTTCTAAATCCAGTTCTGTGGCTTTTATAATCATACCACACAATGGAAAACTTCACATCCGAGCGGCTTTATACCTCGCCCAAAAAGACAGAATTGTGTCTTGACTTTGATGGGTTTATTGTCAAAACACTGAGTCCCTGGAGAGACAGACTGCATTTGAGCAAATTCAAGTGGGAATGAGACAACTATGTCGGGGTGGCAAACATCTGATTGAAGGCTATGGGATAAGCCATGAAGACATCACTTTTGACGACTCGAATTGGTTCACGGTTGTTTGTGTGGCATGGCTGTGCGGAAATTAGTCCACGTTCGCCTTCTAATTACACAGACTATACTTTATAGTAAGCGAAATGCAAAACGGTTTGACACGTTGACGATGCGATAAGGAGCTTATATCAAGTGCAAGGATTATTCTTACAAATACTAAAGGATTCTGACTCAACTTTGAGACCAGTCGGACTGAACGTGCAGAAGTATGAATGTGCTCTAATACCATGTTAATAATTGACGTGGCTTCGATAACAATAAAACGTCTCAACGCTTCACAGAAAAGTCAACTGTAGTGGCTGTTTCTGTAACGGATATGGGCAGCCACACAGCAACTTCCCACAAACAGCATTGAAGTGAATGCCGAATTCATCTGAAGGATCTATTTGCCAGAACACTGGTGAAAAGTCCCTTTTCCTTTCCAATAATATCATTACACAGTTCCATTGCTCTTTCCTGGCAGCGATCGACTGGTTGGAGGTCCCTGGCCTGGACTATGAACTCAAACACCAGACCTGGGACTTAAACCCACGAGGCTACCAAATGAGTCAAGTTAACACCACATAAAACACCCCCCCCAAGCAACACATCACATATTTGAGACACGACAGGGATGGCCACAGACAATTTACTCAGGATGTACCTACCTGTTCGTGAAGATAGAAATTAAAAACGACAAGGTAAAAGTAGCGCTCTGTACTCTGCAGTAGTCTCTGGAGGAAGTATTCTTTGGTGCTGTTTCCCTAAACCCAGTGAGAAAAACTCAGATTAGATGCGTATCTGGGTAGCATGCTAGCCCCCGGCTGTTGAAGAAACATCCAAACACAGTAAGCAACTTAAAGGGACGGTGAGAGAACATTTCTTTACACAGAGCGTGGTCAGAATTCTCTGCCAGAAACCGCATTTGAGACGAAGTCTATAAATTTGTTCAAATGGGAGTTAACTAGGTACAGTATGTACTTGGAAAAGAGGGATAAAGGGCATTGTTTCAGGAGTAGGGATCAAAGCAAGTTGAATTTATTTAGCACCCCGGCACTGACAATATCATCTCAGAGACCTTTACATCGACGACAACAACAACCTGCATTTACGTTGCGCCCCTCATACAGCGTTTCAGAGCACTAGAAAATGGTGGAGCACAACACCAAACCATAGAGTGGAATGGCAGTTGGGGTGTCCAGCAGTTCGGTCGAAGAGAAAGGTCTTCTAGCGGGTCTGAAGATGAGTAAGACGGATTGTAGGAGAGTGTTTCAGAGTTCCCAGGCGCAGTGCTGATGTGGAACAGATTGATTTTTTTAGATACAACGCTGAAGACTGAGTAGGGAGGAGAGGAATGTCCACAGTCACAGAAGATGATGTAGGCTTTTAGGAGTCTTCTGAAGACACAGAAATGGAGGCAATGGAGGAAGGAAGATATAGACGATAGGAGCTGAAAGGCTTGCCACACAGTGGGGAGGAGGGGCTATGCAGACGGCTCAGGTTTGCTGAGTTGAGGATGAGTGGAAGAGCAAGGCTGGAGACAAGTCACAGAGGTAGGGAGGAGTGAGAGTATGAAGCGATAAATCAAAGTTGTTGTTGATTTGTAGGTGAGAAACTTGGAAGTCAGTGGAGACAGTGGGGCATGGCAAGGACTGAAGCCATATGCTCGTGAACTTTCTTGCGAGTAAGGACATGAATGTCCACTAAAATATCTACCCAATTACCCTCTTAAATAATTGATGGTCTCTGTGTCAATTATATTTTGTGGCAGAAAATTCCACATTCCAACCGCCCTTTGTTTCAAAACATTTTTTCCTCAAGTGCCGCTTTAAATTGTTCAGTAAATAACACACACAACAACAAAACAACAAAATTACATTTATAGACCATCTTTCACATCGGAAAGCCATCCAAGGTGCTGGGAATGCAATCGCATCAAGCCTGATTGAACCCAAGGCCTGAGATTCCATCACATCTTAGCATGTGAGAACATTTTGACTTAATAATGTAAGATGGTACCCAGCTGTGCAATATCCGTAAACTCTGACTGATTGCTCTTCAGATTATGATAGAGTTTAACAATTTCGAGTAGTTCAGTGCCATCTTGAATCTAAGACAAAATGGTCCAACAGGCTAGGACTCGGTGGAATTTTCAACCTTGAGGTAGGTGGACCAATCCCTTCCAGACTGACTGACCCTCCCTTCTTCCATGCAGCCCGGAACTTACCTGATCCTGAAAATCTTCCCCAATACCATCCAGCTTCTGCTTACACTCGTAGATTGCCTCTTTAATGTTGTGCATTTCAGAGCAGAGGGCGATGGTGTTGTCTACCTGTAACAAAGCAACAGAGAAGTATAAAAAAAATTAGGTGGTGTTTGGGGGTGAACTCTCCAGCCTCCCGTGACCCTTTTCTCTTTATGAGGCGCAGACTTGCCCACGGTTTAATGTGTCATCCGAAAGAAAGCGTCTCTTGCCAATGTAGTGCTTTCCAAGCCTGATGTAAGTCTTACAATAATAATATTCCTATAACCTTCCAAACCAGAGGAGAGAGTGCTACCAATTAAGTCAGGTTGATATCTGTATGATAAAGAGGAGTGCAGCAAGGCTGATCCACAAAATTCGTATTAATCACTTGTTCCCTACCAGTCCAACCTCTGTGCAGCCATTGTGAAGGATATGTGTGGGGGTGTTGCCAGCGACTGTCAATGTGCTAAATATCACAAGGTACTAAATTAAATGCATGTGTTAATTAGCACATCACAACGTGGCCAAGCACATACATCTCCCATCTCTTGCCCCTCCTCAACCAAACCTGGTTGCTACAATGATGCCTCGATCTGACAGATTGACTGACCTCTTCCACAATCTGCTTTCCTTGCTTTGGCAAAGCTTTGATGAAGCTTTGGATAATCTGTAAGTGCTCCCGCTTGGTGGTGCTGGTGTTCCGCTCGATTCTGCATAGAAAGAGGAAGAAGCTTTAATCAGAAACTGAACACTAATGTGTTCTAATATCTCTACAACATTGCATAGCCTACCCCCCACCTCTACCCAACCACCACCACCATTACCACCATCACCCGACAGATTAACAACTTCCACAGAACTGTCTGCTCCCTCCTCCCACCCTCCTTGCTGTCCACCCTGCCTAATTCCAAACCCCAGCTCGGTTACAAATCCTTTACAGTTCCAGAGCACGGGGACATCTTCCCTGTATGAATTGCGCTATACAACTAGTTTATCGAATGAGCAACTAAAGCTGTACACACTAGGAATGTCCCGGGTTAGAATCACATAACTTGCTGTGTTAGTTGATCTGAATAAGAGACTACAATTGACCTCAGCATCAGAAGGAGGAATGATTAATTTGTTTTTCAGGACTAAGGAAGAGAGATCACCTGCTCCTGAGGTTTTGGAGGTGACTCCCACGTCAATCTCTTCACTCACCCTGATTTGTCAGGAAATCCTCTCCTGTGATACAGAACGAGCGTTCCTAGGACCATTGCTAAGTTGGTTCTCCCAACTCCAACCTGACAACTGAAGACAAGAGCAGGAGGAGGTTTTTTGGAACTCTGCATTGGCAAGAGATTCGGATTTTCCTATTAAACAAAATCAGTGGTTACAGGATTACTGACATAAGGTGCATTGCAGGTGATAATAGTGATTGTAATAATCCTTGCATTTGATATAGCGCCTTATCGTGTCTTCGAGACGTCTCAAAGCGCATCAAAGAATATATTGTGTTGTCCTGTAGCACAGTGGTTAGACCACTTGCAAGCGAGAGACATGGGTTCAATTCACGAAAGCGCAAAACTGTGGGCAAGTTTCCTTCCTCCACACACCTAATAATCCCTCAAGATCAAAAAAAAATTGTCCACTTCAATCCACGACTGTTTATGGGACACTGCTGTGTGCAATTGACTGCTGTTAAATAAAGTTGGTTCATTTTACAGCATGTTCTGTGAAGCACTTTGAAGGCGTCTAAGAAGACATGAAAAGTGCTACATCAAATGCAAGGATTAGTATTATTACTGTGATGTGAATTGACTGAATATTTTGTGGGTGAAATGTGGCTGAATGGATTGTCCTTTCAGAAAGCCAGCATAGATGCGCTATTTGGCGCATAAGAAGGCCAAATAGCCTTCTTATGCGCTGAAAATTTCATTAAAAATTTCTTTAAAAAAGCTTTAAAAAATATATATATATTAAACCTACACAGAGCATCTATACAACTTGAACGACTCATTCAGCTAAGACAACAAGGAGAACAGTTATAAAAATGTCAGTAGCCCTCATCTAATTGATTTTTCTTACTCTGGGAGCCCACACAATAGCCTTGGTGGGGGAAGAGAGGAGAGAAGAAAAAAAAAGACATAAAAATGGTGTAATTCAATAATCCCTTCAAAACAAAGAAAAAAATTATAATAATAATTTGGTCACTGAATCTACGACTGTTTGTGGGACACTGCTATGCACAATTGGCTGCCGCGTTTCCCCCATGAAAAATATGCACAATCAATTCACTTTACAGTACGTTCTGTGAAGCGCTTTGAGGCCCCTCAAGGATGTGATCATGTGCTATATCAAATGCAAGGATTATTATTACAGTTCTGTTTCACCAAAATCTCAACCAAAAGAAAAAACCTTTTCAAAGCGAGTCGGGCGTGAACATTCCCGAGCAGGAAGTTTGCCCAACCGCCAGTAACTTCAGAAAGCTTCAACCAATTTTGCGCACAACGATGTCCCACAAACAGCCTGAAGTTAATTGGTCAATTTTATCGGATAGCCTGTTGGCCAGGATACCGGGAGAAACTCCCCTCTTTCAACTGAATCTTTAATTTCTTTAATATCCACCTAAACCAGAAGAATGGATCTTGGTTTCAAATCTCATCCGAAGGGCAGCACCTCCAACAACGCAGCGCTGCTCTGGATTGCCAGCCTGCAGTATGAACTCAAATTCAGGTTTGAACTCACAACCTTCTGACTCAGAAGCGAGAGAGAGTGCTACTAATTAACACCCATTGTTATTACCAATGGGCATCGTGACAAGGCAAATGGCTTACAAACAGTAGTCTTTATGCCAAACAATGAGTGCAGTATAAACTTGGAGGCATCTCTACTATTTTATTATCACAAACACCAGCTTCATACATTTATTTCTCTCTCTTTTTTTTTTAAAGTGCGTCAAATTTGTTTTTTAAAAACGCAATTTAATTCCTTCAAAAGACTGGCTTGCCTTTCCCCTGTGCTGTAATTTGCAGCTCATTCATCTTTGTCTGACATGCAGTGAATGACTCTCCCTAAAACTTTTGTTGAGGTGAAAGCTGTGAGGTGAAGGAGGGTGGAGGAGATTCTCCTTGTATTGTAACATTATGGCGGACTGGATTGAAATGCACAGAAACCTCTCCAGGCTCTGGTGCTTTCCAGGCTCTGGATGGGTTAACCCGCACAAGACAAAGAGGCCAAGTCTGCTCAACAGAACCTGCCCAAAAAAGGGAAGCTTGCATGAGGGCAGAGTGTAAATCAGAGAGAGGAAAAAAGCCAGACCATGCTTCACTGGCAACGATGAAGACATGTCAAACTAGCAAGAAACACTCGGCAAGAATAATTCACCACTTTCATGTGACTCTTCCAAGCTTTCTGCAGATTTCAGTGTGAGACAATTGGACAGGAATGACCTGCCCTCGTTTTAAACCCCTGTGGTTATGGAAGGCATAAGGGATTATAAATAGGCTTCTGAGTCACCCAGCAGGTCTCAGGTCTGTGCTGAGGAAGCTGAACTGAACAACAGTTGACAGCCTCACTGTGCCTTTCACTTTGGGAGAATGGCTCCAAGTGCTTTTAAAGCAACAGCTTGCAGTTATATAGAACCTTCACGCGGGGCAGCATCTCACAGGAGGGTGGGGGTGGTGACAGAAGGAGGGAGGAGATGGCCATGAGAACAGTCGAAGAGGATGGTCTTTAGCTGTGATCTAAAAGAAGGGAAGGAGGGGACAAGGCGGAGGGATCGGGGGAGAGAGTTCCAAAGCTACAGCGAGTAATGGCTGATTGGGAGCACAAAGTGGAAGCGAACTTTGAAACAACTCAAACTCACCCTGAGTATGTTTATAAAGAGGTCAAACTGTGCTTCTAGAGGTGCCCCTTCGGCCGGCAGTGGTAACCGATAGTACCTGAAACACAGAGATATTCATTACTCTCCTGCACAGTGGGTCACATCACCAGCAGCTCACAAATCACTTTTATATTTTCAAAAAATCATGAGAGTAATAATAATAAATATCATTGCATTTGATACAGGGCCTTCTCACATTGATAAGATGTCACAAAATGCTTCGCAGAATATGCTGTGAAATATATTGACTATATTTTGTGAGCGCAACGAGGCAGCCAAATGCGCACAGCGGTGTTTCACAAACAGCCGTGGATTGAGTGACAAAATTATTTCGAAAGGGACTATTACCCCTGGAAAGCGACCTGCCAATCAACTAATCTCTGGCTTCCTACTTACTACTAGGAATAAAGAGGAGTGTGGAGTAAGCAAACTTGCTTAAGATTTCACCCCACCCCGGAATCAAACCCGGATCCTATTGCTTGTGAGGCGAGTGTGCTAACCAATCATGTAAAAGCTTACATAGAGTTACACAGTGTGACAGGGCAGGGAAACAGAAATTGCGGACCCACCTTCCTCAAGCCCCCCCCACCCCCCCCCACCACCCCAGCAAAGGCTCCCTTTAACTTCTGTGAAGTGCTTTAAGACATCCTCCCAACAGGAAATGCGCCGTATAAATGTAAAATTGTTGTAGTTACCGCAATAGCAAAAATTTATTTCATGGGAAATTAAGTCATTTTGTGGACTAGGAATATGCCTTTCACAGAACGTTCACCTGCTCGATGTGGTTGCCATGGCAATTGCAGCATAAACTCATATGACTTATTTTCTACTGTTGTGAATTAGCTGATTCACAGAATAACCAATGAATTCCTGCTGACAGGCTGTGCTTGTTTTAGTCTAATTTCACTTTCTTTACAAATAAAAGTGTGTGTGGGGGGGGTGGGGGTGGCACCTCCTTGGGTCAGTCAATGACAAGAGGACAGGTCCTCAAAACTGGGGCAAAACTGGGTCAGGGGCCTGCTTACAGAGAGAGGAAGGATTTCAGAACCTGGCTCCAGAAAGCCAAAGTTGAGAAATTAGACAAGGAAATTTATGGTTCCATAGCACTTTGAGATGTCTAGAAGACGTGAAACACGCTATATCAAATGCAAGGATTATTATTATGATTATTATTACAATAAAGCTATGAAGGAATACGTGGTGGGAAAGTGAGATTACAGCGGCACCCACCCCTCCAAACCAACCTTCTCAATTCAATCCCCCAACCAGTCTGACAGCCCTCTCTCTTCCTCCCTCTCTGGAATCCGAATCACCCTTTAGCAGATCTTCCCCTTCAACTCCCCAACTTACCTCCCTCCCCCATCCCATCGCTCAGACCGATCAATGCGGCTGAAATTTACCAGCTGCATTGAATTGCAGTGGATATTATTGGCTAAATTAGATTTTCCACAATTTAGATTTTGCCTGCAACTTAGACTTTGTGTAAGATATGTTACATGCTATGATCCAAACCTATAAAACTTGTGTGAGTGATACGGTCGGTACCAAAGGGAGAAGAGAAGAGTTCAACAATCTGGAAGACCCTTTCACTTCCAATCGCCTAATCCTCCTTCCTTATTAATTAAAATCTGTCTCAGCTGATTTCACCAGGGATCCTAACCTTTTTAGAAGATACGTATAGTGCGTGGCCAATACCTGTATGAAGGCATTGTAAAGAAAGGTCTCTTGTAGACCTCGTCTGACACACGGATGTCCTCATCACAGCAGATGCTGATGCTCTGCGGCTCGTCGTCAAAGTGTTCAATGTCATTGTAGACGTAATAAACATTCTCCTTCAACTGGGCAAAGTCGTAGAGCTGAAAACCAAAGAGAGATAACCTGATGAAATTACCAATGCGACCATTCGTTACAATCCCCGTGGGCTCTGCTTGGCTACAACAGCACATGCCTAAGCTAAGATCACCCATCCAGCTGTGAGTTTCAAGCAAGGCTGCAAACGCTGCCCAAATGACACCATTGTAAAAAGCCACATTAATGCCACACACACACACACCAACTATGCTCTTGCTTGGTGCTCTGAATAAGCTGCCTTTACAAATACGACAAAACTAGGGATAAATCTTATCTTTATAAATCGTGTAATCGACCTAAATCTTACATTCATCCGAGTCCCATTCAGTTTCCTCTCAAAACCACTTGGTTTTCTTTGCATTGGGTCATGTTATTACCACCTGTGAGACCATTATGTCTTAAAATTAAAGATCCGTCAAAATTGCTGAAAATTTCTCAGTCCTATCTTCCTTTAGAGGCCAGTTATCCACAGTTCGGAAAATTTGTACAGAACTTCATCACGTGAATTAAACATCTCAACGCACCTCTGAGGATTTACTGCAAAGTGCAGTGACTGTGCATTTTAAAGAAACCAGCTTCCAAATTGAGACTGAAATTAAGAATTTCCCACAATTTTGAGAGATTTTCACTCTTGTAAGTGAATTGGTCACATAGGCTGAGACTGCTTGTAGTAATAATAATCTCGCCATTTGATACAGCACCTTATCACGTCGTTGAGGTGTTTCAAAAGGTAGAGAGTTCTGGACAGTTAAAGTGCTCCAAGAGGCCGTCCCACATGAAGGGCATTATATAAATGTCTATACACGCTGTCACTATTCTTGTAGAAAAGACAGCAAAAGTGCAGTGATCAAATTAGATCTCTCAGACCGGAGGACACAAATTTCACACTTTGTGTTGCAGTGTTACAGAGAAGAGTGAAGTACAAGGGAAAAGCAGCTGTGAACATTTACACAGGGTAAGTATTCTTGCTGCTGCTGCCATCAATATACCTCCTTCTTAATGGTCAGCTCCAGTTTCTCCACCCGAAGCCCCTTCGACAAATGGTGCAGGTTCTCGTGCAGATTCTCTTTGGTTCTCGGAGTGTAGGGCACATAATCATCGTCCAGGTGCAGAAACACAACGGGTTCCTCCCGGATACAGAAAAACAGAATTTCCTGCAAATCGAACGTGAATACAATTCACAACACAATTTACATTTAGGCGACGGCTTTCATGTCAGGAGAAGGTCCTAAAGTGCACAGTGCTTGTTGGGCACCCAAGCTATGAGTGGGCATCAAGAGAGGTGGACAAGGGAAAGAAAATAATAATAATAGTAATAATTCCTGCATTTGATATAGAGCTTTATCGAGTCGGAAGGACATCTCAAAATGCTCTGCAGGATTTATTGTGAAATTAAGTGATTCTGTATTTGTAGGCAAACACGGCATCACAATTGCGCATGCTGATGTCTCACAAATAGCCATGAAACGAATGATAGATTTTATTTGGAGGATTGTTGGTCAGGACATCAGGAGAGAAACTCACTCCTCTGTTTGAACAGCACCATGAGATCTTCTCCACCGCAACCAAGGGACGACACTAACAACAACGCAAGGTTTCCCCAAACAATGTGGCAATAGCAACCAATATAGCAGCATTTAATTGTTAGTACCTGTATTACCTTTTTAATCACTAATTTCTCAAAACAGCAGCCTTTTTTCCCCCTTTATATTATTACCTTTTTTTTCCTTCTTATAGATGTAAGAGGACAATGGGACTTTTATCCTTACCCTGAAAGATCTCAGGGCAGGAAATGGAATAGTGAAGGGCTTTTTCCTGACTTTATAAAGTAAATCTATGTCTGGGTCGCTCTGAACCAGGCAGCTACAGCGCTGAGGAGAGCTCATTCAACGCAGGATTCTGTTCTGCTGACAGCCAAATCTGGTGATTAGCTACCAGGCTATCCATCAACCCATGGCACGATTCGTAAAGAGAAGAGAGTTTCTTTCTCCTGGCCAGGAATCCCCCAGATGAAATTATTTATCAACAATTGGTGAACTGACTGTATATTTTGTGTGCAAAACGTGGAAGCCAATTGCATACAGCATTGTCCCTCAGACAAGCTTGGATTGAGTGGTCATATCATTATACAGTAAAAGCCCATTTATCCGGCACTCTCGGGACCTGGCCAATGCCGATTAAAGCACGTGCCAGATATTCGGCCGAAAACACACTTTTTTTTTTAATGCATTTTTCCGGATAAATTCCGGTTAATCGAATGCGGACCTTTTTTTTGATGGTTATACGGAAGTTATTATGGTTGATCGGGTCACGGATAAACGGGCTTTTACTATATATTTATTTTTCAAGAGACTATTACCCTGAAAAGCAATCTGCCATTCATCTAACAACCGGGTTCCTACATACCGCTGGGTAAACAGAGCCGTGCGGAGTAAAGAAACTAGCCTAACAGGTTTCGCCCCACCCGGAATTCAAATCCGGGTCCTCTCGCTTGCGAAGCAAGTGGTCTAATCAATACACTACAGGTCTCAAAAAGGAGTAGTATTACAACCATCAACATTCACAGAGTGTTAGCCAGTCTCCCGTCTTCGCCCGACCCAATGGAGAATTTGAACTGCACCCATCTCCAAATGAGTTATTCATATATCATGAACTCTCCAACCAAGAAGCGTTGGTCTTCCTAAGCTTGCCTCATCCTCTTCCTCAAATGTGCTGACACACTGCAATTTCCTCTTGCGATGACTTCCTGTGACTAGAGGTGGCTCAACACATCAACAGAGGAAACGCTTCACAATAGGAAGTCTCTCATCCAAAGGAAAGAGGCCCCTGGTAGACAGAGAGCCAAACAAGCAGCGAAGGAACTGGATGTGCAGGAAACAAAGCAAACTGACCTCGTGACCTTCCTTCTGAAGAACTTGGAGAAGTCGTTTGAAGCCTTTGAGGCTGGGCTGTCCCATTCCAAACACCGGAAAGCTGCCGCGGGCTTGCCTGAAGTTTACCACTCCATAATCACCAGTCGTGCTCAACACATCGACCTTACTGTAGATGTCGCGCACCATAAAATATTGTCCCTGGAACGTGAATAAGAATGCAATTTAATGACACGCACACACATACACAAATACATACCAGCTGGTACAATCCTTGCATATGATACAGCATTGATAAACACTGTAATGCCCTGACACCACCCTACCTCTCTGACCTGTTTACTCTCCAACCCACTACCCGATGCCTCTGCCCGACTGGCTCCAGCCTCAATAACAACAAAGTTACATATGTGTAGTGCTCTTCATGTTGGGAGGACATCCCAAGGCACCTCCTGCTTGTCCCTTGAGCCCTCCCTTCCACGATCGGGTCCGCACTTTCAGATACTTCAACCCGAAAGCACTGGAACACTTTCCATCACTTTCCATCAATCCCTCTATGTGGGCCCCTCCTTTCCCATCTTCAGATCATGTTTGAAGACCTTCCTCTTTGACTGTGTTTATGGTCACTTTCCCCCCGCTCGGCGTCTGTGTCTGCCACTGCAAAGTACCCTGGGAGGCTGACCTGCATGAGGTGCGCTATATAAATGCAAGTTGAAATGCACCAAAGTGCATCATAGGCAACTGAGGTCAAGGCAAACATAGCAGCTCAACCGTGATCACCAGTTTTCCCGCAGGATTGACTGCAAGACAAAACAGGAAAAGTTCCCTTCCCTTTTCAAGCCGTGCCTTTGGATTTTTAATGTCCATGCAGAAAGTGTTGGCTCAGAGATCAGATCAGATATTTTAATGTTCGTTCGCTCCTTCCAACTATCTCCCCTCACCTCCACTCCTGAAAGTGAAAGCCATCACTGGGGCAGTTTCAGTTGGTTAACAGTGCGTGAATGTTGATGATTGAAACATTAATCCTTGCATTTGATGTTATAGCGCCTTTCATATCAGGAGCCCGCCTCAAAACAGTTCACAGAATTTATGTATTAATGTGTAGGGAATGAGTATTTTGACAATTTGCTCACATCAACTCCACTGGCGCCCAGTGATGCCGTATCTTGGTGGCTGTTATTTATTTGCGAGCTTATCTCAAATTCCTTTCCGCCCCCCATGAGTCGACTCTTACCTGCACCAGATAGTGCTCGAGCAAATTAGGCGAAATTCTTCCGAGAGAATAATTGGCTTTGAGCAAATCATCATGAATCTGAAATTCCTCCTTACAGTTATACCTGCAGGAAATAGAACAGTGGTGTCAATAGTCTGTATGTTCAGTATTACAAAGAGAGCGCAGGTCTCTTTCGAGCATGTCTCATCCTTCATAACCTTGCAACAGTACGCGATACACCACTGGCTTATTTTTAAAATAACTTACCTTATCACCTTGTCAAACCACCTCAAAGTGCTTTACAGGATTTACTGTAAAGTGGATTCACCGTGCTTTGTGGGTGAATATAGCAGGCATTTGTGCACAGCAGTGTCCCACAAATAGCCATGGAGTGAGTGGAGGATTGTTGGCTAGTACAACGGAACAGAAATTCCCTTCTCTGTGAAAATCCATGGGAATCATTTAACAACCATCTGAACAGGCAGATTGGACCTTGGCTTAGCGTTTCATTTGAAGGCACTGTCAGAAGTGCTATCCTTCGAGTGAAATATTAAACCAAAGGACTGTCTGCCTGTCTAGTGAGCCCACAGCGCAGTTTAAAAAGAGATGGGAGTTTCTCCCGATGTCCTGATGAACAATCCCCACAATTAAAAAAAAATTATCGTAACTGTTTGCGGGATATTACTGCATGCAAATATAATAATAATCGTGCATTTGATAAAGCACTTTATTATGTCATTGCAACATTTCAAAGCGCTTCACAGAATATATTGAAATGTGAAGTGACTGTACATTGTGTGGGCATAATGTGGCAACGAATTGCGCACAGCAGTGCCCACCAAGGATCGTGGATTGAAGGATTTTTTTTTTTTAAAAGGCATTATTACCCCCCAAAATGTGATCAGCCAATCAATTAACAACCATGTTCCTACTTACTGTTAGGTAAACAGAGGTGTGTGGAGTAGGGAAACATACCTAAGGTTTCACCCCGCACAGGAATCGAACCCGGGTCCTCTCGCTTGTGAGGCGAGCGCACTCACCACTACGCTACAGAACTCTTTAAAAGGCACAATAGCAAATGCCAGGATTACGGGATACTGTGCAGTAAAACGAGAGTAACTGGATAGCTATTATGAACAGGAAAGCCTTCCCAGGAACAATCTTTGGTGTGGGCGGTGGAGGTCTCGAGAGCAGCAGAAAATAAACCACGATCCTTTTGTGTTCACATTAATCTGGCCTCTTGGCTGCCTACCAACACAAACACTGGGAGTGTGCCGCCCAAGAGCTGTGTTATTTTTAAAGTGTGCTGCAGGCAACCTCCTAGCACAGTTCCTGACGTCCCCTTGCAACAGCTCTCCTAGCTTCAGTGCACATTAAAAACATTTCTCTTAAACGCGTTTGTCTAAATGCTTACTGCGGCCTTATTACTTCCTGGAGCTCCAATGTCACTCCCCACCCCCAAGTCTTGCCCCCAGTCAGAAAGTTGTAGCTCCTGCGACCTCTAGAGTGCGGCCGCTTATCCCTGCGCTGGCATCAGGAGTGTGACGGAATGTTTGACTCTCCTAAAAAACACATTAAGGGATATGGGGAGAGAGCTGCAGAGTGGGATTTTATTTCAGGGAAGACAGGGAGGAGCGTCACGGATTCAGGCAGGGATTTCTATGAGGTAAAATTCACGGCATTCCTTAAACTTGCTCTAAATGTCTACTTAAATCATTATCTCTGGAGCTAGGACACTGCAGAGTGCTCACAAAGTCCTGATACTCACTGTTTTAATAATAATAATAGATTATTGATATAGCACCTTATCAGCTCAACGTCAGCAAAACCTGAGGCCCTCTGATTGGCTCGCTTCAACGCCTCCGCACCTCAGGCGCTGGCAGCATCAGCATCTAAGATTGCACTCTCCATCTCTCAAAGCCAGTCAGGAATCTGGGCTCTTGTTTGACCCTGTTTGAGGAGGCCTATCCTCCTCCACATATGTGCCATGACCAGCACTGCCTTCTACCACCTCCATAACATTGCCAAACTCCACCACTGTCCCATCCCTCAGGCTGCCAAAACCCCTTGTCCAAGCATTCATCACATCAAGGCTCGACTATCGAAACTCTCTCCACGTCGGCTTTCCCGGCTCTTCCCTTCACAAGCTGCAGATCAACCAGAACTCATGTCCTCTACCACAATAAGCTCCATGACCGCATCACTCCCACCCTTGCCAAGCTCCATTGGCTTCCCATCCCCCAAGATCCTCATCCTCACTTTCAAAGCCATTCACGGCCTTACCCCCTCCTATCTCTCTGACCTGCTGACTCCCTATAAGCCTGTCCGCCCCCTCTGTTCAGCGGGCTCTGCTACAAGTCCCCTACCCGACCCACCGTACCATCCGTGGACAGACTTTCAGCCTCTCTGCCCCCACACTCTGGAACTCCATCCCACCTTCCCTTCACCTTACTTCCTCCCTTGTCCTTCAATACCCTCCTCTTCGATCGTGCCTTCTGCCACCCTCCCAACTCTATCTCTCCCCTCCCCACCCACCCTGCCTCTCCCCCTTGCTCGGGACCTGACACCTGAGTGTTCAGCACCTTGGGACGTCCTCCCGTCATGAAACGCACTTTTTAAACGTAATTTTGTTGTGGTTATCACGCCTTCGGGACAGCTCAAAGCACTTCTTAGAATATACTGCAAAGTGAATTGATGGTATATTTTGGGGGCGGAAGACCCACAGTGGTGGATTGAGTGACCAAATAAAACTTTTTAATTGATCGACTCACAATTGGGTTTCTTCTAACTGCTAAGCAAGCAGAGGCCTGTGTTGTATGGAGTAAGGATCCAAACCAGTTCCTCATGCTTGCGAAGTGAGCCCACTAGCCACTACCACAAAGGGACTCCAACAAAACGGTCTGTATTCCACCATCTCCTTGTGAGAGCAGCCAATCAAACTCCTCAGGTCCGGGGCGCCAACCAATCCCGATCCCAATCAACACCCTCTGCGTTCGGCAACCGGGTCACACAATCCACTAGCGAGAGGCGACAGTAACGTCACTTACGTAATGAGTACGGGGGCCACTTTGTTGGTGATGATGGATTTGGCCTTGTTGTTGTGGATGCTGACGGCCTGGAAGGAGTTCACGCTTGCCGACCTCCTGCTGTCGGTGGTGCCATTGCTGTGGACACTGTCACAGTGCTGGGGTCCTGGTACTGTCTGCTGCGCGGCACTGGCTGTCGTACCCATAATCCACAGGCACCTGGAAATAGGTAAACATGAACCCTAATAATCTCTGCATGTGGCACCTTATCACGAAGTTGAGACCTCTTTACAGAATATATTGCAAAGTGAATTTGAAACCTCCTCAAGACATTCTTCTTCGCCCGCGCCTTCAGTCACCCTCCCTACCCTCCTACACCACTCCTGATCCCAGTCCCCAGCTTGGGTGCAAATGCTCGACTGTCCAGCATCAGTGCATGTCCTCCCAATGTGAAAGGCACTACGCAAATCCAATTTGTTGCTGTTGGTTGACTATGATTTGTGGAGTCCTGTAGCTCAGTGGTTAGAGCACTCACTCGCTTTGCAAGCGAATAGACCTGTGTTCGATTCCAGGCAGGGCGAAACCTTGGGCACGTTTCCTTACACTACATGCCAAATAATAATCCCTTAAACAAACAATAATAAATCGGTCATTTCAATCCAAGACACAAGCAGTAGGACACTGCTGTGCACAATTGGCTGCCGTGCTTTGTCCACAAATATGCAGTCGATTCACTTCACGGTATATTCTTTGAAGCGTTTTGAGACATCTAGAAGATGTGAAAATTGCTATGTCAACTGGAAGGATTATTATCAAATTATGTATTTGTGGATGAAATTCAGCAGCCAATTGCGTACAGCAGTGGCCCACAAACAGTTGTGGATTGAGTGACCAGATTATAATTTTTTTTGGGGTGGGATTATTACTCCCTAAAATACGACCTGCCAACCATGTTCCTACTTACTGCTACATAAACACAGTGTGTGGAGTAAGAAAACGTGCCTAAGGTTTCGCCCTGCCTGGCAATCAGACCCGGATTCTCTAACTAGCGAGTGCACTAATAACTACGCTGCAGGATTCTACGATCATTTGTGGACTTCTGCGTTCTTGAAACTCGAGAAGAGTTAAAACAATTGAGCCTTGATCACTGTTCCCGATCACTATCCAGTGACTAGCCCTTTTCTCCCTCTCTCTCTCTCTCTCTCTCCCCCTTTCCCCTTCCTCACATCACCTCCAGCTGAGAAACGCACACTATGTATAGAGGTCAGATGAGGACAGGATCAGACTGCGCTGAACTGGGATGCTCTCTCACTGTCAAAACAGCGTGCTTTTCTCACCGTACCGACTCACTGTGGGAGGACGTGCAGGGATAGGAAGGCACAACGACGACAACATTACCTTTGTACAGGATAAAAGTTTTCCTTCAAACAGGAGGGGAAAATAAACCCAACTCGTCAGCCTGAGCTGAGCAATGGTCTGGCTCCATTGAACATCTCTCAATTCACGTCACTCCATCTCTCGACCCACACAGTCAAAAGCAAAGTGGTTGGGCAAACCCCCCCAATCCATCCACACCTCCCTCTCCCACTCCCTCCCTCCGTCCCTGGAAAAGAAACCTACGTTACTTCACCCAAGGAGTTAAGTACAGGTGTTCACAAAGCCTGTTACATTTGTTAGCTCTCCTGACAGAGGAATCTAAGCAGCAAGTATGTCAGATTTCTCCCCAGACGCTATCCCCACACACCCCCCCATCCCAGCCTCTCACTGACATACTGTGGGCTCTGGTTGCCAGGTCTCATTCCGAGGATGAAAATAAAGGAACCTGCTTACTGCACAAGAGCGGAGCAGCTAGAACAAGGCTCCCGGAGTCTGCTTTCAGCCATATTCTGCTGCTGGAGAAGCATGGCTTAGCTGCATCACTTCCTGCGAATCTCCTCCCCCACACCCCCACTCTGAAAACTAAACATTTTTTGAAGTGGGGGGGAAATCTCTTTTACGCATGATCCTTTACTTCACAGAAGGTCAGATGATGCTTTGTTAGGTACTCAAAGGGGCTTCAGAACAAAATCCTTTTAAACCTCTCTCTCCCTCTCTCGTTTCCCCCCACCCCCACCACGACCTCCTGTCCAGTTGTCTTCAGTGACCTTTCCTATACTTTGAATGGCTCCTCCACTCACCAGAAGCAACTGTGGCCTGCTCAGTGCAGGCTAGTCCCTGAGGCTGCTGCCAAGTGAATTGAGACAACATCTGGCAGCCAGCTGGCTTGGGACGTTCCTCCGATCCTCGCCGAAAGCCACTGGGGAAAGGAAACAAAGCGAGAAAGACTCACTCTCTGTCCTCGCCGCTCGAGTCAGGGAGCTTGGGTCAGCATCTCTGCTTTCTGAACTTGAGGGGTTAAAAGGCAGCGAGAGGGGAGGTGGGGTTGGGGTAGGGAGACTTCAGAGGCAGCTCAGTCCAGCCTGCTGCAATGATGTGTCACTTACAATGGGGTGTAGGAAACCTAAACAGTATCATCAATGTTAAAATGTGGAGTCCTGTAATGTAGTGGTTAGAGCATACGCCTGGCAAGCGAGAGGACCCGGGTTACAAATCCTAGGCAGGGCGAAAATCTTCGGGAAGTTTTCTTACTCCACACACCTCTGTTTATCCAGCAGTAAGGAGGAACACTCTTGTTAGTTGATTGGTGGATTGATTTCCATGGTTAATAATAACCTCTATGGCTGCCTTTTTGCATTTTGCCCACAAAATAGTTAATTCACTTTACAGTGTATACTGTGAAGCGCTTTGAGATGTCTCAGTGATGTAATAAGACACTACTTCAAATGCAAAGATTATTATTATTATTAAAATTCCACACCTCTGAAACATCAATAACAACTTTTAAAAGGGAATTAGATCTTTATTTAGGGAGAACAGGTCTATTAGGCTATGGGGAGCGGGCAGGGCAGTGGGATTGAATCGCTCTTTTCAAAGAGTCGGCACAGACTAGATGGGCCGAATGGCCTCCTTTTGTGCCGTAAAATTCTATGAATCTCAAAATCTTAGTCTTAAGATCGTCGTCGAGGGAGAGAGAGAATATGAGCGGAACTATAGAAAACCCTTCAACTCACTCGGAATTTAGAAGCCAATTTCCTGCAATTTATAATAGTCCTTTACATTCAATAGAGTACATTTGGTCCATCACAGGATCTACTGTAGAGTGGAGTGACTGTGTGTTTTGTGCTTGGTTCTCATAGAGGTTAAATGATGAGCGAAAGGGTGTGTGGACACAGGGGCAGGAGGGCGGAGGGAGAGGGCAAAGAGGCACCTGAAGTGAGGGAGGCAAAGCATGTTAATCAATAACCAATATGGCGCAAAAGTCAACCCATTGAGACCTGATACACAGCTCTACACACTGCCTGCTCACACCCAAAAAACACCTAGCCCTGATTCACAGAGGAAGTACTCAACAGATAGCATCTCTTGAGATTTCCTGCTAATTTTTTGTTTTGAATTAGATTTCAACCCCACACCCCCTCATTTACCCCAAACATCTCAGCGTCCCGGAAAAAGAAAGACATCACTTTGTCACAGACAAACAATCTCAAGCCGACTTAATTTAAATTTATTGGTTTCCCGCACAGCATGTTAACTGCACACTGGCCGCACAAACACTATAAAAAGTGTCTGATGGAAGAGGCGGCCTTGTGGGGCAAAGGTTGTCACTGTGGAAACGGCCAAGTTTCCCTTCAGATGGGGTTAAAGATAAAACTATGATTTGTTTTTGAGAGAAAGTAAAAGGCACGCGAGCGAGAGTCCATAAAATCTTAAAGCAAGATACGAGAAAGCGAATATCTAGGTTATTTGTCCCCGTGATCCACTTTGAGCCATGGAAATGTACAGCATAGAAAAAGGCCCATTAGGCCCATTGTATCCATGCTGGTTCTTTCAAAGCGCAATGCATTCAGTCCCATTTAATTACCTGCACCTTCAAATTAGGGGGAGCGCTGCATTGTTGGAGGTCTCATCCTTTAATTGAGATATTAAAACGATGTCCTATCCGCCTGTTCAGATGGACGTTAATGATGCTGTGGCACTGTTCGAAGAGAGAAAGGAGTTTCTTTCTCCCAGATCTCTGGTCAACAATCCCCCCCACCCCCAATAAAATTGGTCACTCACTCCATGGCTGTTTATGAGATGTTGCTGTGCATAAATTGGCTGCCACGTTCACCCACAAAAGACACTCAGCTTTCCAGTATGTAAAGTGCTTCAAGATATCCTCCCATGAATGTTTTTCCTTACATCAAATGTAAGGATTGTTATTAATAATTTACTTATTGTAACAATATCTCCACAGCAGGGAACAATGGGGTGGACTTTTCAACACACACACACTAGAAGGGGTGCAATCATTCATATAAGACATTAAACCAAGGACTCGTCTGTCTGTTCGGGTGGCTGTTAAAAATCCTATTCAAAAAGAGATAGCAGGGAGATTTTCCCAGTGTCCTGGCTGACACTGGGACAAAAGCAGGGCAAAGCCTGCCTGGATACTCAAGGGTGGCTCATCTTTTACCTCCCGAAAGCCTCTCCACCATCTGCAAGGCTCCAGCCAAGAGCCCTATGGAATACTGACCACTCACCTTAATGAGTGGAGCTAAACAATATTTCATTCATTCGCAGGCTAGGAATAAATGCAAGTCACAGTGAGACCACCGCCCCCCCCACCCCCCACCTGAGACACAACGGATAACGTCACCTTGGTAAAGATTCCATAGGTCCTGAAAAAGTGTTTTCCATAGAAAAACAAGATTGAATTGCACTTTGAGTGCATGTGATTGTGAAACTGAGTCATGTGCTGAGAGAGGTACAACACTTTATACACAATACACTGGAGGGGGTTGATTTCCGTTCACTTCACCGCTACTTGAGGCAAAACGCTGGAGATTAGTATTCAGATTTCTGAGCTTCTATTCAGCTATATGCTGAATGAATTTTGTGCCTTTGCAGTGAAGATTCAGAGTGTTTGGGCTCAATGGGCAAAGCAATCTTTTTGTCAATTTTCTCCACACTCGTCTGTTGAAGGAAGAGCTTTCAGTAATAATAAATAATAATGGTTGCATTTGATATAGTGCTTTATCACATCGTCAAGTCTGCCGTGTCCTCACCTGTTCCAGGCTTCGCAACCCCCATCAACCCAGTTCTTGCAAGCCCTGGCATCACCCTACCTCTGCAATCTGCTCCCACTCCACTACCCGCAGCATTCATTCAGCTGGCGCAGATCATCAAACAACCACAAAGTCAACAAAAAAAAACTCTGGGGGATTGTCGGGCAGGAAAGCAGGCAAAACTTCCTTCTCTTGTCAAATAACACCTCAGGATCTTCAACATCCACATGAACAGGCAGACAGGATTTTGGTTTAACATCTCATCCAAAGGAGAGCACCTTTGACAATGCAGCTCCCAAACCCACGGCATCTCACAAGGTCCTCCACGACTCAAAATTGTTTCTAGCACTTTCATGTGCTTTTCGCTGCCTGGTTTTACTCATTCTTCTCCATTCTCCTGATCTGGCAGCGTCCTGACCCAAAAGGCTATTTCAATCAGTCACTCGGCGGTAGAAAGATGACTCAAGCGGTTGTGTTGCCAGCAGCTAATCAGCCACTTACTGACTGGGAGTGAAAAGATTCAGCGTAGAATAATAATAATCTGTGCGTTTGGTATAGCGGGACACCACGTGAGAAAGCGCTTCACGTCATTTACTGTGTAACACAGTAACTGTGTATTTTGAGTGAGAGACCTAAGTTTGATTCCTGGCAGGGTGAATCCTAAGGCAAGTTTCTTTATTCCACTCAGCAAATAATAATCCCACAAAAAAAAAAAAAATTGGGTCACTCAATCCACAACTGTTTGTGGGACGTTGCTGTGCGCTATTGACTGCCACTTTTGCCCACAAATATACACGTCAATTCACTTGACAGTGTATTCTGTGAGACATCTAGAAGATGGGAAAGGCTCTATATCAAATGCAAGGATTATTATTATTATTATGATTCAGACAGCAACCTAATTCCACACAGCTACGTCCAACAAAGAGCTATAGAACGAGTGATCAATATTATTTGGGGGATTGTTGGACAGGACACTGGGAGGTCACAGTTGAAGACCTTTCTCTTCGACCGAGCTTTTGGTCACCTTCCTGCCCCTGCCCCTGCCCCTGGCTCGGTCCCGGGATACGCAACTGTGAAGCGCTCTGAGACGTCGTCCGGCGTGGAGGGCGCTATATAAATCTAAGTTGTTGTTGTTGTTGTTGAGAAACTCACTTCCGTTTTTGAATAATGCCATGAGATCTTTAACATCCACCTGAACAGGCAGACAGGTCCTCGGTTTAACATCTCATCATAAAAACACCTCTGACAATAGTGACACTGCATTGGAGTGTCATCTTTGACCAAGTGAGTTCAACTTTATAAGCGACTCGGTAGATTTTAACTAGCTTAAACGGATCCATCATGCCCAAGATTCCAGGTTGTGTAGAGATTGTGTCATTGCATCTACTGAGTGGAGGCAGCAATTGGACCAGTCTCTTCACAATTCCCCACATCTTCTCACAACCTCAGGCCTTGGGTGGGTGCCAATCTGCCTAAGTGAGTAGTGTTCTCGCCTCAGGGTCAGGAAGCTGCTGTTCAAAGGGACTTTGAGCTAACAGCCGAGGCTAATGCTCTGTAACAATATTTGGGAGGAGTTGGAAGTTTGGTGGGGGTGGGTGGGGAGAGCAAGGCACTGCATTCTCAGAGATGACTTCCTTCAAATGAGGCATTCAACCATCTGCCTGTTCTGGTGGACAATAAAAGATGGCATGATGTTATTTCAAAAGAGAAGTGAATTTCTCCCATGTCCAGGCTGACAACTAAATTATCTAATTTCATGGCTGCTTGTGGGACCCAGCTTTGTGCAAATTGGCTGCCTTGCTTGCCCATAAAACTACATATCACTGCACTTGACATCAATTATTTTTGAAGACCACTGAGACATTTGGACATTGGAAACTTCATTGCAAGGATCAATAACAATAATTCTATTTCCACACAAACTCTGCCTCCATTCATGTTCCTTCCGGTGCTTTGGGACATCCTCCTGACATGAAAGGCGCTCTAAAAATGTAATTTTTTTTGTTGTTTGTTTCAAAGCCCTTCAGTTAAAATTATTGTGTGACCCTCTCTGTTGTCAGGAGTATAGCTCTTCACTACCAGCCTCTATCATAACAACTCCCATTGTTAGATCGATGACCTGTCCTCAATCAAGTTAGTTGCCCCAATGATCTTTTCCAGTGAGCAAATGAGCCATACAGACTATGTAAGGTTTACTACCCAGCCTCGATTTAACATCTTATCCTTAGTTTAGATGAGACAATAAACTGAGGGCCTATCATCTTGTTCAGGTGGACTTTCAAGTTCCCAAAACACTATTAGAAAAGAGAAGGGAGTTTCTCGATGTCCTAGCCAACAAACCCTCAAATAAAATTGGTCATTCGCTTCATGGCTATTTGCAAGACACTGCTGTGCACACCTGGATGCCGAGTTTCACCCACAAAATCCACGTTACAGTATATCCTGTGAGGCGCACTGAGACATCTCAATAAAGTGATAGGGACATACATGAAAATGCAAGGATTATTATTAATAATACATTTGCTATTATATACGTAGGGAGAAAAAAACTCTGTCATGATTTCCCCTCCTGTTCACTCACGCACTTCATTCCTCCAGTGGAAAGTGCACTTGCGGATGCCTGGCAATGACAGCACAAGGACAGCACTGCATTCACAGTGGCAGAGCCTGAAACCGAGCCAGACGGAAGGGGAAGGTGACCTCAGGGTGGTCGAAGAGGAAGGTGTTCAGGTGCAACCTGAAGTTGGAGAAGGAGAGGGTGAAGTGAAGGGGTTGAGGAAAGGAGTTCCATAGTGGAGGAGGGGAGACCGATGAGGTGGGCGCTACTAGACCAGCCGAGACTTGACCAAGGCATGGACAAGGGTTTTGGCAGTTTTCGGGGTTGAGATATTGTTGGAGACAGGCAATGTGGCGGAGATAGAAGAAAGGAGTGCTGGTCAGGGACCGGATATGGGGGAGGAAGGATAACTGGGGATCGAACCTGGCGTAAGCTGCTCATGGGTTCGGAGAGTTTTAAGGACAGGTCAGGTAGGTTGAAGAGGTTGGAACCATGGGAAAGAAGACATCGACGGGTGCCAAAGAGTAGTACTTCTCTCTTGTTGACATTTAGCTGCAGGAAATTTGTGCTCATCATGCTCTTGATGTCCAACAGACAAGCTGACAAAACATCAGGGTACTGGGGGGAAAATCACATCTGGAGGCGGAAAGTGGAGTTGAGTGTCATCCTCATACATTTGGAAGTTAACCCCATGTCTGCGGATGACATCACCGAGAGGGAGCATGTAGATGAGGAAGAGAAGGCGGCCAAGGATGGATCTTTGGGGTATCCCGGTCACCTGCGACAGAGAAGTCCAAGAGATCGAAGAGGCAGAGTGAGCCCCGGTCACAGCTACAGAGGACACCATTTGTCACATGTTTGTCAACAGCAGTCGTATGTGAAGGTGCTCAACAATTTCAAAGTGAAACTGCAGTAAAAAGGGGAAAGAAACAGAACAGGGAGAGGGGAAGAAAATCGACGGGGAGAAATATCCAGATGGAGGAAGCCGGGTTTTTGACACATTGAAGCTTAAGCATTTCCAAACCAGACGGAGAATCCCATGTCCAGCACGTACAGATGAAACGTCCTGTGTCTGGAATGGAACGCAATGGAATGGCTCTCTCCCTGGAGGGACCCACCCCCCCCTGCTTACTTAATTCCAGAGAGTGTTAGCAGTGATTGGCAAACCCTTGGCACCCCAGAGAGAGCATTTACCACAGAGAAACTGCTGGATTTCAACCTGCCAAAAGCCGTGGAGAGGAAGGGAGGGAGAGAGAAAAAAAAGTATCAGTACAAATTGCCTGAAACCAGCCTCACAAGTGGAGGCCTTGTGGTGTTCTGAATAGGAAAGACGGTCACACCACAGAGGGAGCTCAGCTTCCTCCGGTTAATGAGCTGCTGCTCAATGCATCCTGCAGCTGTGAAGCTGTTTCCACGCCTTAACTAGATTTACCCCCTTTTGTTTCCCACAAGCTCCAGAGGACGCCAGGTGCTTATCGTCCTCACCTCTGACCCCCGCAGGGAAGAGCCGTTTATTATTATTGTATTATTATAAGAGCAGTGAGGAGCGCCCTCCGTTAACTGTGGTGAGTGAAGCAAGTGGGCTTTTCAACACATGGGTCATCGCATGGGATCCCTCACACACCGAGCCCTCCCAGTACGCAACCCCCACCCCCCCCCTCCGCCCCCACTGCCGCCACACGCACAGACCCTTCCTCAGATACTAAGCTCCCCCCCCCAGTGCACAGTCCTCCCTGGCACTTAGCCCTCTATGCTGACAGACTGAGGAGAACCTTGCCATGTAGGTAATAATCCTTGCATTTGACATAGTACCTAACTTACACCCATTGAGACGTCCCAAAGCGCTTCATAGCAATTATTGTAAAGTGGAGCAGCTAATCACATTTTTGATACATCTCAAGAAAGTTTCACAGAATATGCTGCAAAGTGTAGTGACTGTGTATTTTGTGGGCGAAATGCAGCAACCAGTTGTGCAAAGCATTGTTCCACAAACAACCATGGAGTGAGTGACCAATTTCATTTGGGGGCCAGGACACTGGGAGAGAGAAACTCCCTTCTCTTTGCTGATTCATCCACCTGAACAGGCTTAATGTCTCATCCGAAGAACGCCACCTCCAACAATGCAATACCCTTCTAGCGCTACATTTGAGTGTCGTCTTAGACTATATGATTCCAAGTCCCAACTGGAGGTTAAACCCACAGCATCTGACTGAAGGCAAGAGTGCTACCATTACTCCAGGCTGACATTTCTGCCAGATGGGTAAGGTTTGGCTCTACATGGCAAAGGCTCCCTCCCACCTCCTGTTTGTATTTTAAGTGCAAACAATTGTGGTTAAATCAGAAGTTGTGCAATGCTGATAGCATTACTACCAATAGTACATACTACTAGCAATAATGATTGTAATACAGTACTAATAGTAATAATGGGTGAAAATGAGCTTGAAGTGCAACGAAAAACAAACCAGCGCAAAGTTGCGCAGGATTTAATACAGAAATATCAGGAGAGAGGCTAGTGAGAAATGTATTCACTCAGGGATTGTCCTAAGGGTTTGGAATTAATTCCCACAAAAGTGGTTATTGAAGTCTGATCATTAGCATTGTTCAAAGCGGAACTGGATAAGCAGCTGAGCCATAACTATATTAAGGGATGTTGGGAGGGAGACGGAAATTGAGATTAATTAAAAAAAAGGAAAATTTGAGAAACAGGTGACAGTGAGCCAGATACTGTGTGACAGTGTAATACTGTAAATATAAATTCCCAAACACCGCTATTCACTTTTACATCAATAATAATAATCCTTATATTTGCTCCAATACCTTTCACGGTAAAATGCAAGTGATTGGGTGTTTTGTGAGCGAAAAAACTTGATGTGTGAAGGCACTAGCGCGAGCCAATCTGGGAGGCTCTCGGTCTTGTTTACTTTCAACTGCAGAAAGTTAGCTCTCGTCCAGGATATGATGTCTGTCAGGACAGCAGTGGTCCTAGAATCTAGGGTAGAGGCAGAAAGATAGAATTGGGTGTCATCCGCATATATGTGGAAGTTGACCCCATGTCTGCAGATAATGTTGCCAAGCATGGATCAGGGTTTCAGCAGTTTTTGGGGTGAGGTATTGTTGGAGGTGGGCAATGTGGCAGAGGTGGAACAAAACAGTGCTGGTCAGGGACCAGATGTGGGGGAAAGGAAGGATAACTGAGGATTCAACCTGATATCACCAAGGCAGCAATACAAGATAGCAGAGGTTCAGGGCTATGCAAGGCGAGTTGGGGACCGGCAATCATGGGAGATTTTTCCAAACAGAGCATCATTATTCTTGCAATATTTGTCCAATTCCCTCTTAATTAACTAGGCTTCAATAGGCACTTATGGCAATGCATTCCATGCCCTAATAATCCTGTGTGTAAAATCATTCCTTCTGACCCTTCGCTTCATGCTTCCAGTAATAACCTTAATTCCTCCTTAAAGAGGAATTTAAATAGCATCCGAACATCTGTTGTTATCCACTAAGATCACAAGTAAGGAGTGAGTGAATTTGTTTTGAGTGAATTTGTTTCGAATGTTTACAGACATTATTTACAGCGAGCATCGGAATGTGAGGGACCGAGAGAGAATGTTGAGGTCCATTTGCTCAGCAGTAAAGCAAACCCTTCAGTTCTCCCTTCCTTTCATGCTCCTCAATCCATTTCTTCAGCAAATGCTATTCAGTTCCCTCTTGAATGTGTTGAACCATTATCCTCCACAGGTGATAAGAGGAATAATAATGCTTGCACTGAATACAGTGCATTAGTCTAGTGGTTTATAATGTCCTCTTGCTGCAAGGTGAGCGCTCTAACCAATATGCTAAAATATGTGCTTTAGGACTTCAATATGGCCATCTACTCAATGAGAAGACCTTCAAAATGCTTGTGTGGTGGAAAGATATACTGCAGAGGCTCAATGCATGCCATATGTATCATATTATTAATCAGTTAATATGCTAGAAGACATGGGCTTTCCGCGCATCAGAGCAAACTAGTGATATTCAGAGGAGGGTGGGAAGAAAAAGAACTTGCATTTTTATAAAGCTTTATCTTATTGAAACGTCTCAAAGTGCTTCACAGTACAATGACAGTCAAGTGTATTGATGTTTTTGTAGGCAAACGCAGCAGGAAGCACAGTCCCACAAGCAGCCATAAGGTGAATGATAGATTCAACTAAGCAGTTGACCAGGCCTTCGGAAGAAATTCTATTCTCTTTTCCAATAGCGATGGGATCTTTGACTTCCACCAGAGGATCCAGATGGAAACTTGAGTTATCTCATCCACAGGATGGTACCACCGACAATGCAGCGAATCTCCCAGTGCTGTGCTGGAGTGTCAGCCTAGACTATGAAGGTGGGGTGGACGGTGGGGGGGTGGATGGGGTGGAAAGAGGGTTCAGACCCCAACTGATGAACACGGCAGTACATCCCCTGAAGGCTGCTTGTAGCAATTGTTTATAGCAAGTCCAGGTCTGCATTTCCTCTCAGTCTGGGTTGCAATGCGTGTCAGGCAAAGACAAGAGAGCAGGAAACTATTTTGTTCCTGCCAGACAGACAAAGAGTTGGGAACAATATGCAAAAGGTTCCGATTTCACTTGCAAATATCGTGCCCATTTTAACAGAACCTCCTTGTTGGGCGGCAAATCGTAGTCAAATTGTAAACCACCGTGTGCACGTCAGATGAGGAAATTGAAAGGAAATGAACACATTTAAACAAAATGAGGCAACAACCAGCAGAGTAAATCAACATTCTAAGCCTCCACAGAAGTTCACAGGCCAGATTCTCACCACAATCTTTCATTGTAACTGAATAAACTAACGGGACACTGCTGTGTGCAATTGGTTGCCACGTTTCGCCCACGAAATATACAGTCAACCCTCTCGACAATATATTCTGTGAAGCATTTTAAGACGTCTCAACAACATGATAAGGAGCTATATCAAATGCAAGGTTTATTATTATTATTATTAAGGTTGGGTTTTGACTTATTCTTAAACGAAAGGGCTCCCTCACTGAAGTTTGTTGCTCTAATCCCATTTCCCTGCTCTCTTCTGATCATAACTGTGCAGGTGGTCACTCCCCCATTTGAGCTCTCTAATCGCATTCCCCTGCTTTTTCCCTCACTATCTGTGCTGGTGCACACTTCCCCACTGCCTCACTCAAGCTCCCAATTCTCCTGCTCCTTCGCCATTACCCAACTGGCTGTCAGGTTCTGCCACAAATTATACAGTCAATTCACTTTACAGTATATTCTGTGAAGAGCTATGAGATGTCTTGAAGACTTGAGAAGCCGCAATATCAAATGCAAGGATTATCATCATGTCTGTGCTTGTGCTTCCTCCGCACTTGAGCGCACTATTCTGCTACTTGTTCAATCATCGAATGTATTGATGTTCGCTTCCCCCCTGCTGTCACGTACTCTAATCCGTCTCCTGCTCTCTCTCGAAAATGGGTTTTGTTTTGTTGCATACACGCCATTCTTATCTCTTTTGAAAGTGACGACTTGAAACAATGTTAAGCACCTCATATTGCACCTACAGCACAAAGCCAGACGTTCCCGCTAGGATTCAGGAGAGACTGACACAGTACGGACGAAACCCTTGCTCAGGGCAAAGCTTCTGGTGTTAGGATGTGAAGGGGTTCATACGTGAAGATGAGGATCTCAAAGTTGATCTGTTCGGAGTTGGGAGTGAATGGTACCTGCGAGGTTAGTTATGATGAAGCACCTGATGAGGATGATGAGCTATGAGGACAGCTTCACACCCTGGCACCCTCTTTACCTTTCCAGTACCCTGTGCAAAACTTGCGCCACATAGAGTCGGGAGAGACTAGAGTCGAGAGAGACTTGAGTCAAACCTGCTGTTGATATCGACCCATGTTCTTTCCAAAAGAAAGAGTCAACCAGGTTTGGGGAGCTGGGAAGAGAGATTCGCCAGTGGTGGTGGTGGTGGGGGCTGGGTATGTGCATGGTGATGACCGATTGATTCTTGCTGGATTACCACACAAGCGGATGAATGTTGACGAGGCCAGACTCACATTAATAGAAACTTGGGCCAAGTGTCAGAGGTGAACTGGCAACTCAAATAGAGAAAGAAACAACACACACCACAGGAAAGGTGACTCAACACTTAGCACAACCAACCCCAACCAGCGTGCGATGGAAGGTAGATATGTAAGGGACAACATTATCCTTTCGCGCGAGTTAAGACTACCAAATTTCCTTCCGCCCTGTCCACCACCAACCCCCCCCATCACCCCACAACTGCAACAGATTTCTTCCTTCCCCCCACCCGCACCCCCACCCAACGCCCACCAACCACACAAACACAAAAAGTTCTCAACTGTGCTCAGGCGAAACCAGCAAAGTGTGGCTAACCTGTGTTCGTATCCAGTCAGAGCGAAACCTTGGGCGAGTTTCCTTTACTCCACACGCCTAATGATAATCCCTCAAAGAAAAAACAACAATACATTGGTCATTTCAATCCACGACTGTTTGTGGGGAAACTTGCCGTGCGCAATCGGCTGTAGCCACGACTCTAACAACCCGTGCCACCGGGACGTAAACCTGATGCCGGTTCCTCGAGCAGCGGAGTGTAACCCCGCGAGGTCACGATAGGTCAATACCAATTCATCCCGACAGCTCCCGGACCATCCCGTTAACGTGGCAGCCGCGACACAGAGCGATCGGTCACAGTGGCTGCTGGATGGACAGACACAGTGTGAAACAGTGCCACACATCCTGTTTGGAAGCCTCTCTCCTCTACACCCATCCTCCCCTTCCTCTTGCATCCCCCCTCTCCTTTCATTCCACACCAGTTAAGGGTCCTCCTTAACTATTGCCTTGTTCCAAACACACACACAACACACACCTCTCTCACACAAGGATGTGGTTTCAGTGATTTTTTTTCACAACGCTCCTTCCTTTTGTCTGAACAGCATGAAAATCTGTTGTCCTCTTGTCTGTCTCCCCCCCCCCCCCCCCACCACCAACACACATACTTCCAATGTGGGGTGAGGGGGGGGGGGGAGATAGACAAGGACCCCACCCACCAGCTCATCAGCTCGCACTCTCCCTTCCTTTACTTACCTAAGACGCTGCTTGGCATTCGGTCCTCACTGGCAACTCGTAAACTTTGACGTGTGGATTTGGTGGGGGGGGCTCCCAGCAGAAAGCTGCCTCTTCACAGCATCTCAGCTACAAGTCAGTGAGTCAAGTCTGCGGCAGGTTCGTACTGCTTGGTCATTGCCAGAAGTGAACCCTCCTCTATCTCTATCTCTCTCTCTCTCTCTGTAGCCCCTATCTCTGTGTAAAAGTAGCTGTTGGTTCAAGCAGTTACACACATACACACACACCCACAGCAAACACTCAGAGAAGCTGCGGACGAGAGAGTGCAGTGGAGTGCAGCCTTGGAGGATGTGAGGACTTACTGTGCAAGGCAGCGAGTCATCATCCAGCCCCTGTCATTCAAGGGCTGGCTCCTGGCAACAGCCAATCTGACAGCACAGAGTCCTGGCCGAGTCAGACACACACACAGACAGACAGAGAGAGCACTTGTCTTTTTGTGCAGAGAGAGAGAGTGAGACAGACAGACAGAGAGAGAGAGAAACCATCAGTGTCTACAGGTTTCCAGCTTCACTTCCTTACGTTGTTGCTGGTTCTCTCAAAAAGGTCCTCGAACAGCCAACTGTTCGAGGACTGAGCTCAAGGTTTAGGCTGATGTTAACGGTGCAACGCTGGGGGGGGGGGGGGGGGGGGGGGTGAGTCGGGCTCAAGCCACCCACCCACAGGCAGGGTCTGATCATCCTTGCATTCGACATCACACAGTCTAAGATGACTCTCCAATGCCAGTGAGGTGATGGGGGGGTTGGTGGCTGGGTGGGTGTTGTGGTCTCCGAGGTGCCATCCTTCCTGTGAGACCTTGATAGGACGTCCTGTCTGCATGTTCAAACATCCTGTGGTACTATTCAAAACTATCCTGGCCAACAATGTACTCGATTAAGAATTCGGGGTGGGGTGCAATTTGCCTGCAGCTTCCACCTATAAAAATACACAGTCACTACACTTACAGTAAATCCTGTGAAGCGCTTTGATACATTTGCACAAACGGTGCTATCCCAAATGGATCCCTGTCCAGTGACTCCCGCTGGAAAGTGGATAAAAATGAATAATATATACAATCCTTGCATTTTATAAAGAAGCCTTTCACATTGTCTCAAAGTGCTTTAGAGGACCTAAAAAATATTTTGCCCGCAAATATACAGTCAATTCATTTCACAGTATATATTCAGTGAAGCGCTTTGAGACGTCAATAAGATGTGAAAAGCGCTGTATCAAATGCAAGGATTATTATATACTGTAAAATTGATTGATTGTGTATTTTGTGAGAGAAATATGGCAGCTACTTGTTGCTCAGTGAAGTCCCACAAACAGTCATGGAGTGAGTTACGAATTTAATTTGGGGGATTGTTGGCCAAACCTACAAAATTCTATTTGCACAGAGCCTTTTACGTTGGGAAGGACGTCACCAGGAGAGACAAACTCTCTCCTCTTTTCAAATAGCACCGTGGGATATTTAACGTCCACCTGAACAGACAGATGTAGTTTCCGAGTCCTGACGTTCACAACCTTCTAACTCAAGAGGTGAGAGTTACTACCGCTTTGTCAGGCTGACACGCGTATATTATTTTAACGCATAGTAAGAGTCAGAAGCACTCGTCTCCTTCCTGTTTTGTAAACATCATTTCAGACACGCCCACGTTTACTTACACTGTCCCATCCCAAAGCAATCACAACCAGGACACACTACCTTTAAGCAATCTGAGACACTAACCTGGGCAGAGGGCATATAAAATTGTTGTTGTTAATGTTGGAAGCACGCGCAATGTTAACCGCAATAATCCCATAAGCAAAAGATGTGGGTTCGATTCCTGGCGTGGCAAAATGTTGGGCAAGTTTCCTTACTTCACACGCCTCTGTTTACATAGCAGTATGCAGGAACCCCGTTGTTAGTCTATTAGGGGATTGCTTTCCAGGGGGTAATAATTTGTTTTTAAAACAAATTAAATTGCTCACTTCAATCCACGACTGTTTGTGGTAAACACTGCTGTTTACAATTAGCTGCCTCATTTCGCCCACAAAATATACAGTCAACCTACTTTACAATACCTGCTGTGCAGCATTTTGAGATGTCTCAATGACATGATAAGGAGCTATATCAAATGCAAGGGTTATTATTATTATTACATTGCACAAATGTGGCAAAATGTGAGGAAGCTGCAGTTCGAGAAGGCGTTTCCTCAAAGCCGAGCAAGAGACAAGAGGTAATCAGATGAAGAAGGCTGTTCGACCCATTTGATTCTCATCCTACCAGAATGGTCAACCCCATAGTCTTCCTATTATCACGTCAAGCTGCACTTTTAAACTGAATCCCAGCATCCTGGCCTCAACTCACTCTTCCTGGCAATCTGTCACAATTTGTGGGGCAACAAAGAACTTGTTGGTGTCTGTCCTGAAATTGCCCTTTTCAATTCGAAACCTAGTTCTATCATCTAGCTTCAGACAATGGATTTTCAGATCTCTATTAGATTTCTCACCCTGAGTGAAACAAATGGGTTGGCATCGGTGGGGGGAGGAAACAGAGTGAGTGTGTGTGTACGTGTGTGGTCCACCCGCGAGGGAGACAGACAGAGAAAGACAATAGGTACAGGCAAAACAGAAAGAGAAATTCAGCGAAAGAGTGAGACAGAAAAACAGAGTACAAGGGATCAAGAAAGAAAAAGACACACACACAAATAGAACTCAGATGTGTTGGTAGGGGGAAGCAAAATGAGATCTAGGAGTGTTAGTTGACTCATCGCTCACTGTGTCAAAACAGTGTGAGGCAGAAATAAACACGACAAACAGGAAGCTAGATTGCCAAATCAGTCAAGTCGAGTTCCCCAGACATCAAACTCCAGCTTTACCGTGCTTTCTGGTCAGGCTGCACCTGGAGTACTGAGGGCAGATCCAGTCACTGAAACATAACACTGTGCCCTGATCCTACAAGGCAACACAGAGGGGAGCAAAGAGGAAGATCCCCACTGTTAGCAGAGTGAGCAATGAGCAACAATTGGAGAAACAGTATTGAGAGAAGGTGTATTGTGGGATTGTAAGTAGGATTGTTCAAGTAAACTAAGAACAACCACCACGAAAATTACACTCATATAGCACCTTTCACTTCAGGACAACATCCCAAGGCACTGGACAGTCATTGTTTCAGACCCGAGCTGGGTTGGGGACAGTGGAGGGAAAGGGAGAGATTTGGGGTGACCGATGGGACCGTGAAAGAAACAATACTTTACGATCTACCAAGACAGCAGAACAAGAAGAAATTCGGGTTTACAGTTGCAAAGGGCAATTTTAGGGCAAAAACCAGTAAGAATGTCTTTATCTAGAGGGTAATTAACAACTGGAACAGGTTATCAAACAGAAAGGCTGAAGCCAGGATATTTATAAAACAGATTGATGCTGTGGTGGTATAATGATAGGGTGAGTGTTCAGGAAAGAATTTGCCCACAAAATACATTGTCAATTCACTTTACAGTACATGCTAGGTGAACCGTTTTGGGACATCCAGAAGATGTGATAAGGCAATATATCAAATGCAAGATTTATTATTTAGAGATCAGATGGGCCAGACAGCCTTCTTCTTCTGAACCAATCTTGTGATGGGACGACAACCACATTCTCTGACCTGGGAGGATACCGAAAGATTGTGTAAGTGGATTAATCACACCCAGACAATAAAGTAGAAAAGGCACTCTGATTCCACCCCACTCCCGTGAGGGAAAGTAACCTTGCCCTCTCTCTCTCTCTCTCAGGGGGCAGGGGAGGGGAAGAGGTGTACTTCATGACAAATGGGCATAACGGCACCCCTGTGATCCAGTGTATTCCCAATCTGCGGCTTGCCTTCTCTTTCCCCCTGAATGCGTATGAATGAGTGAATGCACTTAATGGTTGCGAGGGAAACTAACCAGAAAGGTCAAGGAGTTTGTGGTGGCTCGATTAACCTGTCACCCGCTCTTAGCTGAGGCTGGAATAGGTGAAGCAACCCCAGGCCCTAGTCTCCCTCTGGCTGGGACAAAGAAAACATAGTCAGGGTTGTTGTTTCTGAAAGGGGAACCATTTTAAGACAATCGCAAATAGAGGAGAAAAACACCACAGTAGACAGGGCGCAAAATTTGCTGCAGAGTTCAGAGAAAAAAAATACAAGTCACTCCATTTTACATTGAATAATAATGATAATCCTTGCATTTGGTGTAACACTTATATTGTTGAGACGTCTCAAAGCACAAAATATAAAGAATACAAAGAGTAGGAAATGAGTCATAAAAACACTGAGGAAGTATGAAATGAAGTGAAAGGAATATAAAAATAAATGGTAAAATATTCTGCTGACACGTAAATAACGAGAGAAAAATCAGAATAGGAGTAGGAGCACAAAGGGATGGACAAGATAAGCTCACAGGCAGCAACAGTGAAATGGCAGAAATATTGAACAATTACTTTGCTTCAGCATTTACCAGGGAGACAAATCAGGTGGACATGACAGTAGAAGAGATCAAAAATGATATAAATGTATTTAAGATGAAAAAAGGGGGAGATAATCAATAAACTAACCGTACTGAGGGAGGATACAACCTCTCGTCCAGAATAATTGCATCCGCATTTATTAAGGAAGAGATAGCAGAGGCACTATTACAATATACATATATACACAGTATATATACTCTCTCTCTCTAGATATATGTATCTAGAGAGAGAGAATAATTCATTAGCAAATGGAGCAGTGGCAGAGGACTGGAGGATAATGTTATACTTACATTTAAGGGAGATAGAACAGGCCCAGGAAACTATGGACCTGTCAGCTTGACATCAGTGGTAGGAAAGGATTCCTTACTGAAAGGGTGATAGTAAAATATTACAGTACCAAAAATATAATAAAGAATTGTCAGGACCGATATCAAAAAGGTCTTGCTTTAACAACCTCATTGAAATCTTTGAAGAGATAATAAAAAGAGCAGACAATGGTAATGCAGTAGATATAATATAATTGGATTTTCAAAAGGTGTTCAATATGGCACCACATAATAGAGTAATGAATAATGTCAGAACATGTGGAGTCAGGGGAAAAGTAGCAGAATGGATAGCAAGCTGGCTGGAAGACAGAAAACAGAGAGTAGGGTTAAAGGGTCGCTGCTCAGACTGGCAGAGGGTGGGAAGTGATGTTCCACAAGGATCGGTATTGGGACCACTGCTGATCACAATTTACATCAACGATTTAGACTCTGGGATCAAAGGTACAATTAAAAAATTTGCAGACAACACCAAATTGGAGGGTTTAATTAAAACTGAGGAGGACTGACTGCAACAAATTACAACTAGATATTAATAAACTTACTGAATGGGCATTTAATTAGCAAATACTGTACATTTCAATATAGATAAGTATGAGGTGGTACATTTGGTAGGAGGAATAAGGAGGTCACATACTACCTGGAAAATACAAATCTAAACAGGGTAGAGTAGCAAAGGGATCTAGGGGTATACATACACAAATTGCTAAAAGTAGCGATGCAGGTTAATAAAGCCATAAGAAAAGCCAACAAAGCGTTGGGGTTAATTTCTCAAAGGATAGAAATAAAAAGCAGGGAAGTTATGCTAAATTTATATCGAACCTTGGTTAGACCACACTTGGGAGTAATGTACAGTTCTGCTCCTCATATTATTGAAAGGAAATAGAGGCACTGGAGGGGGCGGAGTTGACTAATTGACTGTACCGGATAATCGGGCGGCAATCGGGCGGCATGCGCACTTATTAAACTTACGAACTTGGAGGTTTTTACCGATTGGTAAAAAATGCTTTTTTTTAAACCGATTTGTTTTATCAAGTGTGCTGAAATGTTTATTGGTAAGTAGCTATACAATATTCTGTTACTATTTAGTATATTATTAAAATAGTGTGTTTTAAAATAAGTAAATTTTTTGTGTTGGGTTTTTGCCAACTTGCCGTCCGATTATCCTGTACAGTCAATTAGTCAACCCCCACCTCAAGCGTACCAGATAAACGGGCTTCTACTGTACGTGAGGGGGAAAGGAATAAAAGTTTACGATAGGCTGAGTAGAGGAAGGACAGTAGGAGGCTCATGTGGAGCAAAAACGGCAGCATAGATCAGTCGGGCCGAATAGCCTGTTTCTGTGTGTATATTCTGTGTACAGTAATTCTATGTAATACTGTAAAGTAAATTAGCTGTATATTGTATGGGTGAAATACAGCAGTCATAGATTGAGAGATCCATTTATTTAATTTTTCTTACAGGGATTATTATCCCTGGAAAGCGATCCACCAATTAATTTTGCCCACAACCATACAGTCAATTCACTTTACAGTATATTCTGTGAAGCGCTTTGAGACGTCTAGAGGACGTGAAAAGTGCTATATCAAATTCAAGGATTATTTATTTTTATTATTACCAACCGGGTTCGTACTTACTGCTAGGAAAACAGAAGTGCGTGGTATAAGGAAACTAACCTAAGGTTTTGCCCTGCCCAAGAATCGAACCTGGATCCTCTGGCTTGCAAAGCTAGTTCTCTAACCAATACAACAAATACAATATAGGACTCCACAAGTTAATTTGGTATTTGAGGAGCAGATTCTGTAGGACACAGCGACGTCCACCACACGTTTGAATTTTGCACCCCCCCATCAAGTGACAAGAGGTTCAGAAATAGGGGAATTCTTCACTGGAGAAAAATGCACCACAGCCGTTTATACAAAGTCACACAAGCCATTATTAATGAGCAACAAGTTAGGAACTATCTGAGGTTGTTTGTGTTCCCTCCTCAGGCAGGCCTGTCTAAAGCAGGTTCAAAGCCAGGTTTCTTACATTGAAATGTAAACCTGTCCTGGTTTCATGTCTGGGAGTAAATTGGTGTTGAACATGAAAAGGTTGACAATTGTCTGTGGTGTCTTAAGAGAGGGTTATTTAACCCAGTATTCGCAGGAATCAGTCCAGGGGATGGCTCTGCATCAGGATATCCACAGTCCAGGCTGCCCCCTCGGTGAAGTTACTGGGGGTACTTTGGCAGAGGCTTTGTTCATCAATAATGTAGGCTACGGTGTGTATCAGCCTGGCACAGTGGTAGCACTCTCATCTCTCTGAGTCAGAAGGTTGTGGGTTCAAACCCTACATCAGGTGTCAGCCTTACTCGGTTGATAGCACTCTCACCTCACCTCTGAGACAGAAATTTGTTGATAGGACTGCAAGGACTACCCCAGGCCAAGACTATGATCTCGCACAAATCTCCACTGATATTCTGGTGAATTGATGGGAGTGGGCTTTGCATTGTCGGAGGGTACGGTAGGTATTCAGTAATAATGAGATTAGGTGGACTGAAGACCCTTCTTCATTCAAGCTCCAGTATTCTTAAGGCATTCACTTTAACGATGATGTGCCTGCCTCATTCAGCGCACTCTTGTCTCTAGGTCAGAAAAGTTGTGGGTTGAAGTCCCATGTTAGGACTTGAGCTCATAGTCTAGGCTAGTCTAGCAATATGGAAGTGCTACATAATCAGGAGTTGTGTCCTTCAGATGAGATGTTAAATTGAGGTCTTGTCTGCATGTTCAGGTAAATCGCTAATGAGTTATTCAAGAAGGGATTTTTCTTGGTGATACTGGTCCACAAACCTAAGAGAAACATTAAGCTCAAGTCTGCCTGTAGCGCCTCCCTGGAGGCAGCATGGGTGCCAAAGGTGGTTACACAGACAGACAGTCACTAATAATGTACCTTGCAGTTTGATATAGTGCTTTTCACATCTTCTAGATGTCTCAAAGTGCTTAAAAAAAACACACTACCCTCAACATTAACTACTGCAATGAGCTTTGGGGCACAATGACCTTCTAAGTGCTACAAAAATGCACTTTTTAAAATTTCTTTCATTGAACAGTCTGTTGGTTGAGGTGCTTGGGTGGAAATAGGAGTCCATTGAGATGTCCCCATTGCCCCTACCCAACAACCCCCAGCCTGAGCCAGTATGTTTAAGCAAGGGAGTATCATGGGGGGAATTGAGGGAAAGGAAAGCAGTTTTGATAGCACTTAAGTTACCAACTAACATCTCTATGTATTCTGTACTGGAGATGGATGGGATGTTAAACAGAACAGGTGAAAGCACATTTTTCTTTCTGGATAAACAGCTCGTAAGGGTTTCGGTAAGTTTACAATAACCTTTCCAATGTAATTCATTGAACTGCGGCTGAATTTAGCACCAGCAAATGTTTATTAGAGTGCAATAATTCATCACCTCCCCCAAGATAAATGAAAGGTAAGTTTAGACTCTCTGGAAGTTCCAAGCTTTGAGCTTTGACTTCATCATAACAGACAACATCCAGACTATGTGACCAATGGCAGCCTGGCTCAGTTGATAATACTCTACTGTCTGGGCTTGTGCCACATGCCAGGATCTCCATAGACTATAGGCTACTCCTTTGGTGTAGTTACAGGGGGACTTTGATAGAGGTTTATTCCTCTAAAGATCCAGACTCGGCCTGTGTCAGCCTGACACAGTGGTAGCACTCTCACTTCTAAGTCAGAAGGTTGTAGTTTCAAGCCCCCCCACATCGGGACGTGGACTTGCATTGTCTAAGCTGACTCTCCAATGCAGTGCTGGAGGTCGGTTGCATTGTTGAAGGTGCCATCCTTTGGATAAGATATTAACCTGAGGTCCTGTCTGCCTATTCAGGTGGATGTTAAAAGACATTGGCACTATTCGAAAAGAGAAGGGAATTTCTCCCGGTGACCTGGCCAACAAAACCTACAAATATAATTGATCTCATAGTTTGGTCATCTAAATTTATCTCTTGTGGACATCTAAGAGACTATCACAAAATGGCTGCCGCGTTTGTCTATGGAAATAGTCACCTCATGTTTATTACCCCACAGTTCCGGGAGAGGTTTTAGCGTTCTAAAGCACTTTTAAAATAAAGAGTATTGTTTTCTCCACAATCTGGCAGACTTCTGTGCTGTGCACAAGATCAGTTAGCTTTTCACACAGCCTGAGCCACAATTTGAATAATTCCTCTGATTTATAAATGACGCTCCCACTTCCAAAGGATTCTTTCCATGCGTGGAGTTGAAAGGATCGACTACAGGAAAACCAAGGACAAAACAACGGCAAATCACGGTAACAAGAAGAGCATAAACACCATCAATCCGAAGCCAATCCGAGGTTCCATTCCCCAGGAATGTTTATTCACATCTAACAATTTAGGTCTATTTTAGACTCCAACTGTCTCAGAGAGAAACCAGATCTGTCACTTGTGGGAAAAATAAATGAGACAGACAGTATTTTGTACCTTGATATCAGCTCAGTGAGCCACTCGCTCTGTTATAAAGCACAGCTTCACCTTTCAGTAAACTGAAAACTTTGTGAGTTGTGCAAGTTTGTTTCCAAGCTACCAGAGCACAGATCCTGTTACCCTGAACCTTTCCAACACCTCCCACCTCAACCCATTCTCTGTATCATTTCAAAGATACACTGAGATTCCAGAAACATGTCAACTGCGAACGGCAAGGGTTGATGCAATGGAAGCTATTTCTAAAGTCAACCACCATATGTCACATAATGAACTCAGCTGTCGAAGGATTCATCTAAATGTGCACATACTTTGGTCACAGGACAGAAACAAGACCTTCCTGCTGTTTTGATTCATTCAAATGCAAATTAGATCATTTCTTTTAGATGTTTTGTTTGTGATACAGTATATGAGTAAGGTTGTGTATCAGGTTCCATTCCGAGGTTCAGCAATTACATGGCATCAGTGCAGAGTGAGGAAGGGAACAACAATCGATCACGTGGGGGGCAAGTGGATCGATGCTTCCTATTCTCTTCAGTTGGAGTCCTGTAGCCCAGTGATTAGAACACTTGCCTTACAAGCGAGAGACCTAAATTCGATTCCAGGCAGGACAAAACTTTGGGCAAGTTTTCTTTACTCCACACGCCTGATAATAATCCCTCAAGAAAAAACCCCACAATAATAAATTGGTCATTTCAATCCATTATTTTGTGCACAATTGGCTGCTTTTTTCACCCACAAATATACAGTCAATTTACTTAACAGTATATTCCGTGAAGCACTTTGAGACATCCAGAAGATGTGAAAAGTGCTGTATCAAATAAAAGGATTATTAGTAATTATATCGTTCACTGGGAAACCTCTGACCAAGTTAGTGTCAAGATGGCAACTCTGGGACTTCCAGAGCAGAGTGCTGACTTTTGGGCATTGGGTGATTGCCAGGTAGGTGTGCCTTGTGCTATGAGTGATCGTAGCAAGGTACCCCAACACGCGAAAGGTATTGCTGAACATGAAGCTCGGGACCGTTCTGTGTGAGGATTACTTGACAATTGACAAAGTCTATCAATCAATCAATCAATCCTTACATTTATATAATGCCTTTCACGTCATGAGAACGTCCCAAGGTGCTGTACAGTCAGGTAGGGACAAAAGGAGGCGGGGAGGGGTCGGAGCAGATGAAGAAGAGTAGAAAAATTGACAATATATTTGTGAGCGAAACGCGGCAGCCAAATTGCGCACATTCTTCTGCTAAGCATCACATCCACCAACCAGAGAGGAAAGTCAACCCAACATTGCCTCAAATAGTTTGGTCCCACCAGGTGGCATTGCATTAATGGAAATGCCGTCTTTTGGATAGGTGATAGACTGCGGTCTATGTGACATTAAAAGATCCTGGGGGCACAATTTGAACAGAGTAGCAAATAAAATAAAATATTCAATAATAAATTTGCTCATTCAATATACGACTGTTTGTGGGACATTGCTAGGCAAATTGACTGTGGTTGTCTACTGAATACACAGTCACTACCCTTAAAGGTTAATTCTGTGAAGCACTTCGAGATGAGCTCTTGCCGTATTAAATACAAGGATGAGATTTGAACATGGTCCTTGCTCACTGTCAGAGGGTTAAACTGCACCACCTAGTGGAATGGATGCAAAAGACATCTGTAACCAGTTTGCCTTGAATATTATATTCATGATTACATCAATCGTATTTCAAATATGATCAATTTCAGCTTGATAAGTCATTCTCCAAGCAACCCGTGAATAATTATAATCCTTGCATTTGGTATATAGCTTCATTTATGTCAGGAGGACTTCCAGGATTTACTGTGAAGTGGAGTGACTGTATTTTTCTGCAAATGCAGCAGCTGATCTGCTCACAACAAAGTCCCATAGACGATCACCAAGTAAGTGATCAATTTTATCTGGAAGATTGTCAGCCAGGACACCAGGAGAAACTCTTCTCTTTTGGAAATAGTGCAATGGGATCCTTAACGTGCATTTGAGCAGCAGACAGAACCTTGGTTTAACATCTCAACTGAACAATGAGACTTACAGCAATGCAGCAGTTCCTCCCGAGCATGTAATGGAGCATCAACCTGGACCAAGACCTTAAAATTGTCAAGTGGGTTTTAAATCCACGACCTTCTGACTCAGAAGTGAAGAGTGCTCCCAATTGAGCTAGCCTGGCACCCGTGTGTAAAATAAACACTTTGCAGCAGTGTTACTGAAGCCAAGTGAAGTGACTCCTATCAGCATCCTTAGAAAATCATAGTACAGTACTTTACAATTAATCCTGTTTGAAGCTCTTTGAGACGCTCTCCTGACATGAAAAGCACTACATCAAAAACAAGGATTATCCATTCTACCATCAGTGGTCGCTACACCCCGAAACGCTGGAACACTTTTCCTCTACCACTCTGTCTTGCCTCTTCCTTCCCCATCTTCAGCTTGCGGCTTAAGAACTTCTTCTTTAAACGTGCCTACGGTTGCCTCCGCCCTCCTCCCCAGCTCAGTGTCAGGCTCCGCCACTGTCAAGCATTCTAAGCCGTTGTTAAATAACATTGAAAAAAGTGTCACTCAATCCACGACCAGTTGTAGGCACTGCTGTGCGTAATTGGCTGCCATGTTTCACCCACAAAATACGGTCAATCCACTTTACAATATATTCTGTGAAGCGCTTTGAGATGTAAGGATTATTATTATTTATTATCCCGGCTCAAATCGGGAACTAACACCACCGGAGGGCGCCACCACAGAGGGCGCCACCACGGGTCTTTGCTAGTTCTGCCGTCATCCCATTTATTCAAGCCACTGGTATAATTTCTCAAAATCCTGTTGAACCCACTTTGTAGGCAATGAGCACAGCACTCTATTGATTCATTTTCCCGAGGGATTATTATCGGACATATGGAGTAAGGAAACTTAAGGAAACCCAAAGTTTTGTCCTGTCTGGAATCTAACCCAGGTCTCTTGCTTGCATTGTAGTGTCAGCCTGGACTATATGGATTCAAAGTCCTGACAACAACAACAACAACAACAACAAAATTACACTTATATAGCGTATTACACGTCAACCTTCTGACTCGGAGGCATGAGCTCTATCAACTAAGCCATGGCTGACACGTGTTATAGCAAACAGTCTACTGTGAGCGTGACACTGGTTTTGGTGTTTTAACAAAATAAGGAAAGATATCGAGCAGGAGCTAATACCTAACACCATCACATCTAAATAATCTCACAGGTGTTTCCTTGTACCCTGGGCTGCACAGTGCACCACTTCAGAAACACTCTCTAGGGATGGGTAGAAGGTTTCTCTCTGTAGTGGAGATCAGCGCTGACACAGCATTGTCCTTGCGATCTGAAAATAATGGTCAAAAGGTATCAGGAAGGGCCAAACTTATTTTTCGTGTCTGTCAAGTTGCTTGCACATCGACCCTGGGAAAGAAATACCTGATTAAAAAAAATCTAGAATACACTTTGCCAATTAACTGGAACCTTGCGACTTCCCTCCCAGCTTGGCAATTTCCAAGCTTTCTGACCTCCTTTCTCCCCAATCCACTCCCCACTATCTCCGCTTGGCTGGCTCCGACCTCCTACTTATCCCACAACCACTCCGCTCTACCATCGTCGGCCGTGCTTTTAGTCATTAGGCACCAAAACTTTAGAACTCTTTCCATCAATCCTCCTTCCTCCCGGCACAGCCACTGTTAAGCTCTGCGTGAAGAGTGCTACATAAATGCAAGTTGTTGTCATTGTAAACTCCGCTCTTTCACTCCTACTCTAGCCATCAAGCAGAGTGCCACTCAAAAGCAGGGCATTGTTGATTTCTGCCTCGAGATAATGTGGACCGCAATGATTGTGAGCTAGAATGGTTTTAGACCTATTTTCAAAGCGTTTGATACTCACAGTATCCAAAGCTTCCAATACTCACAGTATTTCATGCCGAAGAGCAGTGCGATGTGCTTTGCACATTGCTGTATTCCCACTGGGTTGGGGTGGGGAAGGAGGGAGTTGTGGGGGAAATGTTGAAATGTGGCATGTTCAACTGAGAGCTCGCAGCTCTGCTTTCACAGCTCTAGACAAAGAGCTGACTGATCCACAGCCTGCCGTTGGCCCTTCACTGAACTCTGTGGAGGTGATGAAGAGGTGCAATCTGCATTCCGTTCCCAAATGTGTTGGTTCCCTAATTCCAATACACCGACCCTGGAGAATTTCATGGGTAAAATGACAGAATCACACTTGAACCCACAAAGTGACAGTCACTCACAGCATGCGTCACTTTGCTGTTCCTGTTTATTCAACAGGTAAAGGGTTAAAGGAACTAAAAGGAAGAGTTATTACAAGCATCTGGCTGGCATGTGGGAATGTTTCCTCACTGTTCTCCCTCTCTCTCCTTCACCCATCTGGGAGAAGAGAGGCACGGTTTTCACCTGAATTACAAGGAAGCAGGTCTTAATTTAATCTAATCCTACCTCAGTCAAACACACTTTTGCCTCTCGCTCAGAAGATTGTGGGTTCAAGTCCCACGTAAGGACTTTGAGCTCATTTCACTCTATGCTGAACTCCACTGGAACGCAAGGACATGCTGGTCTGCTCCATGTCCCCCACCCAACCCACCCTACCATCAGTGGACGGGCTTTCACCCTCTTTGTTGCCACACTCTGGAACTCCATCCCACAGTCCCTTCGCCTCGCTTCCTCCCTTGCCTCCTTCAAGGCCAGTCTTAAGATCCTCCTCTTCGATCGTGCCTTCTGCTGCCCACCCAACTCTCTCCCTCCCCTCCCCCCATGCCCTGCCACTCCCCCTTGCTGATGGTTCAGAGCCTTGGGACATCCTCCCGACATCAAAGGCACTCTATAAATGTCATTTTGTTATTGTTGTTGCCTACTCAGGTGGATAAGTATAAAATAATATGCTTGCATTTGGTACCGATCCTTATCTTGTCAGAAGGACGTCTCAATGCGCTTCATGTGAATTACTATGAAATGGAGTGCCTGTTTATTTGTAGACAAAATGCAGCAATTTCCTGGATCAAATTACCAATTTTATCAGGGGGTTTGTTGGCCTTGTCGGGCAGAACACTGGGTGAAACTCTCCCCTTTTTCGAATAGCGCCATGGGATCATCAACCTCCACCGTGAACAAGGAGATGGGACGTTGGTTTAGTGTCTCATCTGACCAATGTTCAAGATCCCATGACACCACTCAAAAAAGAGAAATAAATTGGTTGTTCGCTTTATATCTGTGGGACATTTCTGTGCACAAATTGGCTGTGGTGTTTACTGACAACTTAACGTCGCCTCGGTTAACATTTTTTTCATTATTACGTTGCTGATGCCTTGGGAACATATATTGATTTAACATTGCGATGTGCGCTATTATGCTGTTCACCAGAGGGTGGAAAGGGGGTACATCGGCGCTGGACCTGGGAGTGAGCCAGGCCAGCGAATGTAAGGTTTTTCTTTAGAAAATTTTGACAAAAAAATGTCCAAAAGAACCTAACTCCAGTTCTTACACTCATTCTCATGAGAAAAATTTAACGTAGTTTCACTTAAAGTCGCACTTTGCAAGAACCAAACTACGACATTAAGTGGGGTCTACCTGTACACTTTACATCCAGCAAAGTGCTTGGAGATAGTCACTTTAAGGGCGCTGAATCAATGCAAGGATGATTATGTAATGAGTTGAAAAAGTCACAGTCCGAAGATAACAATCAAAATTCCGAACAATTAAAAACTTGTCCACCAGCATTTAATATGAAATGGAAAACGTACAAAAAGAGGATGGGGATTGTAAGAGATCAGTTCCTATTGCAATACGACAGACAGGATACAGGCAGACACAGGGAAAAATGGTTTTGAGAACATGACTTGGAATGTGGAAGGACTGGTTGCAATAATAATCCTTGCGTTTGATATAGTGCTTTAACACATTGTTGAGACTTCTCAAAGCTCTTCACAGAATATACCGTGAAGTGAATTAACCGTATATTGTGGGTGAAACGTGGCAGCCAATTACACACAGCAGTGCCCACAAACATCGTAGAGTGGCCAAATATTTTTATTTGTGGGCATGTAAAAGTTACAGTTATTTCTGCATTTGGGAACAAGAAAGTGTTTTAAACAGTAAAGTTACGCTGTCAAAGGTTCAAGTGGTGGGAGGGGGAGTAGCGGGGAAGGAGAAGGACAGGTGCACCTGGTCAAAATAGCAGTCTTATGTTGCCAGACAGAATTTCGGAGTGAAGAGCAGCTGACAGGAGGGGGAGAAGAAGGGGGGAAATTTAAGGCAGCAGCTCTGCAGTTACTTCATTTGTTTTTCCCAGCTTTGCGAACAGAAGTAGACTCCGTGGTGAAGAAATTAATAAAAATAAATCCTTGCCTTTGATATTGCGCCTCATCATTTCATTATAACATTTCAAAGTGTTTCACAGAATATATAGTGAGATGGACTGACTGTGTATTTTGTGGGCAAAACGCAACAGCGAACTACGCACATCAGTGTCCCACAAACATTGTGGATTAAGTGACCAATTCTTTTTAAAGGGATTATTATCCCATGAAGTGATCTGCCAATCAACGTTATTAGTGTACTTACTGCTGGATGAACAGAGCCATGTAGAGTAAAGAAACTTCCTTAAAGTTTCACCCTCCTGGGAATCGAATCCCGGGCCATCTCAATTGCGATGCAAGCAGGCTAATCACAGCCCTAGAGAACTCCAAATCCATCTGATTGAAATTAATTCTAATTTCTTAGCATTTTAAAGCATGCAGAATTTGGTTAGGGGTCGAATTCAGCCTTAATTTTGAAGATGGGTTTCTGTAGTTCTTAAAAGAGATGTATAAATGAAAAAGGCTTAACAATGAAGACTTTTTAAAGAAGTAGACAGCTTCTCTTGAAATGTAAAATAGTGTAAATATGGATCTAGGTAAAATTTTGCTCCCTATGTTACTGAGGTCATACTAGAATAACCTTAGTATTTGGTACAACGCCTTTTCACATCATCACAATGTCTCAAAGTACTTCACAGGATTTTACTGCAGAGGTCTTGAAGTCGCAACCTTCCAATTCAGAGGAGAGAGTGCTACCAGCGAGCCAGGCTGACACTCGGGCAGATTGAAGCCAGATAGGTTCGTTCAGACAGTCATTGTGTATTGCTACCTTAGGTGACATATACCAGACTGTGCTCCACACCGAACATCAGAAACCCTGCATATCAGAGCACTGACCACAAATCTCCTTCCTCCCTCCCCCCATCCTCCCACACTACAAATCTAGCAGAATCAGACCTCCTCCCAACCTGTGACCCAGTACCTTTCCCACCCGCAATATCAGACAGCTCCGCCCAACACCACCGCTCCCCCATACAATATTAGAAAGTCCCCATACAGAGGATCTGCTATTACACCCAAGTCTGAATATGTTTTCACCCAATACCCACTCCCACGCTGACCAGTCTTAAGCCATGAGACCAATTGTCCTCCACACCCGCACAGACCTGGAATTTGAGCCTGGGAACCGTCCAGGTCTGCATTATGGCTCCATTTCACACCACGTAGTGGGTTTACCCACTAAGTCAAAGAAGAAGCATTAACATGATGAGGTTACATCAGGTCATATCTAACTAACATCATCTACCCCTGGGGAATGAATTCAATATTTAACAGGTGTGCTCTTTGAAATGCTCGAGGAATGTGTTACAGAATGCATCAAATTCAGCGCTAACCATCTGAGGTCGGTTAGCATTTGTAACTTCACTGCACTCAGTTATAACATTCCTGGATGGTGAGGTAGAGGGAGTGAAGCTGCCAGCAATTGGACGAGCGGATGTCTTGCATTGGCTGACTGACAGGAGAACACAAGGCAACCATAGCTGAGCCTGAGTTACCATGGGGCTTGAGCCGCAGAATACAGGTGGGGTCCACAAAGTCCTGTTACCCCCTGTACTGCATACAAACAAGTACAGAACTTTGAAATATAATTATCATCATTCTCGCACATGTTTCAGTTGTTGGTCAGTGCTCTGTAAGAAAAAACATGGGGTAATGGGACATTGTGGATACCATGCACTGCTAACTCACTGAAACGGATTGCTAACCAGCATTAAATTAAGTCACAGAATAAATTAGCACAGCCCACTCCGGGAGAGGTGATTTAATGTTTAGACAGCACTTGGTCTCCTCCTATTGTGGAGTCCTCCTATTGTGGAGCTCGGTGGTTAGAGCACTCGTCTTACAAGCGAGAAACCTGGGTTCAATTCCATGCAGGATGAAACCTTGGGCAAGTCTCCTGATTCCACACGCCAAATAAAAATCCATCAGAAGAAACAATAATAAATTGGTCAATTTAATCCACGACTGTTTGTAGGATACTGTTGTGTGCAATTGGCTGCCGCATTCGCCCACAAATTTACAATTCACTTTGCAGTATATTCTGTGAAGCGCTTTGAGACATCTAGAGGATGTAAAAAGTGCTACATCAAATGCAAGGATTATAATTATCTCATCTTTACTGTTATTACAGACTGCAACTGCATTTCAGCACAGAGCTGTGTTAACAGCTATGTGGTGGCCTGCAAAATACAGACACTATACTTCAGAGTAAATACTGTGAAGCGCTTTGAGACATTCTCCCCAATGTGAAAGTGCTAAATCAAATCTGAAGATGATTAATTTATTATTTTCTCTAATAAAGTCATGATTTCTTTAAGACATATTAGACATTGTAATAGTATCACAACTTTTTGGTCATCTTGTAAAAAGCTTAGCATAAAAAGAGAGGTCATCACAATTGGGGTGAGTGTATATTTTAAATTGGGAAAGGAGTAGTCAATATCAAATTCCAGAGGCGACATGGTCGAGCCTCGAAATTCTACTCGCAACTCTGATGTAGTCCTGATATCCTTTATACATTAAAATTTATACATTACAACAGGAAGAGCGAGCGGAGCATCCAAAGTCAGGCAGAAAATAAAATTCAGCTATCACAGGGTTACGCGGCATCTTGTTGGTGTTAGTTAGTTAGTCAGAGTTGCCTTAGGATGAGACTTTAAACTGACGTCCCACTTGGCTGTGCAGCTGGACATTAAAGATCCCATGGTACTACTTGAAAAGCGAAGGGAGTTCCTATCTCTCAGTTTCCTGGCCAACAACCCCCTGAATAAAATTGGCTGACTTGTGAAGCACTGTAGGATGTCTTGACAAAGTTACAAGGCACTGCATTCAAATGCAAGGGTTATAAGCAAAAATAACTAAACAGGAAGAAAGTGAAAAAGGTAAAGGAGGATAGGTACCTTTCACTTTATCCTGCCCATTAATTTTTCTAGGCACGATACCTTCAAAACCCTACGGCAGCACTCAACCAACTGAGCTCAGGCAGGTCTTATACACCTGGATCACAGGGTAGAACATGATCTAACTTGACATCAGCTAAAGCCCTTTGAACTCTGAATAGCCAATGGTGTGCAAAGTACTGTCTTGCAACGTACAAGTGATTGCTATCGGTCAAAGCCAGTTGATCTGTTTGTTCCTAGAATCCATTTGTAAAGTAGTTTTGCGTTCCTTTCTTGTGCAGAGGCCATTAATCAACCCCCTGCAGCCCTGTACCGAGACAACACAACGTATTAACAGCCTGTTCTCGAAGGCCTACTGTATGTGTGATGGACGATTAATAATGGAACTACAGGGGAGGAAGCACCCTAACTTCTAAGACCTAAATTTACAAGAGCCCCAAAAGGATTTGGTAACTGGTGAATCCTGGATATAGCACTAAAGACTAAAGCACTCACTAAATCCACCTTCAGAAATAATAATAATTCTTGCATTTGATGTAGCATCTTATCACATTGTTGTATTGTATATTGTAATGTATCAACTATAATTTTTATCATGTATAAACGATCAGAAGTGGATCAGAGTTGCATGTAGAATTTCCGAGGTTCAATACTGTTGGATCTGGAGTTTGATATTGACTACTCCTTTTCTAAGTTAAAGTACACCCTCTTCCCTAACTGTGACTACCTTTCTTTTTCATGCTGTGCACACAAGATGACCAAAAAGTTGCAATACCAATATGATGTCTAATAAGCCTTACAGAAATTATGACATTTTTGAAGGATTATTACCCCCAGAGAGCAATCTGCCAATCGACTAACAACCAGGTTCCCACTTACTGCCGGGTAAAGAGGCATGTGGAGTAAGTAAACGTGCCTAAGGTTTCACCCCACCCAGGAATCAAACCTGGGTCCTCACAGTTGCAAGGCAACGTTAGGGAAGTGGAGACTCCCGGAGAAAAACAATGCTCAGGAGACAGCTAAGTGACCTTGGAGGACGTCTCTCTCACTACAGATTGCCACCAATTTTTTCCCAGTGATTCGTCTCAGACTGACGGTCCGTATAGATTTGTCATTTGGAACGATAGCTCTAGCTTCAGTCTGTCTGCTCAGTTGGAGGCTCAACAGTTCCGCAGTAGACAAAGTGTCAGTGATGCATCCCAGCCAACATACCCCGAAATCAATCTGGTCACTAATACAAAAAGCTGCAATGTTTGCCAACCAAAGCACAGTCATTTACACTTGCCGATAATTACTGTAAAGTACTTTTGAGATGTTCCCGCATGATAAGGTTAGCACACATCAAAAAGAGAAGGGAGTTTCTCCCACTATCCTTGCCAGCAATACACAGATAAAATTGGTTATTCCCTTTATGGAGTTCTCGTGGGACATTACTGGGCCCAAACCATTTGCACAATTGCCTAAAAAATACACAGAAGTCCTCCTGACATGCAAGGATTATTATTCTTGCTCCTTTCATGTTATAGTTCCTTTCACAGTGGGAGGATGTCTCAAAACACTTCACAGGATTTGCTGTGAAGTGTATTTCTAAACAAACACAGTAACCCAACAGCCCACAGCAATGCCTCACAAACAATCTCACAAATGATTAATTTTATCTGGGATAGTTGTTGGCTACAACACCAGGAGAGAGAAACTCCCCTCTGTTTTCAAACAGGGTAATGGAATCCTTAATGTCCATCTGTACAGGCAGATAGGATCTTAATTTATAAAATTATAATAATTCTTTCATTTGTTATCACGCCTTATCACGTTGTTGAGACGTCCTAAAGTACTTGACTAAAGTGAACTGACTGCATTTTGTCGGCGAAACCTAGCGGCCAGTTACTGCACAGACAGTAGTGGACAGTGCAAAAAGATGGGAAGCAATTGGAAAACTCAAGCAGGCCATCGTTTTGTTCTCTTGACAACCATGGAGGTTAAGCCTGGTCTAAATGGGAAAGAATTATCAATGGGTGGGCATGCAAGCAGCAGATACATACGTAAACTGCACTAATCTAATATCCTTCTCAGATAACAGTGTCACTGCATATTGATCAGGACTTGCCCGATGTCTCTCCTCATCTTAAACCAAATTAAGTGCATTCAGGGAAAGGGTGACATCAGGGCTCACTCACCAAGTTGCTCACAACGCATCCAGTAAACTGTGAATAAACAGGTGTTTAACCACATAATGTACAGGGGGACATTAGATGTGTAAGCAAAGTGCATCGTGAAAATGTATGTACGTCTGTCTGTCTCCCCCCAATAATGGCAGGAAGTGAGATAATAATAATAGTAATAATAATAATCCTTGCATTTGATATAGTGCTTTTCATGTCTTCCAGATGTCTCAAAACACTTCACAGAATATATTATAAAGAGAATTGACTGTATATTTGTGGGTGAAATGTGACAGCCATTTATGCACAGCAGCGGCCTACAAACAATTGAAATGACCAATTTTTTTTTTTTTTTGGTATTATTAGGTGTGTGGAGTAAAGCGTGTGGAAAGTTAGGAGATGCCATGACACTATTCAAAGAGAGAAGGGAGGTTTTGCCGTACCCACAAATGGAGCAGGCCAATGCCCACGCCCAGTGGAGGCAGGGGACAGACTGAGAATGACGAATTCGAAAAATAAAACCTGTCCACTCCAAACAACACGCAGCTGAATTCTTGTTCATTCGCAATAAACAGAAGAGACACTTATAGGAAGCCACGTGTGACAACTGAATGGGAAGTTGTCACATCAGAATACCAATAGGGTTACACAGTACTTATTATAAAAACAACAATCTTTGCAATTTGATATAAAACCTTATCCTGTCATTGATGTGTCAAAGGACTTCAGAGAATATACTGTAAAGTGAATTGGCTATGTATTTTGTGAGTGAAACACAGTAGCTTATTTCATTTAGAAATGTCTCACAAAAAATAGTGGATTAAGGGAAGGGATTATTGAATGGAGGGAATATTAACCCCGGAAAGTGATCTGCCAATCGTCTAACAACAGGGTACCTACTTACTGCTGGGTAAATAGAGGCGTGCGGAGTAAAGAAACTTGCCTAAGGTTCCACCCTGCGGGGAAATGCACCCAGGTCATCTTGCTTGTGAGGCAAGAGCATTAACCACTACGCTATGGGACTACACATCTTCCAGGTGGAGTAGATATCACAAGGCGCTCCACAAAAATGACAGCATCAACAAGCAGGGAGGAATGGAGGAGAGCTGGAGGGTGTTTGACCAGAGGAAAGTGGATAAGGAGATTCAGAACGGAGTCTGTGGAACTCCACTGATTACAGCTCACTCTACAGCTGTTGCCATTGATCATAATCTTTTGCCTCCCATTATTAACCTGCTAAACCAGGTTCAATCCAGCACACTGTTTGACTGTCCCATTGCTTCCAATATGAACCCATCCCGCCCTGGACTAACTTGTAATCTGACCATAATATATTACTCCATCATCCACACCAGTTTAAGATATATATATAGATAGATATATAAAACTAAAACAATCTCACTTCCACCTGAGGTTTAACATCTCAAATATAATAGTACTGTATGTGAAACAAATCCTTTTTAAAATAAAAGCTCCCTGGTAATATGGAACAAACTTTCAAAAAACGATACCAGTGTTGTTTCTGGGTTTCCTTGTGGCTTTTCAACAACCTTAAGATAATTTTTTTTAAATATAGACATGGTGCATTTAACAGAGTAGAAAGCAGTCCCACGTAAACTCACCAGGTTCTGCTGTTTGAGTTAGGGTTTGTGTGTAAAAGTTGCGGGTTTGCCAATGATCCGGGGGCAGGGATGCACAGAGTTTCACGGTGACTGTTTTCAGACTGAGTTCTCCTGATCCAATCACTCCCACATGTGCCTGCACACAATTTAGAACAAAATCTAGCCCAGCTGGTGGCAGCAATAAAGAACTGGTTGATTTGTACTACACACCAAATACGCCCACTATCACGTTTTTTTTTCAAAGTCATACAAACCGTCCCCCTATTCACCAGCTTGGGGTAACAGGGTTCCAATAGTAGCGTTTGATAGTTTCACTTGATTTAAAAGTCCAGGTCGATATTCCAGTGAGGTGTTGGGGAACAACAACTAACTACAACAACTTGCATTCATACAGGACCCTTCACATGGGGCAGGGTCTGGGAGTGCTGCTCTGCGTCCTTGGGATAAGACTTAGGATCCCATGACACTGTTCGAAAAGAGAAGAGAGTTTCTCCCCCTGTCCTGGTCCACAATCCACCAGATTCATAAAAAATAATTATTAATAAATTGATTAAATGAAATTGATTACTCACTTCTTGCCTATTTGTCAAACTTTGCAGTATTCAGGTTAATCTGTGAAGCCCTTTGAGACATTACGATACTGTGTCAAAGCAATTCACTGTACATTTCGCCCACAAAATGTACAGTTAATTCAATTTGCATTATATCCTGTGAAGCGCTTTTGGACATCTCAAAGGTGTGATAAGATGCAACATCAAATGATACAATTATTATTATATATCAAATACAAAGATTATTAGTTTAAAAGTTGATCTGTTCATATGATCTTATGTGAAGCGCTTTGAGAAGTTCTATGTAGTAAAAAGTGCAAATTGTTGTTGTTGTTCGCTTACCATTGTAAGAGACCATTTGATTTTAAATCTCCAAACTATCTTAAATGTTAACATGCCTACCTGGGCCTTGGAGTCTAAGTTTAGCTGTGGTTTAAAAGGTATTTAGTTCCACTTGCCCATCCCAAAGCACTCTGAAACATTACCTATGATAAATGCAAGTTGTTCAACTATAAAGTATTGCAATAGCTGCCATCCAGTCTATTTCAGATGGCAGCTATTGCAATAACCTTCTGATTCAGATGGGAGAATACAACTAACTAATGCTTTACATGCCCTCCTGACCTGAAAGGTGCTATACAGATGTAATTTTGTTGTTGTAACCCAGCAAACAGGTTGATATTCTAGACTTCACTAAATTTTTTTCTAACAAATTACCAATTTAACTGAAGGACATTTAAAGGAATTTTAATTCACATCCATTTGGCAGAAAGATTACCAGGTAAATTAAATCTCAGATTGAATGTAATAATAATAATCTTTACAATATGATTTAGTCTTTTTCAAGTTATTGATGAGATGTCTCAAAGCGCTTCACAGAATTTATTATCTGTGGATTTTGAAGGCCAATTTGGCAGTCAGTTTGAGTGCAACAGTGTCCCACAAACAGCCATAAAATGAATGACAATAATGTAATATGAAACATAATTTTTAAAAGTGCTGTAAAGTGTGGCAGATGGTATTTTGTCAGCAGAGAAGCTAAGATCTGTGTTTAAAACGTTCAATTTAAAGTTTACAAAATACAAAGAGCACATTTGCAATGGGATTTGTATTGATGGGTTTGTTTATTGGGAAGGAAGGTCCCACAACATTGTCCCAGATAAACAATCTTGGATCGAGAGAGCAAATTAATATTATTTTAGTTACCATATCGACGATGTGATTTAAAAAAACGCTGTATGAATTGCCAGAAAGTATTATTAACCATTATTACAAAAGCACAGACTTCCAGGAATGTACCGTTTCAGAGATGAGCCAGGATGCACACGAGAAATGTGCAGGATGGACTACCAAAGGAAAGATTGCATCTCCATTTATCTGACTTTCCTATCTCCACCCCCTCCACACCCGTTCCTTTTAAACAATGCGCAAATTGCAGGTTGATTTCGATTCACTTTCTGTTTCTGCTCCTCGGTGCTGCTGTACATTAATTAACCATCCGTTAACCGAGTCTCTTGTTTCACATCTCCACTGTGTCCCCACACACTGACTGCACACACTAACTAACCCAAGCCCAATAAAGCTTTGCCCCACGATTCTTATTGTGTGTGTCTTTTGCAAAATAAATGGTATTTTCCCTCCCTTCCCTCCATCTCTTTTTAAAAAAAATCAAATACCTACCAATGAATGGGGGGGGGGGGGGGGGGGGGGGTTCTCATTAGCAAGATAATGGGTTTCGATGTGTCTGAGACAACGTGTTGGGGATTGCATTCTTCTGTGTGCCTTGGCTCGGTATATAAAGACACACCGGCGTCGAACTGAAGAGGGATGGGGAGCCAGACGAGGGAATGCACGATGAAGCTATTGTGGGAGATGTCAGTGTTGCTGTTGAGTCTCTCTGTTGTCACGGTGCAGGGGTACCCTGCCTGGAGGCTGCTGGACACTGGGACTCCTGGCACTGAGAGGGATGTGGCTATTTTCATACAGAAACTGGAAGCCCTCAACATCACACTGAACCTGCCCGCTTACATGATCAAGCTGTACCGCACCTACAACCTGGGGGATCACAGCAGGATCTCCTCCACTCGACAGCAGCCAGGACTGTCTGAGGCTGACACCGTCAGGAGCTTGATAGCAAAAAGTAAGGACTTTTATTTTTTGTGTGTTTCTTTCCCCCCCCCCCCCCCCCCCCCCCCCCCAAAAAAAAAACATCCCTCTCTCTCTCTCTTCCATCCTCTTCTCTCAACAAAACAAAATCACAAATAAAATGTCATTTTCCCTTTTGCAAAGAGAAATGGGAAAAAGAATACACTATAATTAATAATAATATATACATAATAATGGGGAAATATATATAATTTGTTTCCTATTGATGGAAATGCCACTATATGTTTTACATATATATGTGTGTATGCATGTATGTATAAATACATATATATGTGTGTGTGCATAGCTAATATATATCATTTCTCCATATATATTATATGTAATTCTAATTTTGGAACCTTGCTCTGTGATCTGATTATATCATAATTTCAATGTTATATGATCTGACTCTTATGTATATTTACACATCAGATCCTCCCTATATATTTCCCCATATACAGTATATCATACATATGATATATACTGTATATTGGAAAATAAGGAGGATATGTTAACACAGGCATATAAGGGGAAATCATATTTTTACATATTCTCTTCTCAATGTTTTGAGACTTGCAAGCCTGTGGCTGTCAGACAGCCAGAAACTACTGTAATCCACACCGCTCCCCTTTGAATTGCGATTGTCCATAGGATCAAACGCGTGAAAAGGCTAATTTGGGGACTTTAATTCTCTGGGATCTGATCTGTCTGCTTGGCCCAATGTGTATTGCTGAAGTTAGTTCCCTCCCAGTCTGCTGCCTGTCGGATCTTATTGGATACAGACTTAATAAGATTAAGCCTATATTGTTGCCCTTCTTGCCGTTCCCCCCCCCCCCCCCCCTCCTCTCTTTGTTTTAATTCCAAACACAAAAAACAACAACCTCCTTCTGTGTTCAGTCCAGCCAATTGAGGAACCTACATCAGGTCTCTTCACTGTTGTTTAAGGATCAGCTGTGTTAATGTTTCAGTTAAACTGTAAATTTTCAACAGAAAATAATTCCAAGTTTCAGAAATGATAACCCTATATTTTATATCACTCTTACTCACTTGATTTCCTTTTGAATTATTAAGAAGAAGAAGAATAAAATAATCTTCTATTTGAAATTGAGTCTGTCACATTGAGAGCATGTTTCAAAGCTCTTATAATAATAATCCTTCCATTCGATATAGTGTTTATCACATCTTCTAGATGTCTCAAAGAGCTTCACAGAATATACTATAAAGTGAATTGACTATATTTGTGGGCAAAATGCGGCAGCCAATTGCACACAGCAATGTCCCATAAACAGTCATGGATCAAAATGACCAATTTTTGGGGGAGGATTATAATTAGGCATGTAGAGTAAGAAAACTTGCTCAATGTTTCATCCTGGCCAGGAACTGAATCCAGATCTCTTGCTTGTAAGGCGATTTCTCTAACCACTGAGCTACAGGTTTCCATGCTTCACAGGATGTACTGTAAATTTCAGCCGTTATTGATCGATCCTCAAGTATAACTTGCGTTGTCCTGCAGCGTAGTGGTTATAGTAGCGCTTGCATCACGAGCGAGAGGACCCCTTAAAGAAAGTCCCGTTGGAAAAATATGGTCACTCAATACACAACAGTTTGTGGGACACTGCTGTGCACAATTGGCTGCCGTGTTTCGGACTCAAAACACAGTCAATCAACTTTACAGGGTGTCCTGTGAAGCATTTTGAGATGTCTCAAAAACCAGATGCTGTATCAAATGCAAGCATTATGTAATTATTATCATTGTGTTAATGAATTCCATTGCATACCACAATAACCTGAGTAACTTCTAGTCGCCCTCTTGATTCCACCCCCATCCCCTCCAATAATACTAAGACTGTGCCCTTCTGCATCTCATCCCATATGAAGGCATATGAATCATTTTCCCCTGTTCACTTTTCCATTAGCCCGCCCTTCAGAAACTCTGTCATGGGCCCCCTGCCACCACCCCCCACCCCCAACAGTCAGCTGCTCTTAGATGTTGTGGCTTTACAGTGTTTTCTGGTTTGGTTTCAGTGGGTCAACGCAGAAATGGGATGTGACTTGCAAGTCAGATTATTTGGAAAATAAATGCAGTAAAGAGTAAGGTGCTGCAAGGATTCTATGTACAATTTCAGTGGGGAAATCACTGAGGAAGCCTCAGTAAGTGGGACAAACTAACCATTGCAGCACACATTTTCAGTGTTTTTTCCACCCAAGATGCCAGACTCGCAAACCAGGGCTTCTCCTTGCTTTATAATAAATATTCCCCTCGCAAGGCTTGGAGTCGTAGCGTCTAAGTTCAATGTTTGTGGTAAAACAGCTCCTGTATTATTACCTCCCAGGTTTTCACCACAACGGGAATCGCTGGGTCATCACCTTTGACATGTCCACGCTGGTGCCGGACGAGAACCTTCAATTTGCCGAGCTGCGGATCAGCCTGCCATCCTTCTCAGAGTCCTGCTCCATGTTGGACATCTACCACGAGTCGGAACACCGGCCGCGCCTCTACCTGGGTTCCTTCCCCTCCCGATTCCGTCTTGGAAGACGCCTCCGAATGCGCCATTTACAACGTCACCAGCATCTTGGGCCGCTGGTTGGCCCAGAAAACGTCCGGTGTGAACGACTCTGGCGGCACCGATTCCCGGCGGCCGGAGAGCGCCCGGCGTGCAGGCGGAGGCGATCGGACTGGACCGCCGAGGCCGGGGCCGCTGGAAGAAGACAAGGCTGCAGCTAAGGAGAAAGCGTTGCTGGTTGTGTTCACCCGGAAACCGGAGAGGGCTCATTCCATTATCTCCTCACTGCTGAGAGACGCGGAGGAGTCAAAGTACGTTCGGAAGCGACATCTGGACACCCACCTGGGGATGGATCCGTGGCAATGGCGGACCAGGAAGGTGGCGCGGAGACCCAAGAGTCCTCGGCCTCCCGGTGGTGACAAAGGTAAACGGCAGTACCGGCACGCTCGACCCGCAAACTCCAGCTTGTGCCGCAGGATCAAGTTCGAGATCAAATTTGGTCAGATCGGCTGGGGCTCCTGGGTCATCTTCCCAAAGATCTACAATGCGTTCCGCTGTGAGGGAGAGTGTCCATCCCCATCCGGAGAAACTGCCAAACCCACCAACCATGCTTACATGCAGGTAGGGACCTGCGCTTGCCCTCTGTACATTGAAATTGGGTGATCATGTGGGGGGGGGGGGGGGGGGGGGGGGGGGGGAAGAGGGGCGCAGAAGTGGGGGTCGGGGAATTGTTGGTTTGGGAGCGAGGGATGGAAGGGCTTGTCCTGAAGATAAAACTTGCACAACCCAAATATTGTGCATTATAATCATCATTGTTCTCTTATTTGACACAGCGTCTCTTAATATCAAAAACATCTCAAAAAGCATTTCATACACTTTCTGTATAGCGATTGAACTTGTTGGCAAACACGCAAGCCGCTTTGCTAACTGTAATGTCCGCCAATAGTCAAAATTACCAATTTGCCTGAGGGATTGTTGGCTGAGATGTCAGGAAAAACTTTTCTTCTCTTTTCGAATAGTGCCACAGGATCTTTAACACCTAGCTGAAAAGGCAGATGTGGTTTTACAGATCAGCTGAAGGATGGGTTGGATTCCCAGGCAGGGTCAGCCTTAGGCAAGTTTCCTTATTCCACATGCCTGTGTACCTAGCAGTAAGTAGGAACTCGGTTGTTGTCAATTGGCGGATTGCTTTCCAGTAGTAATAATCCCTTTAGAATTTTTTTTTTTTAATTCGGTCTCTCAATCTATAGTGCCTCAGGACATCCTCCCAATATGAAAGGTGCTATACAAATGTAATTGTTTTGTTGTTTGCGGGACACTGCTACTTGCAATTGGCTGTCACTTTATAGTTTATCACTTTATAGTTTATTTTATCTGAAATGCTGTGAGATGTTTCAAGGACATGATGAGGCTCTGTCAAATGCAAGGATTATTATCATTATCATATCCAAGGCACCTTCAAGGGAGAAAGCGGGGAGAAGGCTGGTGAAAGATGGAACTAAATTCCACCTGAACCCACTTGAAAGCATTCAACTCACCTCACCCGCTTCTGTTCTTCGTTTGGTTTCAGAGCCTGTTGAAGTACCATCACCCAACTCTGGTGCCATCGCCCTGTTGCGCTCCGACCAAAATGAACCCAATGAGCTTGTTGTACATCGAGAAGGGGGCGGTTGTGCTGAGGCACCACGAGAAGATGGTGGTACGAGAATGCGGCTGCCAATGACCGACCAACCGATCGGCTCACTTAACAGTGGTTCAAAATCACTGTACAAAATTATGTAAAGTTGAAATTATCTGCCCTGTACTGTAAGCACATTTGTATATAGCTATTTTTTTAACCTGAAGCATTTATTAAATAACGTCTTGCCCTTCATGCTGTGCGCCCAACTTTGCATTTCCTTTGTGATTCTCTCGAAATTTTATTTGCATAGAGGAAAACGCTTCAGTCTTTGATTTCAATATGCCGTGTTTTACTCTCATTGCATTACACAAAGAGCCAAGTGAAGGCGTTACTTTAGAGGATAAAGGATTTAGGTACTTGAATGCATGGTTCACTTGAGTGCAAATGGGTTTGAGAACCCCTTGCAAGAACCTCAAAGTTTTGAGAGCCCCTGGTGTGTGTGTTCAGGTTACTGTTTGGAGTTTAATCAGTTAAAATGTTAAACTGACATCTGTCTGCCTGCCAGGTGGACGTTAAAGATCCCGTGGCACTATTCAAAAGGAGAAACGAGAGCTCAAACCCACCAGGCAAGAGTGCGAACAACTGAGCCACAAGCACACACTCACACACACTCACTCACTTTCTCCCACTCGAAACACACAGCAACTCACATTGTCACACGCACACACTAACACAGACACACTCACATGCACTGACACACACTCACATACTCGAGAGACACACAGTCACAGCCACACTCTCACACATGCACTCAGGCACAAATTAGACACTCTCACACAAGCCGACACACTCACACAGACACATGCTCATGTGCACACACAGTGAAACAGTTTTCTGGTGTATTAGTGGAGGCTATTTATTGATGATTAATTGTTTTGCGGTTGAAACAAAAATGTCATGTTGTCTTTTCCTCGTACACAGCACGGAACATAATAGCACTGAGTAGGGACATCACTTAGTTACAATAAGCAATTTATCACTAAATCAACTGAGTTCAAATCTCGAGACAATTAGACGCACTGGGTGGAGTGAGTGTGTGAGTAAGTATGTGTGCGTGGCTGAGTGTGTGTGTGAGTGAGCGTGAGAGAGGGCTTGAACAACTGTGCCTTGATGAAACCCACCACTGGCTGCCTCGACCCCTTTCCCACCAACTTACTGGTAACCCATCTCTCCCCTCCTTTGCCCACTGCTGGCAGACATCATAAATCAGTCCCTCTCCTCAGGATCAGTCCCTGACCCCTCAAACTTCCTGTCATCACCCCCCTCCTCAAAAAAACCTACCCTGTAACCCTCAAACCCTAGCCACTACCGCCCTATTTCAAACTTGCCCTTCATTCCCAAAGTCTTAGAACGCGTTGTCGCCAACCAACTCCGCGCACACCTCTCCTTCCACTCCCTTTTCGAACCCCTCCAGTCTGGTTTCTGCCCTGCTCACGGTATAGAAAAAGTCACAAACGACATCCTCTCTATCTGTGATCAGGGCTCCCTTTGCCTCCTTGTCCTCCTGGACCTCTCCGCCTCTTTCAACACAGTCCCCCAATTATCCTTCCTCCACCACATCCAGTCTCTCACCAGCACCGCTTTCTTCCATCTCCGCCAATATCTCACTCCAAAAGCCGCCGAAACACTGGTCCATGCCTTTGTCACCTTTCAGCTAGACTATTCAAATGCTTGCCTCATCGGTCTCCCCTTTGCTACCATCCATAAAATCCAGGTTATCCAGAATTCTGTTACTGCATTCTTACCCGAACCAAACAGCTCTCCCCGATTACCCCAGTCCTTGCCACACTGCACTGGCTCTCTGGCCCGCAGAGGATCGATTTCAAGATCCTCACTCTTGTTTTCAAATCTCTCCACTCCTCTGCACTCACCTACCTCTCTGACCTCCTATATGCTCACAACAGCATCCATTGCCTTCGCACTTCAGGGTCTAGCCTCCTCCTTATCCCCCGAATCCTCCACTCCACCATCGGTGGCCGTGCCTTCAGCCACTATATAAATCCAAGTTGTTGTTAAGTGTGAGGGATTGAGTGTGCATGAGTGAGTGTATGTGAGAGTGGTTGTGAGTGATTGTGTGCATGAGTGTGAGGGAGTGAAAGTGTGTGAGTGAGGGATTGAGTGAGTATGTGAGTCTTGTACTTTTATTTAAGGAATAGGAAGGGGAGGAGAATGGAATAGAGAATGGAATAGGACGGGAAGCAACAGAGAAAGAAGGATGGAAAGAGCGAGTGAAAGGGATGGAGATAAAGAGGGAGAGAGAGTTGAATAAGGAGAGAGGGAGGAGATAGTGAGCAAAAGAGGACGGAGAGAAAGAGTGAGAAGGGTGGAGAGAAAGATGTGGAAAGAGAAAGGGGGAGAAGGGAGATGGAAAGAGTGAGAGATGAGAATGGGAGAGAGCGAGACAGAAAGGGAGAGAGAGATGAAGGGAAGAAAGTGATAGAGATGGAGAGAGCGACAGAGAAAGGCAAAGAAGGGGTGGCGAGAGTGGGAGGGAGGAACGGAGACAGAGAAAGAGGCAGATTGAGAAGGATCGAGGGGATGCAAAGCCCTAATCCTAATCAAGAGAGAAGAGAGATTCAAAGAGAGACGATGACAGATGTGGGTGGGAGGTGGTGGGGGGGTGTGGAGAGAGAGAGACTGCAAAAGACAGAAAGAGGGACGGAGAGACATTGAGGGAGGGGTGGAGATGGAGGGAGGGGGAGAGAGATAGTGAAGGTAAGGAGAGAGGGGAGCTTGACAACTTGAGAAAGAGGGGAGGAAAGAGAGAAGGGGAGAGAGGGAATGAGAGAGTGCAACAGGGAGATGGAGAGAGAGCTAGACGATGGGAGAGAGACAGAAAGACAGAAAGCGTGAAGGAGGAGAGAGCTAGATGATGGAGAGAGTGGCGTTGGAAGCTGTGCCCACCCACAGCCTAAACAGAGGGTAGACGGGGCCAGTGAACTGGGTGGTGAGGGAGGTCAGGGGGGCCGCAGACATGTCGCTGGGATTATAGAAGTGAAGTGTCCCTGCCTCAGAGTCCAGGGCGATACCAAGACGGGTGGCATGGTGAAGGAGGAGATTGTCGGTGCCGAGCGAGCGCGGACCCCCATCCCAACCTCTGACAAGGCTGTTCCCGAGCTCACCCACCACGTCCCCCACCTCCGGCTCCATCAGGTTCCACAGCATCACAGCCCAATAGCCATCGTTGAGCCCGGCTTGGCTGAATCTTGTCAGCTCCAGGGGGCGCTTTGCCACCCCCACCGTCCACACCGTGCCCTCGTTTACCCACACCTCCCAGCGGTGCCTGCCTACCCCGACCGGTTCCGTGCCCCACAAACTCCAGGTCCCGTGACCCTGTGCTCTCCCTCCTCCTTTTTTCCCTCCCCCTCCTTCTCTGGTCGCTCGCTCCACTCGATCGGCCGATCCCCAGGCCGCGAAAGAGCCGTCCATAGACACCAGGAAATGTGGGTCAGCGTTCACTTTGTCCAGCTTCACCGAGGCTGCAGGGACACAATCAATCAATCAATCAGTCAGTCAGTGAATCAGTCAGTGAGTCAGTCAGTCAGTCAGTCAATCAATCAACCATCTATAAATAATTAGAGAATTAGCCAACTAACCAATCATTAATAACCAATTGATTATCAAATCAATAGAATACCAATTAGCCAGTCACCTGTGATTCCCTCCCTTGATCGATCGATCGATCAAACAATTCATCAATCAATCAATGGACCGTCAATCAACAATTAAGAAGCAATCAATGAGTAAATACTCATTCAATAGTCGGTCAGTTAATTATTAAACAAGCAATAACACACAAGCACCCGATTGTCAATTAATCAATTCACCAATCGATCAATTCACCAATCAATGAATCGAGAGTTAATCAATAATCCATCAGTAACAATATAAATCAATAGTACATCAATCGATGGTGGATCAACATTTGATCACAGGAGGTTTTCAACAGCCACCTGAATCAACGACAAAAGCCACAAATAATATTAATAATAATGACACAGTAATAACATAATTACCTTTTTTCATATTCAGCATATTCCACCCTGGAAGCAATGAAATGTCACATCAAATAATTATCACACAAACTGTACACAATCTAGAGACACCTGCTTACTTAAGTGCAGTGACTGTGCATTTTGTTTTGTGCAGATCAACGTCCTCGCTAACAGACTGTTGGCCAGGACACAGGGAGAGAGAGAGAGAGAGAGAGAGAGAAACGTTTCTCTTTTCCCCATAACGGGGATCTTAAAGTCCGCCCTGAAAAGGGCAGACAGGGAGGGAGAGAGTTAGCGAGGCGTGAGTTCTCATTCAAAGGATAGTGTCTCTGATAATGTGGCATTCTCCGTCTCTCCCCTCAATGCCGTGCTGGAGAGTCAGCTCAGCCTATATGAGTTCTGAGGCACTGATGCGGGTATGTGTGGGTATGGGTATGTGTACGAGAGGGCTCAAACCCACAACCTTCTAACTCGGAGGCAAGAGAGTGAGCGATTGAGCTACACATACTCACGCACACCTGCACACCCTTTCACACACACTCACACATTCATTGTCACACGCACTTACTCTCACATACAGCCGCCGAGAGTGCAAGGAACTTAAAAAGTAAGTCACACAAATCTTCTACCTACCTATAAGGCTGCTTGTAAACTTTAACCCTGTAGATATAAGTCTACTTTGTTGATGATTGCCATGATCAACAAATTGTATTTTTGATATAAAGCGTTGCAATACTAATCATAAAGAATAAATAATCACAATCCTGAATCTTAGTAGCCTTGCAAGCGAGAGACCTGGGTTCAATTCCAGGCAAACCTTGGGCAAGTTTCCTTACTCCACACGCCTACTAATAATCCCTTGAAAAAATTTTGTGGGGTCATTTCAATCCATGACTGTTTGTGGGGCACTGCTGTGCGCAATTGGCTACTGTGTTTTGCCCACAAATATACAATTCACTTTACAGTCTATACCGTGAAGTGCTCTGAGACGTCTAGAAGATGTGAAAAGCGCTATATCAAATGCAAGGATTATTATTACAGTATTATCACAGAAACGGGTTTTCATGTGACTGTGTGTCAGATACCTAGCTAATCATGATGATGGGTTTCCACACGCGTGTGTGTGTGTGACACCCAGCTAATCACTGTAACGCGTTTCCATGTGTGTGCGTGCATGTGCATTAGACAACAGGCTAATCACAAAATAAATCAACAAATCATCTGACATTCCTCACCATTGCTTTTTTTGAGTTCTGGAAATGAATATTAATTCATAGCATCAATAGTGGTCCACTTCAAGCGGCTAATTTTAACAACCCTCAAAGCATTCACGGTATTTTCACCATCAAGTGTAATGACTGTGCATTTGAAGGTGGCCCCCGTTCTGCGCTCAGCAATGTCTTCGGAAATGGCAGTGAAGTAAGCGAGCGATATTAACTGGGGGATTGTTGGCAAGGACACCGGGAGAGAGACAGAGATAGAGACACACACACACACACACACAATACCTTTCTCTGCTTGAACCAACTTAGATTCTGTTGATGAATATAAACACAAATTAGATTTAAGCTTACAGTAACTACAGTTCAGAAGAGCAACAGTTAGAGGAAGGAGGTACTAAAGGTTTCTAAACCTGTGATTTGCAGTTTCTCAGTGAGATATCTCATCTCTGGCAAAGAGAATTTATTTCAAACTCATTATTTACCCCATGCAAAACCTCGACCTGGTTTAACTTTATCATTACATTTTTCATGCAAGTGTGATTGACTTTCAATGCAATAACAACAACAAAATTACACTTGCTAAATGCCTTTCAAGTCGGGTGGACGTCCCAATACACTCAACAGTCAGCGATCAGGAGAAGTTTCCTTACTCCACATGCACACCTCTGTGCATGTGGAGTAATGGGGAACTAGGAACCCAATTGTGAGTTGGGTAATTAGGAACCCAATTGTGAGTAGATTGACGGACAGATCGCTTTTCCGAAGGTGATACCCACCTCCCCCACAAAATATAATAAATTGAATAATAATCATTTTGTCACTCAGTGCATGACTGCTTGTGGGACACTGCTGTGCGCGACTGGCTGCTGCAATTCGCCCACAAATATAATCATTTCACTTTAGGGTATATTCTGTGTAGCGCTTTGAGATGGTGATCAAATTATGTTTACTTATTTTGAAGGGTTAATACACCCTGAAAAGCCATCAAGCGAGAAACAGAGAGAGAAAGGAGAGAGAGAGGAGAAAGAGAAACTTTATTTAAAAACTACCTCTGTCTTTCTCAGCCAAGACTTCATCTATTTTGTAGCAAGAACAGATACATTTTCATTGATGTATGTTGATTACATTTTTCTCACGATAATAACTCTTGTTTCAAAGCGAATGTGTGTGTGCAAATCAGTGATTAGAAAAGCGCTCTGAGACGCCGTCCGGAGTGGAGGACGCTATATAAATCAAAGTTGTTGCTGTTGATAGTGTGTGCGTGAGTGTCTAGTTATGTCTCATCTGAAAGATGGTGCCTCTGACAATGTGTCCCTCTCTCTCTCTCCCCACCCACAATCTCGAACCTACAACCTTCTGATTTTGAGGCGAGAGAGCGAGTGACGCTCTCTGTCTCTTACCTGTATTCTGCACATTTTCCATGCAGATTCTAAGTTCTGAAGAGTTCACCCACCCCCAAAAAGACAGATTCTTCAATATGTCAAGTTGTGTACAATTTTGACTAACGTCAGTTAACACTGGTGGGTCGCACAAACAGTCATGTACCGAGTGAACAAATTAGGATTTTTTATTTTGGTAGAGTCCTGTAGCTCAGCGGTTAGAGCACTTGCCCTGCAAACGAGAGACCTGGGTTCAATTCCGGGCAGGAAAAAACCTTCAGCAAGTCTCCTTACTCCACAGGCCTGATAATAATCTCTCTCGAAAAAAACAATAAATTTGTCATTTAAATCCACGACCGTTTGTGGGACATTGTGGTGCGCAATTGGCTGCCATGTTTCACCCACAAATGTACAATCAATTCACTTTACAGTGAAGCGCTTTGAGACACATAGAAAACGTGAAACGTGCTGTATCAAATGCAAGGATTATTATTTATTTGCTATTATTTTGAAAGGATTTTTACCCCCAAAAGCAATCTGCCAATCGACTAACAACCCGATTCCCACTTACTGCTAGTTAACAGTAGCATATGTGTGTGTGAAGTAAGGAAACCTGCCCAAGATTTCGCCCTGACCTATCCAGGAATGGAATGCAGGTCCGTTTGTTTGTGAGTCAAGCGCTCTAACCACTGAGCTACAGCACTCTATGTATCATTATAAAATACAATTACAAAAATATTATTCTACCTGCTGTCTTTATGGCTAATTCTTTCTCTGTAAACAAATCAAAAGGTTGAAGAAAAACTTAATAGAAATAAAACATACTCCATAATAATAATTGCATCCCATAGAATTTTTTTCACCATAAAGTGTACTGATATAGCGTTTAATCCACGTGTTCATCACATCTAGGTTCGACTACGGAAACTCCCACCTTGTCGACCTCCCCAACTCCTCACTCCACAAGCTATAGATTATCCAGAGGTCTGGAGCCCTTGTCCTCTATCGCACCAGGCTTCTTGACTTCATCACCCCCAGCTTCCACTGGCTCCCCAGTCCCCAGAGGGGACACTTCAAAATCCTGGTTGTCACCTTCAAAGCTCTCTATGGCCTTGCTTATCCCTACCTCTGTGACCTACTAACCACCTAACAACCATTCCAGCTCAGCAGCTCTGGCTTGCTTCGTGACCCTGCCTGATCCAGCCCCACCATTATCAATGGATCTTCAGCCTCTCTGCCCTCATCCGTTTGGAACTCCATCCCAAGTTCCGCCTCCGCCTCGCCCCCCTCCCTTGTATGCTCAAGACCCATCTCAGGACCTATCTCTTCGACCCTGCCTTCCGTCACCCATCCTCCCCACCCTCCACACGCCCCGTCACCCACCCCCGCCGCCCCAGCACCCAACTCGAGTCCAAATCCCTGTCTGTCCAACACCTTGGGACGTCCTCCCGACGTGAAAGGCGGTGTGTAAATATAATTTGTTGTTTGTTGTTGGTGACTGATACTCACCATTCCTTTTAATGTCTGCTAACATCGCTGCAACATTAATAACAATTAAAATAATCATATAATCATAATAATCCTTGCATTTGATATAGCGCCTTATCATATCTACTGAAATGTCTCAAACTGCTTCACAGGATGCCCTGTAAAGTGAATCGACTGTGTATTTTATGGGGGAACTTGGCAGCGTATTGTTCTTAAAAACAGTCATAACATCTTTAATGTCTGCCCTGAACAGGAACAACGCAGAGTGAGTTTAACGCCTCAGTCTCATCCGAAGGGTGGCATCTCCGACAATGAGGTACACTCGCTCTCTCCCCCCCTCCCCCAGTGCTGTGCTGGAGTGTTATCTTAAACTATATGAGTTTTGAGTTTCTGATGTATGTGCGTGTTTGTATGTGGGGGGTGGGGTTCAAACCCACAACCTTCTGACTCGGAGGCGAGAGAGCGACTGATCCAAGCTCTGATATCAATATAGTAATAATAATCCCAGCACATTCTGATATAATTTGATAATTGTTTCTTCACCTTTTTCTTTCAGAATCTTTGGAATTTCTTCTGCTAATGTAATAATAATCCTTGGGTTTGATACGGCGCCTTATCACATCTTCGAGACGTTTCAAAGCACTTCACAGAATATACCGTAAAGTATATTGACTGTATATTTGTGGGCGAAAAGCGGCAGCCAATTGCGAACAGTGGCCCACAAACAGTCATGGATTGAGAGAACAAGTTATTATTATTTTTTTTAAAAAGGGATTATTAGCCCTGGAAAAGTGATCTGCAAATTTGACTAAAAATCTGGTTCCTATTTACTGCTTGGTAAACAGGGGCGTGTGTGAGGAGTAAGGAAACCTGCCCAATGCTTTGCCCTGACTGACCCAAGAATCCAGCACAGGTGCTCTCTGTTGCGAGGCACGTGCTCTCACCACTGACGTACGGGACTTCACTGCAGTATGAAAAAAAAGGATTTTTCACCGTGTTGTGACTGTGCGATTTTCATCACAGTGAAGCGCCGTGAAGCGAGTGAGCAACTTTATTTGGGGGACTGTCGGCCAACACACCGGGGAACAGAGAGAGAGAGAGAGAGAGAGAAAAACTCCCTTCTCTTTTCCCGACAGTGCCACGAGAGAACTTATATGCTATCTAATGCTGATTAACAAATTGTATTTAACTCTGTAAACTCCCTCTGCACTTTTTTTGCTCAATACGGCAATTATACTTTGGCACTTACCACTGATTTTATCTCTTTCGTCAAGTTCTGTGGATACAATTAATAATAATACTATTATTTATATTTTCCCCCTCTCCCCCAGGCTCGGTCCCGGGAGCTGTTATTGTGAAGCGCTCTGAGACACCGTACGGCATGGAGGACGCTATATAAATCCAAGATGTTGTTGTTCACTACTATTTATTACTAACGTTAGAATGCCAATGGATAATTTTAATAAATATATTAATATAATTGAAATACAATGCAAATTATTTAGATATTCACCTTTTTCTTTGCGAAGCAATGCTTTCTCTAGCATTTTTAAAAAATAAAACATGTAATGGTTTAAACAAAAGCATAACATGCTATTTGTCTGAACAATTTTAAACTTTTTAACTCAGAAGTTTTTATCCAAAATGAAGTTTGATTGTTTTTCTAACCTGTTTCTTTTAACTTTAATGTCACATTTCGCAATTCTGACGATAAATAACATTAACAACATCGACAACAGGTAAAGATTTCGATAAATCGCGAGAAGATAGAGGAAGAATAAAACGCACCTTGATCTGTTTCAAACAGTAATTTCTCTGCAGAAAGAGAAATAAATACAGAATAACAATAATAATCTTTGCCGTTGACAAAGTACCCGATCACCTCCTCTCTCCCAATGCTATAAGGCAGCATGTCAAACATGAGGTAGCTCAGTTTGTGGAAAACTGCTGTGTGTAATTGGCTGCCGTGCTTCGCCCACAAAATACAGTCAATTCACTTTACAGGTGCTTTTGAATCATCTCAAAGATGTGACGAGGCGCTATATCAAATGCAGGAATTATAATTATTCTAATTCTTATTAATGGGCCGAGCATTTTATCTGGATAGAATATTGCAAGGAAAATTGACATTGTTTAAATTCCTGTACCACTCAGTTCTTGATTTCGATAATCAACTTCAGATTCTGCAGACAAAAACACAAACTTTTACTGTGCTATATTATTTAACAACAAAAAAATTTCATTTGTTCAGCGCCTTTCACATCGGGAGGGCGTCTCAAGGCGCTGGATTATTTAATAATAATAATTGTTATTCCAATCTCGCAGTTTGTTTTTGCTTTCTGACCTTTTGATATGATCATTTGTTTCAGTTCCCCAATTTCTGAAAAAAATAGGCAAAAATGAACAAGATAAGTAACTCACCTGCACACAGAAACTTGCACAGACACACACACAAAGATTCGGTGAAGCACTTTGGGACATCTCTAAGATATAAGGCTCTGTATCAAAAGAAAGGATTATTATATTTGTCAATTTGTTTTCAGTCGATATGAATAATATCATTCTTTTTAAAATTCTTACCTTTGTCTTTTTGAATGATTTTTGTCACTGAGGGAGAAAAAAGCAATCGCATATTAATGATAATTCCCCTATTTGTCTGTCTGTTTCCCTCCTTCTGTCTGTCTCTCTTTGTCTCTGTCTCTCTCGGTCAGACTCTCTGCATGTTGCTCTCACTCTCTCTTGTCTCTGAGTTTTCTTGGTGAAGTTGAACATTTTGATATTTAGCGAATAAACAAATTTAAAAAATAGCAGTAATCATTGAAAAAGAAATGGTTTCAACTCACTTCCCTGTTGAATAAGGATATCGGTCTCTGAAAAAAATGAGCGAAGTAAAATAAATGAATAATACAACAACAATAAAACTACATTTTACATTTTGTTCTTGGAACATTACAATATAATAATTATTATTATCAATAATAATTAGTTATAAATTTTACCCGTGTCTGATGTGTGTTGTTCATCTGAGAGGTAAAATAATTGACAGATAATTACAGGATCAATAATAATCCTTGCATTTGTATAGCACCTTATCACATCTTCGAGATGTTTCGATTCTAAACTCACCGAGCGGGGTGCGGGAGAGATGAACAGACAGAGAGTTAGAAAGAGATAGACAGAGAGGGAAAAAGAGAGTGGGAGGGAGAGGTATGCTCCTCACCAATGCGTCTGAGGCATTCGTCCATATCTAATAGCAATAATAGTAATAAATGAATAATAACATCAGTAATGCTTCTATTTGATACAGTGCCTTATCACGTCTTCGAGACGTCTCAAAGCGCTTCACAGGATATACTGTAAAGTGTAGTGACTGCGTATTGCATCCGTGAAATGCATCAGCCAATTGCGTTCAGCAGCGTCCCACAAGAAACAGTTGCAGATTGAGTGACCAATTTGTTATTAATTTATTTTGAAGAGATTGTTACCCTCGGAAAAGCGATCTGCCAACCGACTAACAAACGGGTTCCTAATTACTGCTGGTAAACAGAGGCATGTGTGCGGAGTAAGGAAACTGGCCTAAGGTTTCACTCTGACCCCCCCCCCCCCCCCAGGAATCAAACTCAGGTCCTCTCGCTTGCGAGGCGAGCACTCTAACCACTAAGATACAGGACTGCGCATTATAACATTACTATATAATGACAACATGTAATAATAATAATAATAATCCTCGCATTTGACACGGCGCCTTCTCACGGCAGGAAGGAGGGAGGACGTCTCAAAGCGCTTCGCGAGATTATCACCGTGATATGTGGTGACTGTGCGTTTTACGGCCAGCCGCCATTTTGCACACAGTGACGTAAGTGAGGGAGCTTATCTGGGAGGGTTTTATTACCCTTCTGGTTCTGAAAGAGTTTCTTTTCTGTTTGATTACGGAACAAAAATATATCACATATCTTAACTGCATCTTAAAGCAATAGGCCACATTTGTGTGTGGCACACACCCAACCAACCACCCACCCACCCAACCACTCACACACCCACCCAACCAACCAACCACCCACCCACCCACCCACCCACCCACCCAACCAACCAACCAATCATTCAGATCAGGATCTTTCTCACCAACTGATTCCAGCATTTGACGCAGAGCAAGGATTTCTACGGGAGAAAAAAACATAATACAGTAATAATCCTTACATTTAATGTGATATCGTATCACATCTTCGAGACGTCTCGAAGCGCTTCTCAGAATATACTGCAAAGTGAATCGACTATACATATTGCAGGCGAAATGAGGCAATCAGTTGCACACAGCAGTGTCCCAAACACAGTCGTGGATTGAGTGATCAACTTCTTATTTTTGAAGGGATCATTACCCCCTGAAAAGAGAACTGTGATGTAAGGAAACCTGACCAGCCTGGGAATTGAACTCGGGTCCTCTCACTTGTGAGGCAAGTGCTCATAACCACTGAGCTCCATATATTTCAGGTGTCATATGTGAGAAGTTATTGGAAAACAATTACAACAATAATAATCCTTGCGTTCGACACGGCGCCTTATCACATCTGGGGGAGTAAGGACGTCTCAAAGCGCTTCACGGGATTTTTCACCGTGAAGTGTAGGGACTGTGAGTTTTGTATTGCCTCCCAGCAACATCCCCACAAACATCCATGAGGTGAGCGAGTGAGCAATTTTATCTGGGGTACTGTCAGGCAGGACATTGGGGGAATGCCTACACTTCTGTGCATGAATCCTACGCATACAATCACTCCACTTTACAGTATATCCAACAAAGGGCTTTGAGATGATAATAATAATACTTGAATTTTGATGTCGCACTTTTCACATTTTCTAGACGTCTCAAAAGCGCTTCACAGAATACACTGTAAAGAGAATTGACTGTGTATTGTCTACATAATACATGGGCAAACATTCCAATTTGGTTTCCTTACCCTCTTCTTTACGGAACAATACATTTTCTGCGGACAAGCAAAAAGTAATAATAATAATCCTTGCATTTGATACAAAAATAATGTCTTCCAAGAATCATGTCGTCTCAAAGCGCATCACAGAATATACTGTACAGTGGAGTGGCTGCGTTTATTCGATTGGTGCACATTTCTGTTACAAGTGATAGTTAGTTTTCCATAAAAATCAACATCATCAGCAGCAACAACAAATTACATTTACACAGTGCCTTTCACGTCAGGAGGATGTCCCAAGGTGCTGGAATAGTCAGTGATTTGGACCCAAGCTGAGGGGAGGGTGTGGGTAGGAGGGTGACCAAGACTTGCTCGAAGAGGAGAGCCTTGAGATGGGTCTTGAAGGCGGCAAGGGAGGGGACGAGATGGACGGAGCTCCTGAGGGTGGGGGCAGAGATGCTGAAGCCCCGACTGCCAATGGTGGGCCTGGGCTGGGCCGGGCGTGGGAAGTGAAGCAGCCACTGAGCGGAGGGAGTGCACTGGTTGGTGAAGTGGTTAGGAGATCACAAGGTAGTCAGGAGCAAGGCTGTGGAATGGCTTTGAAACCTCTCCACCCCTCTGCACCCCGCTACCTCTCTGACCTCTTCTTTCCTCACAACAGCACCCGTTGCCTTCGCTCTAACGAGTCTGGCCTCCTCCTTGTCCCCCGATTCCTCCATTCCACCATCAGCAGCCGTGCCTTCAACCACTACACCCCGAGGCTCTGGAACTCCCTTCCTTGCTCTCTTCACCTTGCCCCCTCCCTTCCTATTTTCAGATCTCGGCTAAAGACCTTTCTTTTTGACCGCGCTTTCGGTCACCTTTTTACCCCTCGCCCTGGCTCGGCCCTGGAATCCATTATTGGGAAGCGCTCTGAGACGCCGTCCAGCGTGGAGGGCGCTATATAAATATAGTAATATATAAATGTTGTTGTGAACCAGGTTTTTGTGACACTGACCTGTTGCACTTAGATTTTCTCTGAGCATAGATAGTTCTGAAAAGGAAATGGAGATTTTTGTTTTAGAAAGAATTAGACTTATGCATTAAAAAGATTTTGACTGGGTGCAAGGGACCTATGAATAATAATAATAGTTGCCTTTGATATAGCACCTTAAGACATCGGAAATCACTTAATGGAATACACTGTAATGTGGATTGACTTCATATTTTGCAAACGAAACACGGCAGCCAATTTTATGCAGCAGCATCCCACAAACAGTCATGGATTGAGTGATGAAATTATTTTTATTTACTTTGAAGAAAAAGGATCTGCCAATTGACTGACAAGCAAGTTCTTACTTACTGTTTGTAAACAGACATGTGTGTGGAGTTAAGGAAACTTGCCTAATGTTTCATTCTGATTTGCCCAGGAATCAAACCCAGGTCCTCTCGCTTGCGAGGTGAGTGCTCTAACCAATGTGCTGCAGGACTCCACATTATAATTATAATATAATCATTATAATGTAATACTGCAGTAATCTCGTTTGATAATGATGTAATTAAACTGACCAGAACTTTCATAAATGGCATCTGTCCGGACAGACAAACAGAACGACAAAAATGAATAGTTATCCTTGCATTTGGGTAAGCACCTTGCCAGGTCTTTGAAATGGGTCAATAATAATATATAATAATCCTTGAATTTGATATAGCACTTTTCATGTCTTTTCATGTCTTCTAGACGACTCAACACGTAAATTGAATGTAAAATGAATTCACTGTATATTTGTGGGTTTGAATTGCGCACAACAGTGTCCCACAAACAGTCGTGGATTGAAATGACCAATTTTATTATTGTGGATTTTTTGGGGGGAGGGATTATTATTGGGCATGTGGAGTAACGAAGCTTGCCAAAGGTTTCACCCTGACCTGCCTGGATTGGAACACAGGTCTCACGCTTGCAAGGATAACTATTCTAACCACTGAGCTACAGGACTCCAAAGCACTAAACAGCATATGCTGTAAGCATAGCTACTATATATTTTGCAGACAAAAGCCGTCAGCCAATTGCGGTCAAATTATTATTATTATTCTATTTCTTTTGGAGGATTTTTTTTTTCAAAGGATTTGACAGAATTCTCACCAAAGTCTTCTTCATTAGTAGCTTCGGCTGGTGGAGATAAACAATGACAATTGATATTACTGTCATATCATCAAAATCTTACATTAAGTATTTCACTGGATTTACTGCAAAGTGTAGTGACGAGTGTGAAGTCTAGTACTGTATTTTGTAGGCAAAACGTGGCAGCCAATTTGTGCCCAGTGACATCCCCCCAAACAGCCACGAAGTGAGTGGTTTTATCTTAGCGATTGTCGCCAGGACACCAGAGAGAGAAAGAGGGAGAGAAAGAAACTCCTGTTCTCTTCTCCCGACCACGCGGCAGGAGATCCACTCTGAACAGGGAGAGTGCGAGTGAGGTTTAATGTCACGAAAGAACATCGACAATGCGGCTCTCCGTCTCTCTCTCTTTCTCTGCACTGTTCTGCACTGCACTGGAACTTGGACTGTATCAATTCTGATCCCCGACGTTTGTGTGTGTGTGTGTGTGTGTGTGTGTGTGTGTGGGGGTGGGTGCTCGAACCCACAACCTTCTGACTTGGAGGCAAGGGAGCAAGTGAATGAGCCATGGACTTAGACTAAACGATTTGATTCCGATTTGTTCTCTGACCTGTGTTCTGTCGCTTTTCTCTCACAAGTTTCTGATCTGAAAAATGAAAAACAAATATTTTCAGTCCGTTATGTTTACCGCAATTGCTTACAGCTAGATTTCACACATTTTCCCCGCAAAATGTACAGTAAACTCACTTTCCAGCATAGCCTGTGACGTGCTTTGAGATGTCTCGAAAACGCGATAAGGCATTGTTGATGATATCATATCATCTGTTGCTTTGGGACGTTCTCCCGACATGAAAGGCGCTCTATAAATGTAATGTTGTTGTTGTTGTTGTTGAACATTGAAGTGCTCTGAGATGCTGCCCAGCGTGGAGGGTGCTATATGAATGCAAGTTGTTGTTATTATTGGCCTGCTCCATGTTCCCCGCCCAAACCGCCCTACCATCGGCGGCCAGGCTTTCAGCCTCTCTGCCCCCACACTTTGGAACTCCATCCCGCAATCCCTTCGGCTCGCTTCCCCCCTTTCCTCCTTCAAGATCGGCCTCAAGACCTTCCTCTTCGACCGTGCCTTCTCCTAACTCTCCTCCCTTTCCTACTCTCCGTCCCCCTGCCCCCACCCCAACCCTTCCCCTCCCTGCTCAAGTCCCGAACCTAATTGTTCAGCGCCTTGGGACGTCCTCCCGACATCTTGCTTACCTAATTCTGCATTAGCTGCACTTGGCAAGAGCCAAACATTGGGGGAGCCCAGAGTGTGGGTACCTGCTGCAGTCTGACCAGCTAAAACCACATCACCTGCCACGGAGAGCACTGTCTGGCACGTGAAAGGCACTATACAAATGTAATGCTGTCGTTGTTTTTCCCACTGCTTTTCCAGCATGCTTTGTGTGATGTTTTTTTTCAAAACAACATCTCACAGAGAGAGGCAGCGAGAGATTTCTCAAACCTGGCAATTTTTTGGGACTTGCTGCTGACTTCGCCGTTGGGCCTTAAGAAAAGAGAAATTTATTTCACGTTAAAATCTCCCCCTTGCGTGGAAAGCAGTTATTTTTGGAGTTAGGTAGCGGAGTGGTTCGAGCACTCGACTCGCAAGTCAGACAACCTGGTTTCAATTGCTGGGCGGGACAGGGCGAACCGATGTGCGCATTTTCTTACTCCACATGAATGCATGTAGGAAGTAGAAACTCGCTTGCTCGTCGATTAATTGGCAGATCTCTTTTCTACAAGTAATAATCCCTTACCCCCAAAAATAATAATTGGAATAAATTCACTTTACAGTATATTCTATGAAGCGCTTTGAGACATCTCAAAGATGTGATAAGGCACTAGTAAAATACATAGTAAAATACTTTTTTTCTTACCTTTGAGTTGTTCAATATCTGAAAAGTTATTAACGAGAAAATTTGCAACCCTCATCACGTCAGGAAGGAGGGAGGACGTCTCAAATGCTTTGTGGGATTTTCACCATGAAGTGACTGTATGTTTTGTTTTGCGCAGCGTGATGTTCCCACAAACAGCCGTGAAGCGAGCAATTTCATCTGTCGGCCAGGAGAATGGAAGAGAGACAGAGAGAGAGATCTTTAACATCCATCCTGAACAGGGCACTGATGAGGAGGGAGGGAGGGAGGTTTAACTCCTCATCTGAAGGACGGAATCCCGGACAATACGGCACTCTCAAATATGAATTTTGAGGCCCAGACATGTGTGTGCCTGTGTGTGTGTGTGTGTGTGTGTGTGTGTATATGTGTGTGTGTGCCTCTGTGTGTGTGTTTCAGCGCCTTGGGACGTCCTCCCAACGTGAAAGTTGCTCTATAAATGTAATTTTGGTGTTGTGTGTGCCTGTGCCTGTACCTGAGCCACAACCATTACAGGGAAAAACTGATGCTCTTTACCTTTTAAGGCTTGTCTGAGCTTTAATTCTGTGAAGTAAATTCAATTGGAAACCAAAAACAAGTTAAGGATAATAATCCTTACATTTTATTCTGTGCCTTATCATATCTTCAAAGAGTTTCCAACCGCTTCACAGTAACTGAACAGGAGTTACTGGGTCATTTGTGTGAGAGTATTATTATTACTATCATTAAAATTAATTCAGTTTAATTGCACTTGAATCTCGTCCTCATCTCTAGAACCCCACTGGCTCTATTCCTTCAACTCCTCCGACTCTTACCCCTCATTTGAGCACCTTATGCTCTACCATCCCTCCAACCATTCCCTCAACATTCTCCTCATTTACCACACCCCGAATCCTCCCCCACCTTCATCTCTAACGTTTCCACCCTCCTAGCTTCTGTTCTGGACGCATCCTCATCCTTGGCAACTTTAACCCTCACTTGACCGACCCCTGCTCCATCTTGTCGGGCTTCTCCTTTCTTCTCTCCTCTCCTCTCTCCCTCCTCTTTGAGCGTGCTTTCAGCTGGCATCCTACTTCTCTGCCTACCCACATCCCAACCATGCTCCACAAGCTCGGGTCCTGATCCCTGACTGTTCGGTGGCTTGGGACATCCCCCCAAAGTGAAAGGCGTTTTACAACTGCAATTTTGTTGTTGTTCTCACTTATTCTTTTCAATTCGTCTTTGAGCTTGTAAATAGCTGAGAGGGAAACGAAAAAAGAAAACAAAATATCACTTGCAGAACTAGATTGTACATGACCTAAGAGGTGACACACTGTGCAATGTCTGTGATTCCAGAATATCAGTGCAGACAGGATCTGCTCCGCACATGAAAAACAGAATCATTGACAGTTTTTTTGATCTTGGTGAGTTTTGTTCTCAATTGTCCTACTTCTTAATCAGGCGCTTGCTATATTGTAAATTGAGATCCTGGTCTCCAGGAAGGTAATTATAATAATATCATAATAATAATGATCCTTGCATTTGATATAGAGCTTTTCACGTCTTCAAGGCAGCTCAAAGCGCTTCACAGAATATACTGTAAAGTAAATTGACTGTGTATATATGTGAGTGAAAGGCGGCAGCTAATTGCGCACAGCACTGTGGATTGAAATGACCAATTTATTATTGTTTCTTTCTGAGAGATTATTATTAGGCATGTGGAGTAGGGAAACTTGCCCAAGGTTTCGCCCTGCCTGGAACTGAACCCAGGTCTCTCGCTTGTACGGCGAGTGCTCTAACCATTGAGCAAACTAAATCGCACACTATTACCATTTGGTTCAGTAGCTCAGTGGTTCGAGGACTCGCCTCGCAAGCAAGAGACAGGGAGAGTGGCAGAATGAGAGAAAGACGCAGAGATAGTGAAATAGACAGAGAGAAAGAGAGAGACAGAGACAGAGAGAGAATGATAAGAATAACAACTTGCATTTATGTAGCACATTTCACGCGGGATAGTGTCTTTTTCTCTCACAGAAAAAGATAGGGCAGTGTGATTAAGAGAGCTAAGAGATAAATAGAGAGACACACAGACAGAAATAGAGACACAGAGAGACTCGACTCTGGCATTCAGTTGCCAAACCTCTCAACATGGATCCAAATCAGCCTCTTGGACACCCCTCCATGCTCCCTCTCGTCCCTTCCCCCACACCCCATCAATCCCCTCATGCCGCTCCTCTAGCAAATCATTTCTCACCGATATCTTTCTCTATCTGATTACTCACTGACAAGGAAACAACAAATCACATCAACATTAACAACATCATCATCATCTTTAAGGAGGGGAAAGAGAGGAGAGAGCGAGTGAGGGAAATAGAATAAAAGGACTCACATGCTTGTTGAATGACGATATCGCTGTCTGTGTGAGAAACGCATTAGTAACAAATATTTATTTATTAATGACAATAATCGTTTTGTTTGATGTAGCGACTTCCCACGTCTTCGGAGACATGTCAACGCATATTTCGAGGGCAAAAATACAGCAGCCAATTGCGCACAGCAGTGTCCCACAAACAGTCGTGGGTTGAGTGACCAAATTATTATAATTTTTTTTTTGAAGGGATTATTACTCCTGGAAAAGCATTCCAACAATCAACTAACAACTGGGTACCCACTGACTACTAGATAAACAAAGGTGTGTGTGCGGAGCAAGGAAACTTTGTTTTTCCTGACCCACCCAGGAATCAAACCCAGATCCTCTCGCTTGTGAGGTTAGCAGTCTAGCCACTGAGCCAGACTCCACACATAATGTGACTAAAATAAGGGTGATAAAAAATAACACTAATAACAATGCCAATAAAATAAATTCTCTGTATCACACCCACTCATTCTTTCTCCCTCGAAATCGATGGAGAGAGAGCATTCGATCAGCAGTGAAGTCAAGTGACTGTGGGTTTTGTTGCGTTTCAGTAAATGAACACAATTCATTTTACCTTTGTAGGTTTTAGACAGTGAATCTGTTGCAAGGTGAATTAAAAGACTTAAACTAATTAAATAATTCAATTTCATTAAATGAAAGCGTCAAATTACATTTCTGACAGTAATAATAATAATCTTTGCATTTGATAGAGCGTCTTATCACATCATTGAGATGCTTCAAAGCGCTTAACTAACAACATTATATAATGGAGGCCTATAGCTCTGTGGTTAGAGCACTCGCCTCGCAAGCAAGAGGACTTTGGTGAGATTCCTGGGCTTGTCAGGGCGGAACCACACGCAAATTTCTTACTACATACACACATGTCTCTTTACCCAGCAATAACTAGTGACCCTGTTGTTAGTCGATTGGCGGATTGCGGGGTAATAATTCCCTATAATAATAATAATCAGTTGGTCACTTCAATCCATGACTGTTATCATAATAATAGTAACAATATATAAAATGGCAGTGTTCTGCACTAATAAAGACACAATGTCCATTTCTATTTCTGTCTGTCTACCAATAACATCATAACCGATTCGTGTAGAGACATGAGCGATATCTCATCAGAAAGGTCTTGCATAGGGGCGTGTCATGGCCATTTATATTTTCGGCAATCTCCAATTGTGACCTAAACAAGCTTATCGCGCATGTCGGGACTCCAACAAGAGTCCTCTCAGCAGCAGTCCTCGTAGTGATAATGTGTGATACTAATCCCTCGTTAAAAAAAAGCAACAGGTCAAAAAGCATTGGTCATTTCAATCCACGACTGTTTGTGGGACACTGCTGTGTGCAATTGGCTGCCGAGTTTCGTCCACAAATGTACAGTCAATTCACTTTACAGTACATTCTGTGAAGTGCTTTGAGGCGTCTAGAAGATGTGAAAAGCGCTATATCAAATGCAAGGATCAGTATTATTATTATTACGGCAGTTTTAGTTCAAGTGTACAGTGTTCATAGCTTGTTAAATGGTTTGTGAGTGATATCACTGAAATCTATATTCCATACTGGATTCTTTGGTTGCAGGCATAGCTGCAATAGGTACAGCTGGTATACAATTATATTAACAATATACAATAAGAAGAATGCTAACAATAATGGTAACAATATTTAAAATAATAATATTATCATGACGGTCCTAAGCCAAAGCCATATCTCTCACTGACCTGAAATTTCTATACGTCTTGCTAACTCTGTAAAGAAAAAACAATTGAAATTTTATATTAACAGTATTTTTATAATGTGAGCCCATCATTCCTCCTCTCCCTAAACATTCAAGATCCTCACCTTTAAATGCCTCCAAAGTCTCTCTCATGCACTTACACACACTCTCTACATACACACATCCATGCACACTCTCTCTCATACGCACTCTCACACACACTTTTCCTCCCTCTCTCATGCACATTCTCTCACACACACACTCTCTCGCTCTAACGCACACACACTCTCTTGCTATCATGCACACTCATTCTCTCTCTCTCACAAACCTCCCTCTCTCAGCTCGTTCAAAGTCAGTCTCTAAGAACGTATTATGCTTTCATTCATCTAAGACATGAAACCTCTTCTCTCCCTGTCTGTGCCCTGTACATGGCAGATGTTAAAGATTTCCTGCGAGGCGCTATCGCGTAAAGAGAAGGGAATTCCTCTCTCTTTCTCTCTCCCTCACTTTACCTTTTTGAACTGCGTATAATTTGTCTTCTGCAAGATAGAACAAAAAGCAATTTGAGCTGGTTAAAAAAAAATACCGTTACTCAATTTGCATTTGATATACTGTTTTATTAAGCCTTCAAGGAATCTCAAAGTACTTCACAGGATACACTGTAAATTGAATTGCATTCGGTGAAATGCAGCAGCCAATTGCGCACAGCAATGTCATTTAGTGATCATTTAGTTTGAATAGATTATTATCCCCAGCAAAGCAATTGCCAATCGATTAACAACTTACTTCTGGGTAAACACAGACATGTGGGTGTTTGGGGTAAGGAGACTCCACAATACTTATAATAGTGTGTGTATATGTATGCATCCGTGTGCGTGTATATGTGAGTGTTAGTGAGTGGTGTGCGCGTGTCTCATTCGCTCACCAAGTCAGAAGGTTGTGGGTTTGGAGTGCACAGTCACTACACCTCATGCAAGGCGCTTTGAGACATCTTAAAGACGTGACAAGGTGCTATATCAATTTCAAGGATTGTTATTACATACAATAGTATGACGTTAATCTCCGCTCCTAACCTGCATCATTGAGCTGTTGTTTGCAGTCATTCAACTCTGAAATTCAAAGTGAATTTAAGACACTATTAAAATCTCTGATGAAGGGTAGTAATAATAATAATAATCTCCCACCTACACATGGGATTCCCAGGGATACATTGTTGGAATGGACTGCAGCCCCTCTGTCTCTGGAGATTGCATCCTGCATACCTAATTCCGGAGAGTATTAGACATAGGTTGACGAGACCCAAGGCCTAGAGGCAGCCCAGAGTGTGTATTGGGGTAACTGCTGGAGACGAACCATCTAAAACTGCATCACTTGCCCATTCAGCGAGCCCTCTAGCAAGCTTTCCTGCAACTTGTTCAGCTAGGACCATCCTCCCCGTTAGTTAGGGCCCCATTACTTAGGGCTTATCTGCTGTGACCCTATGAACCTGCCCGCCCCCTCCGTTCAGCAGGCTCCGGTCTGCTCCATGTCCCCCGCCCGACCTGCCATACCATCGGTGGCTGGGCTTTCAGCCTCTCTGCCCCCACACTCTGGAACTCCATACCCTTCCCCTCGCTTCCTCCCTCGTTTCCTTCAAGGCCGGTCTCAAGACCCTCCTCTTCAATCGTGCCTTCTGCTGTCCTCCCAGCTCTCTCCCTCCCCTCCTAACTCTTTACCCCACTCCACCCTAATCTGCCCCTCTCCCTTGGTCGGGTCCCGACCTGACTGTTCAGTGCCTTGGGACATCCTTCCGACATGAAAAGCGCTCTATGAATGTAATTTTGTTGTTGCTGGATTGCAGGGTTAATGGAAGCTGATTGGGTGGATTCCTGAGTATTATTTTACCTGAATTTGTTTTCTGAACCAGATCAGCTGAAAAACAGTGAACCCCCCCAAAAAAATTATGACCTTTTCTGAGTCAAGAAACACAACGAGTAATTGCATTTACACAGTGTCCAACTAATGTAGAGTACTGCAGCTCAGTGCTTAGAGCACTCGCCTCGCAACCTGAGTTTGATTCCTGGTCAGGTCAACGCAAAATGTCAGGCAGATTTCCTTGCTCCACACACATGGCTCTGTTATCCTCGCACTATGAAGGAACCCGCTTGTTAATCGATTGGTGGATTGCATTTCTGGGGATAATAATTCCTTCAAAAACTAAATTAATAATTTGGTCACTCAATCCATGACTGTTTGTGGGACACTGCTGTGCGTAATTGGCTGCCACAATAGGCCTACAGAATATACAGTTACTACACTTTACAGTGTATTCTGTGAAGTACTTTGAAACGTCTCGAAGACGTGATAATGTGCTACATTCAATGCAAGATTTATTATTTATTTGTTTATTATCTACCCGGTTGATTATGAAGTTATTAACTTACCTCCGCAATTCAGTGCCAGATCTGAAACCAGCATTCAATGAGGATATTAATAATTGAGTATTATGATCAAGAGAACTAGAGAGATTGTTATTAAGAGGGAGAGAGTCAGACAGACAAGCAGAGAGCGGGAGAGTGTGAATCTGTTGTGGAGAAAATGTAATCACTGATTCCTTATAATGTTTCCTGTTTACCTGCTTGTGATTTCTCCAGTAATTTCTCTGTTAAGGAACAGGAATAAGGCTTATAAGGCCGTGAAGCGAGTGTGCGGGCAAGCGAGTGATTTTATCTGGGGGAATGTCACCCAGGACACCAGGATAGAGAGAGAGAAATTCAAAGGGTCATATTTTTAGCATTAAGCATGTGTGTATTTAAAGCATTTTTTTCTGACCGTTTTCAGCCAATAACTTTGTTAATCGTAGGTTTTCTGGGGAAAGAAAAAAACTCAAGATTATCATAATAATACATAATAATCCTTGCATCTGATATCAGACATTATCGTGGCTTCTAGACATCTCAAAGCACTTCACAGGATACATTGTAAAGTGTAGTGACTGCACTTCGCTGGCGGGCTGCATTTTGAGCAACGTCTCATCCAAAGGACGGAGTCTCCGACAATGCGGCTCTCTCTCTCTGTCTCTCTCTCTCTCCCCCTCCAGCTCCACTGGAGCGTCAGCTTAGACTATATATATAAGCTCTGAGTCACTGATGTACGTGTGTGTGTGTGTGTCCTCTGCACTCTCACCTGCGTTTTTCAGCAAAACGTTTTCCTCTGTGGGTGAATAAAAATAGAAATAAATATTAAGGCAAATAATGTAATTAATAGAGACACATGAGAAGATGTGGTTTCATGGGAGTAACTGCATGTAAATAGATAAGAGAATACAATAACAACTTGCATTTACACAGCGCCACCTCGCGCAGGGTAGCGTACCATAGCGGTAGAGCACATGGAGTTCAATGTGTGTGACATGCAGCCAGTGGAGCCTGGCGAGGACTGGTGTGATGGGGGAGGATGGAGTTTAGTGCATGCGATAGGGAATCCAGTGGAGGCTGTCTAGGACTGGGTTGATGGAATACAGAGTTTTAGTATGTGTGATCCATCGCCAGTGGAGCTTGGCGAGGACTGGGCTGATGAGGGCATGAATATAATAGAAATGTGGTGAGGAATTATTCCCGAGGTGTGAGGTGTGTTTTTTGAATTTCTCACCAGCCTTAATGACCCTGGTTCTGGCAATACCAAAATCTGCAGGTGATATGAGCACAGTGTCAGTTTGTCACTTCACTAGTGGAGTCCTGCAGCTCAGTGGTTAGACAATAACAACAAAACAACAACAACAAAAATCAGGAGGACGACCCAAGGTGCTGGACAGTCAGTGTTTCAGACCCAAGCTGGGGTCCACATCGGGAGCGTGGAGCAAAGGGAGGGGAGGAGGGGGTGTGACTGAAGGGACCGTCAAAGAGGAGGATCTTGAGGCGGGACTTGAAGGAGGCTCGGGAGGTGGTGAGGGATTGCAGGATGCAATTCCAGAGGCTGGGGGCAGAGCGGCTGAAGGCTCGCCTGGCGATGGTGGAGAGGGTGGGTTGGGGGACACGGAGCAGGCCGGAGCCCGCTGAGCGGTTAGAGTGCTCGCCTCACAAATGATATCCGGGTTCGATTACCGGGCATTTCAGGGCGAACCATTGAGCAAGTTTCCTTACTCGACACACACAGATGCCTCTGTTTGCCTAGCAGTAAGTAGGAACCTGGATTGACGTTTGCAATATTAATAATATTCCTTGCATTTGATGCAGCTCTTCCATCATATTTTTGAGACGTCTCGAAGCGCTTCACAGGATACACCATAAAGTGTGCTGACTCTGTGTTTTGTTGGCGAAACGCGGCAGCCAATTGCGCACAGTAACATCCCACAAGCAGCCATGGATTGAGTGACCACATTCTTCCTATTTTAGACTAACAACCGGGTTTTCATTTTATCTTGAGGAAAACAGAACACTTACCAATCATCTGAAGTATATACTGGTTCTCTGTTGGGTCATAATATTAATAGCATTCAACACAGCACATTATCTTATCTGGAGAGAGAGGATGTCTCAAAGTGCTTTCTGGTCGAAAGTTAATTAATCCTGTTTAGTGGATTAAAACATTCATCATGATTTATTCCTCACCTAATTTTTCGTACAGTTTTTGTTGCGTCATTAAGTCTGAAAACAAAAATACGATAAAAACCAAATAATTAAAAAACAGTTACTGATAATTGCAATAATCCTTATAAGAAAAATAACCAAAATAAGTATTCATCATAATAGTAATCTTTGCATTTGATACAACGTGTTATCACGTCGTTGAGACATCTTCACAGGATACACTGCAAAATGGTTCCTGTGTGTTTTGAAACTAAATACACACGGCAATGTCCCACAAATAGTCGTGAAGCAAGCAAGCAATTTTATCTGGGGGATTGTTGGCCAAGTTTGTTTTACCTTTAACCTTTTCGTCGACAACATTAGCTGAAAATCAGAATGAGAACTAATCTCACACATGCACAAATAGACAGACACACACAGACAGACACACAAATAGACAGATGCACATATTCACAGACAGACAGACACACACAAATAGACAGACCCACAGACAGACAGACAGACAGACAGACAGACAGACACAGACCCACACACACACACACAAATAGATGCACATATAGACAGACAGACACACACATGCATAGACAGACACACACATACAGAGACAGACGCATATATAGACAGACGCACACACATGCAAATACAGACACACATATGGACACACACACACACACACACACACATAGAGAGATAAACACACACACATAATTCAATCCTGTCCAAGCAACACTCACTGTAAGTCGCAGTTTTTAAATCGAGCTCTATAAACAGATGAGTGAGTGAGTGAGTGAGTGAGTGAGTGAGTGAGTGAGTGAGTGAGTGAGTGAGTGAGTGAGTGAGTGAGTGAGTGAGTGAGTGAGTGAGTGAGTGAGTGAGTGAGTGAGTGAGTGAGTGAGTGAGTGAGTGAGTGAGTGAGTGAGTGAGTGAGTGAGTGAGTGAGTGAGTGAGTGAGTGAGTGAGTGAGTGAGTGAGTGAGTGAGTGAGTGAGTGAGTGAGTGAGTGAGTGAGTGAGTGAGTGAGTGAGTGAGTAGCCAAGCGGGCGAGCGAGTGAGTGGGTGAGGGAGTAAGTGAGAGGGTGAGTGAATGAGCGAGCGGGTGAGCGGGTGATGGAGGGAGGGAATGAAGGAGGGAGGGGATGAGGATTGTATAAGCATGAATAATGTTGCAAATTTACCTAAATCGTGTATTCTTTCCTCCTTGATTTTCACTTCTAATAAATAAAATTATTTTGATCCATTAAATAATTATAAACTGATAACAGTCCTTGCATTTCAAACAGCACCTTATCACATCTTCAAGATGTCTCAAAGCACTTTACAGGGATAAACTGTAAAGTGTAGTGACTGCGTATTTTGTGGGCAAAACATAGCAGCCAAATGCACACAGCAATGTCCCACAAACAGTCCTGGACTGAGCGACCAAATTATTATAATTTAATTTTCGTTATTATTGTTTTGAAGGGATTATTACCCCCGGAAAAGCGATTCCCCAATCGACTAACAACCGGGTCCCAGTTACTGCTAGGTAAACAGAGGTGTCTGTGTGTGGAGTAAGGAAATTTGCCCAACGTTTAATAAATTATCAGGCGATTGCAAAATCATTGAGGAAGTTTCATACAGAAAATGGAAATTATACTCTCACCTTTCTCTCTTTGATAGACTGATATTTCTGTTAGGAATAATACAAAAATATAAGATTAAGGGCATTGAAGCTGAATTTTTTTTTGATAGATCCAATTATCATAATAATCTTTGCATTTGATATAGAACCTTTTCCAAGGCGTCTCAAAGCGCTTCACCATGTACTGTGAAAGGTGCTATACAAATGTAATTTTGTTGCTTTTGTTGTTGTTCAGTCAATTGCGCACAGCAGTGTCCCACAAACAATTGTAGATTGAGTGACCAAATTAGTATTATTTTGTCGAAATAATTATTACCCCCGCAAAAGAGATCCGCCAATCAACTAACAACCTACTTAGTGCTAAACAGAGGTGTGTGTGTGTGTGTGTGGAGTACGGAAACTTGCCCAACATTTTGCTCTGACCCACCCCGGGAATATATCCCAGGTCCTCTAGAGCAAGCGCCCCAAGCAGTAAATACTGTACACTGAAAATGGAAAGTGGATATTTGACACTCATCAAGAATTACCTGCTACTTTCAATTTATGTACGCAGTCATAATATTCTAATGGGGGGTGGGGGGGAAGGAGGGGAAGGGAAAGAAAATCTTGTTTCAGAACTTTTCTGCGAAAATCTAACAATAATAATTACAATCTTCACGTTCGACAAGGCACCCTATCACGTTGGGAGGGAGTGGTGTCTCAAAGCGCTTCCTGGAATTTTCACTGTGAAGTGTAGTGACTGTGCGTGTTGTTTTGCGCACAGCGACATCCCTGCCATGAAGCGGGCAAGCGATTTTATCTGGATGATTGTTGGCCAGAACACTGCGGGAGAAAGAGAGAAAAACTCCTTCCTCTTTTTCCGAAAGCACCACAGAAAAGCTTCATCCTTTAATTAAAACACTCCCCACCCCACCCCCCAACACAACAGACACTATAAATTTATATTTACCGATTACCGTATCGCCAATAACTGCAAAGCAAAAATAATATTAATCCTTGCATTTGATATAGCGCCTTATCACATCTTCGAAATGTTTCAAAGCACTTCACAGGATATAATGTAAAGCGAATTGACTGTGTATTTTTGTTGGTGAAACGTGGCAGTCGTGGATTGAGTGACCATTATTTGTTTTCTCTCTGAGGGGTTATTACTCCCTGGAAAAACAAACTGCCAACTGTCTGATAACCGAGTTCCTAATTTCTGCAAGGTAAACAGAGGCGAGTGTGTGATATAAGGAAACTTGGCCAAGGCTTTCATCCTGCGTTGGAAATCGAATCTACTTGCGAGGCTAGTGCGCTAACCACTGAAAGACTCCACAATTTACCTGCTTCTGCTCCTTCTGTTGGGAAGTAAGATGAGCAAACACCAAAGTTAATTCTAAATGTAACTGGTAATACAATAATAACTTTTACATTTACACAGTGACCCTTGCGTTGGGCAGAGTTTGACAGTGATGAAGTCTGCCCCCGATCTAGGGGGAGAGGGATGGGGAGGGGGGGTCAAGGTAGAGAGATTGAGGGAGAGTTTTGGGGCATAGTAGCTAAAGGCATGGCTGCCGATGGTGGAGCAATTGGGACGATGAAGAAACAGAAGACCAGACCCAGTCGAGCGGAAGCAGTGAGTGGTGGAGTAGGAGGGTTAAGGAGGTTGGAGAGGTAGGGAGGTGCCAGGGCCTGAAGGGATTTGAAAATGACCGAGAGGATTTACCTGATTTCTTTAAAAGCAATTCCCCTATTGCAAGACATCAAGACCATCAACGGCATTATGAATAGTCCTTATTAAATATATGCTTGCTTACCCCATCCCAGTCCACCACACCAGGCCCACGCTCGACTACAGCTTCCTGTTCATCCCTCGTGCCCTCCGCTCCAACATCGCTCCAACATGGCCATGCTATCAACCACAATGCCACGAAACTCTGGAACTCTCTCACTCAATCCCTCCACCTTGTCCTTCCTCACTCCCTCCACTGCAAATCCTTGCCTAAAGACATTTTCGATCGTGCTTACAGTCACTTCCCCACTCCCTCACCCCCTAATTCGTGGTCAGATTCCACCTCTGCCAAGGGCTCCGGGATGCTACCTTACTTGAACAGCACTGTGTACATGCAAGCTGTTGTTGTTATTGATAATGAGCCATGGATGGTATAGTGAGAATAATTTGGCCATTCAATCCACGACTGTTTGTGGGACTGCTGTGCGCAATTGGCTGCCGTGTTTCGCCCACAATTAACTAACTTTACAGTATATTCTGTGAAGTGTTCTGAGAAGTGTCGATAAGGCGTGGTATCGCATGATAAGGATGCAAAGATGATGATTATTATTAATATGATGTATTTTCCTCACTTGCTGTTACTAGTTCCAGTTTACAAATATCATGTCCTAAAAAGGGAAATGATGGAGGAGAAAAACAAGCAGTTGGGATAATACATTTTGGCAGAAATTAGTGGTATCTGATAGCTAAATAAATAATATTAACAATAAATTAAACAAAAAATGAATAACAATGAACAGCATAATTATAAATTATTATTTAAATTATTATTGTATAATTATAAATTATATATTTTTTCTATATTTATATTAATTATATATTAATGTTTTTATATATTAATTTATAGTAAATGTCTATAATTGTGAGTTATTAAATATTATATTATAATACTAATAGATGTAAAACTAAACTATTGCAATAAATTGCAATCAATATAAATATTATATTGAATAATAGCATAAAAATAAATAGAATTTAATCTAATAAATGATAATAATAAATAAGATTATTTTAATAAAATCTAAGAAGTGTTATTAATGTCACATGACAATATTATAAAATACAAAGGAAAAATACAAATGAAAAGGAGACAGTGGAGGGATTTGAAGGTGAGAACAAGGATTTTGTAATTGTCTGGCAAATCCAAATTTTGGAAAACATAAATATTAAGCAATATAAATTTATGCAAAATCTTAAATGTGTTTCTCAAGTTTTCGTCTTTTTCTTTGCTCACCAATGTAATCTCCTTTAAGTTGTAGAATTTCTGGAAAGAAAGGGAATAATAATAACCCTTGCATTCTATAATAATAATACTGATGATCCTTGCATTTGATTTAGCTCTTTTCAGAACCTCTAGATGTCTCAAAGTGCTTCACAGGGTTTACTGTAAAGTGAATAGAATTGACCAAGGTTTCACCTTGCTTGGAATCAAACCAAGGTCCCTCACTTGCAAGGCGAGTGCTCTAACCACTGAGCTATAGGACTCCACAGGATATAAAGATATCAAGACATCTCAACGCACTTCACAGAATAACTGTAAAGTGTAGTGACTATATGTCATTTGGTGATATGTGGCAGCCAATCGTGAACAGTCGTAGATTGAGTGACCAAATGATTTTTTTTAAGGGATTATTACACTTGGAAAGCGATCTACCAATTGACTAATAAGCGGGTTCCTAATTACTACCAGATAAACAAACAAAAGTGTGTGTGTGTGTGTGTGTGTGTGGTGTGTGTGTGTGTGTGTGTGTGTGTTTGACTCGTGCCAGGGCCTTCAAACCTCAGGCACTGGCAGCATCAACCCCCATGGTTGCAAACTCCACCTCACCAAGCCAACAACAACAAAATTATATTTCTTTAGGACCTTTCACGTTGGGAGGACACAGGTGTCTTGTTTGACCCTCAACTGTCTTTCCTCCCCACATCCATACCATGACACACTCTGCCTTCCGTCACCTCCGCAACATTGCCGGACTCCGCCACCATCTCACCCCTCAGGCCGCTGAAACTCTGATTTATGCCTTCATCATGTCTAGGCTCGACTATGCTAACACCCTGCTGGTCGGCCTTCCCAACTACAGTTCCTGCGGTTGCCATAGGCTGCAGATCATCCAGAACTCTGCAGCCCATGTCCTCTCCCGCACCAAGCTCCAAGACTTCATCTTCCCCATTCCTGCCCGACTACATGCCCGACTACATGCCCATCATCCATCCAAAGGATTCAATTCAAGATCCTGGTCCTCACCTTTAAAGCCCTCAACGGCCTTGCCCCACCCTACCTCTACGACCTCCTAACCCCCTATCAACCTGTGCGATCCCTCCGCTCAGCGGGCTCCGGGCTGCCCCATGTTTCCCGACCAAACCGCCCTCACCATCGGGCAGCAGGTGAGCCTTCAGCCACTCTGCCCTCAACTTCTGGAATTCGATTTCACAATCCCTCCACAGCCTTCTTCAAGGAGCTCCTGTGGCTCAGTGGTTAGAGCACTTGTCTTGCAAGCTGGAGAGACCAAGTTGGGAAGACCTGTGTTCGAATCCAGGCAGGTCAGGGCGAAACCTTGGGCAAGTTTCCTTACTCCACATGCCTAATAATAATCCCTCCAAAAAAAATCACAATAATAAAATTTGTCATTTCAATCCACGACTGTGTGTGGGACACTGCTGTGCACAATTGGCTGCTGCGATTCACCCACAAATATATACAGTCAATTCACTTTACAGTATATTCTGTGAAGCGCTTTGGGACGTTGATAAAATGTGGAAAGCGCTATATCAAATGCAAGGATTATTATTATTAAGTCCCACATCAAGACCCTCCTCTTCGACAGTGCCATCGGTTATCCCCCTTCCCCTCTTCCTTACACCCTCCCCGATCCAGACCCCAGCTCGGGTCTGAAACACTAACTGTCCAGCACCTTGGGATGTCATCGCAACGTGAAAAGCTCCATACAAATGAAATTTTGTTTTTATTGTTGCCCAATGTTCACCCTATCCAGGAATCAAACCCATGCCCTCTTGCTTGCCAAGTGAGCACTCTAACCACTGAGCTACAGGACGTCACTAAGCATAAAGAGTTGAAGATGGGTCAAATATCTTAAATAATTCTTACCTGCGTCTCTTTCCTTCAGTTGGCTATCTGCAGTTTATTGAAGGGAGTCAGGAATTAACACAAGGTTAACGTGAAACAAACCATTCATTTCATAAAGAAAATTCACACATACAACCAAATGCTGTCGCTAATCATTTTGGGGGACAACTATAGGTTACGAAACAGTGAGAGAGAGATTTTTTTAAAAAAATTACAGTAACAAAAAATCTAAAATAATTCTTAAGATTTGTGATATACAGGTAAAAATAAACTTTGAATTTGATACAGAGCCTTTTCACACTCGGAGGACGCCTCAAAATGCTTCACAGGATTTTCACTGGGAAGTATAGTGAATGTGTATTTCATGGGTGAAGATTGGATTATTGAAATATTTTGCTTACGTGCGTCTATCAAGGCTTTAGAGTAATTTCCACCTTCTGGAACAAAATAATTGCAATTTAACACAACATCAACATTAGCATCAACAGCCATGTCAAAAACAAAAATAGATAAATAAGCAATTCACCAGGTGTCTTGCCATCACTTACTAAAGTTTCTGTAAAGAGTGAGTTTGGCATTAAATAGGGTTCAAATGAGCAATCCATCATCACAATAATAATCCTTGCATTTGATACAGCGATCAATCATATTGTCGAGATGTCTCAAAGCACTTCACTGCAAATTATAGTGACTGTGTATTTTGTGGGTGAAACCCGGCAGCCAATTGCATACAGCAGTGTTCCACAAACAGTTGTAGATTGGGTGACCAATAATTTTTTTTAAAAAAGGAATTATTACCCCCAGAAAAGCGATCTGCCATTCAACTAGTGTATTGGAGCAATCTGTTATATTTTATATTTGATCATTGTAATAACTGTCAAATTGACACAGCACACAATCTCTTTGGGAGGAGTGTTACAATTTATTTTCTTTGCTAACCAACTATTACATGAAGCCGCTTGATTTCTGGGAAGAGAGGGCAAAAAATAGGAATGATATAACAACAACTCGCACTTATAAAGCACCCTCCACACAGAGTAGAGCGCTACACAGTGGCAGATCTTGACTCCGAGCCAGGGGAGAGGGAGGTAACCAGAAGCATGGTCAAGAAGGAATGGAAATGAGGACTTTGGGGTTGTTATTTGCCTCCAGGATGATGTTGGAATAGTAAGCCATTTTTGCGCGCGACAAAGAACGTCGGTAGTTGTGAAGAATGCTTGAGCCACAGTTGGTGGTGAACCGTGAGACCGGTTTTCTGCCACCTGCTCTCGAGCAGCCGGGTTTTGGTTTTTAGGGAGCTGGGGTGAGTGTTGTGGGTTTGGAAATGGACCTGGATTTCAGGGGGACGAGAGAGTTAAAGGTGGAAGAGAGATGATCATGGAGCAGCTGGACAGCCGCTTCAGGATCGCTGTGGGTGGAAGGCCAGAGAGGTATGAGGTCAGAAGATGTGAGGGCCTCTGTGAGGGTATCAGGGGGGAGACTTTTCCATGGGTGGAAAAGTACAGTTGTGGGTTTGGTGGAGGGGAGAGGGAAGCAGGAGAAGAAGGAGACGAGAAAATGGTCCGAGAGATGGCCTTGTCCGAGATGCTGAGGTCGGAAATGTCGACGGCCGTGGGTGATGATGAGATCAAGAGCGTGCCTACGTTGTGGGTCGGTGAGTCAATGTGGAAGGTAAGGTTTAGGGCAGTGATCGGAGGAGGTGGTGCAGGGGAGTTTAGGTGAAGGTTGAAGTCGCCCATGAAGAGCAGACTTTCAGAGCTGAGGGACATGGAGAAGAGCAGGGTGGAGATATCGGAGAGGAAGGGGCCAGGGGGTTTAGGAGGGTGGTAGAGCAGAAGAATTTTTAGGGAAAGAGAAGGATGGTAGAGCGTGAGGTGCTCGAAGGAGGGGAAACAGCCAGAGGAATAGGGGGAGAAACCAAGGAAAGTTTTGGAGATGATGGCCACCCCACCACTGCATTGGTTGGAGCGGGGGGTGTGGTGGAAGGTGTAGCCTGGAGGGGAGGCCTCGACTAGAGGCACGGGGTCGTTGGGGGAGAGCCAGGTTTCCATAAGCCCAAGAATATCAATATGCTCATCCCGGATGAGGTCATAGCTACTGAGGGCTTAGTTGGAGAGGGAACGGACATTTTGTGGGGCAGTGCAGATGGGTTTGCTGGAGGGGGGAGAGGGAGGAGAGAGTGATGCGGAGAGGATCTGAGGGTGTGTAGGAGAGATGGATGTGGGGAGTGAGGGGGGAGGGGAAGTGGTGAGGATACATAGGAGAGAGGGGAAAGTAGTGTTTACCTTGAGGAGGCAGTTTGGGCAGAGAGAGTGGATGATGGGACATTTGGGGTGCCGCTGCTCTGGGACACCCAGTGCCTGGTGCCACGATGGGCCCGGCTGAGACTGAGGAGATGCCCAGACTGGAGCAGAGGGAAGCGGTGATTGGGTCCAAGAGGGAGAGTAGGGGGGTGGGTGGAGGGAGAGTAGGACAGAGTTAGAGTAGCAGATAGAATAGTGGTGAGAGCGGATCGACTTAAGGAGCGATTTGAACATGATTGTGAGGATCTTCAAGTCAGGGGATAGATGTACTGGATTATGAGGAGCGATTAGAAAAACTGATTAGATAAGAGAAGGGAGGACAGGTCAAGCGACTGCCAGAAGGTGAACTCAATGGACCCTGGTTGTCAGCAAATTCTTTTATTCTAATCAGACCAAGAGAGGGAGAAAAAGAGAGAGAACGGGAAAGATCTTTAACGTTTACCAGAACAGGGCACAGATGGGGGGAGGGGTTTGGCCTGGGGTTAGGAGAGGGCAACAGGTCAGAAATAATACTAAGTACAAAAGTTCTGCCATAAAGTCTTCGAGCTGAAATGTTGACACGTTTTCATCTCTCCATAGATGCTGCCTGACCAGTTGCGTGTTCTCGGCAACTTCTGTTTTTATACTGTGTATAAAGAGTTGCCGTGAATTAATTACCTGCATCTTTTTTCATCAGCAATTTCTCTGCAACGACCAGAAAGCCATATTTTCTAACACATCAGCAAAACAAACCATCAAATGAATTTCTGGAACAAAGTTCGTGACAAACAGTTTGATTTTTTTAAATTCAGTTATTAATTAAATGTTGATGATAAACGATGATGATAATAATAATCATCATCCTGGCATTCAACTCGTTGTGAAGTGCACTGATTGTGCATTTTGTGAGCGAATATTGAAATTTTAAAATATTGAAACGTTGAAATATTTTCCTTACGATTTTCTATGACATTTCTTAGGCAGGTTCTGTGATCTAGAACAAAAATGATTGGAATTTATTGCCACGACATCCATCAGAAAAATCGATTAAATCAAGTGGGATTAGAAAAGAAAACAGGAATGTCAACAACTCACTAGCTGCTGAGGGATCTTTCTCTGCAGCTTCTGTAAAGAGTGTGTTTGGTATTTAATTGGATTAAAATGGACAATCAATCAAATCAATCCCGACTAAATCAAACAAATCAACGAAACGATCAAGTGCATACTGTCATCGACAATATTAATATCGACAAACAAATCCAAACAAACATCAGATCAACCAAAGGATTATCAATAACATCATAATAAATGTCGACAGTAAATTTGTCCTCCCCAAATGTCTATCTACAAGAGAAAGGTAGATAGGATATTTGGAGAGGACAACTTTGCAGGCCTATGGCGAGAGCCAGGGAGTGGGACTAGTTAGTAGCTTTTTCAAAGAACCAGCACAAACAAGATGGGCCAATTGGCCTCGTTTTGTGCTGTATAAATTCTATGAACATCATCAACATTAGAAAAAAAAGTAGTGGATCTAACTAACCAGTTCCAGTGTCGTCCTTCCCTAAAAGTTCTGTGAACGGTGGATTTTTGGGGGCATTAAATAGGGTTAAAATGCACAATTCATACACAAATCAACACAAATATACAGTCAATTCACTATACAGTATATTCTGTGAAGTGCTTTGAGACGTTGATAAGATGTGAAAAGCGCTATATCAAATGCAAGGATAATTATTATATTAGTATTACTTTGTGGGACATTGGTGCATGCAATTGGCTGCAGCGTTTTGCCCACAAAATAGACAGTCGATTCACTTTGCAGTATTTTCTGTTGAAGCGCTTTCAGACGTCTTGAAGATGTGATAAGGCGCTGCATCAAATGTAATAATAATCCTTGCATTTGATATAGCGCTTTCCACATTTTATCAACATTCCAAAGCGCTTCACAGAATATTCTGTAAAGTGAATTGACTGTACATATTTGTGGGCGAATCGTGGCAGCCAATTGCGCACAGCAGTGTCCCACACACAGTCGTGGATTGAAATGACCAATTTTATTATTGTTTTTTTTTTGTGGGCTTATTATTAGGCGTGTGGAGTAAGGAAACTTGCCCAAGGTTTCGCCCTGACCTACCTGGATTCAAACACAGGTCTCCCCAGCTTGGTTTCCCCAGCATGCAAGACAAGTGCTCTAACCATTAAGCCACAGGAGCTCCACAAATTTTTACCAACAACAACAACTTGCATTTGCACTGTGCTCCTCACACAGGATAGTGTACCAGAGTGCGTGACAGTGGTGAAGGTAACTGCACGCATGGTCGAATCGGAAGGTGTTCATGCACGACCTGAAGATGGTGAAGGAAAGGGACAAGGCAGAGGAACAGAGGAGGAGTTTAGGAGTCTAGAAACTTTGTTGTTGTTGGTATATAATCTCATCAAGGGGAGATTTTCAATCCATTTCCCATTTTCTCTTTGCTAACCAATTAATTCTTGAAGACGCTTAATTTCTGTGGAGAGAGAAAGAGAGATAGTAAAGTACATTCACCGCCATGAAATAGCAATCGTTGAAAAAAAACTTCACATTTATCACAGCATCACATTTCATTGGGGGGATATCTCAAAGCCCTGCTCAGGATTTTACCCCGTGACGTATAGTTTTGCGCACTGTGACTTTCCCACAAACTTTGGAGTCCTGCAGTTCAGTGGTTTACAGCACTCACCTCGCAAGCGAGAGGACCTGGCAAAATGCTAGTTAAGTTTCTGCAACATCGTCCAGCTCCACCAGTGTCTCACACCGTAGGCCACCGAAACCCGCATACATGCATTCATAACATCAAGGCTCAGTTATGCAAACTTCCCAACTCCTCCCTCCACAGGCTGATGATCATCTCCAGAACTCTGCAACCCCTGTTCTCTCCCGCTCCAGGCTCTGCGTCCCCATCAAAGGCACTACACAAATGTAATTTTGTCGTGTTGTAACAATATCTTAAAAATAATAGTACTAAATTGGTCACTCAATCCATAACTGTTGGTAGGATGTTGCTATGTGGAATTATCTGCCTCGTTTCGCCCCAAAAATAGTCACCACACTTTATAGGGTGTCTCAAAGAGGTGAGACACAAGGAGCTATATCAAATGCAATGATTATTATTGTACGGCCTTGATGCGATTAATTAATTGTATCTGTGGGGGATTATCAGACAGCATACCAGGAAGGGAACAGAGGGGCACAGAGAGAGAAACAGAAAGGAAGAGCGAGATGGTTCCTATTGGAATAGCTCTTTGGGAGATCTTTAACCTCCACTTTGATATAGGACTGGAATATTAAGCGTTAAATAGTTGATGTAAATAAATTTAACCTGTATCTTTTTTCATCAGTTGTTTCTCTGCATCAATAAAGAAAGTCACATTTTAATACGTTGTCAAAATTCAATTGTTAATTAATTATTGAAACTAATTGATACAGTAATATGTTTGAGTTGGGAGTCCTGTAGCTTAGTGGTTACAGCACTCGCCTCACAAGCGAGTGGACCTGGGTTCGATTCCCGGGTGGAACGAAACCTACGGCAAGTTTCTTTCCTCCACACACACGCCTCTGTTTACCAATCAGTAAATAGGAACCCAGTTGTTAGTCGATTAGCAGATCGATTTTCCGGGGTTAGTAATTCCTTCCAAAAAAAATTAAGAAATTGGTGATCAAAATAAATTTATGAATAAATTATTACATATTACATCTGCGAGTGGGACACTGCTGTGAGCAATTGGCTGTGCATTTCACTCAGAAAATATAAAGTCAATTCACTTTACAGTATATTCTGTGAGACGTCTTGAAGATGTGATAAGGCACTTTATCAAGAGCAAGGATTATTATTATTATTATTACAATCCTTGAACATAGCGATCATTGGACTAGTGAAATATTGAAATATTTTCCTTACGTGCTTCTTTCAAGTTTTCAGCATCATTTTGGTCTGGAGAAAAGATAAGGGTGACTTACTACAATATCACCAGTAACAAAATCATCAATGTCATCAAGAGTGGGTTTAAAAGGCATGGTATGTCATGACACACCAGATAATGTCTAGTTTTTTTTCCTGTAGTTGTTGCAAAGAGCTTGTTAAATTAGGTCAAATTATTGACTATCAATCAATGAAATGGGTAGCATCAAAGTTGAGATCACCAATTTCAACACCAACAATTAATATCAAATCGACACAAATACCAAATCAACTACACCAACATCAAAATCATCATTGTAGAGTCCTGTAGCTACATGGTTAGAGCGCTTGCCTCACAGGCGAGAGGATCTGGGTTCAATTCCCAGGCGGGTCACGGCAAAATGTTGGACAAGTTTCCTTACTCCACAAAAACACCTGTCTCTTTACCTGGCAGTAAGTAGGAACCCGGTTCTTAGTTGATTGGCAAATTGCTTTTCAATAATCAATTCAAAATCATTTAAAAAACCACATCTGTTCACTCAATCCACAGTTGTTTGTAGGATGTTGCTGTGCGCAATTGGCTGCCATGTTTCGTCCATGAAAGTTACAGTGCATTGTGTGAAATGCTTTGAGACGTCTCAACGACGTGATAAAGCACTGTATCAAATGCAAGGATTTTTATTAAATTACTATTATTGTTATTATCATCAACATTGCCAACAGCAACAAAATAATCGATCAATAAATAATGCTAAAAACGTCTTTACCTCCGGCGGGTTCCTTGTCTTTACCTCCCTCAGGTTCCCTGCCTTTGCCTCCCTCGGGTTCCTTGTCTTTACCTCCCTCGGGTTCCTCGTCTTTACCTCCCTCGGGTTCCGTGTCTTTACCTCCCTCGGGTTCCTCGTCTTTACCTCCTGTGAGTTTTTCCTCTTCAATTAACTTTTGTTCAGATTCTGAAAAGAGGCATTCAATTTGGCATTGAATCAATTTTAAATCAATGATTTTTCGCCCGCAAAATACGCAGTACATTCTGTAAAGTGCTTTGAGACATCTCAAAGATGTGACAAGGCGCTATATCAAATGCAAAGTTCATTATTGTTATTCTTCACCAGAACAACGACGACTATATATAGCACCTTTCACGCAGTGTAGTGTAGAGCACTTGAATAAATGAATCAATCAATCAATTTATCACCATCAATATCATTAATACTTCCCCTGACTGTCTGCTCCCCAGACTGAGTAGACTGAGTAGCTACTGCTTCACTTCCTCTGCCTGGCCCAGCCCATCCCCATCATCAGTGGTTGGGCTTTCAGCCTCTCTGTTCCCACACTCCATCTCACATTCCCCCCATCTCACCCCCTCCCTCCCTTGCCCTCCTTCCAGGCATGTCTCAAGATCCTCCTTTTCGGTTACCCTCCTACCCGCCCTCCACCCCTCCTGATCCCAATCCTGAACTCAACTCCAAATCCCTGACTGTCCAGCGTCTTGGGATCGTCCTCCCGACATGAAAGGCGCTGCGTAAATTTCATTTTGTATTGTATTATCATCAACATCATCAGCATCAAGAATTATAATAACAATAATAAAAATATCAACCATAATGCTAACCAAAACATATTAAAATAGCAACAACATTATTAATCATGATATATCAACACGGTGCCCTATCACGTTAGGAGGGAGGACGTCTCAAACCACTTCAAAAGATTTTCACCACGAAATGTAGTGACCATGTGTTTCGTGGGCAGCTCTCAAACAGATCCAAGCCTTTGAAATAGTGCCTTATTCTCAGATCTTTGGGACGTCTCAAAGCCCTTCATAGAATATACTGCAAATTCAATTTACTATATTTTGCTGGGTGAAACGCAATATCTTTTTGTGTCCAGCAGTCCCCCACAAACAATCAATAAATCGCAGTAACCATTCCAGCAACTTGTCATTTCCCAACTCACCTAATGCCTCGATAGTTTTTTTCAGCGTTTCTATTTCTGTCGATGAAATAAATGTGATTGATCCACATGAACACCAACCAACCACCCACCCACCAACCAACCACCCTCTCACTGACTGACTGACCAATTACCTATCTCCTGTCTTGAGCACTCTGCCTCTGTTAAGGTTTAAAAAAAAATCACATTTATATTTTGACAAAAGATTTTTTCAGATCTGAATTTGGTTAATTTTACGCTAGGAAACGACAAAGTGAGTTTACAAATGTACGATTTGTTTAATACTATTATTATAATACAATACTACTATGTGTGTGAGGGGTTGGGGGGGCGGTGGGGCTTGTGCCGACAACATTCTGACTTGGAAGCGACTCTGCTACAGGCTTGAGATACACAAATATATAATAATAAATAATAATAATTCTTGCATTTGATATACTGCCCTTATCATGTCTTCCGAGACGTCTCAAAGCGCTTCACAGGATACACTGTAAAGTGAATTGCCTGTCTATTTTGTTGGTGAAACGCAGCAGCCAATTTCCGACAGCAACGCCCCACTTTAGCTATGGATTGATTGACTACATTTTGTTTCAGAGATTATTTACCCCCAGGAAAACGGTCCACCAATCGTTTAACAACAGGATTCCCACTTATTGCAGAGGGAACTTCCTCTGCTGGGAATCAAACCCAGGACCTCTCGCTAGTGAGGCAAGTGCTGTGACCACTAAACTATTGGACTCCATTCATACACTACAGGATTATTCTAACATTAACCAACTAATATTTGCCCACCTTTAAGCTTCAAAAATTTCTGACACTCCAGAAGTTCTGGAAGGGAATTCATAAACTTCTACTTTTTGCAGTAATTTCAAACAATATTCACAACAGTGCAGGTTAACCAACCATCCACCCACCCAACCAACCAAAAATACAACCAATGAGCTAACCAACCAATTGGCTGAAAAGATTTTGCAAAAAATCTGTACCGGAAAATTTTTCGTTTGGTTGTGTTACTGCAAAAAAATAATAATCATTGCGTTTGATATGCTGACTTACCACATCTTTGAGACACTTCACAGTGCTTCACAGAATATAAACAGAATAATGTACTGTCAAGTGAATTGATTACCGTATTTTTTTTGTGGGCGAAATGCGGCAGCCCATAAACTGATATGGATTGAGTGACCAAATTATTAACCTTTCTTTTTGAAGAATGATTACCCTCGGAAATGTGATTCGCCAATTGAATAATAAGCGGGTTCCTGCTAGGTAAACAGAGGCGTGCATGTGCAGTAAGGAAACTTTCGCCACTCTGCCCCCAACCTCTGGAACTCCATCCCGAAGTTCCTCCGCCTTGCCCCCTCCCTGGCCTCCTTCAAGTTTCGCCTCAAGACTCTTTTCTTCGATGGACTAATTGGCAACTTTTTATCCCCCACCCAACCTGTCCTCAGCTCGGGTCTGAAGCAGTAACTGTCCAGCGCCTTGGGACGTCCTCCTGACGTGAAAGGCGCTGTACAAATGAAATTTTGTTGTTGTTGTCCAGTGTTTTGCCCTGCCTGGGAATCAAATCGCTTGTGAGGTGAGTGCTCTAATCACTGAGCTGCAGAACTCCACTGCAGAACAACATTGTTTGATTTCTTCTCAAAGCGCTTCACAGGATTTTCACTGTGAAGTCTAGTGTCTGCGCATTTGCACAAAGCTATGTCCCCAATGTGAAACGATTTTATCTGAGGGATTGTCAACCAGGTCACCTGGAGAGAGAGAACCCCCCCCCCCCCCATCTCCTCCCCCCTCCCACCCGACAGCACTGCAGGAGATCTTTAATATCCGCCCTGAACAGGGCACAGATGGGGGGAGGTGGAGTGGGAGGAGAAGGGAGAGAGCGAGGGAGTGAAGTTTAACATTTCATCCAAAGGATGTCTCTTGACCGTGCGATGTGACTCAAATTTCCACAACATCAATCAATTTTGCTATTGCAAGGTCAGAAGAACATCTCATAGACTTACGAAGAACCTTCAGTTTTCCCAATAGCAGTTTTAGTTCTGTAATGAAAACCAGTGGGCTTAATCTTTCTCTCTCTCTCAGTCTCTCTCCCTCTTTCAATATTGCGATTCTTGAGCCAGGCTAACTGATCGGCAGGACTTGGAAGTTCAGACCAGTCACTGGGGGTGCTTTCAGCCACTATGTTCCAAAACTTTGGAACTCTCTCCCTCAATCCTTTTGCCTTGCCTTGCCCTCCCTCCCTCCCCTCCCCATGTTCAGATTGTGCCTGAAAACCTTCCTCTTCGACCATGCCTACGGTCACCTCCCACCTCACTCCCTCTCCCCTGGCTCGGTGTCGTGCTCCACTATTGTTGAGCATTCTGCGATGTTACCCTGCATGAGTGATGCTATGTAAATGCACATTGCTGTCTGGGGTTAGAGACTCTTAAGCACGGAGAGGGTTTCTGCGTGTGTGCTTTTGTGTGTCAGACACCGGGCTGATCATAGGAAGGGGTTTCCACGCGTGTGTTTGTATGTGTGTCAGACAACCGAACAAAACACCAAATTACCCTTATCCTTCAAATCGATGTCTAGCTCTGTTGTTGTTTTGTTAGATGGGGAAGAGATACATTAAATGATACAGTACTTTAAAACATTTACAATGTCTAAATTCACAACCACATCAAATCAAATGGCTCGCTCGCTTGCTCACGGCTGTCGGAGGGAAATCTCTGTACATAAAACGGGTGCTGCCCCACAGAATACGCAGTCACTACATTTCACAGTATAAAGATATTCAGAGTGGTGCGTTAGCTTTCTTGAAGCAGAACTGGCCCCAAGACGACAAGTCCGGCAATGGAAGTTGGGAATCTAGCCAGCTCTCTCTCTCTGTGTCGGTCTCTAGTCTGGCTCCTGAGCCAGGCAGGTCCACAGTCCACAGGGTCCTGCTGATGACAGCACAGGCTGGCCTGGCTCATCAGCAGGACTTGGAAGGGCAGGGAGTCATCGCTTCTAGGAAATCTCAGCTTGGTTTAGAGACTGTTACACATGCTGATGGGTTTCCACATGTCAGACACCTGGCTGACCCCACCAAAAAATAATGAGGAATACTTAGTTAGGTGTAAGTAAAAATTGATAAATGGAGTCAGATAATGATGGTACGATAACAATAATATCATTAATCCTTGCATATGAAAAGTTGAGTTGGGTGGTAGTGACTTGTTAAGGGGAGAGTTATCAGACGTTGATCAAACCCAAATTCGTGTGATATTTTTATCATTATTATCTTTTCTCTCACTTGCTTTCTTGAATTCCCCTTGACTTTGGCGAAGCTCTGAAAACGTAAACCAGGGATTATGGAGTCCTGTCGCTCAGTGATTTGGAGCACTCGCCTCACAAGCGAAAGGACCCGGGTTCAATTCCCAGATGGACAACAGCGAAATGTTGAGCAAGTTTCTCTCCTCCACACACACACTGTTCACCTAGCAGTAAGTAAGAGCCTGGTTGTTAATTGATTGGCGGATCGCTTTTATGGGGGTAATAATCCTTTCAACAATATAATACTAATTTTGTTATTCAAACCATGACTGTTTGTGGGGCACTGCAGTGTGCAATTGGCTGATATGTTTTGCACACAAAATATAGAATCAATTCACTTCATAGTGAAGCACTTTGTGAAGCACTTTGAGACGTCTCAAAGACGTGGTAAGGTGCTATATCAAATGCAAAGATTATTATTATCATGGGAAGATAGCGTTATGCCTCTCTCTCTCTCTTCCTCTTCTGCTTCTTCTATTAATCGCCACATCATTTTTCTGATCCGCCAATCAACTCTGCTGAGAACTGATCACATTCACCCGCGCAAACACACACTCACACAAACAACGCACACTCACACTGAACAGGCATGCGCACGCATGCACACACAATACGTGCACACACCTCGCACATGCACACACTGCACACACGCATATATATACATATAACAATTCACCTTTCACCAAAGCTTCCCTTGTTTCCTCTGTCAGACATAAAATAACAATAAATAATAATAATCCTTACATTTGATAAAGCGCCTTATCACATCTTCTAGACGTCTCAGAGTACTTCACAGAATATACAGGTAGACCCCTCTTAACATCGTAGTTTCGTTCTTGCTATGTGTGACTTTAAGCAAAACGACGTTAAGCAAAACATGTGTTGTTCATTTGCTTAAATGAACAACAACAACTTCAATTTATACAGGGCCCTCCACGCCAGATGGCGTCTCAGAGCGCTAAATGAATATATGTTCCCAATGTATCAACAATGTAATAACGAAAAACGTTAACCAATGCGACGTCAAGCAGGGTCTACCTGTACTGTCAAGTGAATTAATTGTACATATGTGGGCGAAACGTGGCAGCCAATTGCGCACAGCAGTGTCCCACAAACAGTCGTGGATTGAAATGACCAATTTATTGTAGTTTTTTTTGAGGGATTATTATTAGGCGTGTGGAGTAAGGAAACTTGCCCAAGGTTTCACCCTGACCTGCTTGGATTCGAACACAGATCTCACGCTTGTAAGGCAAGTGCTCTAACCACTGAGCTACAGGGCTCCACAAAATGAGATGTTATTTTTCAATGTAATTCAATAAAAATTTAACTCACAAAATGGGGCTGCCCACGAAGCAAAGTCACTTGAAGTGAAAATCCCACTAAGTGCTTTGAAAGGTTTTCCCTCCCCACGTGATAAGGCATCATGTCGATTGCAAGGATTATTATCAATATTATCAGGGAGTCCTGTAGCTCAGTGGTTAGAGCACTCGCTCCACACCACAATCGGGTTCGATTCTCGGGCGGGTCAGGGCGAAATATTGGCCATGTTTCCTTACTCCACACACACATACATCTGTATACCTAGCAGTAAGTAGGAACCCGGTTGTTAGTCGATTGGCAGATTGTCTTTCTGGGGATAATAATCCCTTTGAAACAATAAAATCATTTGGTTACTCCATCCATGACTGTTTGTAGGACACTACTGTGTGCAATTGGCTGCTGCATTTTGCCCACATAATACAGTCAAATGACTTCATAGTATATTCTGTGAAGATGCGATAAGGCGCTACCACAAATGCAAGCATTATTATTATAATAACTAACGTTATTGTTGTCATGATGTTTATGAACATGATCAATAAAGTCGCCTCACCTGAGTTAGTCAAAGCTATTTTCAAATTATCAATTTCTAGAGTCGAAAAAACGTAAAAAATTCTTAATACAAAGAGCGAGAGAGAAAGAGAGCACAGAGTGTGTGTGTGTGTCAAACACCTGGCTAACCATGGTGATGGGTTTCTGTGAGTGTGTGTGTGTATAGATGTGCCAGATACACAGAAACAGCCTGTGAAGTGAGTGAGCAATTTTATCTTAGGCCAGGACACCAGGAGAGAGACACAGAGAGAGAGAAACTTCCTTCTATTTTCCAGACAGTGCCTGAACAGGGCAGAGGGAGCAAAGGAGGGAGGGAGATAGGGAGATAGGGAGGTTTCACATCTCATCTGATGGATATATAAATTATTTTACCAAACAACTTTTGCACGTCGATGTTATCTGTAAAAAATATACAATCAATTAATTTTACCATGTATTCTGTGAATGCTTTTCAGACATCTCGATCACTCGCTAGGAGCTAAATCAATTGCAAGGATTATTTTTGTTTTGGAATGAACAAAAACCTACATCTTACTTAATTTCTCTCTGCCTATCTGTCTACATATCCATCTGTCGTTCTGTTTCCCTCTTTGTCTCTCTTTCTGTCTGTCTATATTTTCTCTCTATCTCTGTCTATTTCTCTGTCTTCGTCTCTCTGCGTCTCTCTCTCTCAACTGAAAACATACCTTTTGTTTTGCATTGTGTGGTGAGTTCTGGAAATAAAGTCATAAAGGAATAATCCTCATAATTCCATAAGCGAGAGGACCCAGGTTTGGTTCCCGGGCGTGTCACGATGAAACTTTAGGCATGTTTCCTTACTCCACACAAACACGTAGCATTAAGTAGGAACCTAGTTATTAGTCGATTGGCGGATTGCTTTTCTGGTGATGATAATCCCTCCAAATTAAAATACTAATAATTTGGTCACTCAATTCACGACTGCTTGTGGGACGTTGCTGTGCGCAATTGGCTGCTGTATTTCGCCCACGAAATACAATTCACTTCACAATATATTCTGTGAAGCGCTCTGAGACGCCGTCCGGCGTGGAGGGCACTATGTAAATCAAAGTTGTTGTTGTTGTGATAAGGCACTATATCAAATGCAAGGAATATTATTATTATATTCACACTTTATTTACCTGTGCTTTTTTCTTGTAAGGCTTCTCCTTTTGTCATAAGCATAGGGAATAAAACAATTCACAGGGTAGCAATTTATTAAATTATTAACAAATAATAATAATCCTGCCATTCTACACAGTGTTTTATCACGTCGGGAGATAGGGAGGACATCTCAAAGCACTTTGCTGAATTTTCACCAGGAAGTGTAGTGACTGCATTTTGTGGGCGGTTTGATATATGGCCTTATCACACCTTTGAGACATCTCAAAGCACTTCACAGAATAGGAAGTAAAAAATTAGTCGACTATATATTTTGTGGGTGAAACGCAGCAACTAATTGTGAACAGCAGTGTCCCACAAACAGTCATGTATTGAGTGACCAATTTTTTTTAAGGGCTTTTTACCTCGGAACAGTGATCTGACAAGTGACAACTGGATTCCTATTTACTGCTAAGTAAACAGTGCATGTATGTGGGTGAATGAAGTCAGGAAGCTTGTGGGACGTTTTGCCCTGACCCAGCCGGGAATCGAACCCAGATCCTCTCGCTTGCAAGGCAAACGCTCTAACCACTGACTCTACATGACGTTGGTGTTAATGATGATAATGTTGATTATAACCTGTAGTTTTTAATTTCTTCTGCAAATTTCCCACCGCTAGAAAAATAATAATCAGAAGCAATTTGTAGGTTTAGGGAAACTCATTGATTTGTCACAGAGATTTATATCTCAGAAAGGTTTTGTTGTGTGTGACACAGAACAATTTCCCTGATCTACCTCTTGAAACTCCCTGCTTGGCAAACTCCTCCCTCTGGATGCAGATCATCCAGAACTATGCAGCCCTCTCCTACACCATGCTCCATGAACCCAACACCTCTACTCTCACCCGGCTCCACTGGCTTCCCATCCCAATTCACAATCCTGGTCCTCACCTTCAAAGTCCTCCACTGTCTTGCTCCTCCCTACCTCTGGGATCTCCTAAACCTCTAGCAAGCTTTCCGCACCCTTCGCTCAGTGCGCCACAGCATCGGTGGTTGGGGCTTCCACCTCTCTGCCCCCACCCTCTAGAACTCCATCCCACAGTCCCTTTGCCTCATCCTCTCCCTCCCTTTCCTCCTTCAAGGCACGTCTTAAGACGCTCCTCTTTGACCAACCGTGCATTCGGTCGGTCACCCTCCTGCTTAGTTCTACTTTAAAAACAACTAAATTCGGATAGTGCCTTTCACGTCAGCAGTACAGTCAAAAAGTCCCAGTTCCTCCATTCCTTTTGTTAATCTACCCTTTCTCACTCTGTCTCTGTGGGCAAAACGCAGCAGCCAATTGGGCACAGCAATATCCCATGGCCAGTCTTGGATTGAGTAAGCAATTTACTACTATTATTTTTTGGAAGGAATTAATACCCGCAACTATTACAGCTATGTAATAGTTGTGTCTGTGTGTGTCTGTGTGTGTACGGAGTAAGGAAATTTGCCCAATATTTTGTCTAAACTCTCCCAGGAATCGAACCCAGGTTCTCTCACTTGCGAGAGGCGAGTGCACCAACCACTGAGCTACAGGACTCCACAATCGGTATTGTTAATGATCTCTGCATTTTTATAAGTGCAAATCCTTACCCACTTCGTAACCGTACTGGTCTTCACCTGGGTAATATATATAAAATAAACATTAACGATGTTTCAAATTGGCTGCCATCGTTCACCCATAAAATAGTCAGTCAATTCACTTTACAATGTAGCTGTGAAGAGATGTTGGACTTTCTTGAATCTAAGATTGAGGGGATCTGTTCAGCCACCTCTATCCCATTTACCACTACCCCCCATTACCTCTCCCTCAAGATCCACCCCCCACCCACACCCTATTATATACTTTCTTCAAAAAAAATTTGAAACATAGTTGGGCCACTCAATTAACGACTGCTTGTGGGACATGCTGTGTGCAATTGGCTGCCACGTTTTGCCCACAAAATATACAGTCAATTCACTTTACAGTGTATTCTGTAACGTCTGGAAGACATGATAAAGTGTTGTATCAAATACAATTATTATTATTATTAGAAGGGAACTATGAACTTGATTCCCGTCGTCAATCACACGGCTCTCATCTACTCCACCTACCCAACCTGCTCCTAAAACCCTCCAAACCGGTACGCAACTCTGGCGTCAGGTTCGACCACCAACTGTCCTTCCTCCCCTCACATCCGGTCCCTCACCAGCATTGCCTTTTTCCACTTCCGACGTATTGCCTGTCTCCGGGAATATCTTGCCCCAAAAACCGCTGAAACTCGGGTCCATGCCTTTGACACCTCTTGGCTGGACTACGCAAATGCACTCCTCGCTGGTCTCCCCACCACAATCCATCAAATCCAGCTCATTCAGAACTCTGCTGCCTGTATTCTCACCCGCACCAAACCTTGCTCCCCTATTACCTGAGTCCTTGCCAGACTTCACTGGTTCCTTGTCCTGGAGAGATTTCAAGATCCTCACTCTTTGTCTTCAAATCTCTCCACTCCTCCACACTCCCTTACCTCTCTGACCTCCTCTCTCCCTCAAAACAGCACCCATTGCCTTTGCTTCTCCGGTTCTGGTCTCCTCTTTGTCCCCCGAATCCTCCACTCCACCACCGGCAGCCGCACCTTCAGCCACTACGCCCCGAAGCTCTGGAATTCCCTTCCTCACTCCCTTCACCTCGCCCCCTCTCTTCTTAGTTTCAGGTCTCGGCTGAAGACCTTTCTTTTTGACCGCTCCATCGGTCACCTTTTTCCCCCTGCCCGTGGCTCGGGCCCGGGATCCTGTATTGTGAAGTGCTCTGAGACGTCGTCCGACGTGGAGGGCACTATATAAATCAAAGTTGTTGTTGTTTTTAGAAGCAGCAGCAATGAGCTGTGTGCAGCCCTGAAACCAGTACAAAAACGTGCATTTATATAACGCCCTTCACATGGGGTTGCATCCTGGAGATCTTTACAGTGGCCCCCAGCCAGGGGCACAGCGAGGCTATTGACTGCGACAAAGGTTTCAGTTCTGCTTTACTCACGTATGGTGTCCACACGTTCCTTCCACTTCTCAACTTCTACAGAGAGAGAAGGCAATCATCACCACCACAACAACAACAATAAGGCAACATTACATCACAAGTCAGGAGGCCGTCCTAAGGCGCTGAACAGTCAGGATTAGGACCCAAAGATGGGAGGTGTGGGGGTAGGGGTGTGGGGGTACTGGGGTGGGGGAGGGTGGGGAGACAGGGGTGGCGGGGAGCTGGGGGTGGGTGGGGGGTGTACAAGGAGGCAGGATTGTGACCATTAATAATTATTAATGATGAATAATAATTAATAATAATACAGGACTCCATTAAAAAACTCTATACGGAGTATTGGTTACGTTGGAAGGCAGGATGTCTCAATGCTCTCTGCGGGATTTTAAATGTAAGGAAGAACCTTGTTTTAGTGTCTTATCAACATTTTTGGAAGGGTTTATACTCACCTAGCTCTAAGTTTGCCTGTCTGTCTTCTGTTTGTTAGAAATCAACATAGTTTTACCAAAATATCAACATCAATGTTGTCAACATGGAGACCTCCATAGGCCACAGATCAGATGTCTGCAACCCTCTCCCACACCAAGCTCAGCAAACCTGTCACCCTATCCTCGCCCGACTACACTGACTTCCCAGTGGAATCCTCCGGATGTGAAAGGCGCTCTTCAAATAAAATTTTGTTCTTGTTGTTGTTGAAGTATCACACAACAGAAACTTTAAAATTACATTTGTATAATGCCTTTCACGTTGGGAGGACATCTCAAGGCGCTGGACAGTCAGGATCTGTTCTGAACTGAGCTGGAGGCAGGATCGGGGAGGGTGGAGGGAAGGGAGTGGAAGGTGGGGTGGATGACCAATGGCATGGTCGAAGAGGAGGGTCTTGAGGCAAGACTTGAAGGAGGCCAGGGAGTGGGTCAAGCAGAGGGATTGCTGGATGGAATTCCAAAGTCAGGACTGAAGTGATTGAAGGCTCGCCCACCAATGGTGGGGTGGGTGGGTCGATGGACATGGCCAGAACCCTCTGCGCAGAGGGAGCGGACAAGTTGGTAGGGAGTGAGAAGTCGCAGAGGTAGAGTGCTGCGAGGGCATGGAGGGCTTTAATGGTGAGGTCCAGGATCTTCAATTGAATCCTCTGAGTGATGGGAAGCCAATGGAGTCGGGCGAGAATGGGGGTGAAAGGGTTTTGGAGCTGAGGAGAGGAGACAGGCTGCAAGGTACTGGATGACCAGCAGCCAGGAGAGGGAGGAGTTGGGAAAGTCAACAAGCAGGGCATTGGCATAGTCGAGCCTGGACAAGATGACAGCCTGAATGAGAGTTTTGGCATCCTGCACGCACACACGCACGCACGCACGCACACGCACACACACACACACACCTCTGTTCACCCAGCAGTAAGTAGGAACATGTTTGTTAGTCGATTGGTGGATTGCATTTGCCGGTGCAATAATCCATTTGGAAAATAATAATCTGATAACTCAATCCCCCACTTTTTGTGGGACACGTCTCAGCGTAATTGGCTGACACATTCCTCCCACAAATTATATAATCACTGCACTTTACAGGACATGCTGTGAAATGCTTTGAGACGTCTCGAAGACGTGATAAGGTCCTATATTAAATGCAAGGATTATTATTATCATCATCAACAGCTCTCTCACCAGAAAACTTCAAAGCTTCTCTGGAAATTTTAATCTCTGAAAAAGAAGATCAATCAATCAATCAATCAACCAACCAACCAACCAATCAATCAACCAACCAATCAAAACATTATATAGCGCCTTTCACGTCGAGAGGACGTCCCAAGGCGCTGTACAGTCAGGTCAAGGTAAATTATGAAATAATTATCATGTCTTAGAGACGTCTCAAAGCTCTTCACAGAATTTACTGTAAAGTATATGAATTAACTGTATATTTTGTGCGTGGGTTAATGCAGCAGTCAATTGCACACAGCACCAGGCATATATGTGCGTGTGGCGTAAGGAAATGTGCCCAATGTTTCGCCCTGACCTGCGAAAGGATTCAAACCCATGTCCTCTCACTTGCAAGGCGAGTGCTCTGACCACTGAGCTACAGGACTCCCTGAGCTGTAAGCATTTGCACACAGTGAATCGCTTTCATTGCAACGTTTACCTATGTCTTTCTTCCACAATCTTTCATCTGGGCATGGAAATCAAAATGCAATTTTGTCTTATTTCAGGGATATCGTGAGTAAATTCGTAAGTGGAACATTAAAAGCAGCAGGATGTCAAAAGGAATTAAAATACAAGTAGGAAAAAAAATAAAGATTTACATAAAATAGATAATAATAATCTTTGAAATTTATAAGGCGCCTTATCACGTTACGAAATATCTCAAAGCACTTCACTGGACACACTGTAAAGTGAATAGACTCAATGTTTTGTGGGCAAAAGATTAGATTGAAATGTAAATTCACGTTAAATTAAATTCAAATTGAAAGTGACGTACAAATACCAACAACCACCACAAAATGTCATTTGTCGAGTGCCTTTCACATTAGGAGGACGTCCCAAGGCGCTGAACAGTCAGGGGTCAACATACCCTCAAAATAAAAGTACAATGACATCCAATTTAAAGTAAAATTTAAATAAAATAAGACTTACCATCACTTGAACACTTTCCTTTCAGTTCTGTAAGTGACAGTAACAGAATATTATATTACAATCCTCGTGTGCAAAACAGTGCCTTATCATGCCTGGAGGGAGAGAGACACCTCGAGCACTTCATGGGATTTTCAAAGCCTCAGCTTAGACTATATGAGTTCCGAGTCCCCGCCATGTTTGTGTGCATGTGTGTGGGTGTGCGAGAGAGTAGGGGGGAATCAAACACACAACTTTTTGCAAGAGGCAAGAGAGCATACGACTCACGCAATATTATTCTCACCCACACACAGAGAATTCACACACTAACCACGCTCTTTCAAGAATAATTTTTCGCCTATTTTGTGAAACAAAAGATTTGTTTTAAAGAAGCCTTGCAAAAAAACAGGGCTTTTAACAACAACAACAACAAAATTATATTTGTATAGTGCCTTTCACGTCAGGAGGCACTAGACACGTTAGTACGTCAGACCCGAGCTAAGGACGGGGGGGGAACGGGGGGAAGGAAAGAGTGTACACCGATAGGACCATCGAAGAGGAGTGTCTTGAGGCGAGACTTGAAGGAGACCATGGAGGGTGCGAAGAGGAGGCACTTCGGGATGGAGTCCCAGAGGTTGGGGGCAGAGTGACTGAAGGCTCGCCCGCCAATGGTTGAGCGGGTGGGTCGGGGACATGGAGCAGGCCAGAGTAGGCTGAGCGGAGGGGGCAGGCAGGTTAGTAAGGGGATAGGTGGTCACAGATGTCAGGTGCAGCAAGATTGTGGATGGCTTTATATGTGAGGATCTTGAATTGGATCCTCTGAGTGATGGGGAGCCAATGGAGTCGGGCAAGGATGGGGGAGATGGGGGTCACAAAGTTTGGAATGGTAGAGGACACGGGCTGCAGAGTTTTGGATTAACTGCAGCCTGTTGAGGGAGGAATTGGGGAGGCCGACCACAAGGCATTCTAAATGTCTGTAATATTGTTCATTGCCATAAACAAACTATTATTATATATATATATATTTTTAATCGTAATAGTAATAGTCACTAACCCATGTCCTGCAAATCTTGTCTCATAGATTTTAGTTCTGGAAATCAGAATTGATATACCTTTTTTTTAAATTCAAAATTATAATCTTGACTTTCAATAGAGGAATGAGATGAGAGAAAGAGAACAAGACAGAGAGAGAATGGCAGAATATAATACTGTACTAAGAAATAACAAATCTTTGCATTTGTAATAGCGCCTATTATCACATCTTCGAGGCATCTCAAAGCGCTTTACAGGATATACTATCAAGTGGAGTGACTGCATATTTGTGGGCGAAACATATAAATAGATGTAACTATAAATGTACGGCACCTGCGTCTTTCAAAATAATTGTGTTCTCTATTCACGAAAACAAACGTGATGAGTTGAACAATCCAAACACATCCCTTGTCTAGTAATATAATAATACAAGTTATAAAAAAAATTGTTATTAATTGGAACACCAATTAACAAAAACAATAATGAAATGCAAAACAATAAAAATTCTAACAATATTATAATAGCAATAATAACTATACCAATGAAACATTAATAGAAATAACAGAATAATAGTGATAAGTATTATTATTGTTGTAACATTGAATGTTACCTAATTTTTGCAATCTTTGTTGACATTTGTTGTGTGCTAGACATTGAAATAGAGATGCAATATATTAAATTTGTTCAAACGCTAATCGAACAACCGTAACGTAAACATCATCAACATAATAATAATAGTAATAATAATCCTTGCATTTAATATCACGTCTTCAAGATGTCTCAAATTGCTTCACCAGCATATACTGTCAAGTGAATTGGCTGTATATTTTGTGGGCGAAATGCAGCAGCCAATTACACACAGCTGTGTCTTGGGTTGAGTGACCAAATTATTTTTATATTTATTTTGAAGGCGTTATTATCCCTGGAAAGCGATCTGCCAATCGACTAACAATCGGGTTCCTACTCACAGCTAGTAAGGAAACTTGCCTAAGGTTTCACCCTGACCCACCCAGGAAGCAAACCCAGGTCCTCTCGCTTGCTCTAATCACTGAGCTACAGGACTCCACATCTTTGTGGGATATCTTTGTAATTGATTGATAATTTTTCTGTCAAAGGAATCACAGTGACTGCAATCATAAGATTATTATTTTAGACAGAAATAGATGCAGGCAGGTAGAGGATCACAGAGAGAGACAAGACAGATATGCAGGCAGAAGAGCAAAGAGAAATTAAATAACGTTCATTACAAAATAGCAGCTGAAAATGCAAGGATTATTGAGATTGACCAGGTCAAGGAGTCTGGCAAAATAATTGATATATTCTTTGGAACCACCTCAAGACCCTCCTCTTCGACAGTCCCATCGGTCACCCCTTTCCCTAAACCCTCCCCGTCTCCAATCCGAGCTTGGGTGTGGAACAATGATTGTCCAGCGCCTTGGGACGTCCTCCTGACGTGAAAGGCGCTATACAAGTGTAATTTTGTTGTTTTTTGACAATATTTTAGTGAAGATATTAATTAGAATTAAACTCTCTTTTTTCAAAAAAAATCACACCTGCTTTCAAGTCTGCAGACTTCTTTTCTGTTGGGTTAAGAATGATATTGTACATTACAAGGACGAAACATGGCAGTCAATTGCACGTGGTCTTGGATTAAGCGATTTTCTTTTTAAAAGGATTATTATCCCCAGAAAAAAGATCTGCCAATCGACCAATAACTGGGTTCATATTTACTGCTAGGTAAACAGAGGTGTGTGCGTGTGTGTGGAGTAAGGAAACTTGCCCAACCTTTTGCCCTGAAGTTCCTCAGTAGTTGAACTCTAGCTTACGAGGCGAGTGCTTTAATCACTGAGCTACAGGACTCCACAATTTTGTTTGATTGATAAATTGTAAACATTTACTTTGGATTTCTAATAATATTTCTTACTATTATTTGGTTAATATTGACTAAAACATAATCCTTACAATCTTACCTTGGTACTGTAGATTTTGTTTGCAACTGTTGTACTCTGAGAGTGGGAGGAGGGGAAACATTTGACTTACGTACAAGATAAAATACATATTAACATTTAAATGGCTCCTTAAGTTACGTGACCAGGTTGCATACATTTGGTATCTATTCCCTCGAGTTTAGAAGGTTGAGGGTTGATCTAATTGAGATATTTTAATATAATAAAGGGATTTAATAGCTAGAGAATAGCGAGAGAATATTCACAAATACACAGTCAATTCACTTTATAGTATATTCTGCAAAGTGCTTTGAGATGTCTAGAGGACACAAAATGTGCTGTATCAAATGCAAGGATTATTATTATTATAGAGAGATTATTTCCTCTGGTGGGTGAGGGGAATCCAGAACAATGGGACTTAAAATCAATTTAAGATTAGAGCTAGGCAAATCAGGAGTGGAATCAGGAGGCAGTTTTTTGCCCAAAGAATCGTGGAAATCCCAAACTCTCTCACTCCCCTATGGATTGACGTCTTGAAGACTGAGGTGGATAGATGTTTGTTTTACTCAGAGTATGAAGGAATACAGGGCAAAGGTGGGTAATTGGAGCTGAGGTACAGATCAGCCCTGATCTCAAAGAATAGTGGAAGAGGCGGTAAAGAGATTTGCACGAATGTTTGGATGGGTGTTGTGTGTCAGGGAAAAAAACCTCACCAATTTCGTAATCCATTATCTTTGTTCCTGTGAAGATATTTGAGAGAAGGTAATCTTTACTGGGATTCCTGCAGCTCACTGGTTAGAGCACTCGAGCGAGAGGATCTGGGTTTGATTCCCAAGCGGGTCAGGGAGAAACTTTGGCCAAGTTGCCTTACTCTAAACTCACACGTACGCCTATTTACTTAGCAGCAAGTAGGAACCCAGCTGTTAGTCGATTGGTGGATCGTTTTCCGTGGGTAATAATGAATCAGAAAAAATAAGAAGAATTTGGTTACTCAATCTATGACTATTTGTGGGACAGTGATGTGCGCAAATAAGTGGCTGCCGTATTTTGCCCAGAAAATATCCGGTCACTGCAGTATAGTTTGTGAAGCACTTTGAGACGTCTCCACAATGCGATAAGGTGCTATAAATCGACTGAAAGGATTATTATTATATTTACACAGCGCCTTTCAGGTCGGGAGGATGTCCCGAGGAGCTGGACAGTCAAGGATTTTGACCCGAGCTGGGGTTTAGGATCAGTCAGGGTGGAGGGCAAGGAGGGTGTGGGTAGGAGAGTGGCCGAAGGCGCAGTTAGTCGAAAAGGAGGGTCTTGAGATGGGTCCTGAAGGAGGCATGGGACGGGGGCGAGGCAAAAGGGAATATGGAATGGGAGTTCCAGAGGGTGGGGGCAGAGAGGCTGAAACCCCGTCTGCTAATGGTGGGGCGGACAAGACAGCGGACGTGAAGCAGATGGGGTGGTGGGGGAAGAGATGGGGTCAAAAGAGTCTATGTATACCTCTTTGCAAATTGTTCAGTTTTGTTTCTGTTGTTGGGAGTTGAATTTCATACAGATTTAAATCTTGAGTGTAGACTGAATTCAACTTTAACTAAAAAATCTCCCGTGGCGCTGTCGGGAAAAGTGAAGGGGGTTTCTCTCTCTTTTGTCAACAATCCTTGGTTAACAATCCCCCAAATAAATTTGATTACTCGCTCCATGACTGAATGTGGGACACTGCTGCGTGCAATTGGCTGCCACGTATCAGCCACAAAATATTTACAGTGTATCCTGGGAAGCATTTTGAGAAATCTTTACGCGGTGATGGGGCACAATATTGTCTTAAGAGAGTTGGGCACTTTACAAATATAATAATCCGTTGATGTTATTGTACATGAAACAAAAGAATTGTTATTATGATTATTTTAATTTTGTTAAAAATGACCAATAGTGAAATCAAAGACTCACAAAGTGTCCCCAATTTAAGCAATCTGGGACTGTTATATAAAGGCAAGATGTTGTTTCTGTTGACTTTACTAACCCAACTCTGCATCACGTTGACTGAGTCGAAATACCTCTATATTGAAACACAAACACAAACAAATACAATTGTTTCTTCTTTTTAAAATCGCAGAAAGTGTCCTATTGATAATATAATAATACAATAACAACAACAAAATTGCATTTTTAGAGCGCCTTTCGCGTCAGGAGGACATCCCTTGTGGCTGATACAGTGCCTTATCACGTCTTTGGGACGTCTCAAAGAGCTTTGTAGGATATACTGTAAAGTGAATTGACTGTGTGTTTTGAGGGTGGAACATGGCAGCCAATTGCACACATCAGTGTCCCACAAACAGTCGTGTATTGAGTGACTAAATCATTATTTTTTAAAGAGAATTATTACCACCCAAAAAGTGATCCGCCAATCGACTAACAACAGGTTCCTATTAAAATGCTAGGTAAACAGAAGTGTGGAGTAAGGAAACTTCCCTAACGTTTCACCCTGCCAGGAATTGAATCCATATCCTCTCATCTGCAAGGTGAGTTCTCTCACCACTAAACTAGAGAACATCAGAGATTATTGAGATCTTGAAGGAGTGTACGAGAGAAAGAGAGTGAGGGAAATGCAAAGATTGAGTGAGAAAGACTGAGATAGAAGGAGTCAGAGAAAGTGGAGGTTAAAGAGAGAGTGTTTACCTCCCTCTGCATAGGAACGTCCTGCATCTATTAAGCAAATAATAATATTAATAATGATAATAATGCCTGCATTTGATATTGCATCTAATTGTGTCTTCGAGGTGTTTCAAAGCGTTTCACGGAATATATACCGAACTGAATTGACTTTTCTTTTTATAGGCAAATGAACAATGTGTAAACTATAAGAAAACGGGACAAAATAATCATTACATAATAATAAATATTGGTGAGTTGGTTGTGGGGCCTTATCGTATCTCAAAGCCCTTCATTTTTCACCATAAAGTGTAGTGAATGTGCATTTTTGAGCACTACAAACAGCCATGAAGGCAAGCGGGCGATTTTATCCAGGGTGTTGTTGGCCAAGTCAGCAGGAGAGAGAGAGAGAGAGAGAGAGAGAGAGAGAGAGAAAAACTCCCTTCTCCTTCCCCGACTGCTGGAGATCTCTAAAATCTGCCCAGAACAAGGCCAAATGGAGAGGGATTGAGTGAGTGAGGTTTAACAAGTGGAGCTCTCTCTCCCTCCTTCCAGCGCTGTGCTAGAGCATCATCTTAAAGACGATATAAGTTAAGACATTTTGAACTTACTGTCCGCTTGTAGGTACATGTTACAAGTTTCCAGATCTGCTTCGAAACAAAATTCGTTGTTATTATTCTGGCAGTAAGAAGGAACCCGGTTGTTAAGTCGATTGACGGATCGTTTTGCTGGGGAGAATAATCCTTTCAAAAAATAATAACAACTTGGTCACTCAATCCACGACTGTTTGTGGTACGTGCTGTGAGCAATTGGATGCCGCATTTTACCAACAAAACATAGTCACTACACTTTACAGTAAATCCTGTGACGCGCTTTGAGACTTCTCGAAGACGTGATAAAGCGCTGTATCAAATACAAGGATTATTATCATTACATTCATAATTTGATTATTTTTCCTACGAATTGTGTAGTTTGAAAGACAGTTGATTGGGAAACAGAAGGGAGTTTCTATCTCTCTCTCTCTCCTGGCAGATCATCCCCTAGATAATATTGCTTGCTCACTCGCTGTACGATTGTTTGCAGGGACGTCACTGTGCATCACGGTGGCTCCCCGTGAAACACACAGTCACTAAACTACACGGTGAAAAATTCCACGTGATAAGGTTTGCGTGTGTAAATGTGAATTTATTCTGATGAGAAGGAGAGACATTTTACCTTTTTCCTTTTCCCTTAAACGTTTATCTGTTGATGAGAGAATGAGAAGAAACTTATTCATAATATGATTAATCCTTGAATTTGATACAGTGCCTTATCACGTCTTCAAGACATCTCAAAGCGCTTCACAGGATATACTATAAAGTGTAGTGACAGTACATTTTGTGGGAGAAACATAGCAGCCAATTGCGCACAGCAGTGTCCCACAAACAGTTGTGGAATGAGTAACCACATTACTATTTTTTTTAATTTATTTTTGTTTTTGAAGGTATTTTTACTCCCGGAAAAATGATTCACCAATCAACAATTTTCCTGCTGCTGTATAAATAATAATAATCCTTGCAATTTTATATAGCGCTTTTCACATCTTTCTAGACATCTTTAAGACGTCTCAAAATGCTTCACAGAATATACTGTAAAAAGTGAATTGACTGTATATTTGTGGGCGAAATGCTGCAGCATATTGTGCACAGCAGTGTCCCACAAATAGTCGTGGATTGAAATGACCAATTTATTATAGTGCTTTTTGAGGGATTATTATTAGGCATGGAAACTTGTCTGAGGTTTTACCCTGCCTGGAATTGAACCCTGGTCTCTTGCTTGTAAGGCTCTAACCACTTAGCTACTGGACTCCACAAATCAGTGGTGAGTTCATACTGAGAGTACTGTCTACAGTTCTGGTTACCATAGAATGGATATTGGAGAAATCGAAAAGATACAGAGGAGGTCAACCAAAATGTTTGAGGGAATGGAGGGACTGGACTATGTGGAGGAACTAGGTAAATTGGGCATGTTCATGGTGGAAAAGAGAAGATTGAGAGGCGACATGATTGCTGCCTTCAAGATTCTGAAAGGCATAGACAATATAGACCAGGACAGGCAGTTTCAACTCATCCAGAATAGTAAAACCAGAGGACACGGCCTGCAATTGAAGGGGCAAAATTGAGAACAAATCTACGCAAACAGTATTGCAATGAATGAATAGTGAGCCTGTGGAACAGGCTCCCGAGGAAGATGGTTAGAGCAGGAAGTGTTGATCCTTTGAAACACAGATTAGATTGTTTTCTTTTATGAAATAACATTATGGGGTATATTACACACAGGTAGTATGTGCATGCAACCGCCAGAAAGGTGGAAGGTGAACTAGACCACTAAGCCACAGGCCTAAACATAATAACAATACTATCAGTAAATGAATACATATATTGATTTATTCTTACCTTTATTAACCAAAAGATCTTTCAAGTTCTCAATTTCTGGGGGGAGATAAATGTTTTTTGAGTTGAATCATTTCTCTCTCAAATTATTTTAATGTAGGCACATTGCATAGGGATGTAATGTGTAAACCACAATAGTAAAAATTGGTCATTTCAATCCACAATTGTTTGTGGGTCACTGCTGTGCGCAATTGGCTGCCACGTTTCGCCCACAAATATACAGTTAATTCACTTCACAGTATATTCTGTGAAGCGCTTTGAGACGGCGATAAGATGTGAAAAGCGCTATATCAAATGCAAGGATTCTTCTTATTATTATTTCAAGATCCTCGTCCTTTCCTTTTCAATCCCTCCGCTATCTCTTTCAGTCTCTCTGCTCCCTCCCTCCCACCAGCAGTCTAGAGACCTGCAGCTCACTGGTTCCTTCCTCCATGCACACAGCTATAGCAATAAGAAGGAACCCAGTTATTATTTGATTGGCGAATCGCTTTTCCTGGTATAAAACTCCCATCATAGAGAATAATAATATTTTGCTCACTCAAGCCACAACTGTTTGTGGGACACTGCTGTGCGCAATTGGTTGACGTGTTTCGCTCAAATAATATACAGTCACTACACTTGCTAAGAGTTTCCTGTGAAGGGGTTTGAGTTGTCCCAAAGACATGATAAGGCGCTGTATCAAATGCAAGTACAGTCTTATTATTAATTTTGTAAGTTGAGTTTTCATCTGCACCACCTTATCACACGTTCCGAAGCACGCTTACCTTTCTCGTTTTGCCAGCTGGTTTGATCTGCCGAGCATACTTGGAGGTCATTACATACAAATAATCAGAATAAACCTCTCAATTGACATGGCGCCGACAATGGGGTGCCCTCTCTTTCTCTCCCCTCAGCCCTGCACTGGAGCGTAAGCCATACAGTCTTCTGGTAAACATATGCCAACAACAGCAACCACTTGGATATATACTTCGCTCTCCACGCCAGACGGAGTCTCAGAGACCTTCCCAATAACAGATCCCGCGGCCGAGCCAGGGGGGAGGGTGATAAAGGTGACTAAAAGCACGGTCGAAAAGAAAGACGCAACCTGAAAATGGGAAAAGAGGGGGTGAGGCAAAGGGAGTGAGGAAGGGAATTCCAACGCCTCAAGGTGTAGTGGCTGAAGGCACGGTCGCTGAGGTGGAGCGGAGGATTCGAAGGAGGCCAGACGCGGTAGAGCAAAGGCTACGGATGCTGTTGTGAGAAGAGAGGACATCAGAGAGGTAGGTGGGGGTGCAGAGTGGTGGGGGGATTTGAAGACAAGAGTGAGGATCTTGAAATGATCCACTCCGAGACAGAGAGCCCGTGAAGTCTGGCATATGTTTACGAAAATATGAAGTGATTCCTTACCAGTAGTTTTACATATCTGTTTTAATTCTGTGGGTGTTAATAATAATAATAATCCTTGTATTTGATATAGTGCCATATCATGCCTTCTTGATGTCCCAAAACGCTTCACAGAATATACTGTCCTGTAAAGTGAATTGGCTGTACAGTTGGTGGGCAAAACGCAGCAGGCAACTGAACACAGCTGTGTCCCACAAACAATCTTGGATTAAAGATAATGACCAAATTATTACTTTTAATGCATTATTACCCCTGGAAAAGTGGTCCACCAATCAGCTAACAACCAGGGTCTTACTTATTGCTAGGCAACCAGTGCCATGTGGAGTGATGGCCCAAAATTTAGCTCTGCCAGGTCCTCTGGCTTGCGAGGCAAGTGTTCTAATCACTCAGCTGCTGGACTCCAGTATTGTGTGTATGGTTAGGTGTGCAAATGGGAAAAGAATTGTGTCTTCTGATCGGTAAATGATTATGTGTGAATTCCAATCCCTCTACCTTGCCTCCTCCCCACCCACCCACATCCCTCCCTCCAATCCCGCCTAAAGACATTTCTTTTTGATCCTGCATAGGGTCACCTCCGCACCCCACTCCCATCCCCTGGGCTTCGGCTCAGACTCGGGACGCTACACTGCTTGAAGGGCGCCATATCAGAACAACAACAAAATTACATTCGCGCAGCGCCTTTCATGTCAGAAGGATGTCCCGAGGCGCTGAAAATGCAAGTTATTGATTTATTTACGATAATAATTCACTTCTTTCAAAAATATAATTGACCGATTTACCGTCAACCTTCTCTGCGAGTTGAATCTCTGTTTTGAAAATATATTAACATTGGATTTTCATATCAGTATATTCAGTACAATATAAAATCACATTTGTAAAGTGCCTTTACGGTAGGGATCAGGGAGGGGTGGAGGGTTGGTCAAAGAGGAGTGTATGGATGTGTGCCTTGAAGGAGGCAAGGAAGGGAGTGAGGCGATGGGAATGTGGGTTAGAGTTCTGGAGAGTGTGGGCAGAGAGGCTGAAATCCTGACTGCCAATGGTGGGGCAGACCAGGCAGGGGATATAGAGAGCTGGAGGCTGCTCGGGGGAGGGAGCGGACAGGTTGATAAGGTTAATAGGTCAGAGGATAGGAGGGGGCAAAGCCGTGAAGAGCCTTGAAGGTGAGGACGAGAATTTTGAACTCGATCTTCTGAGGGATGCAGAGCCGGTGGAACAAGGCATGAGTTGATGGGGTCATGGATCCTGGTGCAGGAGAGGAAATGAGCTGCAGAGTTTGGGGAGGGAAGAGTTGGGAAAGACAACAAGTAAGGCATTGGCATAGTCAAGTCTGGTTGCAATGAAGGCATGCACATTGGCCTTTCCAACTCTTCCATCCATGGCCTTGCGCCTTCCTACCTCTCCAACCTGCTGATTCCCTACCAACCTGCCCACACCGGCCAAGGACAGAGCCCTGAGGAACACCACACAAGATGGTGTGGGGGTTAGAGGAGAAGCCGTTTGTGACCATGAACTGGGGTTTGTGTGAGAGATAGGATCTGAACCATTCAAGAACAGAACCATGACGTTTGAGTGGAGGAGAGGCGGTGAAGGAGGTCAACTGTATCAAAGGCAGCAGAGAATTCAAAGGCAGTACAAATGCCATTTCTCACCTTGACCAGGACTGGAGGGGAGATTTTGTAGCGCGATGCAGCAGGGATGGTGGCATAGGAATGTGTCAGATGGGAGGAGGTGGTGAGAGGATTGGCAGGGAGGGTGGGAATGTGGATGAGGGGCGAGAGGTAGCTCCCGGCTACATATATATCAAATTTGATACGGCGCCCTGACACCTCTTCGAGCCATCTCAAAGTGCTTCATAGGACATAGTGCAAAGTGATTTGACTGTACGTATATTTTGTGGAGGAAACATGGCAGCATCACCAACATCATCTGTAGTCCTGTAGCTCAACATTTAGGTAGAGTACTCGCCTACCAAGAGAGAGGACCTGGGTTTGATTCCCGGCCAGGTCAGGGCAAAATGTTGGTCAAGTTTCCTTACTCCACATGTACGAATACCTCGGTTTACTTAGCAATAAGTAGGAAACTGGTTGTTTGTCAATTGGCAGGTATAGGTATTAGAACACTTCATACTACCACCAATAATAATTTAGTCACTCAATCCACGACATTGCTATGCGCAATTGTCTGCTGCATTTCACCCCAAAATACAGTGAATTCAGTTTACAGTATATGCTTGAAGACATGATAAGGTGCTAGATCAAATGCAAGGATTATTATTATTATTATTAATATTATCATGATCAACTCACCCAAATCCTTGACTGTCATTCTCAGGGACTTGAGTTCTGGTAAGAGAATATATACATTTATATATTTCTTCTGGATCAAGTTGAATTTTTTTTTATCAAGAAGTTTAAAGAAAAACACATTTCTTACCTGTGTCAGTCGCGTTAACGTTTTTCTCTGTTAATTGGAAAATACATGAATAATAATAATTCCATATTTCTTGCAGCACCTTTCATGTTGGGAGGACATCCCAAAACGCTTTGCGGGATTTTCCACCATGAAATGTAGTGAATGTGTGTTTTGTTTCATCTGCACAGTCTTTGAGATGTCTCAAAGCACTTCACAGGAAATCTGACCTGCCCGGGAATCGAACCCAGATCCTCTCGCTAGTGAAACGAGAGATCTAACCACTGAGCCACAGGACTTGTTTGTATGATGTGCTCATTCCTACCGGCTGCCTGCAATTTTCTGTTGACATCCTGAAGTTCTATAAAGGAAGCCAAACTCCGCCATTCAACACGTTACCTCTCACAATGTTTAATGTGTTTCATATGGTGGGGAGTGGGGGGGTGTGAACATAGGAACATCTTAACAGGAGTAGGCCATTCAGCCTGTTGCAGCATTTAATTAGATCATGGCTAATTTGTACCTCAACTAATCTTTTCAATTCCAATTTGCCGCTTTCTCCCCATATCCCTTCAGACCCTGACCTACCACAAATCTATCAGCCTCAATCTTGAAGGTGTGGATGGATCCAACATCCGTGGCCTTTCGTGGAAGAGAATTCCAGATTTCTGTCTTTGTCCCTGTGTTTTGGGATTCCCCCCAGAGGGAATAGCTTCTCTGTATCAACCCTATCAAATCATCCCTCATCCTAAACTCAAGGGATTACAACACAAGTTTACACAGCCTTTCCTTGTAACTTAACCCTTTTAGGCCTAGTAACATTCTGGTGAACCTGCGCTGCACCCCCTCCAGGGCCAATATATCTTTCCTGAGGTGCCTTGTCCAATACTGAACGCAGTCTCCAGGTGGGGTCTGACTAACTCTCTACGCAGCTGAAGCATCATTTCTTCCCTTTTGTAGTCCAGGCTTCTCGAGATAAAGGTCAACATTCCATTCGCCTTTTTGATTACTAGCTCAACTGTCTTCAAGTTGATGTGCATTTTCTCTCTCTCAGAGGCAAGAGAGAGAACGACTGACAATAAAGAATAATTCTTGCATTTGATATAGAGCTTTATCACTCTGCTGTCTCAAAGAGCTTCACAACGTATACTGTAAAATTAATTGTATATTTTGTGGGCGCAACACAGCAGCCAATTGTGCACAGCAATGTCCTACAAACAGTAATGAATTGAGTAACCCAATTTTTTTTGAAGGGATTATTACTCCCCCAAAAAGCAAACCCAGGTTCCCCCGAGTGCTCTAACAGCTGAGCTACAGAAATGATAAAAAAATGTTTTACCTGTGGTACACTGAAGTAACGTATCATCTGTTGGGATGGGTCAACATTAAGGATGAAAGTACTGTACCATCAAAGCCAACAACATCAGCATCACCAAAAATATCCAAAAGATCAACATTAGTTTCAATTGTCAATGAGCAAAATAAAATCCTTCTGTTGGCATTACCATTGCCTTTTAAAATGGTTGTGCAATCCTTTATTTCTTTAAAAGAATATATATTTTAGGACATGTAAACATGGAATTTTTTTTAAAATCGAGATCTCATTAAATTTTTTTTGTTAAATTGTCTCAAATTTGATTTTTAGTGAAATGTTTCCACTGTACCTAGATCTTTTTGTTTTGCACGTACATCTGAGCAGCAAATAATAAAATACAAGTAATCAATATCAACATAATTAAGTCCTGGAGCTCAGTGGTTAGAGCACTCATCTGTTTACCTGGCAATAAATCGGAACCAGGTTGTTAGTTGATCAGTGGATCGCATTTACGGGGATATAACATAATAAATTGGTCACTCAATCCACGACTGTTTGTGGGATGCTGCTGTGCACAATTGGTTGCCGCTTTTGCTCTAAAATAGTCAATACACCTTACAGTACATGCTGTGAAGTGCTTTGAGACATCTCGATGACGTGGTAAGGCATTATATCAAATGCAAGGATGATTATTATTACTCTGACCCAGCAAATAACTATCCACCTCAGTCTCAAAGACGTGAATGGATCCAGCCATAATCCACAGTCTATTGTAGGCGGAAGTGTTCCAGATTCCCACAGCCCCTTGGGTGAAAAACATCCTCCTCTCTCTAATTTTAAGATGATGCCTATATTGTTCAGGATTCTCACCCACCAGTGGAAAAAGTTTCTCTGTAGCTAGCCTATCGAATCCCTTTAATATTTTGAAAACCGCGCCACAAATTATAGTCAATTCACTTGATAGTATACACTGTGGTGCACTTTGACACATGTTGAAAATGAAGATTATTTCCCTAATAATTATTATCCTAATCCCTTACAGTTAAACGCCTTGGGACATGAAAGGTGCTTTACAAAATAAATGTTGTACTTTGTATGGTATTATTATTCTCACTGACCATCAGTTGGGCACTTTGTATTATATTCTGTGGCAAAAGAAAATCAATGATAAATTCAAGGTTAGAAACAAATAATATCAAATGTTAATAATGTATGTGTATGTTATTGTGTCATCCATGAAGATTATTATTATTATTATGTATTATTTTGCAAGAATGTTCCATGTATTACCATTCTGTTTGAGAAACAATTTGCTTTCTGTGATACAGAGAAGGAAACAAGAATCGAAACAATTTAAATTAAACATTTAAATACGAGTAGTGATTGCACAAGATGTAATATTATATGTGGAGTCCTGTAGCTTAGTGGTTAGAGCACTCGCAGGCGAGTGGACCTGGCTTCAATTCTCAGATGGGTCAGGGCGAAACATTGGGCGAGTTTCCTTTCCCTCCCTCCCTCCCTCCCACCCACCCACCCACCTGTTTACCTAGCAGCATGCAGGAAGATTGTTAGTCGATTGGTGGATCACTTTTCTGTGATCCCGTTTCTGTGATCTGTGATCGTTTTCTACTGCCCCCCCACCCCACCACAAAAAAAATTGGCCATTCAATCCACGATTGTTTGTGGGACACTGCTGTGCGCAATGGGCTGTCAGGTTTTGCCCACAAAATATACCATCAATTCACTTTACAATGGTTTCTGTGAAGAGCTTTGACACGTCTCAAAGATATCAAAGGAAAGGATTATATTATTATCATAAAAAATGATATATAATTGATAATTTGCCTGTGACTTTCAACTTCTCTGCATAATAGAGGATCACTGGAAAGGAAACAAATATGTGTAATTCTCTCTACCCCACAAACAAAAATCTTACCCCCTACCCCCATGCACTAATTTGCACTCCTCCATCTCCCTCCCACTTTCCCTCCTTTCCCACCCTCTCCCTCCCTCAATTCCTATCCCTCCCTAATCCGCTTTCCTTCCTTTCCTCTCTTACTCCCTCATTCTTCTCTCTCCCCACTCATCCTCTCTCTCACTCACTCCTCTCTCCCTTGTACCCCGCCAAACACCTCTCTCTCCCTCCTTCTCTCTCCCTCCTTCTCTCTCCCTCCCACTCCTTCCCTCCCTCCGCTATAGGCTGCCATGTTTTCGGCCACTAAGCTCTGATGCTCTATTAATTCCTGTCTCGGCCACCTCCTCTTTCCCCCTCTTCAGGTCCCACTTGAAGAATTTCCTGCTTGAACCCACATAGCCCCACCCACACCCCAACCAACACACAGATGCATATACACAGACATACAACAACAACAAAACTACATTTATAGAGGATTACATTAATGAATGGCCTTGAAGGTGAGGACGAGGATCTTGAATTCGATCACTACTGTTATTATATATTAAGTTTATTGGAACTTCTCTAATGTATTATCAATCACACACGAACGTACGCACACGAACACACACACGAATGCCCACACAAACAAATACTGACGTCGATTTTTTTCCCTTATGGTTTCATCTGTTGAGAATGAGGATAAAATCCAGTGGTTAATAAGATTCAATTCTTATCACATCAGGAGCAAGGACATCTCATAACACTTTGCCGTTTAGTGAAGTGTAGTGACTGTGACACAAGCGAGAGATTTTATCTACAGGGATCGTTGGCCAGGGCACATTCACTCCCACATATTATTATAACACTGTGATCACTCAATCCACGACTGTTTGTGGGAGACTGCTGTGTGCATTTGCCTGCTACGCTTGGCCCACAAAATATACAATATATCCACTTTACAATATATTCTGGAAATAGAGGGCTTGGAGACATGATAAAGCGTTATACCAAATACAATAATTATTATTATTTTAAACACGCTTTCTCAGTCACTTTCACACTCTTACTCTCACACACATTCATAAATTCTTTTTTTCTCACATTCTCTCCCACTCTTAATCTCTCACTTACTCTTTCCCTTTCATACGTTCTCTCTCACATGCATACTCTTGCCCTGCTCTCAAAATCTTTCGCGCTCTCTCTCACTCTTTCTTTCTTACTTGGTTTCTTACTCACTCTCTCTTTCTCACCCCCTCACACTTTTTCTATCACAGTCTCTCACACGCACACTCTCACACTTACTCCCTCAATGCTTCACTCACATACCCTCCAATGTGCTCTCGCTCTCACCTCTCTGTTGCATATTTTCCTGACAGCTCCTCGCTTCTGAAAACAAAGAAAAATAAAGTATTCCAAATGTCACTTTTTTTCTAACTAAGATGCCTTTACCTCCATTTTCCACCTCCCAAAGTCTCTCTCTCTCTCTCTCTATCTTATTCTCTCACACACTGCCACTCTCACCCGCTCTCTCTCTCTCCCGCAAACACCCATCACCTTTACTGCTGAAATACGATGTTGGTAATAATAATAATCTTTGCATTTGATATAGTGCCTTATCACATCTTCGAGACGTCTCAAAGCACTTAGCAAAATAAGTGATTGTCTGTGAGTATTATGGGTGAAGCATGTCACACAATTGCACATGGCAAGGTCCTACAAACAGCTGTGGATTGGGTGACCAAATTATTATAATTTTTTCAGCACGGATTATTACCACCAGAAAAGCGACTTGCCAATCAACCATCAAGTGGGCTCACACTCACTGGTAAACATCGGCACGTGTGTAGAATAAGGAAACTTGCCCAACATTTCGCCCTGACCTGACCCGCCCGGGAATGAAACTCAGGGTCCTCTCGCTTGCGAGGCAAGAGCTCTAACCACTGAGCTACAGGACTCCACAATGTTGATGATGACGTTGATTTTGTTGGAAACAACAGCAACAAAACAGATCAGGAGGACAGATACCAGGAAGTGTTTTGTTACCAAGAATGTGTGTGTGCGCGAGTGTGGGTGGGTGGGGATTAACGAGAGGAATAGGATTACCCGAAGGGAGGGAGGGGTTCTGGAGGCGATTAGATCGGACGCAGGGAGGGAGAGATTGAGAGAGAGAAGGTGTGGTGGGAGGGGGTGAAGGGGCTCTATAAACACTTAAAACATTTGATCTTTAAATGTTATACCGGCTTCTGAAATTGAACAATCGACTTCTGGAATGCGAATAATTCAAGTGATAATAATTTTTGCATATGATACAAGGCCTTATCACGTCTAACTAATAAGCTCTTACTTATTGTTTTAAATATTATTATTAGCGTTTATGGGGGGAAGAAACAACAACAATAAAATGACATTTGTTTAGCGCCTTTCATGTCAGGAGGACGTCCCAATGCGCTGGATAAAAACGTGTACCTTTCACTTTGGGTTCTTCTGTTGATTTGAACAGTTACCAAGATTTGTGAAAACTTCATTACACTTACATTTGTTTAGCGCCTTTGATGTCGGAGGATGTCCAAATGCGCTGAATAAAAACGTGTACCTGTGCCCGGATTGTCTGTTGATTTGAAAAGTTAAAAATATTTGTGAACACTTCCTGAAACAGGATGTTGATCGGTAATCAGAACAAGAAGAATAATACTGTCACTGGACACAGCACCTTATCGCATCAGGAGAGAGCGAGGTGATCTTAAAGCGCTTTGCGGGGTTTTCCACCATGAAGTGTAGTGACTATGCGTTTCATTTTGCGCACAGCAACGTCCCTGCAAATAGCAATTTCATGTGTTGGATGCAAGAGAGAAGAGAAGGGAGTTTGTCTCTCTGTATATTCTAGTTGACAATACCCCAGATAAAATTGCTTGCTCGTTTCTTGGCTCTTTGTGATGTGGTCGATGTGTGTAAAATGAAACACAGTCACTGCACTTCATGGTGAAACTGGGCAGCCAATTGCACACAGCAACGTCCCACATACAGTCACGGATAGAATTATCAATTTATTAGATAAGCAATAATTATGAAACAAAACCTCGTGTAAATAACTTTCTTACCAAGGTTTCGCAGGCGTCGGTTTAAGATTTTCAATTCTGAAAATAAAAATACCCGAGCTTTTAAAAATATATATTTATTATTGCTTTGCTCGCTTCCCCTCCCTATTTTATAAAATTCTGATCACCCAACATGGGGAAACGTAAAGGTACTTTTATGCTTTACCTGCCTCGCGATCACGCTCGGATACACCTGTATAAAAAATCAATAATTATTTAACAACAACAACAACAAAATTACATTTATAGAGCGCCTTTCACATTGGGAGGACGTCCCAAGGCGCTGAACAATCAGGTCAGGACTCGAGCGGGGGGAGAGGGTCGGGGGAAGGAGAGTAGGAGAGGGGAAGAATTAGGAGGGGGGCAGAAGGCACGGTCGAAGAGGAAGGTCTTGGAGGGAAAGAGGAGGTGAGGCGGAGGGGCTGTGGGATGGAGTTCCAGAGTGTGGGGGCAGAGAGGCTGAAAGCCTGGCCACCGATGGTTTGGCAGTTAGGGCGGGGGACGCAGAGCAGGCCAGAGTTTGCTGAGCGGAGGAGGCGGGCAGGTTGATAGGGAGACAGCAGGTCGCAGAGATAGGCGGAGGCAAGTCCGTGAATGGTCTTGAAGGTGAGGACGAGGACCTTGAATCCGATCCTCTGGGGGATGGGGAGCCAGTGGAGACGGGCGAGGGTGGGAGTGATGTGGGCGCGGAGCCTAGTATACGAGGAGAGTATACTAGGGCGCGGAAGAGTATACGAGCTGCAGAGTTCTGAATGTTCTGTAGCCTGTGAAGGGAGGAGCTGGGAAGGCCGACGAGGAGAGAGTTCCCATAGTCGAGCCTAGATGTGACGAAGGCCTGTATAAGTGTTTCGGCGGCATGGGGGTGAGCTAGTGGTGGAGTCTGGCAATATTGCGGAAGTTAACAATCAATAATAATAATAATCCTTGCATTCAATACAGCACCTCATCAAGCCTTTGAGATATTTCAAAATGCTGCATAGAATATACTGTAAAGTAAATTGACTATACATTTTGTGGGCGAAATGTGGCAGCTAACTACGGAAGGGAGTGTCCCACAAACAGTCGTGGATTGAATGACCAATTATTTTTGAGGGGGCTATTAGCAGAGCAATTGGAAAGCAATCCATCAATCAACTAGCAAGCTAGTTAAACAGATGCTTGTGGAGTAAGGAAACTTGCCCAACATTTCGCCGCAACCCGTCTGGAAATCAAACCCAGGTCTTCTCGCTTACGAGGCGTGTGCTTTAAAAGCATTGAGCTACAGGACTCCATATAATGACGTAAATACAGACACTCACCAGTTTTTGATCTTGTCTCTTCAAAATGACCGGCTGTCTCAAAGGAAACAACATTTTGGTGCATTAAAGGAAAGGCAAAGAGTTAATTTGGCTGATATTTGTCAGACCTACACACTCACAACCCACTCTCAGAATCCCTCCAACTCCCTCCCTCCTGTCGCTCGTCAAAGCACAACTCAGAAAATTGTACCTGTTTAACCTTACTTACCGTCATCTCAACTTCTCCCTCCTTCCCCTCTCATTACCGCATCTCATCGTTTACGCAGCCCCAACTACCTCACCACCCCCCCCCCCCCCCCCCCCCACAATCAATCCCCAACTGTTTGTAGGACATTGTTGTGTGCAATTGGCTGCCATGTTTCGCCACAAAATGACACGGTCACTCCTTTTGACAGTGGAACCTATGAAGTGCTTTGTGATATTTCGATGACAAGATGAGTTGTATCACATACAAGGATTATTATTATTCACACAGTGCTGGACACTTTGTCAAAGTGCTTTGCGGTGTGTGTGCATGCGTGCGAATGCACACAGTTTTTATGTGTTCATCCGTTCATTGAAATATCCTTCTGTAATTCAAAATGTGAGGCATGAAACATTCATATTTGTACAATTGGCACGTTACCAAGTCAGGATAATGTTGATGATGATAATAATAATCCTTGCATTTGATGTAGTGCTTTTCATGTCGTCTAGACGTCTCAAAGCGCTTCACAGAATGTACTGTATATTTGTCAATGTACAAAATGTATGACACCATCAACACCACCATTAACACGCAGCAAAACGCGGCAGCCAATTCAGCCATTTGTGGATTGAGTGACCAATTGATTATTTTTTGAGGGATTATTATCAGGTGTGTGGAATAAGCAAACTTGCCCAAGGTTTCGCCCTGACCTGCCAGGAAGTTAACCCAGATCTCTTGCTTGTAAATCAAGTGCTCTAATCACTGAGCTACAGGACTCCAACAAGCATGAGTTTATATAGTCAGTCAAAAAAAGGTTCCATAAGATTTCTATTGCGCAAGACTCCAGCACCTGTAATCACAAAACAGATAATCATCTTGCTTTTGGATTAGATCATAAAATGGCTTTGTGTCCATGGAATTAATCCTTCCAAACAACCATGGAACGTCTGGAAATCAGAAGATGCTGTGGTTGAATTTAGTGCAATGTGGCTGAAAGATTTGTGGTGTCATCCATTGTCCATTTTGATGGCATTTCTCATGTTCTGTTATGGTGCAATGTTTTATTAACAGGACTTTCACCAGAATTAAAATGACTGTAACTTCAATAAGCAGGAGAATGACTGCAAAATACCTATAATAAATTGGTCATCTCAATCCACGACTGTTTGCAATTAGCTGCCGCATTTCGCCCACAAACATAGTCAACTCACTTTACAGTATATTCTGTGAAGCGCCTTGAAACGTCTAAAAGACGTGAAAAGCGCTATATCAAATGCAAGGATTATTTTTATTATTATTATTCTTCACACAATCCTGGGGGCTTTGTGAAAGTGTTGTGTGACGTCCTCACTGGTGAAAGTGTGTGCATTGTGTGGTTGTGAGCGTGAATGCAAACAGTTTCTATCTGATATATTACCTTTCACCTGTTCAGCGACATGTCCTCCTGTAATCCAAATGTATGGCATGAAACATTCATATTTGTACAATTGGTACATTATTAAGTCAGGACAGTGTTGATGATGGTGTTGATGATATAAAAATAATAACAATCCTAAAGCGACATATCACATCTTTGAGACGTCTCAAAGCAGCATTTCACAAGATATACTGTGAAGTGATTGATTGTATATTCTGTGGGAAAAATTTGGCAGCTGTTTGGCACAGCAATGTCCCACAAACAGACGTGTAATGAGTGACCAAATTTATAATTATTATTTCTTATATTACCCCTGGAAGAACAATCCACCAATCGAAAAACAACTGGGTTCCTATTTACTGCTATGCAAACAGAGGTGCGTGTGTGGAGTAAGGAAACTTGCCTAAGGTACCACCATGCCTCGGAAGCGAGACAAATGCTCTAACCACCAAACTATACAACTACACATGATGATAGTGTAAATTGTGACTTACGTGCAGCACTCAGTTTCATTTTCATATTTTCAATCTCTGAAAGTCCAAATAAATCAACCAGTCACATTCTTGTTTAATTTTGTTAAAGATTTATTTGCTGAGATCCTCTGGAAACACCAAATAGACATCCAAAGAATCTGCTCAATTCCCCATTTGTCCCAGAAGAAATTTCCCCCTCTTTTAACCCTTGTGTTTCCTGCTAAATCTGAAATTGAAAATGAAGGTCGAAATCAGATTGATTGATTTTGAAATTGAGAATTTGTTTAAAATCAGGGATTTAAAACAGAAATCATACACAATAGATTTTTTTTTTTAAATGGAGAATGGTTAAAATCAAGATTTTTAAAATTGAAATCAAATTGATAGATCCAGAAATTAACTTTTTATTAACCACAGCTGTTTCCGGGCAATTCAAGTGGCGTGCCCGCAAAAAAAAGTCAAAACACTTCACAGTGAAAATTCCTGCAAAGTGATTTGAAATGTTCTTCCAACTAGAATATGACAGCGTGCAAAATTGCAAGGATTTATTCAATTACAAATTGCTGTTTCAGATTCCAGACATCAATTGAATCGGGAATTAAGGAAATTACTCTTTGACCACACTTTCGATCATTTTTCCCCCACATCCCTCGTTCCCCCACGCAACCCATCTCTCTCCTCTCACCTCAACCCCCATTCTGGTCCTCACTTTCAAAGCCCTCCACGGCCTTGCCATTCCCTACCTCTGTGATCTCCTAATCTCATATCCAACCTGTCCATTCCCGCCGCTCAATGGGTTCCAGCCTCCTATAAATTCCCCAGCTTGCCCAACCCACCCCACCATTGGAGGTTAGGTCTTTAGCCTCTCTGCCCCCAAATTCTGGAACTCCATCCCACAGTTCCTTTGTCCCATCCCCTCCATGCCTTCTTTAAGACCCATTTCAAGACTCTCTGTGCCTCAGTCACTCTCCTACTCCCACCATCCGTGCCCTCCTGATCCTAACTCCCAGCTCAAGTCCAAATCCCTGACTGTCCAGTGCCTTGGCATGTTCTCCCACTGTGAAAGGTGCTGTGTAAATGTAAATTCATATTCTATATACCTGCTTCTTTCTGAAGCAAATTACGAACTGCAATGGAAATATACATAATTTATATGTTCATTTCATTGCAATTTTTTTCCAACACCAAGTCGCTTCCACTTATTATGTAGTATATAACAACAACTTGCATTTATATAGCCCCCTTCAATATATATATATAGTATTACACATGCATATTACTGTAAATATATTAATATAATAATCATTATATTTGATGTAACTCCTTATCACATCTTTGAGACGTCTCAAACCATTTCACAGGATACACTGTACAGTGAATTGAATGTATTTTGTGGGCGAAAGGCGGCAAGTATTGTTCTAATCCTAATTTTATATTCCATTCATCTGGGCTTTATTTACAAAATCTAAGATTTGATTTTGAACTTCCACGCCACCCCCAATCACCTCCCACCACAAAAAAATTTGACTCGCTTCTTACCTGTCTTTTGCAATAGAATTTCAATTTCTTCAAGTAATCACAAACAATAATAGATCTTTGCACCTTATCATGTTGGGAGGAGGACGTCTCAACGAGCTCTTCACATCTCAAAGTGTATTTTCACAGTGAAGTGCAGTGACTTGAGTTTGCAATTTGCACACAGCGACGTCCCCGCAAACAGATGTGAAGCGAGCAAGCAATTTTATCTGGAGGATTGTTGGCCAGGGCGTTGGGAGAGAAAGAGAGAAACTCTCTTCTCTTTTTCAGACAACGCTGCAGATCTTTAAGGTCTTTGCTGCTGTCTCCGACAATAAATCGCAGTCTCTCCCCTTCTCTCTCTCTCTCCCCCCCACCAGCCCTGAGTGTCAGTTTAGACTATATGAGTTCCGAGTTGATAATGCAAAATAGGCGTACGTTAGAAATAATAAATATTCTACAAGATTTACAACATAACATCAAGTATCGAATTATACTGTGTTCCTATACCTGTTTCTGGCTCTCTTGGCTTTGGTTTCATATCTATATAAAAAAAACAAAATGAACAAATCAATATAAAACTTCAAATGTACTGCATATACATCTCTCTAAAGCCTGGCAAGAGCAACAAGACTTATGTGTGTGTGTGTTTTGTGGAGGGCAAAATGTTTTTCTCCCCTTCTCCCCTCGACCCCATCCTGACCAAAATATTGCACAAAAATTACAACACAACATCGAATTACTTTGTGTTCCTGTAACTGATTCTGCCTCTTTTGGTCTCATATCTGTAAAAAAAATGGACAAATCAATATTAAACTTCAACTTTATATGGATTGTGCAATCTATCTTTCTCCAAAGCCTGGCAAGAGAAGCAAGACTTGGAAGTGTGTTTGTGTTGGAGTGTGTGTCTGTGTGAGTATGCATTGTTGAGGTCAGGGGGGAAAGGAAGTGGTTAGTATTGGAGTTGAACTAACTAAATCACACATAGCTTCCTCACCAATTAAGAGCACTGTTTGCAAAGGTCCCCTATGCATAATATCCATCTCAGAACAACCCTCTCTGTCCTGTAGCTCAGTCGTTGGAGCACTCGCCTCACAAGCGACAGTAGCTGGGTTTGATTACCAGATGGGTCAGAGCGAAACTTTAGGCAAGTTTCCTTACTTTGACAGCACTGCCCTGAAGCATCAGCTTCGATCACATCAGTTCCGAGACCCAACGTGTGTGTGTTTTGGGGAGAGAAAAATAGGTGTCGATGAGAATTTTTTCTCCCCCTCTCCCCTTGACAACATCCTGACTCAAACGTTTCACAAGGTTTGCAACACAACATTGAATTATACTCTGTGCCTTTACCCGAGTCTGTCTCTCTCGGTTTTATTTCTGTGTATAAAAAAAAATAAATGGACAAATCAATATAAAACTACAACAATATATATATACTCCATATGCATTCATAGACACTCTATGGATTGTCACACTCACTCTCTCTGTCTCTTTCTTTCTACCTGTGTGTATCTCTCTCGATCTGTCTCGCTGTCACACACACACACACACACACACTCTCTCTCACTCACTCTTTCTTTCAAAGGATGGCAAGAAAAACCAAGACTTGCATGTGTGTGGGAGAGGGAGGGTGCAGTGCCAGGGGACTGGAGAAGGGAGGGGTTAGTATTGGTGTTTAACTAGCTAAATCACATGCAGCCATCCTCCGCCATTAAGAGCACTGTTTGTCAAGCTACGGCTGTGTATCATATCCATCTCAAACTGACCCTCTCTGTCAGTCATTCAGTCCTGTGGCTCAGTGGTTAGAGTGGTTGCTTGCCTCGCAAGCAAGAAGAGCTGGGTTCAATTCCTGAGCGGGTCAGGGCAAAATACTGGGCAAGTTTCCTTACTCCACACAAACACCTTGCCTTGCAATAAGTAGGAACCCAGTTATTAGTTGATTGACAGATTGCATTCAAAAACATAAATTGGTCACTGTAATAATAATAACAATAATAATCCTTGCATTTGATATAGAGCTTTTCACGTCTTCTAGATGTCTCAAAGCGCCTCACAGAATATTCGGTAAAGTGACTGTATATTAGCGGGTGAAATGCGGCAGCCAATTGCGCACAGTGCTGCAGCGTCATCTTAGACTATATGAGTCCTGATGAGTGTGTGTGGTGTGTGTGTTTTGGGGAGGGGCAAAATAGGCATAGATTAGACTTTTGTCTCCCCCCCTCCCCTCTTTAACTCCGTCCTGACCTAAATATTCCACAATATTTATCGAATTATATCCTGTTCCTATATACCTGAGTCGGCATCCCGTGGTTTCAGATCTGTAAAACAAAAAAAACAAATTCATATAAAATGAATTGTTATATATATATATCTATAGACACCCCATCTGGATTGTACACATGCTCTCTCTCTCTCTCCAAAGGCCTGGCAAGAGAAACAAGAATGATGTGCATGTGTGTGAGTGAGGTGATTATTCATTTTTTATTATTATAATCCTTGCATTTGATGTTGTGCCTTATCAAGACTTCTAAATGTCACAAAGCCCTACACAGCATATAGTGTAAAGTGAATTGAATGTATTTTATTGGCAAAATAATAAATATTTATGGAAATATGCAAATATTATTGCATTAATTAATTCATTTTACACCGTATGGATAACAATAAGAATAACAATTAAATCAAACAATTTTTTTTCACCTTTCTGAGAATTCAGAAGTTTTTTTTCTGATTAATAGGAGAAGGAAAGGGGAATATATACTTTTAAACAACAACAACAAAATTACATTTGCATAGCTCATAGGAGGACGTGCCAAGGCGCTGGACAGTCAGTGTTTCGGACTCGAGCTAGGGTTGGGAGCCGGAAGGGTAAAGGGAAGCGAGGGGAAGGGTGGCGACCGATGGCACAATCAAAGAGGCGGTAGCCTACTTGAAGGAGACTTGGGAAAAGGCAAGGTGGAGGAATTGCAGGATGCAATTCCAAAGGTCGGGACACACACAGCAAATTGGAGCCTGCTGAGCAGAGGGAGCGGATAGGTATGTAGGGGGTTAGAAAGTTGCAGAGATAGGGATAAAAATGTGATATCAAAGCAATAGTACCTCAAATTTTTTATAATACAAAGCACATTTCAGATGATAGAATTTCATCATCAATAATAATATTAATGATAATGGCGTGATAAGGAGCTATATCAAATGCAAGAATGATCAATATCATTCTCATTACCTGTAGAGCGCAACAAAGTCTTCAAATTCTGCATTTCTAAATGATAAAAACATGCACAAACAAACTTTATCAACGACAGAGTCATTTTAACACAATCAATTTACAATCATGTTAACAACCAACACAATGTTAAGCATTTCCGAGTCAATTTCAATAATTCAAATAGAATTAATTTCATTCATTTTCATGATTTAATATAAGAAGAATAATAATAATAATAATCCTTGCATCAGGTATAGGGCCTTATGGTCCCTTTGAAAAGTCTCAAAGCGTTTAGCAGGGTGCATTGTAAAGTGGAACGATGTTTTGTGGGCCAATCGCGACAGCCAATTGCGCACAGCAGTGTCCCCAAACAGCCATGGTCAGTGGTATTACAAATAATTTCCATCACTTTAATTCTGAATGAATTACAATGTTGGAAAATCATTTACAAGAGAGTGAGCAGGGTTGAATATCTCATCCGAATGAAGGCATGTGTCAATGTGTGTGTGTGTGTCTCTCTCTGTCTGCAGAGCTGCGCTGGAGGATGAGTTTAGACTGTATGGGTTCCTAGACCCTGACATGTGTGTGTGTGTGTGTATGTGAGGTGGGGGTGGGGGGGCACAAATGCACAAACCTCTGACTTTTTAGGGGAGAATTTTTTTTGGATTGAAATTTGTTTTGTAAACAATATATTTTTGGTACCTTTCTTTTTCATAAGCCGATCTTCTTCTGTGGAAGTTATAATTTCAGCACTGAAGTTTTGTTTCTTGGGGGGGAAAGTTTGCCAGACAATGGCAACGGCAAGCTATGTTTTTGGCTGGTTAGACTCCAGCAGTCTAACCCAGACCCCAATACACACATTCTGGTCTCCCCCCAAGCCTTGGCTCTCGCCACCTATACCTAATACTCTCTGGAATATACTCTCCCAGGGAGTGAGAGAGTGCACATTCCATTCCAACAATCTATCTCTGAGACTTCCATGTGTAGATGGGATGCATGGAATTCTCCGTTGGGTTTGGAGACTCTTAAAGCACAGTGATGGGTTTCCGCATGTGTCATTCAGCTGGTGATGTTGTTGATGATGCTGTTGAAGTCACAGAGTAGCTACAGAGAAACTATTTCCTACGGTGGGTAAGTTGGGGGAATACAGAGCAAAGAGGGCATCATCTTAAAATGAGATCTAGGCCATTTAGTGGCAGTTGTTCACCTAAAGGGTAGAAGATATCTGGACCCCCCCCCCCCCCCCCACTCCCCAAAAGGCTGTGGATTATCGCTGGAGCTATTCGTGACAAGTCAAAACTGAGGTGCATAGATAGAAAATAATAACTAATAATAATAATCCTTGCATTTGATGTAGTGCCTATCATGTCATTGAGACATCACAAAGCACTTCACTGTGTACAGCAACGTCCCACAAACAGTCGTGGATTGAGAGACCAAATTATTAGGTATTTGTTAGGTCAGGGTATCAAGTGATGTAGGGCTAGGGTACAGATCAACCATGATCTTATAGAATATCTGAACAAGCTTGATGGGTTGAATGGCCTGCTCTAGTGTTCCTAAGTTTCTATACTTCTTAGTCCTTCGTATTCCCTTACCCTTCTGTTTCAGCAATTGTTGACAATTGTCTAGTTCTGGAAAAGAGCACAGTATACATTTTTTAATAAATCACTTGAATCCACCTCCGTCCCTCCTTTCCGTTTTTGTCTCAAGGCCTCTTTGACCCCATTATCTCCCCCACAGACACACACACAACCTGCTCTCCACTCGTCTAATTCAAGAGTCCTTTGTGACTCCCTTCTGATGTGACAGGTTTAGTTAAATGTAAAATAATAATAATCCTTGCATTTGATGTAGCGCCTTATCATGCTTTTGAGGTGTCTCAAAGCGCTTCACAGGGTACACCGTAAAGTGAATCGACTGGATATTTTGTGGACGAAACGTGGCAGCCAATTGCGCACAGCAGTGTCCCACAAACAGTTGTGGATTGAGTGACAAAATCATTATTATTATTTGATTTTGAAGGAATTATTACCCCCGGAAAAGCGATCCGCCAATGGATTAATTCCTACTTGCTAACGAAGTAAACAGAGGCGTAGGTGTGTTGAGTAAGGAAACTTGCCCAATGTTTCACCCTAAACCGCCTGGGAATCAAACCTGGGTCCTCTCGCTTGTGAGTGCTCCTACCACTGAGATACAAGATTGCATAATCCTTGCCCAGCTTCAGTGGCTCCTCATCCATGGTATAAAAAACCCTGTTTGTTCAGCGCCCTGAGAAGTTTTTTCTGACATGAAGGGGAATATACAAATGTAATTTGTTGTTGTGCTTTGAAAATATTCATCTGGCTTTCATCTGCTGTACGAGATAATTTAATGTATATCTTACAAATATAATTACAAAATGCCCAAATATGTAATGTGACACTAGAGAATTTTCATTTAATTTTCTATGTCTCTCTTTTATTTCATACCTTGAATTTTGGTTTTCAGTTCCTTTTCTGTCAAACCATATTGGCAAAGATTTACAAATAATAATACTAATAATAATAATAATTATCCTTGCATTTGATAAAACGCCTCATCACGGCTTCGGTACGTCTTGAAGTGCTTGGCAGAATATACTCTAAAGTAGATTAACCGTGTTTTGTGGGCGAAACATGGCAGCCAATTGCACACAGCATCATCCCATCGACTAAATTATTAGTTTTTATTTTTTGAAGATTTTTTCCCATCAACTAATAACCCGGGCTCCTACTTACTGTTATATAAACAGTATATAACAGAGTTGTGTATGCATATGCAGTAAGGAAACTTGCCCAATGTTTCGCCCTGACTCGCTCAGGAATCAAACCCAGGTCCTCTCACCTGAAAGGCTCTAAGCATTGACTATATAGAGGACTCTATATATATTGTATTGCAAGACATTATTATATCCTAACGGAAATCTATCCGATTTGTTCTTGACTGAACGAATGAACGAATAAATTCTGCATGTTTTTTTTTTGCTCGGAGACGATTGATAAAAGCTTATTGTTTTACCCAGTTTAAGTACTTTTTCATCTGTTAACACTTTTTTTTAGAAAGTAATAGAATGTATGAGAAATTGAATCAACAGTGTTTATCAAAACACAGTCATTGACGAAGCAGGATTGGTAAGCGAGGTAGAGAGGGGGGGAACTGAGGGGAGGAGAGTGAGGGAGGCAAGAAGGGGAAGAAAGAGAGAGAATCATTTTCTGACCTAGTTCTGGCAGATTTCCTTTCATTTCTGGTAGTTCAGCAACAAAAGAAGATTATCTTAATTGTTTGTTAAATAAAGCACACACCAACTACATTATCAACATCAGTGGAGTGGAGTCCTGCAGCTCGTGGGTAGGACACTAGTCTCGCAAGTGAGAGAACCTGGGTTCTATTCCAAAATTGGTCAGGGCGAAGCTTTCGGCAAGTTTCCTTACTCCACACACACACACACGCACGTACACGCACGCACACACACACATGCACGCGCCTGTTTAGCTAGAGGTAAGTAGGAACCCGGTTGTTAATCAATTGGCAGATTGCTTTTGCGGTGGTAATAATCCCTTCAAAATATGTAATACTTAATTGGTCACTCAATGCATAACTGTTTATGGGATATCACTGTGTCCAATTGGCTGCTGAGTTTCGCCCACAAAATATACAATTCACTTCACAGTATATTCTGTGAACTACTTTGAGAAGATGTGATAAGACGCTATATCAACAACAGAATTACATTTATGGAGCTTCTTTCACGTTGGGAGGACGTCCCAAGGTGCTGAACATTTAGGTCGGGACCCGAGCAAGGGAGATGGGCAGGGTAGGGGAGAGGGGTGGAAGAGAGTTAGGAGGGGAGGGAGAGAGTTGGGAGGGCAGTAGAAGGCACGATCATAGAGGAGGGTCTTGAGATTGGCCTTGATGGAGGCAAGGGAGGAAGCGAGGCGAAGGGACTGAGGGATGGAGTTCCAGAGTGTGGGGGCATATCAAATGCAAAGAATTTTATTATTATTATTAATATCAACATCATCATCAACCATATCAAAGCATATTTTTGTGCGTTTACCTGGAGATTGTTTTGGAACCAATAGTTCTGGGAAAATAATAATAAGAAGATAATTTTTAAATATACAATATGCTCTGAAAAGGAGAAACTCCCTTTTCTTTTTCCAACAGCGTCGTGGGAAATCTTTACCATCCGCCCTGAATAGGGCAGAAATGGGGAGGGGAGGCAGAGAAGGAGGTTTAACATCTCATCCGAAGGCCAGCATCTCAAACAATGTGTTGTTCCCTCTATCCCCTGAGCCCTGCGCTATAGAGTACTCCTAAAGTATATGGGTTTAGTCCCCGATGTGTGTGTGAAGGGTGTGTGTGGGTGGGGGGGGCTCGAACTCACAACTTTCTGACTTGGAGGCAAGAGAGCGAGAGGCTGAGCCACATGCTGACTGACATACAAGTCAAATATAACGTTATATTTGTACCTCGGTGGTTAGAGCACTCGCCTCGCAAGTGAGAAGACCCAGGTTCGATTCCTGGGCAGGGCAAAACATTGGGCCATTGGGTTTCCTTACTCTATACGCCTCTGTTTACCTAGCAGTAAATAGGAATCTGAATGTTAGTCGATTGTCAGATTGCTTTTACAGGCCGTAATAATCTCTTTAAAAACTAATAATAATAAATTGGTAACTTAAAGCATAACTGCTTGTGGTACACTGCTGTGCGCAAAATATACAAGCAATTCACTTTACAGTGTATTCTGCAAAGCGTTTGAGATGTCTCCAAGACATGATAAGATGCAATATCATATACTGTACAAGGATTATTATTATTAAATAATGTTACCTTACCTTTCTCCATTTGAACCAATGCTTCTCCTTTTGAAACAAAAAGATAATAATAATATTTTAATATGATGTTATATTATATGATAATTATTATTAATGAAAATATACTATATTATAAATTATTATAAATCAGTTGTAAACAAGTTATAATTATAATATACCAATTATTATAATAAAAATATTTCAAATCTCGCATGTTTACACCAATCCACGTGCGCGAGAAAACCCCCACAAATAATAACTTCAAAAGAAAAGCTTCAAGTTTTACCCGCAATGTTGAGAGCACTTCGGCAATCATTTAATTCTGAAATATATATATGGTATATAAAAGAAATTGGAATTAATGTAACTGCACAATATATCATGATAAATGAGTTATAAAAAAAAAAAAAAATTTTAATCCTTGTTGAGTATTTGATATAGTGCCTTTTCATGTCAAGATGACTCAAAGCGCTACACAGAATATACACTGTAAAGCAAATTGATTGTATATTTTATGAGGGAGACGCGGTAGCCAATTCCCGCAGAAGTGTCCCACAAACAGTCATGGATCGGATGAGCAATTTTCTTTTAAGAAAGGGACTATTATCTTCGGAAAAGTGATCCGCCAATCGATTAACAACTGAGCTCCTACTTGTTGCTAGGTAAACAGAGACATGCACGTGGAGTAAAGAAACTTGCCCAACGTTTCGCCCTGCCCCGAAATCAAACCCAGGTCCTCTGGCTTGCGAGGCCATTGCTCCAACTACTAAGCTACAGGATTCTTGCATATATCCACCAAACACAATTTATTTATTTGGCGTTTCTGACAATGTGCTGCTCTCTTTCTCTCTCTCTCTCTCTCTCTCTCTCTCTCTGTCTATATGCCCCCAGCGCTGGAGTGTCATGTTAGAATGTATGAGTTCGGATTGTGTGTGTTGTTTTTTTTGGGGGTGGCCTCGAATCACAACAACTGAGACACAGGCTAAGATAGACACACGTGTGCACGCACACACACACACACACACACGGATATAAACAAACAGTAGAATGGATTTTATGTACCGTTAAACAGAGAAAATTAAACAGTGAATTCACCCAAATCTCTCTCCAATACTTTTTCTTCTACAATACAAAATAAATGTAGAACTCATATCAATTCATGAAACAATTCTTTATGGACTATCTCACTTCCTGCCCTGGCACCTCCACAACTCTCCGACCTGCTTACCCCCCATTCCAACACCCGCTACCTCCACTCAGCTGACTCCGGCCTCCTGTTTGTCCCTTGTGCCCTCTGTTCCACAATTCATGGCCATGCCTTCAGCCAGTACGCCTTGAAACTCTGGGACTCTCTCCCTCAAATCACTTCACCTTGCCCCCTTCCTCCCTTCCTCCCTCCAAATAACAACAGCAGCAAAATTACACTTGTATAACAATAAATCTTGCATATAACATAGCATCTTATCATGTCTTTGAGACGTCCCAAAGAGTTTCATAGAATGTACGGTAAAGTGAACTGACTTTGTGGGCAAATACGGCAGCTGATTGCACACAGCAGTGTCCCACAAACAGTTGTGGAATGAGTGAACACATTCTTATTTTTTTTAAGGAATTATTACCCTCGGAAAAGTGATCAACTAACAACCCAGTTCCTGCTAACTAATAAAAAAAAAACACTGTTTATCTTTCTTTCAAAATATATTTCTGACCAGCCTCCTCTGGCTCCCTATCACCGAAAGGATCATCTTCAAGACCCTCATACTTGAGTTGAAATCCCTTCCCTCGGTGGCTACTCCCAACCTCTCCAACCTCCTCACGCCTGCATCCACCACCCGGCAATCCTGCTCAACTGGCACCTGTCTCCTACTCGTCCCTCGCACCCTCCGCCTCACCATCGGAGGTCACACTTTCAGCCACTACGCCTTGAAACTCCGAATCACACTCCCTCAATCCCTCCGCCCTCTCTGTCCCCTTTTTCAAGTCCCACCTCAATACTTTTCTCTTCGACTGTGCTTACGGCCACCTCTCCCCAAACCCTACCACCCAGCTCGGAGTCAGGCTTCACCACTGTTAAACGCTCTGAGACACTACCCTGTTTGACCAAGTAAGTGCAAGTTGTTGTTGTTTGTGTGTGTGTGGTGTGTGTGTGGAGTAAAGAAACTTGCCCGAAATTTTGCCCTGGCCTGCCCGCGAATCAAACCTGAGTTCTCTGAAATGATGAGGTGTGAACAGAAAACAGTATGTCTGTACCTTTTTGCGCAAATGAAAATCCAGAAGCTTTTATTACCTCTGTGTTTCAGTGATTCCTCGCTTTCCTGTAACTCTGCAAAACAAATCAAATCTTTTCTGGGCCGATATTATCCGGGGGATTGTTGACCAGGGGAGAGAGGGAAAGTGAGAGAATAAAACGGAGAGAAACTCCCTTTTCTTTTCTCAACAGCGACGTGGGAGATCTTCAAGTTTAACTTGAAGTTTAACATTTCGAGCAAAATCAGGCATTGAGAAAATAAAATTATTTACCGATTGTTTTATCAGCAAGTGCTTTTTCTGTTAAAAAATAATTCAATATATTAACAATAATCTGCACATTCGACACAGTGCCTTATCATGCAGAGAGAGATGGAGGACATCTCAAAACACTTTGCAGGTTATTTCGCCACAAAGTGTAGTGAGTGTATTTTGCGCACAGCGATGTCCCCGCAAACAGCCATGAAATGAGTGAATGAGACCGCCCCCCTTGCTTTTACCAATAGTTTATTAACAATTAGCTTTATGAAGTCTTCATGAACTACCTGCTACTTTTAGAGCTTCTTGGCTGTTGGTTAATGCTAGGAGAGAAAAAAATCTAATGATAATAATGATAGTAATCCTTGAATTTGTCACCATGCCTTATCACGTCTTCGACAAAAGTGCTTCGCGGAACATACTGTAAAGTGGAGTGACTTTAGATTTGTGGGTGAAATGCGACAGCCAATTGTGCACAGTACTGCCTCACAAACAGTGGTGGATTGAGTGTCCAATTCTTCTTCTTTCGAATGATTATTATCCTCAGAAAAGCAACCCGCCACTCAACCGTCAACCAATTTTCTGTTTTCCACTAGGTTAACAGGGGCATGTGTAAGGCAACTTTCCCAACATTTTGCTCTGACCTGACCGGGAATCAAACCATTTGTGAGGTGAATGCTCTAACCATTTAGCTACAGAACTCAGTTGATAATATTGTTGATATTATGAACACATACCTATATCGTTCTTTGCTGCAATTTCTTCTATGAAATAATGATTAAAACCATCTTGTCAAGATGCTGTAAAATACAACTAATTACAATAATAATAATCCTAATAATAATGATCCTGCGTTTGGCATAGTTCCTTATTGCTTAAAACATTAAAACATACAGTGAATTCTCTTTGATGTACATCGTATGAAACGCTTGGAGACATCTTGAAGATTAAATGCGAGGAATATTATTGAAAAGATTTAGAAAATGTTACCGATAAATAATTACGTTAAACTATAAAACGTTTTCTTTGTACCTGCTTTGGTCAGAGCAGTCTTGTAGTCAATCAATTCTATTTTTTTTGGACGCCCGAAAAACATAAATTCAAACAATTAGTTTGATGTCGTTTAAAAACAATCGCTTTGAACTCACTCAGTCTCTCGCTTGTGTGCACAACACACCTACGCCAAGGACTCAAAACTCTAAGATAACACAGCACTGGGGGGAGGAAGAGAGAGAGATGCCATCCTTAAGACAAGACATTAAACCTCCTTCCCCCCCTCTCTGTGTGCTCTGTTCAGGGTGGACATTAAAGATCTACCACGGTGCTGTCAGGAAAAGAGAAGGGAGTTTCTCTCTCTCTCTCATTCTCAGTGTCCTGGTCGATAAAATCGCTCGCTGTAAAGTGAATTGGAGTCCTGTAGCTCAGTGGTTAAAGCATTCATGTTACAAGCGAGAGACCTGGTTTCAATTCCAGGTCAGGGCGAAACCTTGGACAAGTTTCCTTACTCTACATGCCTAATAATAATCCCTCAAAAAAAAAAACAATAATAAATTGGTCATTTCAATCCACGACTGTTTGTGGGACACTGCTGTGCGCAATTGGCTGCCACTTTCGCCCACAAATAGAAGGTGTGTAAAGCGCTATATCAAATGCAAGGATCATTAATATTTTTAGTGACTGTATAATATTTTGTGGGCTGCTTGCTAAACGCATGTTCGCTGCACATCACGCTCAGATATCCTGCGCAGCATTATTGAAATGAAGGATTGTTATTATTATTTACCTGTAATTTTCTTTTCCAATTGTTCTTCTCGAAAAGCTTTTGTACGTTATCAAATATGAAACAAAAGCAGGATTGAGAAGGTGGTTCATTGCCCCAAATCAGATCATGTGGGGGTTTATTGCAAAACTAGTTGTTAATCAAAAATAAGATATACATTTCTTCCTACCAGTCTCTTTCAGCCTATTGTTATATACTGTGAATAAAAGAACATATAAATCGATAATGATCCTTTCATTTGATTTTGCCCACAAAATGTACAGTCAATTAACTTCACAGCATATTGTAAGAAGCGCTTTGAGACGTCTCAAAGACGTGACAAGACCCGGTATCAAAGCAATATCAATATCATCAATGTAGATGATAGAATGTTACAGCACAGGAGGCCATTCAGCCTGTGCTGGCTCGTTGAAAGAGCTACCCAATCAATCTCACACCTCCATTCTTTCCCCATATCCTTGCAAATATGTAAGGATATCCAATTCCCCTTTGAAAGTTATTATCGAATCTGTTTTTCCACCACCCTTTCAGGCAGTCTTCAAAGAAGAATATCATTATCAACCACAAAATCAGCTGTTAGTCAATCAGTGGATCGCTTTTCTAGTAATATTCCTGGTAATTTTCTGGTAATATTCCGTTCAAAAAAACTAAAAAGAATAATTTGGTCACTCAATCAATGTTGGATGCTGTGCTTTGCCCAAAAGATCCCCCTAAAGACATGATGATTCAAGAATTATTATTGTAACATCATCAACATTATCAAAGCGGATTTTTACCAAGCTGTTGTTCTTCCAGTAATTTTTCTGTGAAATGTAAGCAGAGGATCACAAAATTGATGTTTGTGAGAAGAAATCCCCTCCTCACTCCACCCCACTCCCTCCCCCCACCACCCACGCACGCATTCACTCATTCTCCCCCTCCACCCCCACATCCATCCGATCTAATTCACTCCAAAACATCCGAGCAATAAATCCTCCCAATCATATCATCAAGATGCTTTTTAAACTATTCCCATTGTCCTGGCCTCAATTCCCCCCACCCACCTACTCCCACCCAACCCTCCTCTTAGGTAACCTGGTTTCTCTCATTAATTCCCAAACCCATGCCTTTCCTGGGTAACAACAAAGGAACAGGAGAAGGTCATTCAGCCCCTGGAGCCTGTTCCGAGTACCTACTTTTGCATCATATCCCTTGCTACCCTGACATAACAAATATCTATCCACCTCAGTCTTGAAGATAACAATAATAATCCTCACATTTGATATAGCGCTTTATCACACCTTCGAGGCGTCTCAAAGCGCTTCACAGAATATACTGTAAAGTGAATTGACTGTATATTTTGGGGATGAAACGTTGCAGCCAATTGCACACATCAGTGTCCCACAAATAGTTGACATGACCAACTTATTATTTTTTTAGAAGGAATTATTACCCTGGAAAAAGTGATCCATCAGCCAATCGACTAACAACCGGTTTCCTACTTACTGCTCGGTAAACAGAGACGTGTGGAGCAAAGAAACTTGCGCAACATTTTGCCCGGCCTGGGAATCAAACCCAGGTACTCTCACTTGCAAGGTGAGTGCTGCACCACTGAGTTACAAGACTCCACAAGACATGAATGGATCCATAGCCATTTGTGGAGGAAGAGAGTTCCAAATTCCCACTATCCTTTGGGTGAAAAACTGCCTCCTGAATTTATTCCAAGTACCAATTTTAAATGATGCACCCTTCAACCATTCCCATTGTCCTGGCCTCAATTCCCCCCACCCACTGGATTCCCACCCACCTACCAGAGGATATAGTTTCTCTTGGGCTACCCTATCGAATCACTTTATTGTTTTAAAAACATCTCAATCAGACCCTTTAACTTTTTAAACTCCAGGGCAGCGAGACCAGGTTTATGCAACCTCTCATTATTCCCTCTATACACACACACACACACACACACACTGGGTAAACAAATTCTGGTTTCTGTCTCGAAATCGTAATTCTAAACCATTACTACCTGTGTTTTCCAAAACTTTCTGGGAATCAGAATACACTGAAATTCAAAAACAATACAGAATTTATTTTTAATCACTTCATCTCAACTGATTCCCATAGATGATAATATGGTATACAGTAATTTATAATATTAATAACACAATAATAAAATACAATAATAAAAACAATTAAATAGAATTGAAATAATACAGAAAAAACTTAATGGTAATAATCCTTGCATTTGAAATCGATATGTATTTATTATGTCTTTGAGACATCTCAAAGCGCTTCCCAAAATACACTGGAGAATGGAGTGACTGTATTTTGTGGGAGAAATAATAATAATAATAAAAATGATATTAATAACGACAATAAAAGTATGTGTGGGTTACTCTAAATGATGTACCTGTGTTTTGTTCCGAAAACAGTTTTGCTGTGGAATGTTAATGCAAATAAAAATTTTAATTTTCATCCCAAAGCCCTTTGTGGGATTTTCACCGTGAAGTGTAGTGACTGTGTATTTTGCTTTGCACACAAGCGACGTCCCTGCAAACTGCCGTGAAGCGAGCGAGTGATTTTATCTTGGTGGTATAGACGGCCAGGACATCGGAAGAGAGAGAGAGGGAGAGAAAGAAACTGCTCTTCTCCTGACAGCGCCACGCAAGATCTTCTGCCCTGAACAGACAGACAGGGAGGGAGCATAAAGAGAGAACAGGAAACTCAGTTTCACCTGCATTAGTCAAAGCTTTTTGGCAATCATCAATTTCTAGAATCAGATAAACAGATCAGAATTAAATTCCCGTTGTGTTGTGTTTTGCCCACAAGATATAGTCAATTCATTTTACAGTATTATCTGTGAAGCACTTTGAGATGCTTTGTATGCATTGTATGTATTATATCAAATGCAAGAAATATGCTCTTATAAATAGTGTGTTTGCAAACCTCTCTGTTTGCCTTCCAGAATTTCTTCTATAAATCATGAAGAAACAATTTGATATTAACTCCTTCTTGTCTTCCATCTCCCCTCTCCGTTCGAAGGAATGAAAGTGTTAGAAAGCAAAGGTTTACCTGGGGAGGGTATGTGGAGGGAGGGAAAGGGAAAGACAAACAGAAAGAAAGAGACTGAGAGATACAGCGAGAGACAGAGAGCGAGTAAGAAACTGAGAGAAACAAAATGATAGAGATAGTGAGAGAAACACCAAGAGAGGGACTGAGAAGAGTCAGAAGGAGAGACAAAGAGAAAGGTGCTGAGAGAGAAACAAAGACAGAAGAGACAGAGAGAGACAAAGAGAAAAACACAAGACTTGCTTTTTCCCGCACAAAGTATACAGTCACTACACTTTAGAATATATCCTGTGAAGCACTACGAGATATCTTGAAGACATGAGGCACTATATCAAATTGAAGGATTATTATTAATATACATATTGTTTACACAGGGTAGCACACAGAGAGCTTGGCAGAGAGATTAATTAATTAATTAATGCTCACCAGAGCTCTTGAACTTTTTTTGACCAACTTCCAACTCTGGAAATCAAGAAGCAAAGCAAGAAATGTTGTTATAGTAATGGTACTCCTTGCATTTGATATAGCGACTTATCACCCCTTCAAAGCGCTTCACAGGATGCACTGTAAAGTGTATTTTTTGTGGGTGAAACGTGGCAGTCAATTGCACCCAGCAGTGTCCCCCTTATTCTAAGGGATTATAACACCTAGAAAACTGATCCACCAATCAACTAACAAGCGGGTTCCTGCTTACATCGAGGTAAACAGATGAATTTGCGTGTGTATGTATGTGTGGGTAGTAAGGAAACTTTAACCAACTTTAATCAATGCCCCACATTTCGCCCTGATCCGCTCGGGAATCAAACCCAGGTCCCTTCGCTTGTGAGGCTAGTGATCTTAACCACTGAGCTACAGGATTCCTATCCACAAGAGATAGACAGAAAGAGAGGGACAGAGAAATAAACTGAAAAGGCTAACTTGGGATGCCATCCTGACGTGAATGGAGTTGTGTAATAATAATAATCCTTGCATTTGATATAGCGCTTTTTCACATCTTCTAGACGCCTCCAAGTGCTTCACAGAATATACAGTAATCAATTGACTAGTATATTTGTGGGAGAAAGGCACAATATACAGTCATTTTGTAAGTGTAATTTTGTACTGTAATATTTGCAAACCGCTCTGAGCCTTTTCCAGTGACTGTTCTGTAACCCAAGGAAGAAAGTCACCAGTTGTTGCTTTTTCATATTTTTATTCGAAAAACATTCACATCAAACTTTTTTTTTGACTGATAGACAACCCTTACTTGAAACCAATAGATAAACCGTGGTTTCTTCCAACTCTGCAAAGTTCATAGATAACCAACATCATCATTAATACAATTATTCAAGTTCCGTAGATCAGTGATTAAAGCGAGAGGAGCTGGACTGGTCAGTGTGAAACATTGGGCAATTTTCCTTACTCTCCACACACACTCACACTCACACATACACCTTCACATGCCTCTGTTCACCTATTAGTAAGTTGGAACCCAGTCGTTGGTCAATTGACAGATTTCTTTTCCAAGGGTAATAATCACTTCAAAATAATGCTAATAATTTGGTTGTTTAATCCACGATTGTTTGTAGGTCACTGCTGTATGCAATTGGTTGCCACACTTACAGTCAATTGCACAAAATATAGTCAATTCACTTTGCAGTATACGTATTCTGTGAAGCACACTGAGACGTCTCGAATATGTCAAAAGGCGCTATATCAAATGCAAGCATTATTATTATCATTGACATCAACAGCAACAATAAAATTACATTTATAGTCAGGAGGCCGGCCCAAGGAGCTGAACAGTCAGAGTTCAGGACCGGAGCATGCGGGAGGGTTGGGTAGGGGTGAGGGGAGGCAGAGGTGGGAAGGCAGATGAAGGCATGGTCGAAAAGGTGGGTCTTGAAACCGGCCTTGAAGGAGGCAAGGGAGGAAGTGAGGCAGAGGGACTGTGGAATCGAATTCCAGAGTGTGGGGGCAAAGAAGCTGAAAGCCCAGCCACCGATGACAGGACGGGTCGGAGACATAGAGAAGACCGGAGCCCATTGAATGAAGGGAGCGGACAAGTTGGTAGGGTGTCAGCAATTCAGAGAGGTAGGAGGAGGAAGGCCAAGAATGGCCTGAAAGCAAGGACGAGGATCTTGAATTCTACGTTTCAGACCCGAGCTGGGGTAGGGGATGGGAAGGGTGGAGGGATAGAGGGGAATTTGGGGTGACCGATGGGACTGTCAAAGAGAAGGGCCTTGAGGCAGGACTTGAAGGAGGCCAAGGAGGGGGAGAGGTGGAGGGACTGAGGGATGAAGTTCCAGACATTGGGGGCAGAGTGGCTGAAGGCCAATGATGGGGCGGGTGGTTTGGGGGGCATGAAGCATGCTGGAGCCAGCTGAGCTGAGGGGGCAGGCAGGTTAGTAGGGGGTTAGGAGGTTGCAGATGTAGAGTGGAGCAAGGCATGGAGGGCTTTGAATGTGAATGCATGGGTGAGGGTTTCGGCAGCCTGAGGGGTGAGGCAGTGGCGGAGTCTGGCAATGTTGCAGAGGTGGTGAAAGGCAGTGCTGGTCACGGCACGGACGTGGGGGAGACCGGCCAGTTCAGAGTCAAACAAGATGCCCAGGTTCATGACTGGCTTTGTGAGCTGGAGTGTGCAGCCACGGATGCTGATGCTGCCAGCGCCCGAGGTGCATAGATACTGATCCAAACCGATCAGGAGCCAATAGCTGACATTGAGCTGGAGAAAGTTGTCCCTTGTCCAGGACTTGATGTCGGACAGTCAGGAAGCCAGTAGTCCTGGAGTTGAGGGTAGAGGCGGAGAGGTAGAGTTGGATGTCATCTGCGTACATGTGGAAATTTACCCCATGTCTGCAGATGATGTCACCGAGGGGGAGCATGTAGAGGGTGAAGAGAAGGGGATCGAAGACAGAGGGCTGAGGAATGTTGCACAAGATGGTCAACATCAATCTCATCACCGACAACAGCTCATATTTATAAAATGACACACAATATGCTGAATTTCAAGAGCAAATACCTTTTTCTTTTACGTCAAGTAACTTTTCTGAAAAGCAAACCTTTCCTCCTTTAACGTGGCCGGAATATTTTTTTGTCCGACAAATGTACAAAGCTTAACGTACAAAATTGTTAATGGCATATTGACAGTCATGGAAACACAGGAACAGAAGTAGGTCATTCAGCACTCAGCCTCTCAAGCCTGTTCTGCCATTCTTTAAGATCATGGCTGATTTACACTACACTTCAAGTTCAATTACCTGCCTTTGTCCCGTACCCTTTGATACCCTGACCTGACAAACATCTGTCCATCTCAGTCTTGAAAATGTGAATGGATCCAGCCATAATTCACAGCCTTTCGGGGGTGGGGGAAAGTTTTAGAGGTGGATTCCTGTCGTTCAGTTACAGCTCAGCTCAGTTAGAGCAGTTGCCTCTCAAGTGAGAAGACCTGGGTTCATTCCCGTGCAGAGTGATACATTGGGCAGGTTTCCTTACTCCTCTGTTTGTTTAGCGGTTGGTAGGAACATGATTGTTAGTCGTTCGGTGGATTGCTTTTCCAGGGCTAATAATTCCTTAAAAAATAATAATGTTGTCGCTCAATCCATGACTGTTTGCAGGACTGCTGGCTGCCGCATTTTGCCCACAAAATATGGTCGATTTGCTTTCGTTTATTCCGTGGAGGGCTTTGAGACATCTTGAAGATGTGATAAGGCGCTATATCAAATGCAAGGACTATTATGTTTATAAGAATGCAAGAATGTTGCCTTTGTATATTATAAATGACTATCATGCAGTAATATTAAGCACTGTATTATTTTTACCTGTGCTATTCAGAGCCATCTGATATTTTTGCAATTCTGTGAATATAATAGCAAAGGAACGTTTTGAACCATCGTGAACTGAAACAAGCGAGATAGTATTGATACTAATAATAATATTGGCAGAGTCCTGCAGCACTCGCCTTGCAAGCGAGAGGACCTTGGTTCGATTTCTGGGTGGTTAAGCTGAAACGATGGGCTACTTTCCTGACTCCATATACGTACACACATTCCTCTGTTTACTTAGCAGTAAGTACAACGCGTTTGTTAGTCGACTGACGGATTGCTTTTCTTAGGGTAATAATCCCTTCAAAATAAGTAACCATTTGGTTTCTCAATCCATGGTTTGCAAGATGCTGCTGTGCCCACTTTTAAGGAGTCGCTTCATATTTTCCAAAACAAACGTCGGTAACAATATCAATCAATTATTAATTACATAAATTCCTACCTTTGTCTTTTGAAGTTATCAATGCCGCTTTTCATTTGAAAAAAAAATGGCAATCACTTGTGGGGTCCATAAAAATGACAACAGCATCGTGTCATCATATAAATAAATAAAAAACAATTTGGTCACTCAATCCAAAATGTGTTTTTTTTCGAATGCAATTCTATTTAACATACGGGGGGGTGGGGGGGTGGAGTGCGTGCGTGCGTGAGCGAGCGAGCAAGATTTAACGTTTTGTGTGAAGGACAGTGTCTCTGACAATGCGGAGCGAGCTCTCTCTTGCTCTACCTTCCCCCCTGTGCCACACTGGACTCTTATGAGTTCTGAGCCCCTGGTGCGTGTGTCAGACACCGAGCTGATCACAGTGACAGGTTTCCGTGTGAGTGTATGTGGGGGGTGTGGGTTCGAGCCCACAATCCTCTGATTCGGAAGCGAGATGCTGAAATCTAATTCTGTTTAGTTGCTCTTTTACCCAGGTTGGCACATTCATCTTTCAGTGTACTCATCTCTTGGGAAGCAAAATAAAACAGTTATAATAATAATAATCTTTGCATTTGGTACAGCGCCTTATCACAATCTGAGACACCTCAAAGCGCTTTGCAGAATATACTGTAAATAGACTATATTTTGTGGGCGAAACACGACTGTAAAGTGAATTGAACATGTGCTGTGTGGTGGGAAAAATGCGGCAGCCAATCGTGCACAGCAAAGTACCCCAAACAATCATGGCTTGAGTGACCATACAATTATTACTTTGTTAAGAGATTATTTCCCCTGGAAAGCGATCCACCAATCGAGTAACAAACTGGTTCCTACTTACTGCTGGGTGAACAGGTAGGGGGGTGGGTGTGTGCGTGTGTGTTTGTAGTAAATAAACGTTTCGCCCTGACCCATCCAGGAATCAAACCCAGGTCCTTGGGTTTGACTTGCAGTTGACTGTGATAAAACCATTTAGCCAAATAGCTCATCATTTGTGTTCAGGACTGGTTTGGAAATTAACCTTTATCTTTTGAAATCACTGACTCGTCTGCGAAAGACAAAGAAAAATTGTCACTTTCATATGAGTTCCTGAATCGCCATTTTGTGTCAACAAAATATGTTGTAGTTTGGACTGATTTAAATTCAATTTAACAGACGGGCAAGGCGAAGGGAGTGAGGGAATGAACTTTAATGTTTCGCCTGAAGGACGGCGTCTCCAACAATTTGGCGCTCTCTTTCCCTGCTTCCTCCCAGCCCTGTGAGGGAGCGTCATCTTAGAATATATGAGTTCCAAGTCCCTGATGTGTGTGTGTTAGACACCTAGCTGATCATGATGACGGCTTTCCACGTGTGTGTGTGTGTGTATGTGAGAGATATCTGGATGATCACAGTGAGGTGTATCCAAGTGTTGTGAACATGCAAGGGGAGAGGGGAAAACTCAAACTGCGGAGGCGTGGAGACGAGATGCTGAAATCTAATTCTGTTTAGTTCCCGTTTTACCCAGGCTGACACAATCTTCTTTCATTTTGTTCATCGCTGAGGAAGTAAAATAAGACAGAAACCACTGAGCTATAATGGACGCCATCAGAAATATGTAAATATATCAATATACTGTATAATTAAAGCAATATATCAATAGTATTTAAATCACCCTTATCCTTCTCATTTAATAGATCATCTGCAAACAAAGATTAAAACATAATTTGTTCATTTTCCTAATGGCATAGTTTGTTTTGCCGGCCGCATTTCACCCGCAACATATAGTCAGTTCACTTGATTCACTACGAGTCCTCTCAAAGACATGATAAGGCATCATTTCAAATGCAATTATTATTAATATTATCCATCATTTAGAAAGAATACTCCCACACAATTGTTTAAAATAATAATAATAAATCCTTGCATTTGATGTAGCACTTTTCACATCTTCTAGATGTCTCAAAGCGCTTCACAGAATATACTGTAAAGTGAATTGACTGTATATTTGTGGGCGAAACACGGCATCCAATTGCACACAGCAGTGTCTAATTATCTAAATCTAATTATTGTAGATTTTTTGGGAGGGATTATTATTAGGCATATTCTATATTATATATTCTGACCTGCAGTCTTCAAGTCCCTTTGGATTTTTCTAATTTCTAGAGAGAAGCACATATCGTTAAACGCTCCCTCGCCCACAATTGTGGATCAGTTGTTCGCTCTCTCGCCTCCGAATCAGAAGGTTGTGGGTTCAAGCCTCCTCTACAACTCCCCCCTCCCACCCTGCCACACAAAAACACACACAGACACGGCCCACGAAATACACTACACTTTAAAAATGCCACAAAGCACATGTCGAACGCGAGGATTATTATTGTTGTTTTCAAGATCCGCTTACTCATTTTCAAATCCCTTCAAGCCCTGGCACCTCCCTATCTTTCCAACCTGCTTCCCCATCACTTTACCACTCCCTCCCTCTGGCCTCCTGCTTGTCTCTTGTGCCCTACATTCCACCATCAGTGGCCGTGATTTCAGCTGCTATGCTCTCAAACTCTCTTATGACCCCCCCCCCCCCCCCGCCCCCCAACTCTTGTCTTCAAATCCCTCCACTCCTCTGCACCCCACCTACCTCTCTGACCTCCTCTCTCCTCACAACAGCATTCCGTTGCTTTCGCTCTACCGAGTCTGGCCTCCTCCTTGTCCCCCGAATCCTCCGTTACACCGTCGGCGGCCGTGCCTTCAGCCACTATAGGCCCCGAGGCTCTGGAATCCCCTTCCTCAGTCCCTTCGCCTCGCCCCCACGTTTCCCATTTTCAGGTCACGGCCGAAGATCATTGTTTTCGACCGCGCTTCTGGTCACCTTTCTCCCACTCCCCCTGGCTTGGCCCCGGGATCTGTTATTGTGAAGTGGTCTGAGACGCCGTCCGGCGTGGAGAGCATAAATCCAAGTTGTTGTTGTTGTTGAAACTCCGGAACATTCTCACTCAGTCCCGCCTTGCCCCCCTCCTTCCTTTCCCCACCTCCAGGTCACACCTAAAGACTTTCCTCTTTGACCGTGTCTACGGTCACCTTGCTCACCCTCTCCTCCCGGCTCGGAGTCGTGCTCCCATCACTGACAAACACTCTGAGACGCTGCCCTGCCTTGCAGTTGTCGTTAGTAACAAATCCTTTCAGTTTTAATTGGTGTCAGGAATATTCCAAATATCTACCTTCCTCTTTTGTGAACACATACGATTCTTCAAACAGTAAGAAACAATTATTAATTCAAATTGCTTAATCGATACCCGTCTTTCAGATGTGACGTTAAAACTCCCTCCCTCCCTCCCTCCCTCCCTCCCTCTGTCTGTACACTGTTCATGACGGATGTTAATGATATCCCGCAGCGCTGTTAGAAGTCTCTCTGTCTCTGTCTCTCTCACTCCCAGTGTCCTGGTCGACAAGTAAAATTGCTCACTCGCTTCACGGCCGTTTGTGGGCACGTGGCTGTGCGCAAAACGCAGTCACTCTACACTTCACGGAAAAGATCCTGTAAATTCGTAGATTCCGCAAAATGTTTTGCTACCTGCAATTTTTAATGCTGTCTTAGTCTTGTTTATTTCTGTAAATGAAAGAAAAAAGTTACAATGTAATCATAGAATCATAGAACCTCACAGCACAGAGGGAGGCCATTCGGCCCATCGTGCCTAGGATGGCTCTTTGAAAGAGCTACCAACTAGTCCCACTCCCCAGCTCTTACCCCGCAATACTAACCCAATAATAGCTCCTTATCACGTCTTTGAGACGCCTCAAAGCGCTTCCAGGAATATATTGTAAAGTGAATTTACTGTGAGACACGGCAGACAATTGCGCACAGCAGTGTCCCACAAACAGCCATGGATTCAGTGACCAAATTATGATTATCATTATATTTTATAGTTTTGCAAATGTACCTTGTTTGTGCAGTTGCATCTCTTCCGTTTTGACTTTTAATATCTCCCCTTTGTGATGAAATAAACACACAAACAAACAAACAAACAAACAAGTCAATTTATATCGGCCCAAAATCAGTTTTATCTTAGTTATAATAACAGCAGAAGTGGCAATAATAAGAATTTCTATAATGAGGTATATCTGGGGGATTGTCGGTCAGGATACCGGGAGAGAGAAATTCACTTCTCTTTTCCCTGCAGATACACGCACACACACAGACACTCACTCACACACACCCTGCATACAAACACAGACACTCACTCACACACAGACACTCACTCACACACAAGCACAACTTTATACGAGGTATTTCTTCCCCCACAGCAAAAGTTGCAGATACAGTCATCACAATAAAAATGACAATGATACTGACAATAATAATAGCAGAAGCGGTAATAATAATAATTACTATAATAATCCTTGCATTGGACATACCACATTATCATGTCGGGAGAGAGGAAGTCTCAAATTTTCAGGATTTTCACAGTGAAACGTAGTGACCAGGTTTCACAAACAGCCGTGAAGCGACCGAGCAATTTTATCTGGAGGATCGTTGGCCACCACATTGGGAGAGTAAAACTCCCTTCACTTTTTCCCGACTGCGCCGCAGGAGATCTTTAACCTCTGCCTTGTACAATCCTGTAGTACTCGCCTTGCATGCGAGAGGACCGAGGTTCGATTCCCGGGTGGGTCAGGGCAAAACTTTTGGCAAGTTTCCTTACTCCACACACACACACGCACGCACGCATTGTGAGACATCGCAAAGATGCGATAAGGAACTATATCAAATGCATGGATTATTATTATTTTATTATTAGAGAGCTAGTCTTCTAATAACCTGATTCTTGTATTGTTGCTGTTTTTTTGGAAATTTCTGAAAGCAAAAAAAAACAATTCACCAAAACAAGATCAATTTACACCAGAGACTGAGCCACACCAATGAAAAATGAAATCATCAAATCAATCGGAATATCTACCTGCTTCCTTCCTTGCTATCAGTTCCGCTTGAAGTAACAATTTTTTTAAATAAAGATTAGATTTGAATTATGATTTTCAACGACAACTTATATTTATACAGTGCCCTCCATGCAGGATAGCATCTCAAAGCACTTAATCCACAGCAAAGAAGGAACTTGGGTATCTGCAGTTCAGTGCTCTCCTCACAAGCGAGGACCTGAGTTTGATTCCCAGGGCGGGTCAGGGCGAAATGTTGGACAAGTTTCCTTACCCCACAACCCTCTGTTTACCTAGCAGTAACTAGGAACCCGATCGTTAGTCAATTGGCGGATCACTTTTCTGGAGTAATAATCCCTTTAAGCGCTCTGAGATGCCGTCTGGCATGGAGGGCGATATATAAATCCGAGTTGTTGTTGTTCAAAAAAATAAAAAAACAGTACTAGGAATAATTTGCGCACTCATTCGCTGGCTATCTTAAATCAGTGCCCTCTTGTCGCAAGCAATAGACGTTTATACCTGTATTCGCTTTCATCGAGGTTATATCTGGATACAAATACATAAAACACCAACAACATTATTATCAAGAAATCCTCCCATTCAGCTCCTATTAACCCTGCAAGCCAAAGGCCAATCTAACAGGTAGGGTGGTCTAAGTTGGAACACCGGCAAGAAAGCTTGCCAAGGACTGCTCTACATGGCAGGAGTTACTTTAGCAGTTATTCCTAACACACACTCTGGGCTCCCCCACCCCACAACCCCTCCAAGCCTTGGCTCTCCCTAACCTGTGCCTAAATACTCTCCGGAATTAGGTGAGCAAGATGCGTCCCTCGAGGGAGAGCGAGTGAGTGCACGTTCCATTCCAACAATCTATCTCTGGGATTTCCATGTTTAGGTGAGAAGCCTGGAATTCGTAATTGGGCTTGGGGGAGACTCTTTTAAGCGACTGTGAAGGGTTTCCGTGTAGGTCAGACACCCGGCTGAGCAAACAAAACGCACATCATCAACAATAACTTAAATCCACAACAACTTCTATTTATGTAGTGCCCTCCACGCCGCATGGCGTCTCAGAGCGCTTCAAAATCTACCTTTTACATACTGCTCCACCATTTTCTCTTTTGTTTTTTTAAGAAAAAGACAATGTTAGTTTGCTGTGACAAGAACTTGCAAACGGAAACTCGCGATTAATGTGCTCTGAACCCCTCCTCTTCCCCCCTCCACCTTACCCCAATTCCACACTTTGAGCTCCCATCTCTCTCATAAGGCACAGAAAGACAGCATTCGGTCCATCATGCCTGTGCCAGCTCTTTGAAAGAGTTACTCAATCAGTCCCACTCTCCTACTCTTTCCCTAAATCCTTACAAATTGTTTGTTTGCAAATAAATATCCAACTTTCCATTGAAAGTTTTATTGAATCGATTTCCACCACTCTTTCAAGCAGAGCAAACCAGACCGTAACTATGTGCGTGAAAATGTCTCCTCATCTGGTCTCCGCTCTGGTTCTTTTGCCAATTATATTGGGAGTCCTGCGGATCAGTGGTTAGAGCACTCGCCTCACAAGTGAGAGGACCTGGGTTTGATTTCCGGGCGGATCAGGATGAAACACTGCGCAAATTTCCTTACTCCACAAACATGCCTCTGTTTACCTAGCAGTTAGTAGGAACCCGATTGTTAATTGATTTGCTGTTCGCTTTTCCAGGGGTAGGAAACCCATTAAAACGGAATAAAAATAATAACTTGGGTCACTCAATCCATGACTGTTTGTGGGACGTTGTTGTGAGTAATTGCCTGTCGTGTTTAGCCCACAAAATATAGTCAATTCACTTTATGGTGTGAAGCGCTTTGAGACATGTCAAAGATATGGGAAAGGTACTGTATCAAATGCAAGGATTATTATTGTTCATTTTAACTCTTTGCTCTCCGCACACTAACCTGCTTTGCTGACGGCAATCTGAAGCAGTTTCATTTCTGAAAAACAAAAATACAGACCTTTTTCAAACAAAATGGTAACAATGGCCTTTCTTTAACATCCACCTGAACGGGCAGATTGGGGGAGACTGATCTTAACATTATGGGTATTTTTATATTAATAATAACACTTACGATGGACACAACTCCTTATAATAATAATCACTGTATTTGATGTTGCGCCTTATCACGTCTTCGAGACATCTCACAGCGCTTCACAGGATATACACTTGAGTGTAGTGTCTGTCAAATAGGAAAGTCTTCAGGCACAACCTGAAGATGAGGGGGGCAAGGCGGTGGGATGCAGGAAGAGTGTTTCACAGTATCGGAGCGTAGTGGCTGAAAGTGCGGCCACTAATAGTGGAACGGAGGACACGAGAGATAAGCAAGAGGCCGGAGGAAGTCGAGTGGAGGTATCAGGTGGTGAAGTGGGGGGTAAGCAGGGCATAGAGGTAGGGAGGTGTCAGGGTGTGAAGGAATTCGAAACGAGTGAGAGGATCTTGAAATCGATCTTGAACAACCTTTGGTTTTGATATCGACCAGATTTTCTGTTTAAAAAAATATATTTTTTAAATTGTCAAAATGTCTTCGATGTTGGAATAATAAATCAAGAAAAACAATAAAAAGGACAGTCTAACCAATAATAATTTTTGAAAATGTTGGATTTGATATAGCACCTTTTCAAGTCAAGACATCACAAAGCATTTCACAAAATATATTGTAAAGTGTATTTTGTGGGTGAAATGCGGCAGCCAATTATATACAATTTGGTCACAAATGTGTGCCACAAATAGTCGTGGATTAAGTGACCAAATTATTAAGATTTTGTTGAAGAAATGATTACCCCTAGAAAAGCCATCTGCCAATCAACTGACAACTGGTTCCTACATACTGCTACATAAGCAGGGGTTTGTGTATCTGTGGAGTAAGGAAACTTGCCCAACATTTCACCCTGACCAAGAGTCAAACCCAAGTCCTCCTGCTTGCGAGGCAAGCATTCTAACCAATGAACAACAGGACTGCAGGGTAAAGCAAGTGACCAATTGTACTTATTGTTGAGCTAATACCTTTGTCTCTTAAATCTGTCCGATAGCGAGTTATCTCTGTGAGAAGACAGAACCAGCCAAAAATGAATCAGACGAGAGAAAACTAAATTATTTTTCAAACGCTACCCCGAGTGAGGGGTGTTATACAAACCCAAGTTGTTGCTATTTCACATGTACATTTGTTCTTGCATTGACTACAACCCTTGTGGGTGACACAGCGTCTGATCACGTCGAGAGGGACAGATGGAGGACATCTCAAAGCGCTTGGCGGGATTTGCAACTGTGAAGTGTAGTGACCGTGCGCTCTGTGCACAGTGACAGTCCCGCAAAGAGCCATGAAGCGAGCGAGCAATTTTATCCAGAGGATTGTCAGCCTGGAAACCAGGAGAGAGAGAAACTCCCTTCTCTTTCCCCGATAACGCCACGGGAGATCTTTAATGTTCGCCCTGAACAGGACACTGACAGGGGAGGGAGGGAGTGAATGACGTTTAACATCTCATCCGAAGGACGGAGCTCTCTCCCTTCTCCCAACACTGCGCTGGAGTGTTATCTTAAGACTGTTCTGAAACCCCGAGGTGTGTGTGTGTCTGTCTGTGTGTGTTTGTGTATTTTATTTTTGAACACAAAACAAGTAGATAAAGCACAGAAGTTCTGATCTATATATTGTGCTTACGTTTGTCTTTTTCAACGATTAATTTGTCTTCAAAATAATAATTGTCAAGAATCATATTAATGATTGCTTTGTCTGAATTGTAACAATTCCAAAAAACAGTGTGTTGCTTGCCCTCACCATCTGGAACTCCATCCCTGGCCCTCCGCCTGGCCCCCTCCCTTGCTTCTTCAAGACCAGTAGTCAAGACCTTCATCCTCAACCAACCCCACCTTCAGTCACACTCCTACCCCCAGCTTCACTGCCTTTTACCCCTTCTGATCCCCACCCCCTGCTCAGCTCCAAATCCCCGACTGTCCAGCGCTTTGGGACGTCCTCCCGACATGAAAGGCGCTCAATAAATATAATTTTGTTGTTATTTTGTTGTTGCAAACAAAACAAGCTATTTCTTACCTGTGATCATGATTGAATGCTTGAAGGCTACGACATCTTGAAAGCAAGCAATAATAATGATAATAATCCTCGCATTAGATGTAGCAACTTACAATGTCTTCGCGGCATCTCAAAGTGCTTCACAGAATATACTGTAAAGTGTGGCACTGGCGACTGTACATTTTGTGAATCAAACCCGGCAGCCATTTGTGCACAGTAGCGTCCCACAAACAGTTGACCAAATCAACTTCTATATATTCTTTTGAAGGGATTATTACCCCCGGAAAAAGCGATCCCCCAATCTTCTAACGATAGGCAACTGCAAGGAAACTTTTGTCCCGACCCAACCGAGGAATCGAACCCAGGTCCTCTTGCTTGAGAGGTGAGAGCTCTAACCACATGATTCTCCCTTGCTCTGGATTACTATTCTCCCCACCTACTCGAGGAAATAGTTTCTTTGCATCTACCCCCTCGAATCCCTTTATTGTTTTAAAAACATCATCAGCTTCTACACCAACAACGTTCACACACAGTAGCATCTCGGAGAATCTAACAACGCTTTTTACCTTTCTTCAAAACATTCAGTTCATCCTCTGCAAAAATAATTTTTTTTTAAATTACTTTTAAATGAACAAGAGATCTTGATTGCATTGAAACCAGGTTGAGGGAGAGAGAGAGAGATGTTTTGTGTGTGTGTGTGTGTGTGTGTGTGTAGAGGGGTGGTGGTGGAAGAGATAGAAAGTAAAGGCATGGAGTTCCTACAACAACAGCTATCACAAAACAACAATAACTTGCATTTACAGTGACCCTCACACAGGGTAGGGTCCCAGAGAACTCGACATTGGCCAAACCGTGGGTGGGGGGAGAGGCCAAGCCGGGGGGAGAGGGAAGGAGTGGGGAGGTGACGGTAGACATAGTCAAATAGGATGGTCTTCAGGCATGACCTGAAGATGGAGAAGGAAGGACGGGGAAAAGCGGAGGGACAGAGGAAGAGTGTGCCAGAATTTGGGGGCGCAGTGGCTGAAAGCGCGGCCACCGATGGCGAAACAGAGGGCACGCTGGACAAACTGGAGGGCAGAACCAGTCGACCAGAGGCAGTGGGGTAGTGGGGGGAAGAAGCAGATCGGAGAGGTAGGGAGGATATAAATTCATAGTTTAATTTTACCCGTTAACTTAAGTGAGTCGTTGCTGTCTTTTAGTTCTGAAGGGAAAGGAAATGTCAATGATCCCAAATTTCTATTTTGTTATTATCTATTTGTTAGGTCAGGATATTAAGTGGAGCACTCGCAAGCCAGAGACCTGGGTTTACTGAGAGATAAGTAGGTACCCGATCGTTAGTCAAATCTTCCTGTGTCTGGGATAATAAGTATCATAATAATCCTTGCATTTGATTTGCGCCTTATCATATCTTCAAGATCTTTTAATGGTGCCTCACAAAATATACCTTAAAATGAATTGACTGTGTATTTTGTGTATGTAACGCAGCAGCCAATTGGGATGGAATGTGCTCTCTCTCTCCCTATTTTTCTCTTTCACTCTGTCCGTCAAGGGGAATGCGGGAGGAAGGGTCTTGAGACAAAAAAGTATAGAAATCGGCAAAAAATGAAGCATCGATGTAGAGTAGTTACCTCTTGATTTTTGTCTCAACAATTCCTCTATGAGCATACAACCACAATAAAATGATGTTTGAATGGCGCCTTTTACGTCGGGAGGATCTCCCAAGGCGCTGGACAGTCCAATAATAATACTAATAATTAGTATTATTAACAATCAATATCAACAACAACATCATCATGGAGTCCTGTAGCTCAGTGGTTAGAGCACTCGTCTCACAAGCGAGAGGCCTGGGTTCAATTCCTGGGCGGATTAGGGTGAAACGTTGGGCAAGTTTCCTTACTCCACACACACACACACACTTCTGCTTATTCGTAGAAAATATGAACCCGATTGTTAATCAATTTCCGGAATTGTTTTTCCGTAGGTAATAATCCTTCAACGATAATAATAGTTTGTTCACTCGCTGTTTGTGCTCAACTGGCTGCCGCGCTTTGCCCACAAATTATACAGTATGTTCCGTGAAGCGCATTTTTAGATGTCTGTGAATTAATTGATTGTATATTTTGTGGAGGAAACGCGGCAGCCGATTGAGCCCAGCAGTGGCCCACAAACAGTCGTGGATTGAGTGACCTAACTCTTATGATTTTTGTTCGACAGTATCCCCCAGAAAAAAGATCCGACAATCGACTAACAAGCTGGTTCTGTAAACAGAGGCGTGCGTGTGGAGCAAGGAAACTTCCCCAATGTTTTGCCCTGATCCTCTCACTTGCAAGGAAAGTGCTCTAACCACTGAGCTACAGGACTCCACAAAGACAGGTAAGGCAAGACAGAAGAGGTGGAAGGGGAGAAATATGTTTACCTGATGTTTCAAGGCTATTTTTACATTCATTGTATTCTGCATGTGAGGAAAAAAAATATCACTTTTCTCAAACTATGTTTGACATGATTTTGCAGCCTCCAATAACAACAATAATAATCCTTCCATTTGATAAATCACCAAACCATGTCATCGAGACATCTCAAAGGTTTCACAGGATATAATGTAAAGTGCAGTGAGTGTGTGCGTTGAGGACGAAACGCGGCAGTCAATTGAGTAGAGCATCGTACCACAAACAGTCGTGGATTGAATGACCAAGTTATTAATTTTTTCGGAGGGAAATATTACTACTGGAAAACCAATCCGCCAATCGACGAACGACCAGTATTTAATATCTTGTATAAAATAAAAGCCTTATCATGTGATTGAGACGTCTCAAAACGCTTCACAGGATACACTGTTCAGTGAATTGACTGTATATTTTGTGGGCGAAACGAATAGTATTAAAGGAAATGCAATTAAAATCCAATTAATTGTAATTAAATTCAGTTGATTAATTACCTCTCTGTAATGTAGGCAGGGTTTGGTCTGTTGAATTATAATATTCAGTAATCATTTTATTAACTAAATCATTGCAATTTGATGCATTATCAGAATATTTATATTATTATTTTACGGTGTCATTACTTTGGAAATGAGGATGTTCAAAGTGCTTTGCGGGATTATTCACTGTATAGTGTGGTGACTGTGCTTCCTTGTGTTTCCATAGCAACATTCCTGCAAACAGCCGTGAAGCGAGCGAACAATTTTATCTGGGAGATTGTTAGCTGGTAAGTAGGTTGGAGAGATAGGGAGGTGTCAGGGCATGAAGGGTTTTCTGACAAGTGTGAGGATCTTAATTATAGAAAAATCTAACCTTACCTTTTCTTTCCAAAGTTAGCTGACACCGTTTTAAATCTGCGGAATTAGAAGGTGAGGAAAGGGTTGAAATGTTTCATCCGAACGACAGAATGAATTAACATTTCAAATTGCGATAAAACGTTCAAAAACAATTTAATTTGATTACAATTTTTTTTAATTTAAGAAATGTTAACGCTCTGAACATATTTAAACTATAAAACGTTTTATTGGAATAAATACCTATCCTTAAGTCCTCCACCAATTGTTCTGGGAAACAAACAAAAATTTATATATTTGATAATAATAATTCTTGCATTTGGTGTCCTGTAGCTCAGTGCTTAGAACACTCGCCTCACAAGCGAGAGGGCCTGGGTTCAGACAGGGTGAAACATAGGGCAAGTTGCCTTACTCCACATGTGCACGCACGTACACACACACACAGAGGGATTGTTCTGAAACACAGTGATATATTTTACATCAATAGTAGAATTAAAATAAACACACACAGGCCTCTGTTCACCTAACAGTAAGATGTAACCCACTCGCTTTACCGGGAGTTATAATCCCTTCAAAATAAACAATAATAATAATTTGGTCACTCAATCCACAACTGTTTGTGGGACATTGCTGTGTGCAATTGGCTGCCGTGTTTTGCCCCTGAAATATAGTCAATTCACTTTATTGTATAACCTATCCTGTGAAGCACTTTGGGACATCCCCAAGTCATGATAAACCCTGTATCAAACGCAATGATTATTATGTTATTAATTGCGTGAAAAAAAATCATACTCTTACCACTTTTATGAATAGTTTCTTGTTTCTCAATTATTTCTGGAGTAAAATGGCATCAACTTCAGCGGTGAAACCTCAAACAATCAATGTTCCAATCGCTCGCTCACTTCATGGCTGTTTGCGGGCACGTCGCTGGGCGCAAATTGGCTGCCGCGTTTTGCTCAAAAAAATGTAAAGTCAATTCACTTTACAGAATATTCTGTGAAGCATTTGAGAGATCTCGAAGACGTGATCAATATTAGCATTATTATTATTGAATTGATAATCCTTATAAATATTTTTCCATGCCTTGTTACTACTTGATATATTCTTCCTCTATCCCTCCTGCTTGCCCCTTCCTTCCGTATCTTCAGGTTGCACCTGAAGACCTGCTTCTTCGGCCACGCCTATGGTCACCTCCCCCTCCCCCCGGCTCGACGTCATGCTCTGCCACTGTCAAGCGCTCTGGGACGCCATCCTGCGCGAGGGGCACTGTGTAAATGTTGCTGTTGTACCTTTCTCTTTAGCTCGATGGGATTGTTCTGGAATACAGTGATATATTTTACGTCAATATATGAATTAAAATAACCACCATCAACATCCACATCACCAAATTATCACATGGGGTCCTGGGTTCCTGTGGTTAGAGCACTCACTTTGCAAGTGAGAGGACCTGGGTATTTTGATTCCGGAGCAGGTCAAGGCGAAACGTTGGGCCGGTTTCCTTACTTCACACGCATGCCTCTGTTTACCTGGCAGTAAGTAGGAACGCTTTTCCAGGGCTAACAATCCGTTTAAATAAATAAATGAATCATTTGGTCACTCACTCCACCCATGACTGTTTATGGGATGTTACTGTGCACAATTGGCTGTTGCGTTTCACCCATAAAATCCACAGACACACTTTACGATACATTCTGTGAGGTGCTTTGAGACATCTCAAAGACATGATAAGGCACTATGTCAAATGTAAGGATTATTGTTATTATATTCTGTGAAGCGTTTTGAGATGTCTCGAAGACGAGATTATTATGATACCATAAGACGTTTACCTGCATATAGTCGAGCTTCATTTTGTTTCCTTAGTTCTAAAAAAACACATTGAACATTACCGTAAATTGTGCGGGGTGGTGGGGGAGTGGAAGGGAGACTACTAATAATAATTCCCCCTTTCTGCAATGTAGTGGTTAGAGCACTCGCCTCGCAAGTGAGAGGACCTAGCAGTAAGTAGGAACCCAGATGTTAGTCGATTAATAAATTACTTTCTGGGGTTGGTTAATAATCCCTCTAAACTAATAATAATAATATGGTCACTGTTTATGGGACATTGCAGTGAGCAATTGACTGACGTGTTTCGCCCACAAAACATAGTCATTTCTTTACAGAGTATCCAGTGAAGCGCTTTGAGATGTCTTGAAGACGTGATAAGGAGCTGTATGAAATGCAAATATTTTTATTATAGTATTTGATCTGATTACCTGTCTCCTTATTCCGCAGTATTTCTTCTAGAAAAATAAACACAGATAAGAATGACAGTAATAATATAGCTTTTCAGCAGGAGGACATGGCAAAACTCTTCTCTGGATTTGAAGGGTGAAGGGTATTGTACAGTGACGTGTCGGCAAACATCTGTGAAGCGAGCAAGTGAATTTATCTGGGGGATTATCGGCCAGGACGCTAATGAGGGAGAGAGAGAGACAGAGAAACTCCCTTCTCTTTCCCCGACAGTGTTCTGGGAAATCTTTAACATCTACCTTGAAGAACAGCGTACAGGGAGAGAGTGAGGTTTAACATTTCAACCGAAGGACAATGTAGCGTTCTCTTTTTCTCTCTCCCCAACTACCCCCACCTCCCTCAAACGCATGTGTGTGTTTGTGCAAGAGAGAGCGAGAGAGAGATTGATGTTACCTGCTTGCTTGAGAGATTCCTGACATTTATTAAATTCTAGAGGGGGAAAAAAAGGCATGAGTAAAATAATAACTGTCACCTTAAAACAATAAACAGGTGAATTTTGCAATGTTATTTTTATAGATGTATCACATATGTATAACCTGTGACTTTCATCCTCAATGATTCTTCTGGGAAAATCAAAGCAATTTCCCAATGATAATCCTTGCATTTTGTGTTTTTCCCATAAAATACGAGTATATTATATAATTTATAATATCTCAGTATATTCTGAGAAGCTCTTTGAGACATCCCAAAGATGTGACAAGGCACCATATCAAATGCAAGGATTATTATTATTTGACACAGAACCTGATCACATCATTGAGACGTCTCAAAACGCTTCGCAGAATATATTGCAAAGCAAATTAACCATATATTTTGTGGGTGAAACGTGGCAGCCAACTGCACACAGCAATGAGCAAATTATTATTATTTATTCATTTCTTTTTAACGAGATTACTAACCCCCGGGAAAGAGATCGGGCAATCGACTAACAACCGGGTTCTACAGATATATATCAAATTATTTTTCCTTTTACCTGTTTTTTTAATGTGATCTCGACATTTACTTAGATCTGTGGTTCAACAATGGGGAGTGTCAAATTATTAGTAATAATAATTCTTGCATTCGATACAGCGAAATATCACGTATTAGAGATGTCTCAAAGCGCTTTTCAGCGTGTAGTGTAGGTACAGCGACGTCCCCACAAACAGCCATGAAGCGAACAAATAATTTTATCTGTCGGCTGGGACACCGGGAGATAAGAGAAACTCCCTTCTCTTTACTTGACAGAATTATTAATTATATTATAAACTTTTTTTTTAAATTCTCAAATTCTTTGATTTGCTTTGGTTGCTTTACCTTTATCTTTTTCCTTCATTGATTGTTCTGAAACAGGAAGATTTAAACCATTTGTTAACGTCCACTAAACACACAGTCACTACTCTTTACAGTGTATACTGTGAAGCGCTTTGAAATGTCTGAAAGACATGATAAGATGTTACATCAAACGCAAGGATTACTCATATTATGCGATGCCTTATCACATCGGGAGGGAGGATGTCTCAAAGCACTTTGTGGGATTTTTCACCATGTAGTGTAGTGACTGTGCATTTTGCAGTCAGTCTCCGTTTACAATAATCATTGCATTCGCCTTACACCCATAAGGGCATTCAGCTTGCAAATGAGAGACTCGGGTTGAATTCCCGGGAGGGTGAAAGCTTGGTCAAATACCTTACTGCACAAGACTAATAATAATCCCTCCAAAAAAACAATAATAATTTGGTCATTCAATTCACAACTGTTTGTGGGACACTGCTGTGCACAAATGCTGCCGTGTATCGCCCACAAATAAACTTTACAGTATATTCCGTGAAGCGCTTTGAGACTTCTAGAAGACGTGAAAAGCGCTACATCAAACGCAAGGATTATTACTATTTGATGTAGTGCCTTATCATGTTTCAAGGCATCTCAAAGTGCTTCACAGAATACAGCACACTGTAAAGTGTGGTGATTATATATTTTGTGGGCGAAATGCAGCAGCCAATTCCACACAGCAGTGTCCCATAGACAATAGTCTGAAACACTGACTGTCCAGCGCCTTGGGTCATCCTCCCGAAGTGAAAGGCACTACAGTCTACAAATGTAATTTTGTGGTTGTTGTTGGTAGTGGTGGATTGAGTGACCCAATTTTTTTTAAGGGATTATTACCCACAGAAAAGCAATCTGCCAATTGGCTAACATCCGGGTTCCTACTTATTGCTGGCATGTATGTGTAGTATGGAAACTTGCCCAACATTTTACTCTGAAGAATCGAGTGTGAGGCGAGCCCTCTAACTACGGAGGTACAGGACTTCACGGCTCACAACTTCTCGTCCAAAGGATGAAATTGATGATTTATAGTTTGATGTTCAGCCTCACCCAAGTATTTTCTGGCTTCTTGATTTTTACGGAGTTCTGGAAATCATTTATACAACCAGTTAATTATTGTATTTCAGACACAAGGATGCAATGTGTCAACATAATGACATAATAACATCGCAATAATCATGTGGGGAGGACGTCTCAAAGTGCTTAGTAGGATTTTGTGCTGTGAGGTGTAGTGACTGTGCGTTTGGAAAAGGGGTTGAAGCAAGCAAATGATTTTATCTGGGGGATTGTTGGCTAGAACATCGGGAGAGTGAAAGTCCCTTCTCTTTTCCCCACATGAGATCTTTAATGTCCGCCCTGAGCAGGGCCAAGTTGGGGAGGGAGGGAGTGAGTGAGGTTTAACAGCCCATCCAAAGGACGGTGCCTTTGTCAATGTGGCGCTCTCTCCCTCCCTCCAGCACTGAGTTTTTATTCATCTGATTTTTCGAAACAGAAGACCGTTGATGTAAATATTGTTTCACCTTCCTCTCTTTCACGTAGTTGTTGTTCTTTAAATAAAGATGTGATTTAAATGATTTAAATGTGATTTAAAGATTTAAATAAAGATCGCATGTGTGCATGTGAAGCAAGGAAACTTCCCCAACGTTTCCCCTGACCCGCCAGGGAATCTCGCTCTCAAAGCGCACGCTCTGACCACTATGTTACAGAACTCAATTATATTTGTTACCTGTGCTTTTAAGAATCTCCATACATTTATATTTTTCTGCAAACAGAAATAACAAACAGTTAGCCATCGACGCTGCAAATATCCCAAGCGAGTATTTTTGTCTGGGACATCGAGAGCGAGACAGATGGTATAGGAGAGATATACAGAATAAGTGAGTGAGAATGAGAGAGGCAGAGAGAGACAGAATGAGAGAGATAAGAGTGACAGAAAGACAGAGACCGAGCGAGAGATACAGTGAGATGCAGAGTGAGAAATTTCCTTATCTTTTTCAATATTAATTTATTGGCCTACCTTCCTTCAGCTTACGTTGTATTTCTCTCTCTGTGGAACAAAGACATAAACGAGTCTTGACACACCTCCAAAAAATACCTCCAAATAGGTCAACGACTGGCAATTGACAGGGAGTCCGATAGCTTAGTGGTCAGAGCAACTGCCAACCCCCACCTTGCTCAGGCCCTGACCCCTGACTGTGCAGCACCTTGGGGCATCCTCCCGACATGAAAGATGCTCTCCAAATGTAATTTTGCTGCTGTTGTTGTTGTAGTAGAGCACTCGCTTCGCAACCGAGGGGACCTGGGTTCGATTCCTGGGAGGATCAGGGCAAAACGGTGGGGGTAAGGACTTTAGGGTGTGTGATAGCGAGCCAGTGGAGCCTGGGTAGGACTGGGGGGGGTGATGGGGGGAGGATGAAGTTTCGGCCGACTGAGTATCCGGGGAGTGGAATTTTAAATTAATTTAACATCCGCCCGACGTGAATGGCGCAGTGCGTAAATGTGAAGTTTACCAATATCGATGTCCATTTTGACTGTAAAACGTATTGTATTCATCAATGAATAATTATTAACAACATCAATAATAATAATCTTCGCATTTGATCTAGCACCCTGTCACGTCTTCAAGATGTTTCAAAGCGCTTAACAGAGTATACTGAAAAGTGTATATTTTGTGGGCGAAACGTGTCAGCCAGTTACACACAGCAGTGTCACACAAAGAGTTGTGGATTGAGTGACTGAATTATTATTACTAGTATTTTTAGGTAGAATGATTACTCCCAGGAGTACGATCCACCAATCATCTAACAAGTGGGTTCTTGCTAGATGTTAATTATTCTTTAATTTCACCATCCTTCCATCTCTCTGTCCCTCCCTCTCTCCCGCGTTGCGTAGGTTAGGTAAACAACGGGTGTGTGTATGTGTGTCTGTGTGTTTGTGTGTGTGTGGGAAACTTGCTGAAAGTTTCACCCTGACCTGCCCGAGAATCAAATGTTTGCGAGGCAGGCAATCTAACCAGAGCTACAGGAATCCAACTCAACATCATCAATAATCAGGTTTTAAAGGATAGAGGTGGGAAAAATAAGGGTTCGTATATGATTATTATTATTATTTATTCAGCGCTTAAGACGCCCTCCCAATGTGAAAGGTGCTACACAAATGTAATTTTGTTGTTGCTCTTGCTGTATCCAATACTCACTTGATTTTTTGCACACCTCGAATTCTTTGTGTTTTAGGTTTTTTGGATGGGGTATTGGGGAGAAAAATAAACAAAAATGAAGTGTGTTGGGAACATAAATATCACTGTGTCCTAAATATCCTTTGTCTTAAAATTGCATTTTATGACACAAATTTACATTTAATCATATAAATTATCCTTGCATTTGATACAGTGACTTATCATATCTTCAAAACGTGTCAAAGCGCTTCACAGGACATACTGTGAAGTATAGTGGCTGTATGTTTTGTCGACAAAACGTCAATTGCGAACAGCAGTGTGTGAGAGAGTGAGAGGGTGTGTGTGAGCATTTGAATGAATGAGAGTGAGTGAGTGTATGTGAATGTTCATGAGAAGGAGATTGGATGAGGTGAGGGAGGGAAAAATGGAGCGAGGTGGAGGGATAAACAATGAAATGTTTTATTGATTCGATTCAATTCTGGTTCGGATTCATATTTTTACCTTCTCTTTTCTTTATCAGTCTCTGTTCTATAATAATATAAATAACCCATGCATGAGATATGGAGCCATATCTTGCCTTGGAGACGTCTCAAAGCACTTCACAGAATATACTGTAAACTGGTGGGTTTCGTGGGCGGAACACAGCAGCCAATTGCGCACACGTGTATCCCACAAACAGTTGTGGATTGAGTGACAAAATTCTTATGATATATTTTATTTTTGAGAGATATGAGAGAAACTCTTCCTAACAGCACCACTGAAGATCTGATGTCCACCCTGAACATGGAACAGACTGGGAGGGACGGAGTGAGTGTGGTTTAATGAGGCTCTCTCCCTCTCTCTCTTAGCACCAGCTTAGACGATACGAGTTCCGAGTCCCCAAATCTTACCTTCCTCCTCTAGCGTTTTTTTAAGTTGATTAACTTCTGCGGAAAATTGGGACAAAGAATTGGGTTCGAAAATCCAAATTCTTTAATTTCACCATCCTTCCATCTCTCTGTCCCTCCCTCTCTCCCGAGTTCAGTTGGGCGTTATTTGTATGTGGTCCTGTAGCTCAGTGGTTAGAGTGGATTTGATTGCCAGGTGGGTCAGGAGGAAACATTGGGCAAGTTTCCTTCCTCGACACACACACCTCTGTTTACCTAGCAGTAAGTAGGAAACTGGTTGTAAGTCAGTTCGCAGATCGCTTTTCCAAGGATAGTAATTCCTTCAAATTAAAAACTGAAACAATAATATTAATAATAATAATTTAGTCGCTCAAGGTTGCACAAGGTTTTGCTCTGCCGGGAATCGAACCCAGCATGCGAGATATCGAACCCAGCATGCGAGGTGAGTGCTCGAACCACTGAACTACAGGATTCCACAGGACATATTGTATCTTAAACATTTAAGCTACCTGCTTTCAGATCACTCTGTCTCTCTCCTGTTAGGTAAAGATATGGATAATCATATTTTAAACTTTAAGAGGAAGAGACAGTGAAAGAGAACAAGAGAAATAGAGACAGACAGAGATAGATAGAGAGACTCGGGGAGAGAGAGAAAGAGAAAGGAGAGAACAACAACAAAATTACATTTGTATAGCCCTTTCACATTGGGAAGACATCCCACGGCGCTGGACAGTCAATGTTTTAGACCCGTGCTTGGGTCGGGGAGGGTGGGGGGAAAGGAGGGGATTTGGGGTGACCGATGGGACCGTCGAAGAGGAGAGTCTTGAGATGGGACTTGAAGGAGGCTAGGGAGGAGGCAAGGCGGACTGTGGGATGGAATTCCAGAGGTTAGAGGGAGACCGGCTGAAGACTCGTTTGCCAATAGTGGTGCGTTGGGGGACATGGAGCAGGCCGGAGCCTGCTGAGCGGAGGGAGCAGTGACAATAGTGAGAGTAACATGTAGTGAGAGTGACAGAGACAACGTGAGAGGAGAGAAATAAGAGAAAGAATTAAACCACTTAGTACTAACTTATCTCCTTCATCATCTCTTCCATTTCTACAAAATATTGTAAATAATAATTAATAGTCCATAATTCTCATGATTGAAGTAAAGTATAATATACAGCCATTATATTTGTTTCATGTGTGGAGTCCTGTAGCTCAGTGGTTAGAGCGCTTGCCTCACAAGCAAGAGGACCAGGGTTCAATTCCCAAGTGGGTCAGAGTAAAATGTTTCCTAACTCCACACTCACATCGCTCTGTTTACCTATCAGTAAGTAAGAACCCAATTGTTAATCCCAGAGAGCTTTCCCAGAGATAATAATTCCTTCTGAAAAAAAATTAACAATTTGATCACTTCAATCCACAATGGTTTGTGAGATTCTGCTGTGTACAATTGGCTGCCACATTTCACCCGTAAAATATACATTCACTGCTCTTTGCAGTGCACCCAGTGAAGCGCTCTGAGACATCTCCAAAATGCTGCAAGGCGCTGTAACAAACGGAAGGATTTAAAAAATATTTCCTTGCGATATATTTGCAAACAATGTAAGTTCAATGACCTGCTTTCTTGTGTTGCAATTCGATCTCTACAATCATCATCCAACATGTCATTACATTAACCTAGGTTAGATTGAAATAATCCTTGCATTTGATTGTCACCTCAGGAGGAAGAGTGGACGTCTCAAAGTGCTTCGCGGGATTTTATAGTAACATGATGCCTTCGACAATGCGGTGTTCTCTCTCTCCCACCAGCTCTGCATTGGAGCATTACCTCAGTCTATATGAGACTATATATCCCTGAGTGTGTGTCTGTGTTAGTGTCTGTGTGTTTGTGTCAGGAGGGCTTTCAAACTCACAAATTCCTGAATCAGATGCGAGAGAGCGCGTGACTGAGACACACGGGGTCGGGGGGGGCGGGAGGGACACAGCCAGACACACAGAGAGAAAAACAGACAGAAATTGACTGAAACTCACCAATCTCTTCCCTTTGTATGATGAATGATTTTAGTGCTGAAAAGAAAAAGAAAAAATCATAGTTTGTTCCTTATGCTACCCCACATCCATGTCATGACCTGCTCTGCCTTCCTCAACATCGCCCGCTCCACCACTGTCTCGCTCCTCAGGCCACATCAAGACCGTCCTTTCAACCGTGCTTTCGATCAACCTCCTTCCCCTCTGCCCTCCAGATCCCTACCTCAAGCTCAGGTCCGAAATACTTTCAGTCCAGCAGCTTGGGATGTCCTCCCGACATGAAAGGCACGATACCACTGTAATCGCGTTGTAGTTGTTGCCTCAGGTTTCACCCTGCCGGGAATCAAACCCAGGTCCTCTCACTTTCTAGGTGAATGCTCTAAACACTAACTTAGTTACCACCTCACCAGTAGAGCCGGGTGAGGGTGGAGGTGAAAGAGTTACAGAGCCTGGTATTGTATGAGAGACAAAGACCGAGAGAGAGAGAGAGAAATAGAAACATGGAGCACGCAAGTCAATTTATTCAATTGCAGTAAATTACTAGCACAAACCTCCATCTTGACGTATATTCACCACTGGGAAAATTTAATAAACAAAGATAAATAATATGAATAATAATTCTTACTTTCGATATAACGCCTTATCACATCTTCGAAGCATCTCAAAGCACTTCACAAGATGCACTGTAAAGTGAGTTGACTGCATACTTTGTGGGCGAAACGTGGAAGCCAATTGCGCACAGTAGTGTCCCACAGTCATGGATTGAGTGACTAAATTATTATTATTGTATTATTATTTTAATGGAAGGGATTATTATCCCATAAAATCGATCTGCCAATCAACTAAAAACCAAGTTCCTACTTACTGCTGGGTAAACAGAGGTGAGTGTGTGTGTGTGTGTGTGTGTGTGGTAAGGAAACTTGCCCATCATTTCAGCTTAACCCACCCAGAAATCGAACCACGGTCCTCTCGCTTGCAAGGCAAGTGCTCTAACCACTGAGCTACAGGACTCCCGATAGAGAGAAATTCCCTTCTCTTTCCCCGACAGCGCAGCAGGAGATCTTTAACGTCCATCCTGAACAGGGCACAGACAGACAGACAGGGAGGGAGGGGGAGGGAGTGAGGTTCAACAATTCATCTCCGACAATGTGACGCTCTCTCTCTCTCGGGTTAGATAATATGAGTCTTGAGGTTGTGCTAGAGAATAACACCAATCATCCACCTGCTTCGGCTTTGCGTAGATTTTTCTCTGTGAAAAGATGTTTCACGTTAATGTAACACACGTTAATGTGTGCTCACTCTCACACACAGACAACACACTCTCTGGGCTTCCCCCGAACCTTGACTCTTGCAATCTGTGTCAAACACACAGAGAGAAAAAGAAAGAGGCAGGCAATGTGTGTGTGTGTGTGTGGCTGTGTATGTGTGGGGGGCAGACTCCCAGCTTATCACGGTGATGGGTTTCCGTCTGTCTGTGGTTGTGGCGTCTGCGTGTGTGTGGTATCTGCATGGGTGTGGCAGCTGTGGGTGTGGGGTGCGTGTGTGGGGGGGTGTTGTCTGGGGTGCATATGGTGTTTGTGCGGTGTATATAGTGTGCGGGGTATATATGGTGTGGTGTGTAATGTGCACGGGTGTGTATGTGTGTGTGTTGTGTGTTTGTGTGTGAGAGTGATACCCGGCTGACTTAAAACCAAATATATATATATATATATACCAGCTTCATCTCGTTCAAGAACTAATTTCTCAAAATCTGCAGAGAACAAGAGAGTATATTCCCAAATAATAGATCAATAATAATCCTTGGATTTGATATTGCAGCTCATCACATCTTCGAGACGTCTCAAAGCACATCACAGAATGTACTGTAAAGTGAATTGACTGTATATTTTGTAGGCACATTGCCCACGAAACGCACAACCACCTACACCTACCCATGAAAATCAGGCAAAGGGTTTCGAGACGTCCTCCCAGTGTTTCAATGCACCGTGATGAACACATCAATGAATCAATCAAATTACAAATTAATCTTCGGTCAAAGAGACACCAAGTTCTTACCTGATGTAGCGTCACATTCTGAAAATAGGCAGAGGGCAGAGTTGCAGAAGTCTTATAACGGTAATTATCATCCTTGCATTTGATACACAATCTTATCATATCTTCGAAACGTCTCAAAGCAAATCACGGAATATACTCTAAAGCTGAGTGTATTTGGAGGGATTATTACCCCCGGAAGAGATCTGCCAATTGACGAACAAGCGGGTTCCTACTCTCGCCTGTGAGGCGAGTGCTCTAACCACTGAGTTACAAGATCCCATGATTAATATTGGTTACAAAATGTAGCCAGAAACTTACTGCGCTGGGCATGTTTTAATTCTTCTTCTGTCATCCATGTCAAAGGGAAAATAATATTAATGATAATAATCCTTGCATTTGATACAGCACCTTGTCACGTCTTCAAGACGTCTGAGTACTTTCAGAGAGCTTTTACTTTAAATTAAGTAAATCAGTAAAAAAAATCAGTACATAAATCAAGGAACACTAAATTAACCAATACATTCAATACCTCTCTCTCTCTCTCCTCACCTTTGTTTGACACAATCACTTTCAGTTCTGTAATCACTGATATGATTTAAAAAAACACAATTATAACCAATTCATAATAATGATAATAATAATAATAATCATCATTGCATTTGATGCAGCGCCTCTCGCGTCTCAAAGAGCTTCACAGGATGGACTGTAAAGTGTAGTAACTGCATGTTTTATGGGCAAAACGCAGCAGCCAATTGTGCACTGCAACGTCCCACAAACATTCATGGATTTAGTGACCAAATTGTTACTATGTACAGCATTTTGAAGGGGTTATTACCCCTGGAAAAACAATCCACCAATCAGCTAACACCGGATTTCTGCTTTCTACTGTATTAGGAAAAAAAAAGGTGTGTGTGGAGTAAAGAAACTTGCCCAATTTACACTTAAAGCAACACTAATTCCCAATAAAATTGTCTGTAAAAATGTATTTATTCCACTTGGTAGTGTATCCTGCAAAAACATGAAAGGCACTCAGTCAAACGTAAGGATAATTATTAATCATATTGTTAGTTTACCTTGTTTAATGCGATTTTTCGCATCAACTGTAGGCAAAGTAAAAAAAATCTAATCAACGATAAGATTAAATAAATAAACTGACTAAAATGAGGTTACAATTCAGCAGAAACTACATACAAATGTGCAAAATAAATGATTGTTTCAGCCACTGTGTGTGTATGTGTGTGCATGAGCACTTGAGTGTGCTTGTGAGCACCTGTGTGTATGTGTGATTGAATGCGTGTGTGTGTCTGTAATATTAAAAATTATAATTTTTTGATCAATGCAATCACACAAAAAAAAAGTAACATACGTTTTTTCTTTGCATTTTCCTTTAAGGCTAGACAAATCCAAACGAAATAAAATATCCTATTAGGATTGACAACGCATTTTATATTGTGTGGGAGGGAAAGATAATAATAATAAGAATAACCCTTGCGTTTGGTATAGTGCCTTATCATCTCAAAGCGCTTCACAAAATATACTGAAAAGTGTAGTGACTGTACGTTGGTGGCAGCCAATTGCATACAGTGATGTCCCACAAACACCGGTGGATTGAACTATGACATTACTAATTGTTTTTTCTTTTGAAGTATCAAGTAGGTTATCTAAACTGCATTGCGGGGAAGAATTTTTATGTCAGGATTACTGCTGTTAATTAATATTTTTTCTTGTTGATAATTACCACGCTCTCCTTGTTCAATTGCATTTTCTACAGAGGGAAGAAAATCAACTGACCTTCCAGTCAAACAAGTTTGATACCCGTAAACCCCACGTGGAAACCCGTCACCACGATCAGCCGGGTGTCTCACACGCACCACACACACACACACACACACACACACACATACACAACATACATATGGAAACTCATCACTGTGATTAGTCAGGCATCTCACACACACACACACTGAAACCTGTCACTGTGATCAGCACAGTGTCTGACACACACATCAACAAAATGACATTTGTATAGCGCCTTTCACGTCGGGAGGATGTCCCAAGGAACACATACATGCGCACGCTCATACACACACACGCTCTCTCACACACACACACACACACACACACGGAAACCCATCACCTTGATCAGCTGGGTGTCTGACGCGCACACCGAAGCCCGTCACCCGTCGGGTGTCTCACACACGCGCGCAGACACACACACACATCAGTTATACAGAGACGTGCTCACGTGAAGCTTTGTCACTAATTTGGAACACGTTTTCCCGTCTCTCTGCACGGAAAATGTTTTTCAAATCAATTAACAGAAGATGAAGGAAAGTTATCAATCGAGGGAGAGCGTTTACTTTTAAATGGCTATCTGGTGAATTGTTTGTCTCAGTCACTCGCACTCTCGCCTCCAAATCAAAAGGTTGTGGGTTCGAGCTCCCCTGGCTCCACACACACACACACACACACAGTCTAAGTGGACGCTCCAGTGCCGCGCTGGGGGGAGAGAGAAAGAGAGAGCACTGCATAAACTCACTTTTTTTCTCTATCGATGTCTTTGCTGTCTTCAACACTGTAGATACAAAAAATACAAAATAGATGTCACGCTGACACACACATACTGAAATCCAACACCGTGATCAGGTGGGAATCTGACACATGGAAACCTGTCACACGCCTAACAATAATCCCTCCCCAAAAAATTGGTCATTTCAATCCACGACTATTTGTGGGACACTGCTGTGCGCAATTGGCTGCCGCATTTCACCCACAAATAAAAATTCACTTTACACCACATTCTGTGAAGAGCTTCGAGACGTCTAGAAGATGTGAAAAGCACTCTCTCAAATGCAAGGGTTTTTATTATATTATTATATTATCAGCTGTGTGTTTGATAAGGTTATCGTCCCTCCCTCCCTCCACCCTGAATAATAATGATTGTGCATTATTATTGTTAATTACCAGCTTTGATATTTGCTGCTTTCCTATCTGTAATAAGCAAATATGATGCAGTAAGCAAATTCAACAGTTATTATGAATTATTTAGTAATCTCATTATTTCTAACTGTGTTTTATTGTATTTGATTTTTTCAATTTCTCACCGTAAATGAAATCCATTTGGATGAAATCTGCAAAATTCATGGAAGAAATTTTATTAATTGAATTATGAGAGATAGAAAGAGACAGATAGAGATAGGGAAATAGAGACAGACAGATAGAAGGAGAGAACAGAGAGATAGAGAACAACAACAAAATTATACTTGTATAGCGTCTTTCACAACAGGAGGACAGCCCAAGGCGCTGGACAGTCATTGAACAAGAGACAAAGAGAGAGACAGAGACAGAGAGAGAACAAAAATAGAGAGATAGAGAGAGACAGGGACAGAGAGACAGACAGAAGGTAAGAGAGAGACAGAGAAAACATACCTTTCTTTTTGAGTTCAATTCTGCTCCCTGGGGTGAGAAGGGAGAGGGAATACAAACTCAACACTAAATATCTCAATAAAAACAGCAACAAACATGAATGAAAGAAATAATAATAATAATAATACGGTCACTCAATCCACGACTGTTTCTGGGATGTCGTTGTGCACAACTGGCTGCCACAATTCGTCCACAAAACATGGTCCCTACACTTTACAGTGCATCCTGTGAAGCACATCGAGACGTCTCGAAGACACAATAAAGCGCTACATCAAAAGCAAGGATTGTTATTATTATTAATTCTAACGTGTGACAGAGTTTGTGTGATTTTCCCAAAAAATTAAATGAAGCAATTATCCTAATCTTTGCATTTGATAGACAACAAGTTACACTAATACAAAGCCCTCCGCACAGGGTGGTGTCTCAAAGCGCTTAACACTGGCGGAGGCTGACTCCAAGCCGGGGATGAGGTGGCCAAAAGCGCACTCGAGGAGGAAGGTTTTCAGGCGGAATTAGGAAAAGGGGAGAGAGGGGGCAAGGCAGAGGGATTGGGGGAGACTGTTGTTGAGAGAGTTTGGGGGCGTAGTGGCTGAAAGCGCAAACTCCGATGATGGGGCGGAGAGTGAGAGGTTCGAGCAGGCGAGCGGAGGAGCCCGGGTGGTAGACTGGGGGCTGAGGAGGTCGGAGAGTTAAGGAGGTGCCAGGGAGTGAAGGGAATTTGAACACAAGTGTGAGGATCTTGAAGTTGATTCATTCGGTGACGGGGAGCCAGCGTATAACAACAACAATAATGATCCGTGCATTTGAAATAGCACCTGATCACGTCTGCAAGTCGTCTAAAGGGCTACATAGGGCACACTATCTTTTGTGGGCGAAACGGGGCAGCCAATTGTGCACAGTAACGTCCGACAAATAGTCATGGATTGAGTCACCAAATTATTTGTTATTTATTTTGCAGGGATTATTGCCGCCAGAAAAGCAACCCACCAATCGACTAACAACTGGGTTCTTATTCACTGCTGGGTAAACTAGGCATGTAGAGAAAGTAAACGTGCCCAACGTTTCACCCTGACCTGCCCGGGAATTGAACCCAGATCCTCCAGCTTGCGAGTCGAGTGCTCTAACCACTAAGCTACAGGACTCCAAATTGCGTATATTGTTTTAAAAACAAAACAATTAAGTTTCTTTCTCACGAATGTATTCCATTTCGTATTCTATGGTTCTCTTCTCCAGTTCTAGAAACAAAATAATCAATGATAATTATATTAAAAAAATGAATTATTATTATTAACAGAGATAATGTTGTACTAATCAAAGCAGCAATAATACAAACAGTATTACTACGATTAACATTAATAATCCTTTCCTTTGATATAGAGTCTTATCACATCTTCGAGATCTCTCAAACCGTTTCACAGGATACACTGTAAAGCATTATGACTGCATGTTTTGTTGGCGAAATGCAACAGCCAATTGCAATTTTTTTTTAAACTTTCACTGGAAAGTGATCTGCCAATCAACCAACAAGAGTTCCTATTTAAATAATAACATAATAATAATAATTTGGTCACTCAATCCACAAGTGTTTATGGGACATCGCTGTGCAGAATTGGCTACCGTGTTTGGCCACGAAGTATACAGTCACTACACTTTAGCACAGCTACACAGTGCCTCCCGACGTGCAAGGCGCTCTATAAATGTAATTTTGTTGTTGTTGTTTACAGTGTATCCCGTGAAGCACTTTGAGACATCTCAAAGACTTGATAAGGTGCTGTATCAAATGCAAGGACTATTGTTGTTGTTGTTACAACTCAAAGTGCATTTTGTGGGTGAAAATAATAATATAATCAATAATAAATAGCAAGTACAATAGTAATAATAATAATATCTCAGTTCAGAAAGAGAAAGAAATTATCTTGTTTCCCCAAAAGAAACTTCTGTAAAAATGTACTCACTCGATTCCCAATATGATTTTCCAAATCCTGTAGGGATAAATTCAATGACATTTCCATCTTTTTGTCAATTTAACATAAAAATTCCCACAAAAGCACCATTGTTGACAAGTTAATTTATTGAAGTTACCTACCTCTGTGACCTGTTAACCCCTTATTAACCTGTCCGCTACCTCGGTTCAGCAGGCTCTGGCTTGCTTCATGTTCCAGCCTTCCCCAGCATTGGCGGTCAGACCTTTAGCCTTTTTGCCTCCATCCTCTGGAACTCAATCCCAGTCCCTCCGCCTCAGCCCCTCCCTGGTGCCTTTCATTCAAGGACCATCTCAAAGACCTTCCTCCTCGAGTAACCGCGCCTTGATCAACCTCTGATCTCCAACTTTCCTGACCTCCACCACTCCTTATCCCAACCCCCAACTCACGTCCCCAACACATCACTGAATTACCCAGCACCTTGGAACATCCTCCCGACATGAAAGTAAATGTCATATTGTATTGTACAATTTACCTTCTTTATTGGCCAAGTATTTCTTCTCTGTTGCCGATGAAATGTCAATGAAAATAAGCATCAATACAAAATGATGTACAGGTATATAATAATCCTTACTTTTGATGTAGTGCCTTATCACGTCTTCAAGATGTCTCAAGGCGCTTTAGAGGATACAATATCAAGTGAATTGACTGCGTATTCTATGGGCGAAAATCGGCAGCCAATTGCACACGGCAATGTCCCACAAACAGTCAAGGATTGAAGTGACTGATTTCTTTTTGATGGGAATTATTACCCCCAGGAAAGTGATCTGTCATTCGACTAGCAACCGACTTCATACTTGCTCCCCGGTAAACAGAGGAGTGTGTGTGTGTCTGCAGTAAGGAATCTGACCCAATGTTTCGCCCTGACGCGCCCGGTAATCGAACCCAGGTCCTCTTGTTTGCCGGGCAAATGTCATTAATAATATACAAGTCTCCAATTAAAATGAAAGCGGGAATTAATCAGGTCCCTTTATCGCTGGCAATTTTCTCACCTGCTTCGAAGAAGGTTTTTCGAAAATCTTCCAATCCTAAATCATGATAAGACTCTTACAGTGAATGTATGATCATCAACATCAACATCAACAACCCGAATTGGGAGTCCTGTGGCTCAGTGGTTAGAGCACTTGCCTCGCAAGCGAGAGGACCCGGATTGAATTCCCGGGTGGGTCAGGGCAAAACGTTGGGCAAGTTTCCTTACTCCACACACATAGATGTCACCTAGCAGTAAATAGGGACACAGCTGTAGGTCAATTGGCGGATCACTTTTCTGGAGTTAATAATCCCTTCCAATAAATAAATATGAATAATTTGGTCACCGACCATTTGTGGGACACTGCCGTGCGCAACTGGCTATCGCTTTTCGCTCATAAAACACAGTCAATTTACTTGACTGTATATTCTGTGAAGTGTTTTGAGACATCTCAAAGACACGGTGGGGTGTTGTAACATATGCAAGGATTGCAATATAGTAATAATAATAATTATTATATTAATGTAAAATAGTGTCTGACCTGATTTGATGATGCTTTCCCTGTTCTCTAGCAAAGACAGAGATATTGGAAGTTTTTGTGTGATTTAGTTGTAAATAAGAGAAATAAATGTATCGATAAGCAAATAAATGTCTTGTTTTTCCAATCAATACCTTTCTCAGCTACATTAATCTTCCCATCTGCAGAAATGGTGGGTTAATTTACCGCGTTTAATATAATTAATCAAAACAATAATAATTCTTAACAGTATCATAACCAATGATGTCAAAGTCATCAACACAAATGGGCTCGTGTCCCACAGCGCTTGACAGTGGCTGAGTCTGAGCCGGGGAGAAAGAGAGGTGTGGGGAGGTGACCGAAAGCACATTCAAAAGGAACGGTCTTTAGGCAGGATTTGAAGGGAGGGAGGGAGGGAGGGAGGGAGGGAGAGAGAGAGAGAGAGAGAGAGAGAGAGAGCGAGAGTTCCAGAACATAGTTGCTGAAGGCACAGCTTTAATGGTGGAGTGGAAGGTATGAGGGACAAACAGGAGGCTGGAGCTAGTCGAGCAGAGGCAGTGGTAAGAGAAGCAAGTAAGAGAGGTAGGGAGTTGCCAGGGCATGAAGGGATTTGAAAACAAGTGAGAGGATCTTCAAATCGACAGCATCAACATCAACAGTGACAGTAAACAAATGCTCAAAAATATTTCACACCTATTTCTAACAAAGTTATCGCCAGGCCTTTAACCTCTGCGTAAATAGAAAAAGAGTCGCATTTCTTAATTTATTTTAAGAGGGTGCATTTTTCAGAAGTAAAAAAGAAATCAATCAATCCCTCCCTCCCATCCACCCTCCCTAAGATAGATTGTTTGTTGGTTGAGATTTAACTCTTACATTGTGTTTTAGTGTCTGGAATTTAGCAAATCCTTTAAATATGTTTTTCTATTTTGTTTCTTTTAAGTACTAAATGAAGCGCCTTGGAGGGTGTCCTCCCGATGTGGAAGGCGTTATCCAAATGTAAGTTGGCTGTTGTTGTGTTATATCATTCTTATATTATGGAGTTAATAAAAATCAAATCAATCAATCATAAATAGATTTATAGCGAGGTTGGGATAAGTGAAGCAGGTACCTGAAGCTCTGTTGTTATAATACTGGACTGAAAAACAATAATAATTTTGATAGTAACAATGATTCGTATTATGAAGGACAATTCTTGCATTTGATTTAGCTCCTGAACACATCTACGAGACGTCTCAATGCGCTTCGCAGATCATGCTGTAAAGTGCAGTGATTGCGCATTCCATGGGCGAAACACAGCAGCGAATTGCGCATAGCAATGTTGCACAGTCATGGATTGATTGTTTTTTTTTAAAAAAAGTTCCTCAAAGGTTATTACAGAAGGAAAGGCGATCGATCCGCCAATTGACCAGCAATCGGGTTCCTACTTACTGCTGGATAAACTGAGGTGTGATTGTGTGTGTGTGTGTGTGTGTATTTGTGTGTGAGAGAGTATGTGCATATTAAACTTGCCCAACATTACGCCCTGATCAGCCCACGAATCAAACCCGGGTCCTTTTGCTTGCCTGACGAGTGCTCTAACCACTGAGCTACAGGACTCTCAGCTTCTCTTAAGAACGATAATAGTAATCATGGCAATAATTAATAATAATCAATGCGTTCCACATGTCAGGAGGGAGGGGGGACGTCTCAAAGCTCTTCACGGGATTTTTCGCAGTGAAGTGTAGGGACTATGTTTCACTTACTGCTTTTTTTGCTGCATTCCTCAAGTTCTACAGATTTCAAAAAATCATATTTCACCCTCCATTTCCAAGAGCCCTTTTCTCCCTCTATACCCAAAGCTCTCACTTTCCCTCTTAATTTCACTGTCTCACTTTCTCTCATATTTCTCTCTTTCACACACCTTTTCTCTCTCCCTCTCTCGCTTCCTCTCTGTGTGTTACCTCCTCGAACCCGCATTCACTGACCTTTCTCTTTCTGAACCATCAACGCTTCTGGATAGGACAATGCAAAAATATGATCAGGAAAAACAAATTATATTTGTATACTGCCTTCCTCACAACGGGAGCAAATTTTTATTTAAATCTCCCCTCCCTCTCTCCCTCCCTCCCTCACATATATATTATTGTTTGTTGCTTGAGATTTAACTCTTACATTGTGTTTTAGAGTGTCCGGAATTTAGCAAATCCTTTAAATATGTTTTTCTATTTTGTTTCTTTTAATATGATAATATTCCTGACATTTGAAACAGCACCTAATCATGTCTTCTAAACATCTCAAAGCACCAATTCAACACAGCTGTGCCCCACAAACAATCGAGGATTGAGTGACCAAATTTGTTGTTTTTTTTGAAGAGAGTATTATCCCCAGATCGGTCAATCAACTAATAACTGGGTTTCTACTTATTACAGTACTCGGTAAACAGAGGTGTCTGTATGGAGTCAGAAAACTTCCCAAGAAACCTGATCGGCCCAGGAATCGAACCCGGGTCCTCTCGCTTGCAAGGCGAGTGCTCTAACTACTGAGCTGCAGGACTTCATTGCCACAACAAAATCACTTGCATTTATACTCAGAATTTACCTCCAGAGTTAAAATCCCATTCAGATTTTGGAAGGGAGGAGGTTAAAAGAATGATAATACATAATCTCACCATTATCTGCAATACTTTGCTTTAAAGTTATAATTTCTATAAATAATAATAATAATGTTAGATTTGATACAGGGCCTTATCACATCTTCGGGACATCTCAAAGCGCTCTGTGAGATTTTCACTATTAAGTCTAGTGACTGTGCGTGTTGTTTTGCGCACAGCAACGTCCCCACAAACAGCCATGAAGCGAGCGAGCGAGCGATTTAACTGGGGCTTTGTCATCCAGGACACTGGGAGAGAGAGAGAGACTAACTCCCTTCTCTTTTCCCAACAGCACTGCAGGAAATCGTTAACATTCGCCCCGAACAGGGCACAAACAGGGGGAGTGAGTGAGGTTTAATGTCTCATCTGAAAATGTTCAAGAGAGTAAATCAGTGTTTAACCCCCGCAAAAAAAGTTTGTCCTCACCTGCTTCTTTGAAGGAACATACTTTATCATCTGCAAATAAATATCTCTGTTTCAGTTCAGTTTGTGTACAAATCCACTTCTAATTTATCCTGATATACACACGTTTTGCACACAGCTGGAGGGGATTGTTGGCCAGGACACCGGGGGGGGGGGGGGGGGGGGGCGGTGGAGAGATGGAGATTCCCCTTCTCGTTTCAGATAGAAATGGTTCTACAAATCAATGTCATAAAATCACCCCCAAGTTTCTTGAAAATCATTATTTCTGGGAAAGTATAAGAGAAATAGAAACCCTTTAGAATTGACCGCGGGCAGATAATAATTACAATGGTGTTGCATTTGATACAGCACCTTATCACATCTTTGAGACGTCTCAAAGCGCTTCACAGGACACACTATAAAGTTAATGCACTGTATATTTTGAGCGCGAAAAGCAGCAGCCAATCCCACAAACAGATGTGGATTGAGTGACCAAACTATTATTTATTTGGAGGACTTTTTACCCGCTGGAAAGTAAGCTGCCAAATGACTAACAACCAGGCTGCTACTTACTGCTAAGTAAACAGAGGCGGGTGTATGTATGTGGAGTAAGGAAACTTGCCTAAGATTTCGCCCTGACCTGCCCGGGAATCGAACCCAGGTCCTCCAGCTCGCGAGACAAGTGCTCTACAGGGGGCGCTACAGCATAGATAAATAGATAAGCTGCCCCCACCCCCCCACCGCCGCACACACACGTTACCATCTCTTGCTCTGAACAATTCCTTTCCTGAAACACCAAACATAAGACGTGAAGCGAGCAAACGTCAGCCAGGACACCGGGAGAGCGAAGGAGAAAATCGCTTCTCTTTTCCCGACAGCGCTGTGGAAGATCTTAAACGTCCGCCCTGAACAGAGCACAAACGAGGAGGGAGGGACTGGAGTGAGATATAATGTCTCATCTGAAGGACGGCATCTCCGACAATACGTCACTCTCTCTCTCTCTCTCCCTGCCCCCAGCTCTGCGCTGGACCATTAGCTTAGACCAGTGGTTCCCAACCTCGGGTCCCAAATCAGGGTCGCGGGGGTCTTCCTTAGGGTCGCGAAGGATCATCAGAATTTTTTAGGGGGGCTTTTTTTGACGCTGAAAAGTGCCCGAGGCAACACCGCCGACCAATTTGTATGAAAGACTGTACTAGCGTGTTGCGCCGAGTCCACAAAAGAGACGGAGATATCGTCTTGGCTGAGCTTCACTTCAGTTGCAGTCGCCCCCTAAGGGTCGGGATGAGCTGTTGGTGGCCAATTTAGGATCGCGGCAAAAAACAGGTTGGGAACCACCGGCTTAGACTATATGAGTTACGAGTCCTTGACGTGTGGGTGTGTGAGGGGTGGGGGGGAGGGGTTGGGGGCTGCGCTCGAATCCACAACCTTTTATTGACGACTTACTGCTGTATTCCAGTGACTGCCTTAATTCTGGAAGAAGATATATATTCGGTCGCAAGCAAATACTACACAAATTTACATTTATACACTAAGCACCTTTCACATCTGGAATACATAATAATAATACTTGCATTTGAAGCAGCCTTATCATGTCTTACAGACATCTCAAAGTGCTTCACAGAATATACTTTAAAATGAATTGACTGTATAGTCATTGGCGAAACACGGCAGCCAATTGTGCACAGCAGCGTCCCACAAACAATCGTGAATTGAAGTGACCAATTTGCTATTTTTTCTTCTTCCAAGGGATTATCAGGCATGTGGAGTAAGGAAGCGTGTCCAAGGATTCGCCCTGGCCGGGAATCGAACCCAGGTCTCTCGCTTGCTAAACGAGTGCTCTAACCACTGAGCTACAGGACTCCACAAGATTCTATAATCACACAGCACTTAATAATAATAATCCTTGCATTTCACATAGTGCCTCATCACATCTTTGAGATGTCTCAAAGTGCTTCACAGGATGTACCGCAAAATGAGTTGACTATTTATGGATGAAACACGGCAGCCAATTGTGCACAACAATTTCCTGCAAACAGTCGTGGATTGAGGGATCACATTATTATCATTCCTTAATTCATTTTTTGGGGGGGGAAGAGATTATTACACCCAGAAAAGCGATCTGCCAATTTGATTAACACCCAAGTTCCTACTTACTAGGTAAACAGAGACATGTGTGTAAGGGAGTAAGAAAACTTGCTCAACTTTTCACCCTGACCCACCCAGGAATTGAACCTAGGTCCTCTCGCTTGCAAGGTGAGAGCTCTAACTGAGCTACAGGACTCTAGGGGGAGCTGACAGAAAAGAATGCTTGTTTTGTTGTTCAATACTCACTTTTAATCATTTTACAATTCTTCCATTCTGTGAAATATTGATAGATACATCCAGTCTTCAACAATAAGCATAGCCATCAACATCAACAATATCAACATGAATAAAGGGGAAATAATCCCTTTAAAAAAGATAGTAATAATGTGGTCACTCAATCCACAACTGTCGTGGGATGTTGCTGGGTGAAATTGGCTGCCATGTTTTGTCCACAAATACAACATCACTACACTTTGCAGTGTATGCCGTGAAGCGTTTTCTCGAAGATGTGGAAAGGCATTGTAGTAAATGCAAGGATTATTATTATTAGTGTGATTATTAAGTCTGTACCTTTCAGATTGCTAAAACTTTTTTCTTCTGTTGCAACGAGCGAATAAGAAAAGTCAAATGTTTTGAGAGTGTAATGTACATTTACCAATGGATTAGAAAGTCATTACAATTATTATTACGTTGTTCTTATTAAAGAGTAAATCAATGTGTAGAGGTAGATTCCAAATAGTTTTCAGTGATACTATAATGGTAACAATCCTTGCGTTTGATACAGCACTTTATCACGCCTTCGAGACATCTCAAAGTATTTCATGGTCTGGACGTGATAAGGCACTATTTTAACTATAATCCTTATTATTCTGTTAATTATTACTTAGGGTGACAAGCAAGTGATTTTATCTGGGGGATCGCTGCTCAGGAAACCAGGAGAGGGCAAGGCAGGGAGGGAGGGAGGGAGGGATTTAATGTCTCATCTGTTTCCGCCCACAAATATACAGTCCATTCACTTCACAGTGAAGGGCTTTGAGACATCTAGAAGACATGAAAGCACTATATCAAATGCAAGAATTATTATTATTAAAAGAACAATCTAAAAGTTACATTTTCTTAAAATGTCTTATGTCTCAGATTTTTTCCCCCACTTACTAACCTGCGATCTTCAATTTTATTGTCAGTATTTGCAGTTCTGGTTGGGGAGAAATTAGGGGAGGAAAAAACGCATTAAATCAAACTCCATTTTTCTCCCGAGCTTAATTGTAGTTCTGTAGCTCAGTGGTTAGAGCGTTCGCCTCATAGGTGTGAGGAACTGGATTTGGTTCCCGGTGGGTCAGGGTGAAATGTTGGGCAAGTTTCCTTACTCCACACACAAACGCATACATTTGAAAAACTATAAATTATAATAATCATAATAAATTGATCACTCAATCCACGGGATTGCGGGAAAATTCTACTGAGCGCAATTGGCTGCCAAGTTTAGACCACAAAAAAAATCAATTCACTTTACAGTGTACTCTGAGAAGCACTTTGACACGTCTCAGAGATGAGATGAGGCATTATATCAAATGCAAGAATTATTATTGTGATTTGTTTTTAGACTCCGCCACTGTCAAGGGCTGAGTGTCCCACAAATGGTTGTGGATTGAGTGATCAATTTATTTTTAAAAAATTTAGAAGGGATTTTTACTACTGGAAAAGCGAATTGCCAATCTACTAACAAGCAGGTGCCTATTCACTGCTAGGTGAAGGCAGGCCTGTGTGAAGTAAGGAAACTTTTTGCCATGATCCGCCTGGGACTCAAACTCAGGTCCTCTAACTTGCGATGTGTGTGCTCTGACCACTGAGCTACAGGACTCCCAATGTGAATTAGCACTGTGTGGTGTAAGAGTGAATTGGATTTTGTTTTGACTGAGAGTCACTTCAGTTTTGGTGCCTTAAGATATAGCTTTTAAGGTACGTTGTGTTTTACCTGATTCAAGTCCCTTGCGTTTCTGTTCTGTCATCGTAAAAGTGACATCAACAACATCACCATCAACAAAATTAACATCAATGTAAACTCAGTGGTTATAGCACTCGCCTCGCAAGCGAGCGGACCTGGGTTTGATTCCCGGGCAGGTCAGGCCAAAACTTTGGGCAAGTTTCCTTACTGCAAACACACACATGCCTCTGTTTATCCTTGGATTAAATAGGAACCCAGTTGTTAATCAATTGGTGGATTGCTTTTCGAGATGTAATAATCCCTTTAAAAAATGATAATAATTTGGTCACTCAATCCACGACCGTCTGTGGGACTCTGCTGTACGCAATTAGCTGATGCCTTTCGCCTACGAAATACACAGTCAATTCATTTTACAGTGTGTTCCGTGAAGTGCTTTGAGACGTATTGAAGACGAAATAAGGCATTATGCCAAATACAAGGATTAGTATTATCATCATCATCAGCAGCAACACTTACGTCCTCTGTAGTCAAATTCTTTGAGCTCTTAAGACAAGTCAAGAAAATGTCATTATGTTTGCTTACTAAAATGTATACGTCTATTTGTGTGTCTATAGGGTTGTGTTTGTCTCACTCTCTCTGTATGTGTGTGTGTGTGTGTGTGTGTGTGTGTATGTGTTTGAGCATGTGGTTCTAGGTGTGTGAGGTAGGAAAAAGCACCCCAAATACGATATTGTAAAGTCAATTTCTCCAGAAAGAAATATAACATTGTTCTTTTCCAAGGCTTCACAGATAAAAAAAATGAATTACCATTTTTATAATAATCCACTCTCTCATCTAACAAAAGAAAGAACAAGACGATAAAAATAATAAAATAATTTCCGGGAATAATTTCCCGGAAGTAATAATTCCTTCAAAATATATATATATTTTTCAATATAGTCATTCAATTCATGACTGTTTGAGGACAGGGCTGTGTGCAATTGCATAATCTCAAACAAAATATAGTCTCTCCACTTTACAATGCCGTATCCTGTGAAGCGCTTTGAGATCTCTCAAAGACGTGATAAATAATAATCCTTGCATTTGATATAGCGCTTTTCACGTCTTCTAGACGTCTCAAAGTGATAAAGTGCTGTATCAAATGCAAGGATTATTATTATTATTATATTATAAACTAAAAATGTATTCAAAAATGCCTTTACCTCCGATGTCATACAGTGCTTTTGTCCGGGAGAGTCCTAGAGAAAGAAAGAAACAGAGATACACAGAGAGGGAGAGAGAGGGGGAAACAGCAAAAGTCAGAGATAAAGAGACAGCGAGAGACACACACACACACACAAACATACACGGAACTGGGGGGGTTCAGTTACTTATTGTGGACAATAATCTCACATTCCCCACAGCACTTCATCACATCGGAAGGACATCTCAAAGTACATTGCAAGATTTCACACACACACACACACACACACACACACCATCAGATACACAAACACTCATCAACAACACAACAAAATTGCACTTATATAGCGCCTTTCACGTCGGGAGGACATCCCAAAGCACTCAGACACACACTTACACAGACACAGTCATGCACATTCACACAGACAGACACACTCTCTCAAACACACAAAGACAGAGACACACACATACACCCACAAAGACACACAAACTCAGGCACGCAGATACAAACAGACACACACTCAGTCATTCACTAACAGAAAACTTATGGATACACACACAATCACACACAACCATGCTTTGCAGGCAGAATTGGCTTTAAAGTTTGCTTACGTGAGACATTTTCACATTGAAGATTCACTGGGGAAACAAATCCCATGACATTGAGAAGGAAATCAGCCTCCCTCACTCCTCCCCTCCACGAAAAACATTAATTCTTAACTTACTGATTTCTTTCTCTAACAGTTTTAATTCTATTAGGAACAAAAATAGAGTGATTGTCTCGTCTCAACCCCATCCTCCATTAAGGTGCAAGAATTATTATTATTTTCTTAACGAGACATACGCAAGGTCTATTGTTATTTTATTAACAAGACAAAATATTCAAAGTTTATTATTATTATTGAATACATTACTCCCGGCCACAAACCCAACTCCCCATGTAGAGTCAAGGGAGTCAAAATATACAGTCAAATCACTTTACATTATATTGTGTGAAGCCCTTTGAGATGTCTCGAAAACGTGATAAATGCAAAGATTATTACTATTATTATTAATATTATTAGTCCAGCCCAGGAGCTATTCCAAGTACAGTAAAAGCCTGTTTATCCGGCACTCAATCAACCATAACTTCCATAAAACCGGCACTTCAAAAAAAAAAGTCAGCATTCAATTAACCGGAATTTATCCAGAAAAATACATTTAAAAAAAACATTTTGTGTTTTCGGCCGAATATCCGGCACGCGCTTTAATCAGCATTGGCCAAGTCCCAAGGGTGACGGATAATCAGGCTTTTACTGTATTAGATTTGGGTGAAGAGTAATAATAATAATAATAATCCATGCATTTGATATAATGCCTTATCATGCTTTCGAGACATCTCACAGCATTTCACAGGGTGCACCATAGAGAGAATTGACTGTGTGTTTTGTGGGTGAAATGTGACAGCCAATTATGCGCAGCAACATCCCACAAATAGTCGTGATTTGAAGTGACCAATTTATTATTATTAACTTTTTGTTTTATGAAGGAATTATTACCCCGGAAAAATGATCCACCAATAGACTCCTAACCATATTCCTGCTTACTGTGAAGTAAACAGATGTGTGTGGGTGTGTGGAGTAAGGAAACTTAGCCAACGTGTCGCCCTGACTTGTCCTGGAATCAAACCCAGATCCTCTCACTTGCGAGGCTAGTGCTCTAACCACTAAGGTACAGGGCTCCAAGACTAGAGCTCAGACTTACGTGCTTCACTGATGTCTGAGTAGATTTGATCTAACGCTGAAATAAAACAGTAAAGGTCTCAATAAATGCCTGCCCAAATTCACTCCTTTGAAAATTTAAGGAACAAAATTTGTGGGCTGTTTTGGATTGTTACATCAATCTTACAGTATTTACCTGAGTTCCTGTTAGATTCTGAAATGAGGGCATTGTGTTGATATTAATAATAATTATAATAATCCTTGCATTGGATAATAATGCCTTATTACGTCTTTGAGATGTCTCAAAGCCCTTCACAGAATATACTGTAAAGTGAATGTATATTCTGAGGGCGTTATCGTCAACAATAAACACAACAATTTGTGTTCACGCAATGCCCTTTACACAGGGTAGCATGGCAGAGCATGGGACAGTGGCGGAGTCTGACCACGAATAAGGAGGAGAGAGGGATGTGGGGAGACCAAAAAAGGTCTATAGGTAGGATTTGAAGGTAGTGTGGAGGGAGGAAGTTCCAGACCTCTGTCTGTGTAAGTGGTTGAAGATGCGGCCACCGATGGTGGAGTGGTGGGCACGAAGGACAATCAGGTGAGTGGAGCCTGCTGAGCGGAGGCAGGGTATGGTTGAGTGGTGGGGGTAAGCAGGTCAAAGAGGTAGGGAGGTGTCAGGACAAGAAGGGATTGCCAAACGAGTGTGAGGATCTTGAAATATATCCGTCCAGTGATCAGGTGATTATCAAACCAACTGTAAATCTCTAGGATAGTAATTGTTTATTTTTACCCAAAATGGAGTCTCTGATTTCATTCTCTTTTGTTTCAAAGAAAATAATATTGATCATCATCCTTGCATTTGATACAGCGCCTTATCACGTGTTCTGAGACGTCTCAAAACACTTCACAGACTATAGGAAAAGTGTAGTGTGTGTTTTGTGGAAGACACACTGCAGCCAATAGGGCACAGCAACACTCCGCAAACAGTCGTGAATTGAGTGATTCCTAATTACTGCCGGGTAAACAGGTAGGTGGGGTGTGCGTGTGTCGAGAGCTCTAACCAATGGTGAAGTCAAGGGCATGAGTGACTGAGCTGTACCACTCCACTAATGGGTTGTCAAAGGGGAATTATTTACCGGTACTCACCCAAAATGTTCATTTGTTTTTCCATTCGCAATTGTTCTGGAGAGAGGGGGGTGGAAATGGGAAATCACAGAAATTTGAAAACATCAATCCCAGAACCAATCTTTAGGGGGAAGGAAAGGGAGACAATTTATATGAGAGGGTGTAGTTTACAATTTAATGCAAAATCCCACAATGCTCTTTGAGACATCCTCCCTCCCTCCCTCCCTCCAGATGTGAGAAGGTGCTGTGGCGAAGTCAAGGATTATTATTTTAATATTAGTAATATTATTATTAGCGTTTTCCTGCTTCAAAATACTTTTAAATGATATTATTATTTCTATTGTGTCAATGCTATTATTATCATCATCATTATCATGAGTATTATACCACCTCTTCCCCCTTAACACCCATTTCCTTCCTGATTTTACCCAATCTTTGCCTCCCTCTCCCCCCTTAACCTCTTTCTCCCCTGGCCCCACTTCCACGAACTGTTTGTGGGACACTGCTGCGTTGCAATTTGGCTGCCGCGTTTCTCCCACAAATATACAGTCAATTTTCCTACTTTCCTTCGGCCAACCACAACCCCTCCCCCCCTGCTCTGGTCCCAACCTTGGGACGTTGTTATATTCTGTGAAGCGCTTTGAGACGTCGATAGGACGTGGAAAGCGCTACACAAATGTAAGGATTATTATTATAATTATCATGATTAATATTTATTGTGTTTACCTGCTTCAAACTCCTTATCAATTCTTTCTATATAATAAAGATATATAGATTAGCCAGGGCGGATTTCTTATCATATTTCAAGCAGCGTTGACACGAAAAACTTTAGAAAATCTTTTAGAAAGGTTACTCACGTCTTTGTTGATTTAAATCATTTATCACTGAAATGTCACAGATTTAGGGGTAAGGATATAGCAAGCCCATTCCCACTTCTTATCACTAAATAATTCAAATCTGGAGTCCTAAATAAAGTAATAAATGTGGTTTTGTGGTTAGAGCACTCGATTCACAAGAGAGTGGACCGCATGCATTGTGGTCACTCAATCCACCACTGTTTGTGGGACCTTGCTGTGTGCAATTGGCTGCCACGTTTCGCCCACAAAAGACATTGTCACGACACTTTACAGTATATTCTGTAATGCGCTTTGAGATATCTCAAAGACATGATAAGGAAGGATATCAAATGCAAGTATTCTTAGTGTTTAATAATAAATGACAGAATATTCTATGAAGAGCTTTGAAATGTCTAGAAGAAATGAAAAATGCGATATCAAAAGTAAGGATTATTATCAAACAATAATCGAAACAGAAGAACGAGAAGACTTTGATATAATTAATAATAAAATTAAATTCATTCATGTTTTGTGGAATTGTGAAGTGAGGTTTTATTAATAATAATATTTTTTTTTACCTCTTGAAACCTCCCATCTTCTAGAATCTAAATATGACAAAAACATTAATAAAATTAATGATGATAATCCTTGCACTTGATCTCGGGCTTGATGACATCTTCGACATGTCTCAAAGCACTTAAAGAACATATTGTAAAGTAAAATGATATTTTGTGGGCGAAACTCATTTGAAAAAGCTCCTTATCACGTTGTCGAGACATTTCGCAGTATATACAGTAAAGTGAATTGACTATTTTGTATGTGAAATCAAATAATTTATTTCTAATCTAATATTTGTGGGCAAAACGCAGCAGTTTTGCACACAGTATCCTACAACAGTTGTGGATTGAAGCGACCAATTTTTTTTTCTCTAACTACTGATCAGTTTCAAACAAATATAGATGATTCTCTTTTATACCTGATATACTGATCGCTTTGAGCTCTGTCCAAACAGAAATTAACACAATGAACAATAATTGTCCCTTCGCTTGTCTTTATAATAATAATCCTTGCATTTTATTCGACATGTTATCACATCTTTGAGATACATCTAAAAACGCTGTAAAGTGTAGAGACTCTATTTTGTAGGCAACATGCGGCAGCCAATCGCACACAGCAGTGTTCCACAAGCAGTCATGGATTGAGTGACCAAATTATTATTATTCTCTAATTGCTTTATTAATTTTATGAAGGGGTTATTAACCTGGAAAAGTGCCAAGCAACTAACAAACGGGTTCCTACTTGCTGCTAGATACACAGAGCCGTGTGTGTTTTGTGGAGTCAGGAAACTTCCCAAGACGGTGGATAGTCAGGGAATTGGACTGAGTTGGTAGGTGGGAACAGGAGGTGTGGAGGGCAGAGAGGGTAGTGGGTAGGAGAAGGGCCAAAGGCGAGGTTGGTCAAAGAGGAGGGTCTTCAGATAGGCTTTGAAGGAGGCAAGGGAGGGGGGCGAGGGTGGAGAGACTGTAAAATGGAGTTCCAGAGGGTGGGGGCAGCGAGGCTGAAGGCCTAACCACTGACCGTAGGCTGGGTGAGGGATATGGAGCAGGCTGGACCCCACTGAGCGAAGGGAGTGGACAGGTTGATAAGCAGGTCGCAAAGGAAGCAGGGAGTGACAGACAGATATTTTATAAACTAATTTATAAGACTCAGGTTCACCATTCTCTTTCTCTTGAATTTTATTCCCTGTGAGATTTAAACCACAAAAAATATTTCTACTCTTCGAACAAAGTAAATTTGCAGCACTGATAATAATCCTGCATTTGATACAGTCCTTATCATATCTTCAAAACATCTCAAAGAGCTTCACAGGATGCACTATAAAGTGCAGCAACTGTGCGTTTTGTGGGCAAATCATGACAGCCATTTGCGTACAGCAACATCCCACAAACAGTCGTGGATTGAAGTCACCACATTATTTTTATTTCTTTTGAAGGAATTATTACACCCAGAATAACAATCCGCCAGTTGACTAACAAGCAGGTTCCTACTTACTGCTAGGGGGGCAGAGGCATGCGCGTGGAGTAAGGAAACTTGCTTTAGGTTTGACTCTGACATACCTGGGAATCGAACCCAGGTCCTCTTGCTTGCGAGGCGAGTGCTCTAACCACTGAGAAACTCCCTTCTCTTTTCAAATTGCACCGTGGGAGATATTTAACGTCCACACGAACAGAGAGGGAGAGAGAGTGGGAGAGAGAGTGAGAAAGGGAGGGAGTGTTAGACTTACACAATTTGTTTTCTGCAGCATCTCTCTCTGAAAAACATTGCAAATATTTGCGCAGCTCATAGAAAATGAATTATCATCAGAATCATGACGTTTGGTATAGGATTTTATCACGTCAGCGAGAAGCCTCAAAGCGCTTCACAGGCTACACTGTAGACGTTTATAAAGTAGACGTGAAAAGTGTTCCATCAAATTCGAGGATTGTTATTCTTATTATCCACCTCCCACTCTCACTGCACGGCCTAGGGTTAGACTGCCACACTGTCAAGCACTCAGGGATGCTACCCGATGTGAATTGGCTGTGTAAATGCTGAATCATTTTTGTTGTTGTTGATGATAACGCCCACAAAATTTACAGTTCATTTCAATTTACACTATATTCTGTGAAGGGCTTTGAGACGTCTCGAAGACGTGATAAGGCCCCATATCATTGAAAGCACCTTGGGACGCCCGCCCACCCTCGTTGAAAGGCACTGTACAAATGTAACATCGCACTGCCTTGTAAAATACAAACACATTTTACCTTTCTTTAAAGTGGTCAGTTTTTCATCTTAAAAAAAAATACAATCAATGGCAAAATATTAAAAAGTACACCCTCTGAGTAAGTCAAAAATATAATGATAATTATAATCCTCGCGTTTGATACGGCACCTTATCACATCTTTGGGACGCCTCAAAGAGCTTCACCGGATATGCTGTACCGTGAATTGACTGTATATTTTGTGTGCATTTAAAGCGCTCTGAAACGCCGTCCAGCGTGGAGAGCGCTATATAAATCGAAGTTATTGTTGTTGTTGTTGCATAAATGGCAGCCAATTGCGCACAGCAGTGGCCCCAAAACAGTTGAGGGTTGAATGATCACATACTTTTGTTACAGGAATTATTTCCCACTGAAAACAGATGCAATCAACTCACCAGTGGGTTCCTACTTACATAGATGCACAGTTGTGTGTCTGGTGTAAGTAAACCTACTCAATGTTTCGCCCTGAACCCACGGGAATCGAATTTGCTTGTGAGGCGAGTGCTCTAACCTCGACAGTACTCCACAGCTTTCTTTCTTATCTTGTGCCCAGAAATCTAGTCAATTCACTTTACGGTATATTCTGTGAAGTGCTTTGCTACATCCATTAAAAACGCCACATCAAATGCAAGGATTATTATTCTCTCTCTCTCTCTCTCTCCAGTTCAGAGCAAGGTGGACTCTGTGTAAACACTGGCTGTTTAATCAAAGGTTCGAACATAGATTAAAGTTTAAAGAAAAAAAAACTGGCAAAAAAATACTATTCTTCACTCGATTCTGAGAAAATATTGAGAAAACATAAAATTGAGTTAATTTCTCTTACGTAAAGGTTCAATCCGTTCATCCAAAGTCTCTGTCAGAGTAAAAGCAAGGATTCATATGCATTTGCAAAATGACAGGCAGGAGTCAGCAGTTGGTTGAGTGGAGGCTAAGTAGGTTGGAGAGGAAGGGAGGTACCAGGGCATGAAGGCACCAGGGCATGACGGGATTTGAAAACGAGTGAGAGGATCTTGAAATCACTCCATTCAGTATACGGGAGCCAGTGGAGCCTGGCGAGGACTGTTGTGATGGAGGTACAGAGTTTAGTGTGTGTGTGATAGGGAGCCGGTGGAGCCTAGTGAGGATCGGTGTTATGGGGGGGTGGGGGGGGGGGGGAGGGGGGTGCGGAGGTTAATGCTGGGAAAAATAAAACTTACTAATCTTGTTGAGACAATTTTCGGTTTCTGGGGTGGAATACAAATTGGCCAGATATGAATTAGGATCCAGTGTAGTCAAAAAAAACTGCATGAAAACAAATGGTGTTATTGAAGGTTTGGTTCAAGAGTAAAGCTGCTTACGTTTCACAATATCTGGTATTGTTCTCTCTAGTGTATGGGAAAATACATCACATTTGTCATTTCTTATATGTTGACGTTGTTGATGATATAAATAATAATAGTCCTTACATTTGATATAGATCCTTAACACATCTTCGAGACCTCTAAAGGCTCTTCACAGAATATATTGTAAAGTGAATCGACTGTACAGTTTGTAGTCAAAACGTGGCGTCAACTGCACACAAATTGGGCACTCAATTTATTTTTTTTGGAAAGATTACTGCTAGACAAACAGGTGTGTGTGTGGAGTAAGGAAACTTGCCCAACGTTTTGCTTACAAAGTGAGTGCTCCAACCACTGAGCTACAGGAATTCACAAGTTTATGTTGATGACGATGGTGTTGATGTTAATGTTCATATGTTAATGTAATTTTGTTGTTGTCGTTTCCTACCTGCTTTTTCAATTTTTTGTTCAAGTTGGAGTATTCCTGGAAAAATAGCATCAATTCAAATCAGATCAATTTTACATCGTAATTCCACTCACAATCAGAAGCGAGAAATTTATCTTGCGTTCCCCGTGTCCTGGTTGACAATCCCCCAGTTAAAATTGCTCCCTCGCTTCACGGCTGTTTGTGGGGACGTCACAATGTGCAAAACGCATGATACACTGTGAAAATCCAGCACAGCGCTTTGAGATGTGTTCCCCTCCACCCAACCCCCGGCATAATAAGGTTCCGTTTCGAATGCCAAGATTATTATTATAATACTGTATTAACCTGCTTTATACAGCGCAGTTTGCATATCTGAAAATAAAGTTGTGTTTTTTTAATGAAATAAAGAATAATTCAATCTGCGACTGTTTGTGGGTTAAGCTGCTGTGCGCAATTGGCTGCCACGCTTCTCCCACCAAATATGCAGTCTCAACACATTACAGTATATTGTGTGAAGCGCTTCGAAGCACATTGATGATGTGATTATGGCGCTATATCAAATGTAACTATTATTATTAAATATTGAGACTCTGCATCCAATTAAACCACAAAGAAAATATTATTTAGAAAACGAATTTACCACTGTTGACTTTTTTGAAATTTCTCTCTGTTAAAAAGTATCAGAAATTGTGTTCATTAATATTTTGGGGGAGTCGGCAGTGTCTGACACACACAAATGCACATACACACCAAGAATAACTTGCATTTATACAGCTCCCTCCACGCAGATCCACAGATTGAAGACATTGACGGGAAGCCAAGGAGTATGGCTTTTGTCTTGTCCATGTTAAGCTACAGGAAGTTTGCACTCAACCAGGTCCTGATGTGTGCCAGACAAGCTGATAGAACATTGGTGAACGTTGGAAATGGGAGAGTAGTGTGAGAGACGAGAGGCAGCGAGGGTGAGTTGTTTGAGGAGCGGTGTGATAACAGCGATTTTCAAGGGGAGTGGAACAGAGCCTGAGGAGAGAGACTGGCCAGCAGAGGAGAAAGAAGGGGTAGTTGAGTGACAAGCAGCTGGGTGGGGAGTGGGGGGTCACACAACACAAACACACACGTCATGAATGAGAGATGAATGCCTTTCTCTCTCACCTGTGTCTTTTGGGAAAGTGAAGATGGTTTCAAAAGCTGCGAAAGGGGCATTAAAAATAAAATACGTCAAAAAAATTATTGTAAGCTTCTCCAGTGAGAAGGAAAGGGACTGAGGTTTATATATCATATATAATAATCCTTGCATTTGATATAGCACCTTATCACGTCTTCTAGACCTCTCAAAACACTTCACAGGATACATTGCAAAGTGAATTGACTATATTTCGTGGCCAAAACATGGCAGCCAATTGCGCACGGCACTGTCCAACAAACAGTCATTGATTGAGTGACCACATTTAAAGATACATATTTTGAAGGAATTATTATACCCAGAAAAGCAATCCGCCAACTGACTAGCACCTAGGTTCCCACTTAGCCCGAGGTAATCAGTATGTTTGGACTAAGGAAACTTGTCCGACGTTTTACCCTGATCCTCCCGGGAATTGAATTCTCGATTGTGAGGCGAGTGCTCTAACCACTGAGCTACAAGACTTCAAAGACTCATCAGGTTTAACAAAGGACGGCGTCTCTGGCAGCACAGGGCTCTCTCTTCCCCCCTCACCCCCCCCCCCCACCCCCCCAACCCTCCTCCCCAGCGCTGCATTGTAACGTCATCATAAGACTATTGGCCAAAGGATTCATCATCCTATTACTTTCTGAATATTTTGTACAAATAGAATATTTGTCACCTTGAATTAGCTTTCTCCGTTCTGCAGCTGTGAGATTAAGAAAGAGAGAAAAAGATAGAAAGTGACAGAGATAGAAAGAAAAAGGAAGAGATACACCAAGATAGAGACATAGTGAGAGAGATGGGGAGACCAAGACAGAAAGCATGTTTAATACCACATAAATAGGTTATTTTTAGGAGTTATTCAATACTGTAATAATAATATATAACATGGCGCCTTATGAAGTCAGGAGGGAGAACATCTCAAAGCGCATCACAGAATTTTTCATCGTAAAGTGTAGTGACTGTGCATTTCAAGAGCTAGAAATTTTTATCTGGAGGATCGTCTAAATATTGATCAGAAACAAAAAAAAACTCACCAATTTCAGCCTCAAGTTCCTGGAATTCTGTGTAGTTAAGTGAAAATTGAACAAGATGTTACATTCTTATTTGTTCATTCAGAAAGGAATTCCTTTTGCTTAGCGGTTAGAGCACTCGCCTCGTAAGACCTGGATTTGATTCCCAGGCAGGTCTTGGCAAAACAGTTTCCTTACTACACACACACGTATGTGTTTAGCTAGCAGTCATTAAGAACTTGGTTATTAGTCAATTGCTTTCCTGGGATAATAATCCCTTCAAAAAAATGAGTTAATAATAATTTGGTCACTCAATAATAATCCTTGTACTGTATTTTGTTTGATAAACTCAATCCACAACTGTCGGATACAGTCACTGCTGTGCACATTTGGCTGCTGCATTTTGCCCACAAAATATAGTCAATTCACTTTACGGTATATTCCATGAAGTGCTTTAAGACAGCTCAAAGACATGAGAAGGCACTTTATCAAATGCAAGGATTATCATCTTTGTTATTATTATAATAAATCCACAAAGTAATCATTATCTGGGTTCAAGATTAATGCAATTGAACACACACAAAAAAGGAAATTGAGAAGATTTTACCTTTGTTCTTCTTAGCAAAGAGTTTTTCTAAAATATTAATGTCATGTAGTAATTTAATTACAACGATAATTAATTGATTCATAATTAAACCAAACACATACCTCTATCAGACATTAGAAGAGAAACCATGAAAATTTTGAATTGTTTTTATAAATACAACACCATCAACGTCAACAACAATAAAAATAATAAAACTATAATTAAATGTAGTAATAATCCTTGCATTTGATAACGCACTTTATCACTTCTTCAAGATGTGTTAAAGTGCTTCACAGAAAGTATTGTAAAGTGAATTGTCCACATGTTTTGTGGGCGAAATGCAGCCTCTAATTGCGCACAGCAACACCCCACAGACAGTCTTGGATTTAGTGACCAAATTACAGCATTATTATTATTTTTTGATAGAGTTATTACCCCCTGAAAAGTGATCTACCAATCAACTAATAATTTGGTTCTGATTTACTGCTAGGTAAATAGAGGCGTGTGTGTGGAGTAAGGAAATTTTCCCAACATGTTAATCATTCAGCCCTGACCCGCTCGTGAATCGAACCCAGGTCAGACTGCGTGTGAGGCAAGTGCTCTAACCACAGAACTACTAGGATTTCAGTGGCCTTTGTGAGACACTGCTGTAGCAACCACATTTCGCCCACAAAAAATGCAATTTTTACACGACTGTTTGTGGGACACTTGTGCGTAATTGGCTGCCGCGTTTCGCCCACAAATATGGTCAATTCACTTTACAGTATATTCTGTGAAGCACTTTGAGACATCGAAAAGATGTGAAAAGCGCTATATCAAATGCAAGGATTATTATTATAATTAATTAGTAACTTTACAGTATATTCTGTGAAGTGCTTTGAGACGCCTCAAAAAGGTAATACTGTATATCAAATACAAGGAATACTATTATTCGTATCATCAACATCATCATCAATATCAAAATCTGTGCCTCACCCAATTTTTGATAATCTCGGCGAGAGTTTTCCAAATCTACCGAGAGAGAGAATTGATATTCCCAATTAAAATTATTCATTTGATTTTTTTGCATGCATTATTAAATTGTTTTTGATTATTTATCAACAATAATAATTATTTAATGATGAATACTGTATTGTACAAAAGATGCTATCATTCAATAACAGTAAATAATTCAATCAATTTATTACATTTTACTTAGGAGGAATTTTAACAGTAAATAATTCAATCAATGTATTACATTTTACTTAGGAGGAATTTTAATTTGTTTCTGCTCCTCCCTCATTCATCCCCAGCCTCCCTCCTTCGCTGTCTCCCTCCTTTGATCCCTCTCTCATTCACTCCCTCACTTACTCCCTCCCTTCCTCCTTCAATTACTCCCTCCCTCACTTTTTCTCTCCCTCCCTCCCTCCATCTTCTGGAGTCCTCTAGCTTAGTGGTTAGTGCACTTGATTTGCAAGCAAGAGGACATGGGTTCAATTTCCTGACAGCATGAAACATTGTGCAAGGTTCCTTACTCAACAAAGGTACACCACTGTTTAGCTAACAGTAAGTAGGAACCCGGTTGTTAGTCGTTTGGCAGATTGCTTTTCCAGGGGTAATATTTTCTTTAAACAATGAGGAAAAGTAATAATTTGGTTACTCAATCAATGATTGTTTGTGCGACACTGCTGTGCGATTGGTCTACGTGTTCTGCCCACAAAATATACACTAGATTTACACTTTACAATAGATTTTGAAGCACTTTGAGATGTCTCAAAGACATGATAATGCACTACATCTAATTCAAGAATTATAATTATTGTTATCTCTCCTTTTCCTTTGTCAAGCTACCTCTCAAAAAGGGTACAAAAGTCAAATATCCCATTCTATGACATTATTATTTATAATAATACTGTTATTTATCATTTATGTACTGTATATATGATATATATAATATGTAAAGCACTCACCAACCCAAACTATGTCACATGAAAAAGATTCTGAAATTACACAAGAGAATCAATTAATTACTCCAATAGGGGACACAACAACAATTTACATTTACACAGCGTCTTTCATGTCAGGAGGACATCCCAAAGCGGTGGACTGTCAGGTATTTGGACCAGAGCTGTTGGTTGGGATCAAGAGGCTGGAAGCTGGGAGGGTAGGGGTAATAGGGTGACCAAAGGTGTGGTTGGTTGAAGTAAAGGGTCTTGAGACAGGTCTGATGGAGATGCAGAAGGAAGGGAGTGAAGCAAGGGAATGTAGGATAGGAATTCCAGAGAGCGGGGCAGAGAGACCTTCAACAACTTACGTTTATATATGCCCTTCACGTGGGGTAGTTATTCACAAGCGGGAGCTGGGAACATAGGCACTGGACTAGACCATTCAACCCTTTGATTCTGTTCTGCCATTTAATTAGATCATCATTGATCTGCATCTCAACTAATCCTTTCAATTCCAACTCCCCACATTCTCCCCATATCTCTTAATACCCTGACCTACCAAAAATCTATCAACGTCACTCTTGAACGTGTGGATGGATCCAGCATTCAAAGCCTTTTGGGGAAGAGAATTCCAGATTTCTACCTTTGTGTGAAAACATGCTTTCTGATTTCACTCTTAAATAACCTGGTTCTAATTTTAAGACTACACCCCCTTGTTTTGGATTCCCCTACCAGAGAAAATAGTTTCCAGTGGGGGAATAGTTGCCCAATTGAAGACCTTTATTCACCTTAAATACCTCAATCAAATCACCCATCAACCTTCTAAACTCAAGGCAATACAATCCAGGAATATGCAGCCTTTCCTATAACTTAACCCTTTTAGGCCTGGTAACATTCTGATGAACATGCACTCAACCCCCTCCAGAGCCAATATATTTTTCCTGAACAAACCACAAAATAATAATACCTGTATTTCATATAGCGCTTTTCATGTCTTCTAGACGTCTCAAAGCGCTTCACAGAGTATGGTGTAAAATGAATTGACTGTATATTTGGGGGTGAAACATCGCAGCCAATTGCACACAGCAGTGTCCCCCAAAGAGTCATGGATCAAATTGACCAATTTATTATTTTTTTGAGGGATTATTAGGCGTATGGAGTGAGGAAACTTGCCCAAAGGTTTTGTCCTGCCTGGAAACAAACCCAGGTCTCTTGCTTGTAAGGCAAGTCCTCTAACCACTGAGCTACAGGACTTCACAAATACTGTAGATGCTATAAATCTTTCCTGAGGTGTGGTGCCCAACACAGTACTCCAGATGGGGTCTGACTAATGCTCTATACAGCTAAAGCATAATTTCTTCTCCTTTATATTCCAGGCCCTTTGAGATAAGGGCCAACATATACAAATGTGATTTTGTTGTTGTCCATTCGACTTTTTGAATCCTTTTGTGCCTGGGACTAGTTTTTAGTGATTTCTGGATGTGGACAGCCAAATCTCTTTGCTGTTCCACAGGTCTTAATTTCTCCTCATTCAAAAAATATTCTGCCATATCTTTTTTCGGTCCATAGTGGATGTCCTCACGCTCCCCTACGTTGAGTTCCATCTGCCTTAGCTTTGCCCACTACTTAATCTGACTCAGTCGCTTTGCAACTTCCTACTTGCATCTACACACCTTTCTGAGTCTCCTAGTTTAGGATTGTCTGCAAACTTGGATATAAAACTTTCTATTCCTTTTATCTGGCAACCCGATCAACTGTAACTTCCGTATAACCGGCATTGCAAAAAAAGGTCAGCATTTGATTAATCGGAATTTATCCGGAAAAATGCATTGACATTTTTTTTTTTGTGCGTTTTCGGCAAGGGACTTGCAAGGGATATTAAAACCAATAGTAAAAGCAAAAAATGGAAATGCATGAGGTCATGTGATGTGGCTTGGTAATTTTTGGGAGAGGCAGGAAACAGAGTAGGGATAAAGGGAATGGTCGCTGATTGACGGGATATGACAAGTGGTGTCCCCCAGGAGTCTGTACTGGGACCTCAGCTGTTTGCCATATACTGTGTGTGTATGTATGTGTTGCCTTTTGTAGTTCTCCCAGTCCTCTGCATTCCCACATTTTCTTCCATTTGCGTAAGCCTTTTCTTTTAGCTTGATACACTCTAACCTCTTTTGTCCACCATGGTTGCTTAACTACGCAATTGAAGCTTTTGTACTTTAGCAGGATGTACTTGTTCTCTATTGTATCAAATCATTTCTTGAGAACGTCCTGTTTTTGGTCTAGGTTTACCCACCAAGAGTTCACTGTGGTCAATATATTTCTCATCCCATCAAAGTTTGCCTTACTTAAATTTAAAACCTTGGTTTGGAACTCTCCCATCTCGCTCTCAAATCAAATGTCAAATTCAATCATGTTACGATTACTAATTGCAAGACATTCCCTTACTGCCAGATTGTCAGCATCTTGAGACATCCTCCTTGATGTGAAAGGCGCTATACAAATGTAATTTTTTTTTGTTGTTGTTAACTAGTTCTGCCTCATTAATCATTCTCCCAATCTATGTGAAAATTAAAATCTCCCATTACTACCACATTGCTTTTGCTACGTGCTTCCCTGAGCTCCATGTTTATATGTATCCGCACTGCAGAAAAACTCTGGATGTCTGCAGAGACTCCCAACAGAGACTCCCAACTCCTTTGTTATTTCTTAATTCTACCCACAGCGAGTGCTCTAACCACTGAGCTACAGGACTCTAATGATCGGGAGACTGACCTTCCATGAAGTAAGGGAGCTTGTGAGCAAGGGAGGGAGATAAGAGCGCATGGAAGAGGCAGATAGGCAGATTCGCCAAAGGATAAAACAATTTTAAAAATTAAACCAAGAGAAAATACAAGCCTTCTCCCTGCGGATACTTCTTATTCATCTTATCACCTGAGAAATAATAATAATCCTTACATTTGATATAGTGCCTAACTACGTCTTCGAGAGACTCAAAACGCTTCACAGGATACATTAGAAAGTGACTATAGTTTGTGGAAAAAATACAGCAGCCAATTGGGCACAGCAGTGTCCCCGCAGATAGTCACAGATTGAGTGACCAAATGACTATCATTTTTGACTTATTTTGAAGGAATGATTATTACCCTCGGAAAAGCAACCTTTATTTGAGATGCATCTCAAAGCACTTCCCAGGATTAACTGTAAAGTGAATTGACTGTATATTTTTCTGGGCAGAACAGCACTATATATACTGTATATATGATAAGTAACATTTTAATCATAACGACAATTATTATAACTAAAACAACAATAAACCACGGTTCGCTGCAGTGCCCATCACGTCAACAACAGCTTGCACTTATATAGTACCCTCCACTCCAGGTAGCGTCTCCGAGTATACATTTAACAATCGCAGAGTCTGCCTCCTAGCCTGGGGTGGGGGGGTATATTGGGGGGAGGTGGTCGTGAGCTAAGTAGAAGAGGAAGGTTTTCAAGTGGGACTTGAAAAGGGGGAGAGTGGGGACTAAGGACTGAGGGAGAGTTGCAGGGTTTCAGGGAATAGTGGCTGAAAGCACGATCTCCAATGGTGGGACGGAGGGTGAGAAGGATAGGCAGGAGCCTGGTGCCAATCGAACTGAGGCACCGGGAGGGAGCGAGGAAGTCAGAAAGGTTGGCGAGATAGGAAGGTGCCAGGGAATGAGTGGATTTGAACACAAAGGAGGGAGGGAGGATGCCTCAAAGTGCTTTGCGGGATTTTCACCGTGAAGTGTAGTGATTGTGCACTTTATCAATATAATGAAATTATATTCTCACCCAAATTTTCTACTATTGATTCAGTTTCTAAAATAAAAAAATAAACCACAATTACTATAGGAATAATGAAATTAGTTAATTGGGACGTACACATTTACAATTAACAAAAACATCATCATAGAGTCCTGTTGCTTTGTGGTTAGAGCATTCGCTTGGCAAGCAAGAGGACCTGGGTTCAATTCCCAGGTGGGTCAGGGCAAAACATTGGGCAAGTTTCCTTACTCTACACCATATACAGCACACGATTGTCAGATCGCTTTACTGAGGCAAATAAAACTTTTTTTTTTTAAATGTTGTCACTTAATCCACTAATGTTTGTGGGGCATTCCTATGTGCAATTAGCTGTTGCGTTTTGCCAACAAAATATACAGTCAATTCACTTTACAATATATTCTGTGAAGTGCTCAAAGTCATGATAGGGCATCAAAGGCAAGGATTATTATTATTATCAGCAGCAGCAGCAAACTATATCAACACTTTCAAGTAATGATTTACCTTTAATTCTTCTAAAACTTTCTGTAAAATGAAATTTAAAATGGAAGTCAATTGTAAACAATTCTGATTCAAACTACAAATAAATCATTAAGACGCCCATTTCCCCCCCATAATTTCTCTGACCTGCTTCCTCGTGTTTTTTGACGAGTGTGAGGATCTCTGAACAGGAAAAAGTCAAAATGTAATCATTATTATAAAGGCAATAATAATTAGGTCCATCAGATAAGTTAAACCTTACTCGTTACCTGCCTCCCGGTCTGTGCCATTTACAAAAAGCACGTTAAAGATCTCCTGTGGTGATGTCGGTAAAACAGAAGGGATTTTCTCTCTCCCCCCCTCTATAATCCTTGCATTTGATATAACACCTGGTCACGTCTTTGAGACATCTCAAAGCGCTTCACAGAACATTCTATGAAGTTACGGTAATTGACTTACATATTTTGTGGGCAAAACACGGCACCCAACTGCACTCAGCAGCGTCCCACAAAGAGTCGTGGATTTAAGTGACTAAATTATTATCAGCATTATTTTGTATTACTGCATATGTGTATTTTCTATTTCAAATAAACCACAGGAAATCACTTCACCTCTATCTCTGCTGCTCAATTCTTTCTCTGTAAAAAAAAATTCAAACTCGCTTTAATCAAACTCACGTTAGCCTTAAAATGATGTTCCACTGTTGGAGACGCCATCGCATTGATGAGACGTTGAACCTCACTCATTTCCTCCCTCTCCGTTTGTGCCCCATTCAGGGCGGTCGTTAAAAGTCTCCTGTGATGCAGTCGAGAAAAGAGAAAGGAGTTTCTCCATCTCTCTCCCTCTCTCGAAGAATGTCTGTGGGACGCTGCAGTGCACAAATTGGCTGCAGCATTTCGCTCATAAAAAAAGACAGTGACCACAGATTACAGTATATTCCGTCAAGCGCTTTGAGACATCTCGACAACGCAATAAAAATCTGTATTGAATGCAATTAATATCATTATCAATATAAATTGCAATGCAACACCAATTTACTTTAATAAACGCATAACATCTTTCACGTCTCAAATCATTTTACAGTCTGTGTGTGTGGGAGAGGTGCGGATCACCTGCATGTCTGCGATATTCCTCAAATTCTGTAAATCATTAGAATTTTCAGTTCAATATTCAAATGATTAAAAAATAAAAGTTCAATACAATAATAATCCTTGCATTTGATGTAGCATCTTATTGTGACTTCAAGACACTGTGAAGTGAATTATTATTATCAACAGTGTGAAAAAATGGTATCCTCTTTTCTTACCCCTTTCCTTTAGTTTTAGCTTTTCTGCAATTGAAACGAAAGGTTATCTTGATCATCAACTTCATACTTCTTTGACCTGCTAAGCCCCTTCCAACTTGCCCTCTCCCACTGCTCAGTGGGCTCCGGCCTGCTCCACGTCCCCCACCAAGCCCAGCCAGTGCCATCATTGGCGTTTGGGCCATCAGCCTCTCTGCCCTCACTCACTGGAACTTCATCCCACAGTCCTTCTGCCTCAACCCCTCCCTTGCCTCCTTCAAAACCAGTCTCACACCCTACTCTTTGATCAAACCCTCCTACCTCCTCCCCTCCCTACCCACCTGTACAGTGTGTGCTTTGAGACGTCTCAATAATAATAATAATAATAAATAATCCTTGCATTTGATGTAGCGCTTTTCACATCTTCTAGATGTCTCAAAGCGCTTCACAGGATATATTGTGAATTGACTGTATATTTGTAGGCGAAAGTATGTGGGACGGCTCTATATCAAATGCAAGGAATATTATTATTGTCATCAACAACATCAATTACCTTTGATTTGCAAATGTTCATCTGCGAGAGATGCAATTGAATTAAAGATCAACTGTATGTCAATATACAATAGCAATAGCAACAATGCAACAGCAACACCAACAACTTGCATTTATATAGCGCCCTCCACACTGGGTGGCATCTCAGAGTGTTTCACAATGGTCGAGCCTGAGGCCGAGCCCGGATAATAATAGCAATGACAATCATAATAACCCTACCATGTCAGGGGGGACTGGAAGACATCTCAAAGTGCTTCGCAGGATTTTTCACCGTGAAGTGTAGTGACTGTGTATTTTTGCAAACAGCCGTGAAGCAAGCGAGCAATTTTATCTGGGAGATTGTTGGCCAGGATACCGCACAGGGGTGGGGGGCACAGATAGAGAAAGAGAAAGAGAGAGAGAGAGAGACAACAACAAACAACAACAAAATTACATTGGTAAAGCGGCTTTCATGTCGGGACAATGTCCCAAGGCACTCGGAAACATCCTTCTCTTTTCCCAACAGCACCGTAAGAGATCTTTATTGTTCACCCTGAATAGGCTACAGACTGGAGGAGGGAGTGAGGTTTAATGTTACTCTCTGTCTCTCTCCCCCGCCCCCGCCCCCACCACCCCCAGCACTGTACTGGAGCGTCAGTTTAGGCTGTATGAGTTTGATTGAAAAGTGGATGACATTTTACCTGCACTAATCAGTGGCATCTCATCTTCAGAGAGAGAGAAATAAATGATAAAACAACGGGTTAATTATATATATACACAAACAGTATACGTTACAGTACAATGGAATACTAATTTACGTATACGCACACAGACATACACACACACACTGACTTAGAAAGCAAGCGAAACGTGGGAGAGTGAGTGAGAGAGGGCAGCATTGAGGGTGAGTGGCTCAGAGAGGAACAGAGAGAGAACGAGAGAGGGAGTGGGGGAATTTGAAGGCAAGAGCAAGGTTGCTGAAAACAAACCATAAGTCAGAGTGGAAGCGTCTTCTATAAATAAATAATAGTAATGAATATCCTTGTGTTTGATATAGCGCCTTATCATGTCTTTGAGAAGTCTCAAAGTGATTCACAGCATATACAGTACTATGAAGTGTAGCTTGTAGTAAATTTTATAATAAAAAAACAAATGAGTTAAAGACACACAACGATTTGAACAACGCAATATTCTTTTCAAATAATTTTTTGTTATTACTGTATAATAATAATAATCATAATAATAGTCCCTGCATTCAAAATGACGCCTTATCACATCAGGAGGACACACACACATACTCACTCACATACATACATACACATTCACATGCAAACAGATGCACACACACTATTGCACACACATCCATACATGCACACACACACAGCCTTAAAAGCTTAACACAAACGAAAAAATATACATTCAAGGAATAAACAAAAATAAATAAATACCTATAATCACGATAGCTGCTACAGCTGAAAAAAGTATAGTCATATTACATAATCTTAATATGAAAATAAAATCAATCATCATCTTAAAATTAGAGCTAGGCCATTTAGGAGTGAAATCAGGATGCAGTTTTTCACCCAAAGCCGATAGGAATCTGTAATTCTCTTCCTCCCCCAAAAGGCTGTGGATTATGGCTGGGTCCGTTCACATCTTCAAGACCGAGGTGGATAAACGTTTGTTAGGTCAGGCAATCAAGGGATACCAGGCAATTTGTGGATACGTTTGCTCAGTGGTTAGAGCACTCGCCTCGCAAATGAGAGACCGGAATTTGACTCTTACTCCACGCACTGTTTACCTAGTATAAACCTGCTTGTTTAGTCGATTGGCGGATTGGCTTTTTCGGGGACAATAACCTCTTTTAAAAAATTGGTTACATTGCTGTGTGCAACTCGTTGCCGCATTTTACCCACAAAATATAATCAATCCACTTTACAGTATATCCTGTGCAGTGCTTTGAGACATCTTGAAGATGTGATAAGCGCTATTATAATAATAATCCTTGCATTTGTCATAGCGCCTTTCACATCTTCTAGATCAAATGCAACAATTATTAATAAGGTACAGAGCAGCTGGAGTAGAGCAGAGAAGCCATGATCTTATAGAATGGCAGAACAGGCTCAAGGGGCTGAATGGCCTCCCCTTGTTCTATTATACACACTCTCTTTGTTTAATGCTTTTTGGGACATCAGCCCAACATTAAAGGCACAGTGTGTGTGTGTCAAACGCAAATTCTCTTTGTGTTCCATTAGGATTAATGCAAGCTAAATGTGGAAAGCTAAATGTATTGCTTTGAAACCATTACCATTACCTCTATTCACCATTTGCACTCCTGCAGGGCAGAGAGAGAAAAAAAATTGTCATTCTGACATTTGACAAGGCAAAACATTGGGCAAGTTTCCTTCTCCACATGCACACGCCATGTTTTGCCTAGCAATAAAATAGTTGAATGGCGGATTGGTTTTCTGGGGGTTAGATTATTATTTTTTAATTGTCATTCAATCCACAATTGGGACACTGTATACTCAATTGGCTGCCGTGTTTCACCCAGAAGATATATAGTCACTACACTTTACATTGAATTCTGTGAAGTGCTTTGAGACACTTCCCTACCTCTTCGAACTGCTTACTCCCCATTCCACCACCCACTGCCTCCACTCAGCTTGCTCTGGCCTCCTGTTCGTCCCTCCGTTCCAGCATCAGTGGCTATGCCTTCAGCCACCACACCCCAAAACTCTGTTACTCTCTCCATCAATCCCTCAGCCCTGCTCCCTCTCTCCCCAATTTCGAATCCTGGCTTCATGTTTTGATCATGTTCACGGTCACCTCCCCTCTCTCCTTCCTCAGGGTCAGACTCCGCCACTGTCAAGCGCTCCAGGACGCTATCCCAAGTGAGGGCACTGTGTAAATGTAAGTTAGTGTTGTTTACCTTCCAGATCCCTTCTCTTTCTGCGGATTTGTCCTACTTTATTATCCTGTTGGGGCTCTGTGTTTATGCCCTTACAGTTTGATGGGATGAATGTTTCACAAAATATCCAGGAACCGAGGGCGTCTAGAGACAAGCAAAGACAAGAAAGAGGTTATCTTTGTGTCCTGCTTATTACTGAGCAACTGTCTCAACGCGCTTTCACCGTAAAGTATATTGACTGTGCATTTTGCAAACAGCCGTGAAGCAAGCGAGTGATTTTATCTGGGGGATTGTTGGCCAGGACACCGGGAGGGAGAGAGAAATCTTCTCTTTTCCCTTACAGTGCCGCAGGAGGTAACAATAATAATCCTTGCTTTTCCTTGCTAATCCTTGCGTCTTATCCCGTCTTCGAGATGTCTCAATGCGCTTCACAGAATACACTGTAAACCGAATCGACAGTGTGTTTTGTGGGTGAAACAGGGCAGCCAATTGCACACAGCAATGTCCCACAACCAGTCGTGGATCGAAGTGACCCAATTATTATCATTTTAATTTATTTCAAAGAGATTATTGCTCCCGGAAAAGGGATCCGCCAATCGCCTAACAAGTGGTTTCCTACTCCCTAAAAGGCAAATGGAACGTTGGCCTTTATCTCGAGAGGCCTGGAATACAAAGGGGAAGAAATGATGCTTCAGCTGCATAGAGCGAGGGTCAGACCTCACCTGGAGGCCGTGTTTAGTTTTGGGCAAGTCACCTCAGAAATATATACTGGTATTGGCCCAAGCAGGTTCACCAGAATGTTATCAGGCCTAAGAGGGTTAAGTTACGAGGAAAGGCTGCGTAAACTTGGATTGTATTCCCTTCAGTTTAGAAGATTGAGGGGTTGATTGATAGAGGTTTTTAGGATGATAAAGGGATTTGATAGGGTAGATACAGAGAATATATTTCCTCTAGTGGGGAATGCAAAACAAGGGGACATAGTCTTAAAATTAAATTAAAATAATCTTAAAATTAAAACCAGGCCATTTAAGCTTGAAATTAGGAAGCACTTTTTCACTCAAAGGGTGGTAGAAATCTGGAATTCTCTACCACAAAAGGTTGTGGATGCTGGATCCAATCACACCTTCAAGAGTGAGGTTGATAAATTTTTGGTTGGAGAGAAAGCGGGATATTGGAATTGAAAGGATTAGTAGAGATACAGATCAGACATGATCTAATTAAATGGCGGAACAGGCTCGACGGGCTGAATGGCCTACGCCTGTTCTTATGTTCCTACTTACTGCTAGATAATCTGTGTGTGTGTGTGTGTATGTATGTATGTGGAGTAAGGAAACTTTGCCCAACATTTCGCCCTGACCCACCATGGAATCAAACCCAGGTCCTCTCGCTTGCGAGGCTCTAACCACTGAACTACAGGAATGACTAACCTTGTTTCTTCCTCCACTTGGCTTTGAGATGCAGGACAGTTGTTACTATGGCCAAGATGATTAAAACCCAGTCCATTGTGTGATCTGGGGGGGAGATTGTAAAGCAATAAAAACCAGGAAAAATGGTTAGATTCATTATTATAATAATAATCCTTGAATTTGAAAACCTAAATGGTCTCTTAATCCACGACTGTTTGTGGGACGCTGCTGTGTGCATTTGGCTAGCATGTTTTGTCCACAAATATAAAATCGATTTACAGTGTGAAGTGCTTTGAGACATGAAAAAGTGCTCTATCAAATGCAAGGATTTTTATTATCACTGATATTCTTGCTGAATCAGCTTGGGTGGGGGGGTTGGGGGAATGTGGAAGGAGAGAGAGAGAGAGTTTTCTTTCAGTGTACGAGATCAAGATTATAAATTGACCAAAGATTCAAGGTCGTTTTGACACCACATTGTATTGTTTTATTTTCTGCCAGATATTGTAATAACAGCAGCCAAGGTCATTAGAGATAGAGAGGGAGGGAAGAACAATCATTCACATATTAACCAAATTATTCACAACTACGTTGATACATATGCTTGCGTCACCCTCAAAAAATGCCTCATTGATCAGCTTTCTGTGTGTTTAGTTAATTGCACATTCAATTAATGTGCATCTGCTGCCTATTCCCCTCTCTCTCTCTATTGTGTGTGGGTGGGGGAGGAAGAAAGTGAGAGAGAGATTTAATGTCTCATCCGAAGGATGGCGTCTCTAGCAATAATAATATTAATCATAATCCTTGCATTCACTGTAGCGACTCATCGTGCCTTTGAGACTTCTCAAAGTGCTTCAAAGAATATACTGTAAAATGCCCACGCTCCTTACATCGTTCTTTCAATCACCTTTCTCTCCCTCTCTCTCTCCTCCTTCCCACCGTGAAAGGCTCTCAGCTGAAATGTACGTGAGTGTGTACGTGTGCATATAATAATAATCCTTGCGTTATCACGTTTTCTAAATATCACGTCTTCTAAATATCTTAAAGTGTTTCAAAGGATAACAACAACAACAAAATTAAATTTGTATAGCGCCTTTCACATTGGGAGGATGTCCCAAGGCTCTAGACAGACAGTAATTTGGACATGTACACTCTAAAGCACACAGCAACATCCCACAAATAGACAAATTATTATTATTCTCATTTCTTTTTGAAGAGATTATTACCACCGGTAAAGTGATCCGCCAATCAACTAACAAGCAAGTTCCTACTTATATGTGGATAAACAGGAGTGTGGAGTAAGGAAATTTACCCAACTTTTCACCCTGACCTGACCTGTCCTGCCCGGAAATCAAACCCAGGTCCTCTAGCTTGTGAGATGAGCGCTCTGACCATTGAGGACTCCACAACAGCGTGAGGTGTGAGGCAGATATTACTCACCACGTTTAATTCAGAAACCAAGGTTTCCTGTGACAAACACCAGACAGCGACCGAGTGAAGGTTTCTGCAAGCGACAGAAATTATTTATACAAGGAAAAAAAGTGACGTGATTTAGTCTGTCAACGCCCCCTCTCTGTAGGCTGTTTTCCTGTAACTTTCCTTGCACGCACGCTTCCCACGCACACAACCACATAGTGAGATTCTCTTAACTGTTTGAGTGGGAGGTTATCAATGGATCAACTACCTCTCTCTATAAATATTCCTCTCACTCGCCCTCCCATAAAAAATATTTGATATCCCTGCCCGCTTCAAACACAACAGGATGAGTCCTGTTTATTTTTACCCTATGATAATAATACTTGCATTTGATATAGCAGCTTATCACATCTTCAAGACGCCTCAAAGCACTTCACAGCATATACTGTAAAGTGTAGTGACTATATCTCTTGTGGGCGAAATTGCGCACAGCAACTTCTCAAACATTCATAGATTGAAGTGACCCAATTTCTTAATTTTTTTTGAAGGAATTATTACTCCCAGAAAAGTGAACTGTCAATCAACTTAGAACCCTGTTCCTATCTACTGCTCAGTAAACAGAAGTATATATGTGAGGAGTAAGGAAACTTACCCTACCCGGGAATCGAACCCAGGTCCTCCCGCCCTCCCTCCCTTGCAAGCAGGGAGGGAGGGCATTTAACGTTTCAGCCAAAGGACAGCATCTCTGACAATACAGAACTCTCTCTCCCCCCCACCCATCACTGCATTAGGCTGTCAGCTTAGACTGAGTTCCAAGTTCCTGACGCTCGCGCGTGTGGGTGAGGGGGTGGCAGGTGGGCTTGAACCCACAATATTTTGACTCGGAGGCGAGAGAACAAGTGACTTGCCCAACATTCCCCCCTGCCCCACCCAGGAATCAAACCCAAGTCCTCACTCGCTTGCGAGGCGAGAGGTCGAACCACTAACTGCAATACTATTGCTTTTATTTAGCAACTAAAATTCCCAACAATTTGATGGCAAAACATTTGTGACAATATTATCAAGCTTGCACAAGCAAAATAACATGTCCTTCACCCAACTTTGTTAAACTGTTGAGTCAGTGAGAATATTCTCCAATATTTCATTGTATCGGAAGGAGGAACATTTTGAAATGTTTTAGTGAGCAAATCACACACACAAGAACGCACTCACACACGTCAGGGACTCGGGAACTCATAATGGCGGAAAAGGCATGAGATGCTGAATGGCCTTCCTATTCTGTTCCTGTTCCTATCTTCAAGACGTCCTAAATGTGAGTCACTAATCTCAAAAACCTTTTCAATTTTCAACAATTGACGACACAACATATAAGCCTAAAGAAATGTGTAACAATACAAATAGTTGTTTGGAATCCGTACTGCAATAAGCTTTTGTCAAAATAAGTTTTAATCTGTTTTCGAAAATGATGAATGTTTTATTCTCCATCTGACTTCTTTGGAAATTCCTTGAGGAAACATAATACATAATAATCCTTGCATTTGATAGTGTCTCCTCACACGTCTTTGAGATGACATAGCGCTTTGCAGAATACTGTAAAGTGAATTGACTGTGTATTTAGTGGGTGAAATGCAGCATCCAACTGTGCACAATCGTGAATTGAGTAACCAAACTCATTTTTGTAAAAATAAGTTTTTTCAGATATGCAAACTGTCTGAAAGCAGGATTGATATGACCAATTTTGTTCTTAAAGGAGTTTTTACCACTTGCGAGCCGAGTGCCCTAACCAGAGCTACAGGAATCCACCACGTGCTCATCCAGGATGAGGTCATGGATAGTAAAGGCTTTATTGGAGGGAGCAGACACTTTGGAGGAAAATACAGAAGGGTTGGCTGGTGGGGGTCTGTCCTCACCTTCTGAAACTCCACCCCACAGTCCCTCAGCCTCACTTGCTTCCTTCAAGACCCGTCTCAACACCCTACGTTTTGACCAACCAACCCACTACCCTCCCCGCCCTCCAACCCTCCTGATCCTAACTCCCAGCTCCAGTCCAAATCCCTGACTGTCCAGCACCTTGGGATGTCCTCCCAGCGTGAAAGACGCTGTGTAAATGTCATTTGTTGTATCAAACAGTGTTTTTGACTAACTCCTTATGCGCAGGCTACATGGCATATTTGTACCCACCTCCACTCATCTTCTTGTCATTTGCTGTAACAAACAGAATTAATGATGTTATCTTCTCTCCCCCAGCTCTGTCCCACACCATCCAGCCCCCTTTACAGAGTGTATCACAAGATCAACGTGTACAAATCGAAGCCTGGGATCACTGCCACGCTCGCTGCACAGATCGTCAGCATTCGGAGCCCAGGTGGAAAGCATTTCATTGATTACTATATATCTGGTCATTGAGCAGCTGTTTGATATGTATGGATATGCCTGGATTAAGCTACAATAATAACCAGACTGAGGCCAGCTGGAAATGGTCAAGTGGAGATTTCAATTACAAACACTAAAGAAATGGGGAGCAGACCAGCCCATGTCTGGTGAAGAGGCTGGTATAATGGTGGAGGCCTATGTGATCAATAGTGGAGAGGCTGGTATAACACTGGATACTGTAACACACTCCATTATGGCTGTTATACAGGTAATGAGTGTGTGGCCAACACGACAGATATCAGCAGCGTCGCTCTGTTGCTGTGGGTATGGGGCCGGGTCACTCTTGTCCTGTGAGATACTGACACAATTTCATTCCTCACGTCTTTATGTCTTGCAAAGAAACCTCGTCTAAATCCAGGCTGCCAAAGGAGGAGCTCCCATTCATCTCTGTTTAATAGTGCATGAGAACAGAACAGGGTTAGAAGAGAAGTTGCACAGGTTGAGGAACAGGGAGAGAATATCCCAATTGTTTATTAGATTGTGGCAGATCTTTTAATTCCCTTTTCTCCAAATTCCTTCATACGCTCACTTCCCAAACATCCGTCAATCCCAAATTAACATTCAAGTATAAGATGTCCCAAGCAGTGAGTACACTCAAGGCCAGGACCTGGCTGCATCTTAGGATTTCCCTTTCAAAAACGAATCAAATGTCAAGCGTTCTCTCACATGTTGAGAGGGAGGGGTGTGGAATTGGGGCAGGAGGTGAGAGAGAGCAAACAAAAGGACAACTGGTTTCATTTTTGGAAAGAATGCAATGACCTTAATAAGAGTATTCTGTGAAAGAAGGTGCTTTGAGCAGATCTGCTCGAAGCACCTGCTTTCACAGAATACTCTTGTTAAGGTCACTGCATTCTTGTCATTGTCCCAAGACCAGCAAGTGAGCATGTTTGTGTGCATGTGTGTGTTGGAGGGGGTGGGGGTGGAGAAGGGGGATTAAACAGCCGAAAATGCCCCAAAAGCTTGGAAATGTTGTGATCAAAGGCTTTCATGTAAGCAACAATCACAAAGCTCTTCCTTCAGCTGAGATGTCAAACGCTGAGACGTGCACGGTAACGGTCAACAACAACAAAATTACATTTGTATTGCGCCTCTCATGTTAGGATGGTGTCCCAGGAGTGGGGGGGGGGGGGGGGGGGGGGAGGTGGGGGCAAGATCAGACAGCACCCACATCCAGCCAGACAAACCCAAGACATATCCCCTTCCCAAATGGCTTCTGAACACTTGTGGTCAAGGCAGTCACAAGAGCAGCAACCACTCAGGCCCTCTCCTCCCCGATTGTCAAGTGTTAAGACTCAGCTGCCATTGAATAAGCAAAACATATCCTGAATCCAGCTGCTCTCGATGCTGCTCGCTCGGTTGATGTCTCTTGCCGTGCTGGGACCTCCACATCACACTGCGTTTCGCCTACTTGCTGACATTCGTTGCCTTCGTGAATAGTAATAATCATCCTTGCATTTGATGTAGCTCCTATCACAGTGTTGGGACATTTGAAAGAGCTTCATAGAATATACCACAAATTGACTGTAAATTATGTAGACGATATATGGCAGTCAATTACGCACAACGGCAGTGTTCCACAGTCATAGATTGAGTAACCAATTTTAAAAAAAAACGATTACCCCCGGAATTTTAAATTTTTTTTATTATTTATTAATAAAGTGATTCTCCAATCGACAAACAACTGCTAGGTAAACAAGAGGCTTGTGTGGTAAGCAAACTTTCCTAAAGTTTCGCCCCACCCGGGAATCTAACCCAGGTCATCTTGTTTGCGAGGCGAGTGCTTTAACCAGTACAGTACGCGATGGTGCAGTTAACAAACCTCATACAAAAATTGGGTAATTTAAGAGTTTACTGTCGGGGTGGTGGGTTGTTTCACAGCGTTGTACACAATGCTCATTCAGCATTTGATACCGTTAAGGAAAAAGGTGAGATACAACATAGAATGGTTTTGTTCCAAAATCCTTTTTCCAACTTAGCTTAAAAAAACACAGCAACGCGAGGTTCCGACAATGACCGCCTGTGAATTGCTTCAAAACTCGCTCTTCCAATACATTCGGTTACTCTTTAAAAACATAAGTAGTAAAACAACGCTGATCCCTTGGGGGAAGAGGGAAAGAGAGAGATGAAACTCCTGAGTATTTCCAAGCAGGAATCAAAAAACCATAAAAACCGAAAGAGGCTAAATTACATTGGCGGGAGCTTGTGCGCTTTGCTCTGTGTTGGAAAGGGAAGAGAGGGCAGTGGATAAGGGTTTCGGACTCTTGGCAAAGAAGATGTCTCCAGATCCAACAGCAGGTGTCTGGCGTGTGTTTGGAGCCGGGAGTCAAGGCACTGACGCATGAAGTGTGGAGTGGAATTAATGGGCAGTGTACATGGAAAACCTAGATGTCCATTTCAAACTGCGACTCGTCCCCTGCAGAAATAAAGAGGAGAAAAAAATGCCTTTAATGTCTCGAGTCGCGAGTAATGTGTTGTGGGTGCACAGTTGAAGCTCATTAAATTGCGCTAATATACATCTATCAGTATTACTAATGCTTGCATTTGAGGTAGCGCCTGATCACGTCGTTGAGATGTCTGAAAACGCTTCACAGGATATACGGTAAAGTGGAATGACTGTATTTTGTGGGTGATACACAACAGCCAATTGGCACAGCAATGTGCCACAAACAGTCGTGGAATGAGTTAACCAATTTTATTCCAGGGTTGTTGGCCGGGACACCGGAGTAACTTCCTTCTCTTGTCAAATTGTGCAACAGGATTGTTATGGTCTGAGCCAAGGGAATGCGGGGGAATGGGTAAAGGCTGAAAGCACGGCTGCCGATGAAAACCCCAAAAGAAGGAGAATGAGAGAGTTTTTAAGCCAAGACTCAGGACTTGAACCCATTCCCTTGAGACTAGAGCATTGCCAACTGAGCTGCCACTGTGAGTGTAACTACTTCCCTCTGTGAGTTGTCTGTCTGTCGCATTCTCTCTGACGGCCTGTGCAACGTGTGGGTGGGTGTGCGTGTCTCTCTCTCTCGCCCACTGCCTTAGTACGTCTGTGCTTTACAGGTCGGTACGGGCCAGCCGGTCTCATAACAAGAGAGTACTTCTGGTTGGAGAATAGAATGGATTTGCAAGTGTAGCTTATTCGGATAGGCTCCATGACTTTCCGGATAAATGAACCGTGTGACCTATTGGAATGAGGACTTAAAGCATGGAGAGTAACATAAGCCCTGCCATGATATCCTGTTTGAGTATTAAGCAAAGAAGCTTGGGAGCCTTGATGGCATCATGAATCACATGCACCCTCCACGTGGTTGTCCCTCTTCGACCTTCCTCAGACCTTCCTCTTCGACCGCGCCTTCCGCTGCCCCACTAGCTCTTCCTCCTCTCTCCTTCCCCTACCCTGACCCTCCCACCCCCACCCCCTCCCGCTCGGGTCCCGACCTGACTGTTCAGCGCTTTGGGACGTCCTCCCGACATGAAAGGCGCTATATAAGGGCAATTTTGTTGTTGTATTTTGTTGTAGTTCTTAGACAGGAGCGTTTATAAAAAGCGATTTACGTTAAGCCACGTGAAAAACACTACAGGGACCATCTGGTAAGCTGGATTGAGGAACAACAACAACTTGCACTTATACAGCAATCTCCACAGGTGGAGAGAGAGATCTCGGGCGCTTCGATTGATAAGAAACTCATTAGCAACAGAAGATTTGCACAGTTCACATTCTGGAGAAAGCACATGACAGAGTGTATGCCAGGAACAGAGTGATAGAGAGAGGGGGAAAAGACACACTCACTGAGGCAAGTGAGAGGGACAGTCACACAGGGAGATAAAAGTCACACAGGCACTAGGCCAGTGAGACGCATGGGTGGTGGAGGGGAATGAGATATACACACACAATTTAGGGAGTCTTCTCATATCTACACGGACACACACAGGCAGTGATAGCGAGAGAGAGAGAAACACACACTTACACAATGATGTTATTCCTTCCTTTGGATGAGACATTAAGATGAGACATTTGCCTGTTCAGGTAAATGTGAAAGATCCTATGGCACTATTCAAAAAGAAAAAGGGAGTTTTGCCCGTTGTCCTGACCAACAATCCCCCCCCAAAAAATTGGCCACTCACTCCGTGGCTTATGCTGGATACCTGTATGTGCAACTCGCTGCCGCATTTCACCTACAAAATACACAATCGATCCACTTTACAATAAAGCCCGCGAAACACTTTTGAGACGTCTCAATGACTTGATCAGGCTGTATGTCCGATGCAAGGATTATTATTGCGATAAAACACACGACTGTCAGGCTTTCAGCGCTCTCACCGGTCACTGATTTCCCTTCACGGCCGTTGCGTTCTCCATCCTTGAGGTTATTGGGCTCGGCTTTAGTGTTCGGCTCCGTGGGGCTGAGCACCGTGACACCCGGTATGAGGGGGAGGTGCCGAGGAGGGGTCCTCGTGACCGGAGACTTGCGACACTCCAGCAGAAACTTCCGGTCGTATATAATCCGGGTGCCTGAAACACATTCATCCACGACTGTTTGTGGGACACCGCTGTGCGCAATTGATTACACATTTTGCAATACAACAACAACTTGCATTTATATATCGCCCTCCACGCGGCACGGTGTCTCAAGAGTCCTTCATGATGGCGGAGCCCATGGCCGAGCCAGGGGGAAGGGAACCGTAAGTGCAGTCGAAGAGAAAGGTCTTCAGGCGCGACCTGAAGTTGGGAAAGGAGGGAGTGAGGCGAAGAGGTTGGGGGAGGGGGTTTCAAAGTTTCCGATGGTGGAACGGAGGATTCGGAGGAACAAGGAAGAAGCCGAACCCAGTAGAGCTGAGGCAGTGAGTACTGCTGTCAGGAGAGAGGAGGTTGGAGAGGTAGGGGGTGCAGAGGAGAGGGGGATTTAAACACAAGTGAGGATCTTGAAGTCGATCCACTATGACAGGGAGCAGTGCAATTCGGCAAGGACTGAGGTAATCAGGGCACGAAGTTTGGTGCTGTACAATATATCGTGTGAAACTCTGAAACGTCTCAACAGTGTGTAGCTCAAGTGGTAAGAGCACTCACCTCGCAAGCGAGAGACCTAGGCTCTATTCGCAACAGAACGAAATGTTGGGCATGCTTCCTTACTCTGCAGTCCCTCTCATCCGGGACTGTTCCCACTGCCTTCAAAATTGCCACCATCACCCCCATACTAAAAATGTCTTCCCTCGATGTGTCGCAGCTATCTAGCTACCAGCCCATCTCCAACCTCCCCTTCCTTTCCAAGGTCCTTGAAAGAGTGATTGCCTCCCAGCTCCGCTCTTTCCTCACACAACACTCACTCCTCGAATCCCTCCAATTGGGTTTCCACGCCTCCCACAGAGCGGAAACTGCCCTGGTCAAGGTCACAAACGACATCCTGATCATCTGTGACCAGGGCTCCCTCTGCCTCCTCATCCTCCTCAACCTATCTGCTGCCTTCGATACCGTAGACCACGGTATCCTCCTCCACCAGCTCTCCTCCCTCCTCAACCTGCAAGGATCTGTCCTTGAATGGTTCCAGTCCTATCTTTCCCACCGCCTTCACTTCGTCTCTTCCAACAGTTTCTCCTTCAGCCCCCACACAGTCACATGCGGCGTTCCCCAGGGCTCTGTCCTTGGCTTCCTGCTCTTCACCCTCTACACTCTCCCCCTGGGCGACATTATCCGTAGACATGGGGTAAATTTCCACATGTACACAGATGACACCCAACTCTACCTATCCACGTCAACCCTCGATTCCAGCACCACTGGCGTTCTAACTGCATGTCTGTTCCGACATCGAGTCCTGGATGAGGGCAAATTTCCTACAACTCAACGTCAACAAGACAGAAGCCCTCCTGATTGGCTCAAGTCAGCGCCTCCGCACCTCAGGTGCTGACAACATCATTGTTCAAGGCTGCTCTCTCCACCTCTCAAAGCCAATCAGGAATCTGGGCATCTTGTTCGACCCCGAGCTATCCTTCCTTCCCCACATCCGCTCCATGACCAGCACAGCCTTCCATCACCTCCGCAATATTGCCAGACTCCACCACTACCTCACCCCCCACATCGCCGAAACTCTTATCCACGCCTTTATCACTTCCAGGCTCGACTATGGGAACTCTCTCCTCGTTGGCCTCCCCAGCTCCTCCCTTCACAGGCTGATCATTCAGAATTCTGCAGCTCGTGTACTCTCCTGACCACATCACTCCTACCCTCGCCCATCTCCACTGGCTCCCGTCACCCAGAGGATCGAATTCAAGATCCTTGTTCTCACTTTCAAGGCCATTCACGGTCTTGCCCCCGCCTATCTCTCTGACCTACTATCTCACTATCAGCCTGCCCGCACCTTCTGTTCAGCAGACTCAGGCCTGCTCCGCGTCCACCGCCCTAACCGCCCAACCATCGGCGGCCGGGCTTTCAGCCTCTCTGCTCCCACACTGTGGAACTCCATCCCGCAGCCCCTCCGCCTCGCTTCCCTTTCCTCCTTCAAGGCCGGTCTCAAGACCTTCCTCTTCGACCGCGCCCTCGGCTGCCCCACTAACTCTCCCCCCTTCTCCCACTCTCCTTCCCCTTCCCCCTACTCCGACCCCCCACCCCACTCCCCACCCCGCTCGGGTCCCGACCAGACTGTTCAGCGCTTTGGGAAATGAACCAAATCAAAGACACTGAATGAAACGTGTGTCAATAACACAAGTGAATGGCGTCTGAAAACCGGGATTCCTTAGATTACCCTCCGGGGATGGGGGGGGGGGAGGTGTGGGAAGGGTTAAACAGGGCCTCCCTCCCATTTTGGAGCAGAACTGGTTCCGAGGTATCTTGCATATTTTGCTTGACAACGGACTATCCTCTGCTACAGTCTCCAGTTCCCGAGCCAGGTGGGGCTGCTGCATTCCTCCCGCTCGGCTAGTGTTTCCCCGCAAGCCAAAGCCCTAACGGGAAGGGTGGTCCTGGCCGGACAGGCCGCGGGAAAGCTCCTCAGACACTGCTCTCGAGGGCGGTTTTTAGCTGGTGAAAGACTCAAGCGGTAAGTTACCCCCAACGCACACTCTGGGGGGGGGGGGGGGGGTCCCGCAGCCCAGTCCCTAAAGTTACGAGATTCGGTTGCCAAACGTGGAAGCCATTGGAGCCCGTGGAGACGCCTTTCCCGACAAGGAGAACAGAGAGAAGGGCTGTCCTGCTCTGTGCCATCACCACAACACATGGGCACCAGTGGCGAAGGAGAGCAGACTACAATACCCAAATGGCAACGAGCCTGTTAAATGCTCACAGCCACAGCCTGTTAAACAGGCTCACAGCCATTTAACAGGGAGGGACACTCACTGCTCCTCACGTTGCACTGACTGGGAGGTGTCGTTTACACGTAAAGAGGAAGGAGATCACGGGGTTGGGCAGAACCGAAATCTAAACCTACATTACACACACACACACTATACATACACACATTCAGTGTACAATAAATCCTAGCTTTGGGGGGAGAAGCGGAATCGATCATTTTGTAACATATGCAATATGTGTGTGTGTGTGGTGGGGGAAGGGGGGGGGGTAGAAAAGGGGATTTGCATTGACTTTCAAACTTACAACTTGATATGCAAAAGAAAACTTTTGAAACCGAGTCTCCCCCCCCCCCCCCCCCACACACACAGAGAGAGAGAGAGACACACACAGAGAATTGCATAGCGTTTGCATTCCATTTACAGCAAGAAACATTCCTCGACCCTTGCGTTTTAAAGCAGATCCAATGGAGGGGGTGAAAACCTTGCACAGTGAACAGTTGCAAAAGTTTATTTCTCTCCCTGTATATATATATATATATATATATATATGTAAGTTTGCTGGTCAGCAAAAAAAAATTCCCAGGCAAATCTCAATCCCAAACAGTTTATAACGAGCAAAGACCTGGAGTTAAATCTACGTTTTGTGTGAAGAGTCAATTACCCCTGACAGCGATTTTCTGCATTTTATAGATATATATATATATGTGTGTGTGTGTGTGTGTGTGTTACATACACAATGCAAATCCTTGCACAAAAGTTTTGCAACTCAAGTTTGTTCTGGATTACTTATTGATGGTGGTGGTGGGTTGGGGGGTGGGGGGTAAGAGCGAGAGAAATGTGGCCTTGTGTTTAAAAGCAAACTCTCCCTCCCTATATATACACACACAGAGACACACATACAGATATACATGCAAAGTGTGGGACGTGATCACTCGAGTGCGAATAAATACACAATCTTATCAAACCCATTAAAATTATGACAATGCTCCAGTGTGATGTTAATGCCCAGAGGACGGGGCTGTGTGTGTGTGTGTGTGTGTGGGGGGGAGGGAGGGAGAATAAGCCATATTATTTTGCATTGGTGAGATTTTCTTCCCCTCTCTCTCTCTCTCTCTCTCTCCCCCTCCCCCTCTCTCCCCCTTACCTCCTGGGGTGGTGGAGAAGAGCGTCCCCCCGGGAGTGCTGCAATAGTCATGAGGTAGGTGCGTGGAGTCGCTCAGAACCACTCTGCGAGTGGGGATTGCGCGGCTCTCGCTGTAGTGACGGCTGGTTGACATCTTCCTTTGCAAAAGACAAGCAAAAAAGACACACACACACTACACACAGACACACATACACAGACAGACAGACAGAGCCCCCTTATTGCTCCCACGCGTTAAAAGTGCAATGCAACAGGAGTGGAAATGTTTGCAAAAACAATTGGAGCAAGACTGATCTGCCTCTCTCCTTGTGTCCTCCCAGCCCAGCTCAGCATTTCTCCCAATAGCACACCGCCTACTGGACACTTGCTTTGGTCAAAAAAACAGTAGGGAGATATGGGGGGAGGGGTGGTGGATATATATATATATATATATACACACAATACTGTATCTACTGTATATATAGATATACACGTACTGAACAGACACACACAGAGTGAGAGCAAACTTTATTGGGGTTTTTTTAATTGGTGGAGTCCTGTAATGTGTTGGTTCGTGCGCTGGCCTCGGAAGCGAGGGGAACCCGGGTTCCACACGCGCGCTTAAGAGATTCCCAACCGAACCGAGAATTTCAAGCATTCCCACCTTCCCACGGAAACTCCAGAGATAGATTGGCGGAATGGAATGCGCACTCGTGCTCCCGCTGTGAAAGGCACTCTTATCAATGTCATTTTGTTGTTGTTGTTGCTGTACTAATTCCAGAGAGTATTAAGGGCAGGTTGGCAAGAGCCAAGGCTTGTGGGGACCCTATGGGTGTGTGTTGGGGGTTACTGCTGGAGTCTAACCAGCCTAGTGTGTGACACACACCAAACCCCACGGCCAGGCTTAAAGCTTCTCCTGAGTTAAGTTGTCCTGGCTAACAACAACCACGTCGTCTTCCCCAGTCCTGTAGCTCAGTGGTTAGAGCACTCGCCTTACAAGCGTGAGGCCTGTGTTCGAATCCAGGCAGCTCAGGGCGAAACCTTGGGCAAGTTTCCTTACTCCACACGCCTAATAATAATCCGTCCCCCAAAAACCCCACAATAATAAAAATTGGTCATTTCAATCCACGGCTGTCTGTGGGACACTGCTATGCGCAATTGGTTGCCGTGTTTCACCCACAAATATACAATCAATTCACTTTACGGTGTATTCTGCGAAGCGCTTTGAGACATCGATAAGATGTGAAAAGCACTATACCAAATGCAAGGATTAGTATTATTATGTTATTTTCCTTAGAATGTTTGAACTTTCTGATATAGCTACTTTCTGCAGGATATTGATATTTTGTTCACCAGGTATCTTGCCAAGCGATTTCTGAGTTATCTTATCAACAGTCCCAGTTAGTATTAGTATTATTGTTATTTATACCACTGTATCGTTGTCAGGATTGTTGTGTATACATAAAATGTTATACACTCAATGCACTCAGGTTGAGCCTTTTGAGATATCCGAACCCTGAAATCCCAGACTATTTTGACTTAATACACAAGGATCGTGTAAAATTCTTAAATTCAACCTCAATTTAGCAGCTGTTTTCCCACTGTTTTTAACAAAAAACAACTGGCAAATTCAATCTGAAATTAACAGTTTTCTACAGTCCTGCACAACCTGAAATTTTATAGGAAAGGATAAGATTGCGTAATTTGGGGTCCCTCTTGTTTCAGTTCCTCTTATTTGTTGTTATCACATAGTATAACCACTAGGTTCTTCCCCTCTAACCTACATTCTTTTGGCCAACATCGTGAGGAAGTACTACATTTAAAAGGTTCCCCTAGTAATGTTATATTGTTAATATAATAAAGACACGGCTGAGCTCTGAGAGAAGCACAGAGTTGAGGACATCGCAAAATAGATCACAGGATATAATGTAGAGTGAAGTGACTGAAGGCAAATCCAGTGACAATTATGTATTTTGAGTCCTGTAGCTCAGTGATTAGAGCACTTGGGTTCAATTCCCAGCAGGTGAAACACTGGGCAAATTTCCTTTCGCCATATGCCTGAAAATAATCCCTCAAGAAAAAAACAAGAAAAATTTGGTCACTCAATCCATGACTGTTGTGGGACACTAGTGCACACAATTGGCTGCCGCGTTTTGCCCGCAAACAGTCAATTCACTTTACAGCATATTCTGTGAAGCGCTTTGAGATGCTTTGAGACATCTAGAAGATGTGAAAAGTGCTATATCAAATGCAGGGATTATTATTATCATAATTATTATTGTATACCTCTATAAGGTTCACTCCAAGATGCCTCTTTTCAAGATGCTTCCCATCTTTTATTTCTTAACCAATTCCTTGTCGGAAGCTAAACCGAATCTTAACATGACGCTCCCTCTGTCTTTGCCTCCTTCATTAACGATGACCAGATGTGCCTATCAGTGTTGATGTGATGGTTGTACTGGTGTAGATGTTTAAATGGATGTATCAATGCTGGGTGTCATTGGGTTTTGCGTAAAATTTGGATGTATCTTATCAGTGTTTAAGTATAATATATATACATATATATATATACATAAATGTCCCCTCCTTTGCCTCCTTCAAGGCCCATCTCAATACCTTCTTATTTGACTGTACCTTCGGTCATCTTCCCACCTCCACACCCCTTTGCATCTTGGAGTGAACCTTATAGAGGTATTTAATAATATTTATGCTAATAATCATCCTTGTGACACAAGCAACAATAACAACAAGAATAAAATGACCCTTGTATATTGCCTTTCACGTCAGGAGGGCATCCCAAGGCGCTAGACAGTCATTGTTTCAGACCCCAGCTGGGCTTGGGGATGTGGAGGGTGGAGGGGAAAAGGGGGGGGATTTGGGGGTGACCGATGGAACCATCGAAGAGGAGGGTCTTGAGGTGGGACTTGGAAGGAAAATAACTTGCCCTTGTATAGCACCCTCCATGTAAGGCAGCCTCCCAGAGGCTTGGGACGACCTCCCACTGAGAAAAGTGCCCACTGCAGGCAATTATACATGTGATGTACTGATGAACAGCAGTATATGACCCGTGCTTTAGTGTGATGTGTGTCTCAGCGAGTGTGAGCACCTCTCTCAACCGGGTTTGCGGGAAAGTGGAATGATCTGCGTGTGTTTAACAAAAGCTTGCAATCCACCTGCCTCGTGTCACTCATTCCCAGGGATTGTATCTGTGTGTCTGGCTCCCTGATCCCTACACATACATCTCCCTCATTCCCAGGGCTTGTGTCTGTCTCTTTCAATCCACCCCCCCACCCCCATCTCCCTCCCTCCCTCTCTCTCTCTCTCTCTCACTCCCAGGGATTTCGTTTGACTGTGTAGTCCACAGACATGCGCGGCTGGCTGCCTTACACCGAATGCGGTTGCTTGGGAACGATTATAACAATCGTGTCACAAAGTCGGCAGAAGTGAGAGTGAGTGGAGGGGTGGAGAGTGAGAGATAGAGACAGAGAGTGAGGAGGGGTGGAGAGTGAGAGATAGAGACAGAGAGTGAGGAGGGGTGGAGAGTGAGATAGAGACAGAGAGTGAGGAGGGGTGGAGAGTGGGAGATAGAGACAGAGTGAGAGGAGGGGTGGAGAGTGAGAGATAGAGACAGAGAGTGAGGAGGGGTGGAGAGTGGGAGATAGAGACAGAGTGAGAGGAGGGGTGGAGAGTGAGAGATAGAGACAGGGAGTAAAGAGGAGGAGTAGGGAGTGAGATAGAGACAGAGTGAGAGGAGGGGTGGGGAGAGTGAGAGATAGAGACAGGGAGTAAAGAGGAAAAGGGTGGGATATAGAGACAGAGAGTGAGAAGAAGGGAGAGTTTGGGGATAGAGACAGGGAGTGAGAGGAGAGTGGGTGATAGAGACAAGGAGTGAGAAGAGGGGTAGAGAGTGGGGAATAGAGACAGAAAGAGAGACCCAAGTGAGGGACAGGTAGATAGATCCAGCGAGTGAGAGAAAGAGACAGTGAGTGAGATACTGAGAGATATCAGGGAGACGCACACAGAGTGAGTTAACGGTGAGACGCAGAGATTCGGATTTTCCAGAGAGAGAGAGACATATAGAGAGAGAGACACGTAGAAGTAACAGTGAGGGGCAGAGGAGAGGAGGGAGACAAAGTGAGTGTGTGCGTGAGAGAGAGAGAGAGGGAAATTAACAGAAGTAAAACATAAACGGGATTGACCCAGCGGCACACGAACAGGGGGGAAAGCAAAAGCAAAGAAATAAATAGACATCCAGAGAGAAAGAGGCAGAGAGAGGTCAGGGCTGGTGGGGAGCAGACCCAGAAAGAATATAGACTGGGTGAAGGACCCGGGATAAATCGTGCCAGATCCAAGCCAGAGATTGAGTGAAACGGATTGAGAGGCTTGGAGCTGGACATTGGGACACGCACAAGCCACCAGGATGGAGAATGACAAAGTGGAATGCATCAGGTTGGCTTTTCACCTCCTCTTCCTGGAATTACTAAATACACGACGTGTGTCTTTTAGCTGGTTAGATTTCAGCAGTTGCCCCCCCCCCCCCCCCCCACCCACAACGCACACTCTGGGGTCCCCCAAGCCTTGGGCTCTTGCCAACCTGCACCTAATGCTTTCTGGGATCAGGCAAACAGGATGGGTCTCTCCAGGGAGAGAGCGTGCATTCCATTCCAACTATCTGTCTCTGGGATTTCCATGTATGCATGGGATGCATGGAATTCTCAGATTGGTTTAGATACTCTAAGCAGTGATGGGTTTCTGAACTTGTAAGACTGACCAAATGTGGCTGTGTATGGACATAGTGTGATCCCAATGGTAACTCCTAATCCCCCCCACTTCCCCCCCACCCACTGTCCCCAGCTCAGGTCTGACACAGTGACTGTCCAGCCCCTTGGGACGTCCTCCTGACGTGAAAGCCGCTATACAAGTGTCATTTTGTTGTTGTTGAGATAGATAGAAAACATTAATTCCAAGATTTCTGGAATTTAGATGTGTTTTGATCATTCCCTTTTAAAATAACTGCGTCGTGAATCTGCAAAGCAACAGAATTGGGACAATGGGCTGCAATTCAGAATGAGATAATAATCCTTGCAGTTTGATAGAGCGCCCGATCATGTCTTTGAGATGTCTCAAAACACTTTACAGAATTTGTGGTGAAGTGAATTGACCGTATATGTTGTGGGGGAAACATGGCACAATTGCGCACAGTCTAGATTTAAAGATAGAAAAGACTGTGTGAAAATACCCCAAATCCATCTATATAATTGCTCCTTGGCCCAGTAGCAACTAAATGTGCATCACTACTTGTGTGTCTCTCTCTGAATGTATATCACTCCCTGTGTCTGTCACTGGTCTGTCTATCCCTCACTTACTGGATCTTTCTCTCACTCTAGAATCTGTTTCCCATTCTCTGTCCGTTGCTCCTTCCCTGTGACACGATTGTTACACCCATTGACAATGAAATATCAAATGAAATCCCAAAGTTCTGCCATATACCAGACGACATTTGGAAAGAATTATGTGCAGTCATTGAGCAATTGATGTGTTTTGTTTCTCCAGTGAAAGACCTCCAGTGCAACCTGAGGACATTGAATCACGAATTAGGGACCGAGTGTTATCCAAGAGGATCCGAGTGGGGGAATATTTTGGAGACTTTGATAAATTCAATATTGGATATATCACAGGCAAGTCTGAACAATTCCATAACACTGGAAACATTTCAGTATCACCTATTGATTTGTGTGTATGATCCATTGTAATACAAAGCTACTCCAAATGCCTGTACATGCCCATCTACAGACCTGTAACTGCAATGTTGTTAAAAGTCTACCAGTGTTTACCTGTTAGATCAGACACCTAGCCACATCCTGCCTGGGGAATAATTTCATCCAGCCCAAGAAACATTTTCAACTTTAATGTCCAAGAGCAATTGCTCTTGTAGATCCCAAGCCAATCAGGATATGATCACCAGGGACTCAGCCTCTGCCTGGCCACAGGACTAGCCATTCAGGATAAAATATTGCAAATCTATGAGTTCTGAGATCCTGGGAAGTAGTGACTTAGATGGAGAGATGCAGGAATGAGACTTGTTTTGACCCTATGGGATGCATGAGGGAGGAAGAGTTGACATGTTGGAAGCTTAAGAGGAACTCTGCCTATGGGTGTGAATTGGACTCCCTTGCCCATGACATCTTGACCTAATTAGCATTTGCCATGTTTACAGGAGCCAAGGCCACTTATACCTACTGCCCATGTTTTAGTTCCGTTGACTGAGTCTGTGAAGACTTCTTGCCAATTCATTTTACTTCTTGCCTTGTAGCGTCTCAGTTTCTACGATGCTTGGACCAAACTGTGGGAGTTCGGCTGACTCCGGAGGAGACAAACATCCTGCTCGACAAATACGACTTGAAGTGCAATGGCACAATCAATTACCGGCACTTTATAGAGGTCATTGATAAAAGTAGGTTGACTGGAAGGGCATATCTGGTAGGAATAAGCTGAATAGTATTGTTTCCATCTTTTGCATTGGAAAAGTGAGTATGTGGATAAGAATTTATGTTTAATTCATGAATAGGTAGCTATTAACTAATGTACATATAGGCAGCCAATAAAGAACTGGGTGCATTTTTAGATGGTTTGGCACTTTAAGTGAGTGGATGCCCATTAACAACAACAATAAATTACATTTGTACAGCACTATAAAAACTAGAAGCAATTAGATGTTTGCACCAAAGGGAAGCAGAGTTTTCCATCAATTCAGTACCTTTCATTGTTTGGGAATCACCATATGAAGACAGCTGAACAGTCTTGGAAGAATTCCTACAACAATAATCCAAACCAAATTAAATTCAATCCCTGGACAATTTTTTTCAAGATGACTACATAGTCTGGGAAATTGTGTATAGTTAGATACAAACAGAAAGATCACTTATCTGATTAAGGTTAAGTTACTGGTGCATTGACAGACTGAAACAATCGGGAGCACTGAACAGAGAGGAAGAGTTTAAGGGTGTTATCCAAAGACATGGTCAAATAGCTCTTCCATTCAGACTGTGCGCTTTTCTCTCAACAGATTTTAATCCCAATATTATCAAAACAAACCCAAAGCTTCAGACAGTGGAAGCCCCAGAGTAGTAAGTACATCTGTTATTATTAGTGATCACAAGTCACATATTTATTATGTGATGGGAGTTCGGTCAATCCTCCCCTTCTATTCCTCTCTTCTTTCTCCTGTGTTGGTGATGCAAGCTTGTGGTTCCACCAGCTCAACACCTTCATTTATCTCACTCAAGTCTCATTGTTTGTATGTCAACTTTGCTCAATCAATAGAGCTCTCACCTCTGAGTCAGAAGGAAATCCCAAATCACGACTTTGAGCTCACAGGTGATTTCCTGGGCTGTGCTGGAAGTGCTGGCCTTCAGATGAGATACTAAACTGAGGTAGGCCCAGTCTGCCTGTTCAGATGACTGAAGATCCAATGGCACTAGTTGAAAAGAATAGGCACAGATAAAATGTTGTCATTCACTTTGTGGCTGTTTGTAGGGACATTACTGTGTGCAATATTGTGAAACGAATGTGAGTATATTTGTGTACCTGGAAACCTGCACCATTGATCCTCCTCAGCTGTGTAAAATGATCTGAGACATCCTCCCAATGTGAAAGAGGCTGGATGCATGTAAACAGCTTTGCACCCCTTCCCTTTCCCCTGTTCCCCCCACACCCCCAGTACAAAACACAGTGGAAATGACTCAGTGCCTCTTGTTTTTTGAGTCTCAGATGAAGGTCTCGAAGCCAGAGTTGCCTACACATCAGATACTCCTCAACATTTGAAAGTGTCTGGAAGTCTTTGGTAGCTGTGAGTCTAGAAGTAATGCACTGCTAACATTGTGTGCTTCCAGCCTTGGGACAACCAGTTGCCCGACCGACCCAGACATTCTGAAATGCCTCGATCACACCATGAAGCAGCTCTGTACCTACTATAAATATCATGGAATTAGCTTGCTGTCAATATTTCAAAACTTCGACAAGCAGAACACAGGCCTGATAACAGACAACCAGGTAAGGAGTCAGGGCAGTGGTCCTTGGGAAATAATGAGGTCCCATTTGGGGAATTTCTTAATGGTGATGGGGGAGGCGAGGGCAGCTTGCAGGGAGTTTGAATGATCAGTGTGATGAGGTAGCAAAGAGAAGCCCTAGTCTTCTCAGATTCTTTAACAAAGGAATGTAATCTTAATTTAGAAATCCGTTAAGAAACATCGCAGCATTAACCCCTATAAAAGCCAGAGTCATTTGTTCCATTGTCCTAATGTTGACAACAACAAATTACATGTGTATACCTCCGGAGGTTAGGGGCAGTGTGGCTGAAGGCTCACCCACAGATAGTGGGGTGGGTGGGTTGGGGAACGCAGGCCGGCTCCCACTGAGCGGAGGGATTAGGAGATTGCAAGGGTAGAGTCGGGCGAGGCCCTGGAGGGCTTTGAAGGTGAGTGTGTATGTATATATACATGTATAAATCATCTAGTGGATGGGACTAATCTTTTATTTAAATCCCTCTTTGATAAATCAACTCTTCAGCACATTTTAAACTCGCATTGCCCTGGACAACCTTAAATAAGTTAAACAAAAACCTTAAATAACTTAAATTAAATAAGTCAAACACATGAGTAAAACCTTGTCCTGGAAGTATGAAGGGTAATGACGTATCACACCACCCTGCCATTGGGTCAAAATTATTTGATTCCCGTCAAGATACAAATAAAAATGGGACCAGTTGCAAGTAACACAACATTAATATTATTATAAATAACAAGGCACTATCTTGTTTACCCTATTATTATTATAAGTGTTATTATATTATTATCTCACTGAGAGTTCCTGCAGGTGAAATAAATTGCAGTGCTGTGGACCCAGCTTATCGCCACTGGAGGGGGCTACAGCATCTTGTAACTTGCAGTAACTAAACCAAACTGGGAATTCCATGCAGAAATAGAGATTCCAGAAATAGCAAAAATCGACATTGTTTACCAGGAGAGATGCACCAACCTAATTCCGGGAAGTACTGGGAGAAGCTATTGACAATCTTCATCTGATGCATAGTCTGACAAGTTTTCCTGCTGCTTGTCCAGCTAGGGCCACCCTACCCATTCAGGGCCTTTACTTGCAGAGATAACAGGAGCTGAGGGGAAGGGATTCTCCACACCCGGTGACAAGTCCACCCTTCCAAGTCCTCCCAATGAGTCAGGCTGGCTATGCTGTTATCAGGCTGGCTCGATTCTGCCATTCCATTGCCAAACATGTCATCCTGGAGCCAGTTCAGGTTACCTGCTCTCCCACAAGGCCTGTAGCATTTGCAACCTTTGTCCAAAGTGGGCTGAAACAGACATCTGGGTAAGCAGGAAGGAATAGAGGTTCTTATGAAAAAGATGGGGTGCCATTTTGCAATATTTCTTCATGGATTTCTGAGCCCAACAATCCCTCAGGTTACAATAGCCGAAGCAAGTGTTTAACCTGAAATTGCTCTTTCATTTCTCCTCTAGTTCCAACGGGCTCTGCCGCGTCCTCTAGGCTTCCCAGAGGAGGTGGTGAAGCTGCTCATCAATCAGTACAGGTCCCCGGAGAAACCCGAGTTTGTCAACTACCTGAACTTTAACAATGACATTACTGACAGGATCAAGGCCATGGACAAAGAGAAGCCCCACAAACGGGAAATCCCTTATGGTTACTGGCCACCTCAGGTGTGTGATTCTTTTTGGTGTCAGTTTGGTTCGATTAGAGCTCAGGAACAGAAGTAGACCACTCAACCCCATGATCCCATTCCACTATTCTATTAGTCCTGTAGTGTACTGTATTGGTAATTCACTCACCTTGCAAGTGAGAAGATCTGGGTTTGATTCCCAGGCAGGATTAAACCCTAGGCAAGTTTCCTTACTCCACACACTTCTGTTTACCTTTTAGTAAGTAGGAACTCGGTTGTCCAAACTCGGTCATTTGGACGATCATTTTCCAGAGGCAATAATCTCTCCAAACTAAAAATAATAATTCAGTCACTCAATCCTTTACTGATTATGGGACACTGCTGTGCACAATTGGCTGCCAACTTTTGTCCACAGAATATACTGTACAGTCAATTCACATATTCTGTAAAGCACTTATAGATGTCTGAATGACATGAAAAGGCACTATACCAAATGCAACGATTATTATTATTAGATCATGGCTGATCTATACCTCAACTCTATTTACCTGCCTTTGCTCCATATTCCTCGATACCCTTACCTAACACAAAGCTATTGACTTCAATCTTCAGTCCTGCAGAGAAAAGCTGTAACCTGGATTTGTAATGTTATTTAAACCACAAAAACGCAATGTTGATTCACTCCAATCTTGAATGCAACTTTACAATTCAACTTCTTTCAAATCCCCTCTTTCACACTCTCTCTCCAAATCTCTCAAGTCCCTCTTCCCATAATCCTTTTGTCTTTGCCCTACACTTAATTGCCACTTATGTTGTTAAAGCTAATATGTAAACGGATTATTATTATTACATTTACATACCGCCTTTCACATCTCCAAACACTGTACACTGACTGGACACCCGGGCTATTGACGGGGGGATAAAGACACCCCAATGCGTGATCAAAGAGCTAATTTTAAAAGTGGAGAGGGTGGGATTGTGGGGGCAATGAAGTTCTAAATTTGTTCTTGTGATTGATTTGACAACTGTTGGCAGTCTGCCGTGCCCCCCGAGCTTCATGAGGTTTTCAACAGGATCCGGAAAGCGGTGTACATCAAAGGAATTCGAACTCCTGAGTTCTTCAAAGATTACGACAAACTGCACAGTGGGCTGATCACTGAGGGTCAGGTGAGCAGATAAGCTTGTTCTCTATCCTCTGGGGAGGTGAGGATGATCGACTCATGGAGCTTACTGCGTGAGAGGACACGACTTGCAGAGTTCTGAATGATCCACGGCTTGTGAGGGAACAGTTGGGAAATCTGGTGAGCAGAGAGTCAGAGCATAAACAGTGTTACGCTTACAAACATCTGTAGGAGTCATTGAGAGGTGAATATTTGCTGGATTCGAAGTATGGTACAGTGATGATTCACACTGGGTATTTGGGGGGCATTTAGGCTTCACAATTGTACAAATGTACAGCACACAAGGAAGCCATCTGGCCCACTGTGGCCACACAGATACTCTGAAAGACCAATTCCTTTAGTTCCATATGTTCACCAAACCCTGGGTTGTCGTAGAGCTAGGTGTAATGGTGGCGGAAAGTAACTGAGGCTGCTGTGAATCAGGTCTGAGGATGTGAGTCAGTAACGGTGCTAACTTTACTCCACAGTTTGTCCGAGGCCTCATCCTGGCTTGTGGAAAGGAGGCCAAGGTGACAGAGGACGATATCGAGACTCTCCTCAAATGCTACCGTGCAGGCGATGGGATGGTTCGCTACCAGGATTTCTGTGATGTGATGGAGAATGGTAAGTCGGTGTTGCAAGATCCTTATCTCTGGGAGAGAATTATATGCTCCTTCCAGGTGCACTTTGAAAGGAGCGATCCTTCCCCTTTCTATTACTGTTTGGAGTTCAGGTTTTAGTCCTGTAGCTCAGCAGTTGGAGCACTCGCCTTGAAAGCGAGAGACCTGAGTTCGATTCCTGGCAGGGTGAAATCTTTAGCAAGTTTCCTTACTCCACATGCCTGATAATAGTCCCTCAAAAAAAAAGATAAATTGGTCATTTCAATCCACGATTGTCTGTGGGACACAGCTGTGCGCAACTGGCTGCCACGTTTCACCAACAAATATATACAGTCAATTCATTTTACATATATCATTTATATATATATATTCATATATTCTGTGAAGCACTTTGAAATGTCTAGAAGACGTGAAACACGCTATATCAAATGCAAGGATTATTATTATTATTTATTATTAGGTTTCCTCAAGGAATTTTCAAAGAAGTCAGATAGGGTTAAAGAAATGAGTGAAACAGGGCCTGTTTGAGTTATGGAAGTTTTTGTTAGTATTGGCATTGGTGAAGGTGCTATTAAACATAATTTCTTTGCTCAGCATTTAACATCCCATACCTGGAGAAGCATCCCACAGCAGAGGTGTACAGGCCGGAGAGAGGAGCTCTGTCTGAGGTGAGCTTTCAACCTATAACAATGGGTCCTCAGGGCTTTTAGGCTTCAAAATTGTACAAAATGTGAAATCCCGTCCTGTATTGGTTGGAGCACTTGCTGTGCTAGCGAGAGGACATAGGTTTAATTCCCAGGCAGGGCAAAACATTGGGCAGATTTCCTTGCTCCACATTCCTGTTTATCTCGCAGCAATTAAGAACCTGGTTGTTAGTCAATTGGCAGATCACTTTCTGGGGTTAATAATCCTTTTATTAATGTAAAAAAATCTGATCACTCTATTCACAAATGTTTGCAGGACACTGCTGTGCACAAACGGTCTTATTTTTACCCATAAAGTGTACAGTCATTCACTTTACGGGATTATTATTATTATTAAATCTAGTCCATTGTGTCTATACCAACACTCAGAAAGACCAATCCCTTAAATTCCACTGGTTCAGCTCATAGTCAACAACTTGTATTTGTATAGCACTCTTCAGGCAGAGCAGCGTCTTGGAGTGCTCAGCACTGGCTGTGCTTGACACTGAGCTGGAAGAAAGGGGAAGTGATCACAGGACGGTCAAAAAGGAAGGTCTTCAAGGAGTCGGGGGTAAACTGGGCGTAAACTGCATTGTTAGAGGTGCTGTCCTTTGGATGAGACATTAAACCGAGTGTCCTGCCTGTGCCTGTTCAGGTGGACATTATAGATCCCATGGCACTATTCAAAAAGACAAGGTGTCCTGGCCAGCAATCCTCAAGATAAATTTGGCCATTTATGTCACTGTTGGTGTGGGACATTGCTGTTTGTAAATTAGTTTCTGCGTTCACCTAGAAAAACACACCGTTACTACTAGACTGTATCCTGTGAAGAGTTTTGAGATATTTAGAAAATGTGATAAGTTGCTATATTATACCATAAACCACTGTCAAAGGCCCTAATGTGGTAGTTTGGGTATGCCTCAGTTGAGGGTGGAAGGTGATTTTCTAAATTGGAAGATTTAGGAAGCTCAACTTGGTGGATGATCTATTAGGTTCTATGGCCTTGATTTTAGCAGATAATTGAAGGTCATTCTACAGCAATCTATGGGGGAGCTGAGGAGCCCCGACCATGACCAAGAAGGTTAATGTAATCACTTACGGTGGTTGGAATTAGCCAGGATTACAGTGAGAGTCAGATGGCAATGGAGACCTTACTCAAGTCCTGTTTTTACTCCACAGATTGGGGCAAAATTGACTGATGAGGAAGAGTTACAAGTGGCCCGTGTGCTCTCTGAGTTTGCTAAAATAGTGAATAAAAGACAATTGTTGGTAAACCCATTCTTCAAAGACTTTGACAAGGTAAGTGTGAGGTCCTTGGCTGCAAAAAGATCATTTCAGTGACGGTGAGACTCATGGGAATTCTTCATGTCAGGGAAACACTCCCAGCCAGGGTTATAGAGAAATTTGAGATGTGAATTAGAACAGCTATAATTGCGGTTCAATTTGACACTTAACCACTACTCTACGGAATCCCCTAGCAGAGTAGTTAGCATGCTTGCCTTGCAAGCGAGCGAACCCGGGTTTGATTCTTGCACCGGACGAAACCTCAAGCAGGTTTCCTTACTCCACATGTCTCTGTTTACCTTTCAGGAAATAGGAAGCCAGTTGTTAGTCAAATGGTGGATTGCTTTCTGGGGTTAATAATCCCTCTGAAAAAAATTGTTCACTCAATCCACGACTGTTTGTAGTACACTGCTGTACCCGATTGGCTGCTGCGTTTCACCCACAAAATATACACCGTCAATCCACTTTACCATATATTCTGCAAAACATTTTGAGATAAGGCGCTATATCAAATGCAAGGATTATTATTTTTTATTAAAAGGAGAAACTTCTTTATTTAAAGAATGATAACTATTTCGAATAATCTACCAGGCAAATTATTAGAGGCACGAACACTAGGATTAATCATCACACGGTTGGTTACTGGATGGGAATGTCTACATATCAGCTGGCTGCCTGGTCTAAAAATCAAATATGCTCCAATATTCATATAAGTTGTTCCTTTGATTTTTGTTGTAGTATCCTAGCTAACAAGGCCACAGATAAAAACGATCATTACTTCATGGTTGCATTTGGAATTTTGCTTTGCACATCTTCCAGACTTCTCAAAGCACTTCACAGAATGTACCGTAAAATGGATTGACTGTATATTTTGTGCGCGAAACGCGGCAGCCAATTGTGCACTGCAGCGTCCAACAAACATTCAAGGGTTGAGTGACCAATTTATTGGTCAGGTATAAGGTTATTTATTTTGTGAAAAGCAGTCAAAAAAATGAGGTTAGAAAATGAAAACATACTTATAAAGAATTTAGGGCAATCAAACCGAGACAAACATTGCATTTACACTGCGATATATTAACAATAACAATAATAATCTTTGGCTTATCTGGTTGTTGATATAACTCAAAGCCCTTCACAGAATATACTGCAAAGTGGGTAGAATCAAAGACTAAGTCAACATTTAACACCAAACACCCACATAGAGGCACAGAGAAGAAGATTATAGAGAGATTGTGGCAATCAAACCGAGACAAAGATTACAATCATGGCATGTTCAAAGACAGGGCAAACTTTTGACAGGAAACCCTGACAGAGAGAGAGACACAGATTGCACACTGATAACGATTGTTACAATCAGAGATAAACAGGAATCCTTTAAGATCACATTCATCCTCTTAATGTCCATAACACCCACGGCTTAAATGCAAAGATTCATCATTTGGAGCTACCGAATGCTCAGCACCCCTTCTGACCTCTCTCCCTCTCTTCATTTTTCTCTCCCCCACCCACCCGTAAATGAAAGATCGGGCTTGCGCAATAAACAAACACACTTAACAGTACTCAATTCTCAATCTGAAGTTAAAACAACATCACATACAGTGCACATCAAACAAATAGAATGCAGCAGTTCACCACATCCTGTGCAATAAATTGAGAGGCTAAGACACTAACGACACTATGTCCACACACCTTGGGATGTCCTCCCGACACGAAAGGCACTATACAAATGTAATTTTGTTGTTGTTGTTTTGTATGTCGTGAGGGCTTGATCCAGGGTTTAGGATATAGGTACAGCGGAGGGGTCGAAGGAGACACAGAAGGCCTGTGCCAGCCGAGCGAAGTGGCTGGAGGAGTGGTGATGTGAGCAGATTGGAGAGATCAGGAGGTGCTAGAGCATGGAATGGTTTGTATGAGAGTATGAGGATCTTTCAAGGAGCATATCACAAAAAGTAATGTCCCCACTTACCTCACTTGGCTGAGTGGCTTCCTCAAAGCTCCCAACTGATGTTTAACTAGTGAATGTGTTTGATTCCAAAGAGAGTTGCCTACAAACGGATTCTGACCAAGTCTCAATTTGCCCGGACCTTGGACTACCTGGGATTGGGCGTGCTCCCACTGGACCTCCGGCTCCTGTGCAAGAAGTTTGAGGACCCAGTTACTGGAGATGTAAATTACGTAGCGTTTAGCCAGGCCATTGACAGAGGTGAGCAAATGACACATTCTCTCCTTTTTATTACAAAAAAACAAGTAAAAGAAAGAAAAAAAAGTGATTACTCTGTATCTGTGTATTTGGCAATGTTTCTGTTTTTATTCAGATTATCTGGTCACCAAGAGAAAGTCTTAAGATTTTACCAGGAGATGGTGCAGTGGGGGTTGTTTCCCAATCTTTCCTGCATTGATTCCTGGTTTGGGGAATGGTGCTGGGAGGCTTTGATCCTGTGGCTGATTCTTGCTTCTTGCGAGTTGGGAAGATTAGTGAACTAATCACTATTTAGTGACCATTAGGGCGAAACCTTAGGCAAGTTTCCTTACCCTACACGCCTAATAATAATCCCTCAAAAAAAATTGGTAATTTCAATCCACAACTGTTTGTGGGACACTGCTGTGGCTGCTGCTTTTTGCCCACAAATATAATCAATTCACTTTACAGTATATTATGTAAAGTGCTTTGAGATAAGATAAAAGAACAATAATAAATTAGTCACTTCAATCCACGAATATTTTGGAACTCTGCTGTGCTCAATTGGCTGCCACATTTCACCCACAAATTCAGTCAATTCCTTTGCAGTATTATGTGAAGCGCTTTGAGATAGCTAGAAGATGTGAAAGTGCTATATCAATTGCCAGGATTATTATCATTAATCCTTAGTTTTACAGTAAAACTCACATAAATCTTATCTGTATAAATCATATAAATGCCTAAATCATGCATCTGCCCAAGTCCCGTTCAAGGGTTCTATTCGAGGCAAGTTTGACATAACTCATATTAAAGACAGTAAATGCATAAAACATATTAAATGTATAGTCCCAACTGATAACACTTATGTGAGGCTTATTATATTAGTATGCAGTGTTCCCCAACCCCTCCTCTTGTAGATAATGGAGTTTGGGCTATAAAATACACAGTCAATTGACTTTACAAAATATTCTGTGAAGCATTTTGAGACATCTCAACGAAGTGATGAGATGAAATATGAAATACAAGGATTATTATTACTTTTCAATGAGAGTTGTTAAAGCATACACCACTGGTTGGTTCCTTTCCAGATTACACTGGATTTAAAGTTGACTGCGATGAGCCTGTAGTAGATATGTCCACAGACGTTATCCCGGAACCAATAGTTCAAGAAAAGACCGTGGACTTAGATGAGCTGATTGCCCGCATGCGCCACGATATCCTCATCAACAGAAAGAGGGTAATACTGCCATCTTCTAATATCCAATGTCATGTGTACAGATTTTCTCTCTGCCTTTTCTCAAACTCTTCATAACGCCCAGTGGGTCCTTCTTCTTCTATGAACCCAGACAGGCTACCCATTTTTGTGTGTGTGTGTTGTGTGTGTGGTTGGGGGGAGCTGGTTACAAATCACAGACAAGTCAATGTCTTTCTCACCCACTGTTTGCACATTTAAGTCACAGCAATGTGTGTGAAGAGTGGGTCATTATTACAGAGAGTAACAGACCACTTTGTACAATAGTGAATACTGTAATTCAATCTGCATGTAGTTTTCCAACGGTTCCTTCATAAGAAACGTAGAAAATACGGCTTCCAAATCAGGATTGAATTTTAGAACAATCGTTTATCTTAACATTACACAGAATCAGGGGAAAGTTTGTACACTTCAGTTACAATTTAGATCTGGCTTCCTAAAGTGGGTTCCATATTAAGATTAAAATGAATATAAGAATTTTCCACAATTAGTAAGGTCTAAAATTTTAAGACAAATTGTACCACTGGCTGAGACCGGCTGGAATTCTGGATCCAGGCATCCTAGAGCTGGTGGGCGGAGACTTATATTATTGTTTCTTTTAATGGGTGGAATTTTTCCTTTCACAGACGGTTGACTTCATTGAAGACTTTGATAGCCTGCGTCGGGGCCGAATCACCACCTCGGTCTTCAGGAGGGTGCTCAGTATGATGGGATTTGACCCACAGCTGACCGAAGCCCAATTCAAAGTGCTGGCAGAGTGCTACACAGATCCCTTAATGCCTGACCATATCCTGTGGCACAAATTCTCCAAGGACATGGATTTAGGTACAAACCTTTTGCAAAGCACTGGCACTCTGCTAATGAGCTGATAATAATAATCCTTGCCTTTGACATAGTGCCTTATCAGGTCATTGAGGTGTCTCAAAAAGCATTGCAGGATATACTGGAAAGTGGATTGACTGGGTATTTTGTGGGCAAAACACAGTCTGCTCGCTCAAGTCAATTTGTTGCCTGCAGCATGATATAAGTGTAAGTCCCAGATCTAATAGCAACAAACAAACAAATTACATTTGTATAGCACCTTTCACATTGGGAGGATGTCCCAAGGTCAGTGTTTCAGACCAGAACTGGGATCGGGGAAGGTGGGTGACCAATGGCACAGTTGAAGAGGCCGGACCTGAAGGAGGCCAGGGAGGGAGCTTGTTGGAAGGATTGCAGGATGGAATTCCAGAGGTTGGGAGTAGAGTGGCTGAAGGCTCATCCACCAATGGTGGGGTAGGTTGAGTCAGGGGACATGGAGCCGGCTGCAGCTGCCTGAGTGAAGGGAGCAGACAGGTTGGTAGAGGTCAGCAGATTGCAGAGGTGGGGTGGAGCAAGGCCATGGAAAGCTTTGAAGGTGAAACCCATTGTTGCTTTACAGGAGTGTCTTTGCTGAATTCACAGTCATCTTGGGTGTGATGTGGCAAACATTAATTCTCATTCCAGTTTTCACCATCCCCGAATTGGAGAAGAAACCCAAATTGAAGCTCCCACCACAGGAGAACTTTCAGCTCCCCAAGGTTGGTGCTACTGATGCAGACGACCTGGAGCCCCAACAGAGGGAATTGTTCGAGGCAACAATGTGCCGCATCAAGCAACGGATCGGTCACAGGAATCTGCTGACTTATCCAGATTTTGCAGACTTCGATAAGTATGTTGCCACATTTACAGAGTTATTTGCTGAAGGCTTAACTACGAAATAATGCGGTGGGTCCTTTGCCCTCCTAACGTTATAATCTACAGAAGTTTCAAAGTAGAATTTGTTCTTTTTCCTTGAATCTAAGTAAATAGGAAGTGATCTTTGTAAGAAGAAATTCTTCTGTGCTATTATTGGTATCCTGCTATCCTTGTCCCTCTCCTGCCTCCTTCAAGGTCTGTCTCAAGACCTTCCTCTTTGACCAACCGTGCCTTCAGTCACCTAAGTGTCCTGATCCCAAACAAAAGCTCAGTTGCAAATTCCTGACTGCCCAGTGGCTTGGGACATCCTCCTGACGGGAAAGATGCCGCACAAATGTAATTTGTTGTTTGGGATTCCCAAACACTAGAGGCAGAGCAGAACAACGAGGATGATTCCCAATGTTAGAGGAATGAGATTCAATCAGATAAGGTATGGCTCTTAAGCCTTGGCAAGAAAAATCTCAAAGGGGATCGTATAGGAGCCAAATGAGTATCTAAATGGGATTGAGAAAGTAAACCCAGAATACATTCAGATACTCTGAGGCAACAGAACAAGAATTAGGGTTGCGCAGGATTGTTTCAGGACAGACAACCAGAAAGTATTCCTTTTCTAAAAAGCAGTTAACAACTGGAATGGATTGCCAGGAAGGTTGATTGAGCCAAGAATACTGCAATTTATTGATGCTGTATTGGGTGAGACAGCAGGGAGAAACTCCCTTCTCTTTTCGAATGGTGCTATGGGATTTTTAATTTCCACCTGAATAAGCAGACGGAGTTTCAGTTTAACATCTCATCCGAAGGCCAGTATCTCCAACAATGTCGCCTCTCCCCTCCTCTCCTCTTCTTTCTCTAATCTTTTCAATTTTAAGTCAGGATGAACTTCAAAGGGTATGAGCAGGTGCGATATCAGGCCTTTCGAGAGGCGGCATAGACTTAGGGAGCTCCACTGGGTAGCTGAACAGATCAACTGCTTTTTTCAGATTCCACCATGGCCACGTGACAAGCAATCAGTTCCGCCGCTGCCTTTCTCAGCTCGGTCTGCAAGCGACGGAGGATGAGATGGATGTGATCGAGAAGGTGTTCTCGGATGAGATGGGTGTTAACTATGTCAAATTCCTCGAGGAGGTGGACCCACGACAGAAGCCTGAAAGGAGGCGAGTATGAGAATCTAGTAATAATAACCCTTGTATTTGTAATTGCGTCCCAACCACTCATAGCACATTACAGGTCGCAGTGTAGTACATAATCGGGGTCAGAAAGCATTTTTGTTAAGGGATTATTACCCCGGAAAGCGATCTGCCAATCAACTAACAGCCTGGTTTCAACTTACTGCTCGGTAAACAGAGGAGTGTGGAGTAAGGAAACTTGCCTAAGGTTTCACCTGGGAATTGAACCCGGGTCCTCTCGCTTGCGAGGCGAGTGCACTAACCATTACGCTACAGGACTCCCATGTGTAATGTCCATTTTGCTTTCTTCCCTCAACACTCCTCCTTCCCCACCCCTCCTAAACTGATGATTCCCTGTGATGAACTTTCTTTTGCAGGTATGAGAAACTGATGAGCGAAATTCACAAGCTGAACGCTGCTAAGAAAAACTTGGAGGTGGGAGCCTCGACTGACATTGCCTGCATTTTAGAAAAGATTAAGACCAAGGTACAGTAAATAGAATGATCACAGCCCGCCAGTCAGACATTCCCATTCATAAGAGTGTCCCGTTCAAAAACATTTATACAGCGCAACTTCAAGCGGGGAAGAATCTCAGAGCGCTTAACAGTGGTGGAATCCAATGCTGAACCAGTGGGAGGTGGAAGGACATCATGACTCTCTTTATGACTATTCTCTTGTGAGTGCTGGGAGGTGTGGAGGAGAGTAAGTGGTGTCTCCTGGAGCTGAGATGGCTCTGAGGAAACATATTTTAGAACATAATGTCAAAATTGAGCCAGTCCTCCATGATTATGTACGTAGTCCAGTTCCTGAGCCAAGTGAGTCCACAGTGTTCTAGGGCACTGCCGTTGACAGATCAAGCAGCCTGGCCCACTTGCATGTCTTGGAGGGCTAGCCTGGAAGGAGGGATTTTTCCCACCGAACTTCTCTTTACCTTGCAAACTAAAGCCTGAATGGATAAGTAGTGAAAAACTTAACAGATAGTGCTTTCGGTGGCAAACTATGTGGTTTTAGCTGGTTAAACTCCAGCGATTACCCCAACACACACTATGTGGTACCCAAATCTTGGCTTTTGCCAATATGAGCCCTAATGATGTTAGGAATAAGGTAAGAAGTGTGTATCGCATGAGAGCTCATTCCAGTCACAGAGACATATTCATTTTGTAGTTGACAGCTGTATGTACAATTCTCAGTCTGGTTTAGATCTCTGAAGCACAGTGATGAATTTCGACATGTTTCCACCCGATCAAAACCAAAATCTTCCCATTTATTTCCAACTTTTTTTATGTCCAATTCCAGGCAGTTGAGTATCATTTGTCAGGAGTCCTACAGCTCAATGGTTAGAGCACTCGCCTTACAAGCGCGAGACCTGTGTTTCTAATCCAGGCAGGTCAGGGCGAAACCTTGGGCAAGTTTCCATACTCCACATGCCCAATAATAATCCACCCAAAAGAGAAAAATCTATAATAAATTAGTCATTTCAATCCACGACTGTTTGAGAATTGCTATGCGCAATTGCTTGCCGCGTTTCACCCACAAATATACAGTCAGTTTCACTTTGCAGTATATTCTGTGAAGCGCTTTAGGACGTCTAGAAGATGTGAAAAGCGCTATATCAAATGCAAGGGTTATTATTAATACTACGGTATATTTAACAAGGTTTGTGGATTTCTAAGGGGAAAACAAATCCTTCTTCAAGTATCATTTGGTTTGACCCACACATTAATCAATCAAAACTTACATTTATATAGTACCTTTCACGTCGAGAGGACATCTCAAGCTGCTGTACAGTCAGGTAGGGACAAGAGCAGTGGGGGAGAGGTCGAGGCAGGACGAAGAAGAGTAGGAAAATTGTCTGTATATTTGTGGGCGAATATCTACATTATTTACAGTAGGTACGAACAACATTTCATGGTATGTTAGTGGGAAGCATTTCTCTCACAGAGGAAGAGGTAAAGTAATGGGACCGAAGGGCGAGTACAGTATTGGAATGAATCATTTTATTTCTCGACTTAAAATATCTTGACTTGTTTGCTATCCGGTGCTGTTTCAGGTGTACCGAGAGCGGATGAGGCTGGATGAGCATATGAAAGACTTTGACAAACTCCATTCTGGGCGTATCTTGAAGATCAACTTCAGGAGGGCTCTTGACTTGAACAAGTTTGAGTTGCAGCCTTCAGAGGTAGCGATCCTGGAGAAAAGGTAAGTTGGTTACAGTGCATGCAGCTGATTTCCTTACATAATGAATCAATTGGATGTAACCTTTGAAAATAATCTGATTTCAATAGTGTCATAGGATCTTTAACGTGCAGCTGAACAGGCAGACGGGTCCTCAGTTTAATATCTCGAATGAAGGACTGCTGAATTGCAGTGATGTGTATGAGATTATTGCTGTATACGTCTTCACTCTGTTATACTCAGTCCTGTCTTTTCTGACCTGGTTGGAGTCTCTCTATACAGGAGAATGGGGAGGCAAAAGATTTAACTTTCATTAAGGATAACAAGAATAACAGAATTGGAGTCATGTGAATTCTCCCCTTCCTTTAGGTACGAATCTTGCAACAAGCCAGACTATGTTGATTACAAGGTTTTATTCGATGACATTGAATCTATTTTTACACTCAAGGATCTTGAGAAGTTTCCTCTCGCAGAGGTAGTTTGCTTTGTCCCCTAGTCGCTTGTGTGCAAATACATTTACATACATACACACACACCAGTGTGTGAACACATGAACACACAAACACACACAGATGAACAACCAGCTAACACAGTTGTGCATTGTTCATTTACTGGTGGCGCTACCTCAGCTACCACAGAAAAGAGGAATGACAACAGAACTGACGCCTCTTTCATATAAACCACAATAAATCAAAGAGTGCATTTTCTTCAGCCTTCCATACCCACCCACTCCTCCTATCGTGATCCACTACTCGCTCCTTACTCCAAGCAGTCCACTATTGCTTGACCAAGTTTTCAGATACAATAACTCCACTTAAAGGAACACTTTTCCAAAACCACATTACCCCACTACCCCTCACTGCCCCTCTCTTTTCCCCACTGCCTCGCTTCAAAAGCTTTCAAAATATCTATCTTTTACATGAAAAGCACAATATAAATTCAATATTAGCAAAAATTCGACCAGCAAGATTGGTGAAGAGTGTTAAGCCAGAAAAAGAACAATGTAAAGACCATTATTCAGGGAGCATTCGGGATTATTAGGAAAGCTGTGGGACCTGCCTCAATTCACAGTGTTTTGTCTTCCTTTAGGTTTCTCAGTTCAAACCTCCGGAGGATTGGACTCTGAATGAGCTGTCTACAGAGGATGAAATTGCTTACCTGGAGGCAGTGGCTAGGCTTGCAGACAAGGTAACCATTGAGCATATGTTATTGATGGAGGCTGAAGGCCAGCAGAGTTGTAGGAATTCACAGATTAGGAAGTTTATTGCCGTCCTTCTGATGAGATGTTAAACATCTGCCTGCCTACGGCGCTGTTGGAAAAGAGAGGCTAGTTTTGTTTTCTCCCTGTGTCCTGGCCAACAAATCCCCCAAATGAAATTGGTCACTCACTCCCTGAGTGTCTGTGGAACATTGCTGGTTTCATGCCCATAAGATGTCTCACACTGCCTCTCAGGATATACTGTAATGTAGATTGACTGTGTGTTTTGTGGGCAAACATAGACATCAAGCAAGAGCTCTGGTATAAGTTGAATGCAGCAGAGATTTATAAGAGATTTGGATAGAGATAACCAATATGGTGGTGTAATAATCCAAGGTTTTTTAAGTAATACAAATTTATTCTTAAAACTGAGACAGTAAAATGATATTGATTCAACTGGGAATCTCGCTGACCCTCTACACAACTCTCCAACTATTCCAAAGTTACATCTTTTATCTGTTTCTAACGCTGCCTCCCCTTGTCACAAATATAGCCCCCACTCTTTGCAGGCTGCTAGCAATCTTTGAGCAATGGGAAAATAACTGATATGGAGAGCTAATTGGAAAGATTCCTGTGTTTTAGTCTTGAGCTAATCAGATGCCCCTAAATGAGCTTCTCTCTCCGAGACCCTTTGTTTTCACATGGCACGATTACTCAATTCCTAGATGGAAGGGTGACATCGACTCAGACTCCCACTTGTCGACAACAACAAAATGACATTTATACAGCGCCTTTCAAATCGAGAGTACGTCCCAAGGTGCTGAAGGTCGACCTGAGAAAGTTTTCAGCACCTGATCTCAGCCGGGGTCAAGCCAATATATCTTTAACTTTGCTAATTGGCATATGTAATAATAATAATCCTTGCATTTGATATAGCGCTTTTCACATCTTATCGATGTCTCAAAGCGCTTCACAGAATATACTGTAAAGTGAATTGATTGTATATTTGAGCTAAACGCGGCAGTCAATTGAGCACAGCAGTGTCCCACACATACTCTCTCAATGGCCAGTATTTGGTTATATTTTACAAATATACTAATTTAAAAAAAACTTAAAACTGTAAGCATCACAAATATACAGAGCAGTGTCCCACTGTCAGCTCCAGCTGCTCTTCCCATCTCCAGAGGCACCCATTGAGCATGCCAGAGGGTCATGAAATTCCCGAAGAATCCACTAGAGGCTTAGTGAGGAGGGATCCATAGCAATCAGAACCACGTTAATGCAACACCCAGCTGCACAACACCCTGTCTGCATTTCTGAATCGACTCGTTCAGCAACTCGGGCCAGGGCTAATTTGATCTGACATTCCCTTGCACATTACTCAGTACAGGAATTCAGATGAACCAGTTTTTCTTATTATTAATTGACGACAACAGATACATCATAGGGTAGGTGTGGATTACACAACTCCCAATGCACGAATCTAACAATTTCCCGATCAGTTAATGATGTGAGTTGTGGTACAGTGAACAGAACAGGACAGGAAAGACTCCCAAAACCCCTATTGAGAATAGAGGTAGAATTTGACATATACCATTTCCAGACCTCAAAAGAATTTTGAACCTATTTTACACAATGATTTACAAAGCATGTGCAACATGGAAATTTACCATTCGGCCTACTCAGTCCATGAAGGTGTTTATACTACACTTGAACATCCACCGATTCCTGTCTCCCATACCTTTGTGCTTAGTTAGCTTCCTCTTGAACGCATCTAGAAAAGATTGAAGGCGTGGTCTCTTACTCGTTGATAATAATAATCCTTGCATTTGATATCTTCTAGACGTCTCAAAGCGCTTCACGGGATATACTGTAAAGTTAATTGACTGTATATTTGTGGGCGAAACACAGCAGCCAATTGTGCACAGCCACACTCACCCACCTACACATCACCGCTCTGGATTCTAACCTCCAGTCTGATGCAAACCCCTAACTGTCCAGAGCCTTGGGAAGTCCACCCGACGTGAAAGGCACTACATAAATAATTTGTTGTTGTTGGAGGCCGGAGTAAAGGGGTTCTTTGCAACATCTTCCATCGTCACTGCAGTTAAATGCTAAAGTCCAGGAAGTCCATTATTTTGTTCAGAGAATCAAAGGTACACCATCTCATGCGAGTGATGGGAGACAGGACGGCGGGGTGGGTTAGTTAAAATATGTTTGTTATGTTTGTCACAGTAATAATGGCATAACAATAATAACATTATGGAATTCGCAGGTGAAGAAGAAGCAGCTTCAGCTCTTCCCGTTCTTTGAGGATTACGACACCCTCCACATCGGTCGGATTTCCCAATCGCAGTTCCACCGTGTCCTGACTGAGCTGGACCTGGACAGTGTGCTGAGCCTGAAGGACATCCGGGCCATCCGCCAGAAGTTCCAGGTCAAGGTGGGAAGCCGGGACGATGTTGACTACATTGCTTTTTGTGATGCGGTCTACGACGCAGCCTGTATAGACAAGAGGATGCCGTAGCCAGCAAGCCGGAGACCTCCATTGCAGTGCCAGCTCTCGGGAGAGATTTGAATCCAATTTTGAAGGTTTTATTTACAGATGACCTTGAATACCTAGCAAATCAGTGAACATTAGGAATGTTTTTTTTTTTTGCATCTCACATAATGTACCTGACGCCTTGAGGGTATATATGTCACCAGATAAAATGTACCAATTCACGTCTGTCAATGATGTCTTCTGACATTTTCTATTGCTTCGCATTTATATTCTCCACTCACTAGTGAAATGGTTGAGGCTCCTATCCATGATGCAAGCTGAGCAGGTAAAGCCATTCCTGGGCGCAACAAAAATCCACAGGGCAAACATTTTAATTTTACTGAAATTACTTTTAAATACATTTACATAAATAAATTGGTCACTTAGTCCATGACTGTTTGTAGTACACACCTGCACACAATTGGCAGTCACATTTCGCCCAGAAAACTTTACAGTATATTCTGTGAAACGCTTTGAAATGTTAATGTTTCCTGGACTAAACACTTGATCCCATCTAAACTATGTACCCTCGTCAATAAACAGAATGGTGTTTTTCAAATTATATAAATATGTTTTGCAGAAACCTATCACTGTGTTTAAGAGTTTCCAAATAAAACTACTTAAGAGTTCCACACAGACATAGAAATTTGTCTGGAATATTGTCTGGAATAGACACTCTTCCCCTGGAAAGTCAGACGCTGTTCATCTAATCCCGAAAAGTATTCGTCAGTTTATAATAAATATTAATAATCCTTGCATTTTGATATAGTGCTTTTCACATTTTCTAGACGTCTCAAAGTGCTTCACAGAGTAGACTGTAAAGCCAATTGCACACAGCAGTGTCCCACAAACAGTCATGGGTTGAAATGACCAATTAATTATAGGGTTTTTTTGGACGGATTATTAATAGGCATGAGGAGTAAGGAAACTTGCACAGTGTTTTGCTCCGACCTGCGTGGATTCGAAACATAGGAGATTGCTGTATGCAATTGGATGCCACGTTTCACCCAGAAAATAGGCAGTTAATCCACCTCACAGTATCTTGTTTCAATACCATGATAAGGCACTATATCAAATGCAGGATTATTATTAGTTTGACAGTGATGTGCTCTGAATTGTATATTTAACAGGGCAGGGAGAGTTTGGCTTTGAGTCAGAATGAATCAAATCCAGTCGTAATTTGTAGGTAGATTGCTCTTTCTAAACACTCGTTCAAGGGTGAGCACTGTTAAAAGAATGCCTCACGCAGTCAAATGACAAAATGTATTATCAGTGAGTGCTAACACGGACAATACAGAGAAGCAAGAATGTTGGCAGTGATGGTGAGTTACGAAATGAACTAACATGGGAAACCTTAATTTAGATTTATTACAAACTGTTGGTGATGATGACACATTCGCCAGATATCCTGGAGGGAGTTGGATCAAGTTGTAAGTTGTGTCAACAGTGGAATGCTGGTTCTTCAGAGGCACCACAAGCAGTGTTCCCTGCACTGTCAGAGGCTCAAAGATCACGAGAGAGCTTCAGGAAGCCACTTTGGCCTACTTGATCTTTTCCCGGATAACCCCTGTTCTTCCCTATAACAATAATCTTTGCATTTCATGTAGTGCCTTATCACGCCATTGAGACATCTCAAAGTGTTTCACAGAACTTACTGTAACGTGTATTTTGTGAACACTGCAGCCAGTTGCTCACAGCCAGACACAAACAGCCAGGGCACTGGGAGAAACTCGAATAGCACAATGAATAGGCAGATGAGACCTTGGTTTATCATCTCATCCAAAGGATGGCACCACTGACAATGCAACAACCCCTGCTCTGCATTGGAATACTATTTTAGAAACAGTGTTAAGCTGTGTGCAAATTAGAAGCATAGAAACAGAACTCGGCCATTCAGCCCCTCAAACCTGTTCTCCCATTCCATAAGATCATGGCTAATCTGTACCTCAAGTCCAATTATCCATCCTCGCCCCATACCCCTTGATACCAACCTAATAAATTGTCTCCCATATACACCTACAAAATACAGTTGCTAAACTTTACTGTAAAATCCAATGAAGCGCTTAGACAACAATAACACTTGCATTTATATAGCACTGCCACACAGGGCTGCGCCCCAGAGTGTATAAGATGATGTTGATTCTGACGTGATAAAGTGTTAAATCAAATGCAAGGATTATATACAGAACCTCCTTTTCAGACATTTACCAAATTCACTCTAAAAGCTAACATAGATTCTGCCTCAACCAAAGTTCTAAGTGAGAATTCTACATCCTAACAATCGCAGAGACCAGATTTTATTATTTTCTATCACCACTAAACCTCTTCTCCCCAGTTTCTTTGAAACCCACCCCCCTCTGCTTCTTCCCCTGAAGCCTTTAAACACATATTCAACCCATCAGTTAACACACTTTTTTTTTCCTTTTGTCTTCTTTGTCTCCTTTGCCTTCCATGTCCTGCCTCTCCCCCTTTAATGTTTTTAAGAAACCTCTCCCTCCAAACAAGCCCCAGTCCTGACGAAGGGTCGTAGACCCAAAACGTTGACTCTTTTTTCCTTTCTCCATGGATGCTGTTTGACCTGCTGAGTTTCCCCAGCAACTTTTGTTTTTGTTTCAGATTCCCAGCATCTGTAGTATTTTGTGTTTGTCCAGATTTTATTATGATGAGCACCAAGTTAATGGTAGGACAGTCTCATAATCCTGAGCTGGCAAAGTAGATTTAAGGAAGGACAAAGAGATGAATATAACAGCTCATTGTTAAATGATAAATGGAACAGGTTTGTAATTATCTGTGACATTTGTGACTTTTATTAACTGGAACGAGATGACTCACTGCGGTGCGTTCAACTTGTTGGAGAACATGAATTAAAAACAATCATTTGGTGTAACATCAAATTACAGGCAAGAAACTCTTTTAAAAAAGTCATGATCAAAGCAGATAAGCTCAGGTTCAGGAGTGTCTGATTCCTCTTGGCACCATGGACCTGGTAAATGAACCATGATGTACCAATGCCACAAACAACAGGGAAGCAAGTGAGGAACAACTGATATTTATCCCTGTCTGAAAAGAGAGAAGGAACATTGGTTGGGAGCATTGTGACTAGTGCCATAAGGTTGACGAGAAGTAACCACGGCATCACACACAACAACTCGCTGACAGGGAATGCTGATGGTAACTGGTGTCCACAAGGTGAAGGTAGTCACAGGTACCCACTCTAAAGCCGCATACGTAGATCGGAGGGATTCTGCCAGTTGGCCATGTAGAGTCCTGTAGTGTGGTTAGCACGCTCGCCTTGCAAGTGAGAGGACCCGGGTTTGATTCCTGGGCAGGGTGAAACCTTAGGAAAGTTTCCTTACTCTACATGCCTCTGGTTACCCACCAGTAATGAGGGACCCGGTTGTTAGTCGACTGGAGGATCGTTTTCCAGCGATAATAATCCTTTATGATAAACATTAAATGAACAGAGATAAAATGAATGTGGGAATCATTGGCCAGACATTGCTAATTGTGTAGCGATATATTAAAAGTCATATTACGTAATTTTTACAACAGGAGTGGCTGTGTAATTATGCTGAGAATTCTAGGTATGTTGTGATCATGCTCTGGGTATTATATTATTGCATTATTAACAATCAAACTAAATCTCCACTACAGGATTTAGATCCGTCTCCATTCAAGAGCAAAGGGATTGCAATTTATTTATATTTGAGCACCGGGAGGTAATAAAGGGAAATAAAATGCTGCAAGAGTAAATATTAACCCACTGATATTGCTCTCCCAGTAAACATGCTTGAGTTGGAGGTAAAAGTTCAGCTGGGTCTAGATTTAATCCATTAACACAACAGGTGTATGCCAGCTTGTAGCACCCTTGCATCCGGGTCAGACAGTTGTAGCTTTTTTCAAGCTTCACATCTGGGATTTTGAATTCATATAGTCTTAAGTTGACAGTCCAATACAGTGCTGGGTTGCATTGCTGCTGGCGATGATACATTCAACTAAGGTCCCATTTGCCTGTTCACCTGGATGTTAAAAGATCCCACGGCACTATTCAAAAAGAAAAAGGAGTTTCTCCCGGTGTTCTAGCCAACAAACCCTCCAAATAAAATTCATCACTGATTTCGCTTCATGACTGTCTGTGGTCATTGCATAGGCCACATTGGCTGCCACATTTGCTTATAAAATACAGTGTCTCTACAGTAAATCCTGTGATGTGCTTTGAGACATCCTCCTGATGTGAAAGGTGCTATATCAAATGCAAAGATTGTTGATATTATTAATCCATCCTTGAGCAATGCCTACACTGCAGATAGCATCTAACGCATTAGAGTGTCAACTGTCAGTGTAAATGTTTATTTAACTATCCCAGAGTACTATCCCTGCCAGAGCATCAACAATGCAGTTGTTTTTATTCTGTCCATCCTAATATTTAATATATTCACTGTAGGATAGTGCCTAGGTACGGCAGGCAAAAACAAAGCATGTACTCTAGAGATGGCCTGAGACAGCCAAGAGCATCACTTGAACTTTATGGCCTGACTACCCATCCCTCCATAGTATGTGTACAACATCCAGTCACCTACTACTGTACTAAAGTAACCTTCTGTAACCACAATTAGTTTAATCCAATTATGAAAACAGGGCAACACCAGGACTAGCTGGAAATGTTTTGTCACTGCACGGAAAGAGAATATCCCTTTGGTAATTCTCCAAATTGTTTCTTTTGTTAGTTGAGAGTAGAATGTCAAGGTTTAGCTGTTAAACGTTCGATCAGTTCCCTGCGTGTTCCAAAGGTCACATTCACCCTTCAGTGCAGCTGGCAGTACCTGGAAGTGCATTGTTTGCTTTGCATTGTGTGCGTGTGTTTGAGTTGTTGCTGTATAATTCTCTTCCAAGGTGCAGGGCTTTGAGTTAGTCAGTGTCAGAAAATATCAAATTGGAAAAGTGCAGCGTCGTTCCCCACACTAAGATGGACAAGTTTCATTCAGTTATTTTAAAGAAATATAGTAATGTAGTAAGAGGTGTAGGCGTCTCATTGCAGAGACTCAAACTTTTAGCAAAATTACAGCAACAACTTGTATTTATAGAAGGCACTTCACACGGGGTTGAGTATTGGAATGCTTAAAATGGTGCAATCTATCACCTAGCCGGGGAGAAACTAGAGGCGTCAGTTGGTACAGTCGAAGACAAACATTTTCAGGTACGAAGACCATCCAAAGTGGAGCAAGGTGTAGTTCCAGAGTTAGTGGCTGTGTTGGTAATTAACAAGATTGTACTTGTTTCTCTCATTTTCTTTTCTATGAAGCTACATTCACCAACAAAGCACAAAAGAAGCATTGCAAAGCACGGGATGAAATACATTTTATGTTTTGCCACGCTTTTTGTTATCTTCCCCCACCCCCTCCACCACTGATCATCAGCTTCTCCCCACCCACATGAAAAGCACCATAAAGCAAAAGGTAAATTGCACTGTAATGTAAACAGCAATGAAGTGAGTAATAACTCTACTTGCTCCTTATGTAGTGCCTCAGCATACATCTCAATGAGCTTCACCAAACTTTTCTGCAAAGTGTAGTGACTGTGCGTTTGTAGGTGAACATGACAGCCAATTTGAGAACAATGCCTTAGTCATGAAGTGAGTGACAGATTTTTTTAAAAAAATCTTGTGGATCGTTTGCCAACTACCAGGAGAAACTCCCTTCTCTTTTCGAGAAGTGCAATGGGTGGGATCTGTAATGTTTACCTGAAAAACCAGATGGAACCTTGGTTCAATGTCTCATCTGAACAGCACTATTGTCAATGCAGCACATCTCCAGCACCTCACTGGAGTGCCAGGCTGGAGTTCAAAATGCTAGTGCCATGATTTGAGCTAGGCTGAGCTGAATATTCGAGCCTGAATTAGTGTTTGTCTTTGCTCAAGCTATTCTTGGCTTGACCCCCGTCATTCCCTTCTACACTGACTTATTTTCTGAATAGTTTCAATTGTTACATTGGGCGTGGAGGTTCAGGTTTACATTACTATGGTTACAATCACATCTCAGGAAGTCTTTCTCAAGTGTTCACTTTCCAATATTTATTGGACTGCAGTGAATATTTAGGTATCAGATGGGCTCAATTAGTCACCTCTGAATCAGAAGGTTGTGAGTTCAAGCCACATGGCTGCCCATTGGGATTTTCAGAGTGTGAAACGGTTGCTGTGTTTAACCAAGTCATAGTCACTATACGTGGCAGTGATTTCCTGTGATGTGCTCTGACGTTATAGGAACTGTAGCAAACCCACGGATTATATGTGGAAATAGGCACCCCCGTAAAGTAAAACCATCTTACTGCAACACTACCAAAACCGCGCCCACAATCCATAAATCCATGTTGTGTCCGCCTACAAAGTAATATTTATATCCAACTCGCATCATTTTGGAGCTGGGGAGACGAGTGAAAAGGATAGCACACTAATCAAGGGTGGAGTTGAGCACCTGTTACCACCTGTATTGTACAGTTGGTACTTCTATGACGAGTGCAGATGAGATATCATATCTTTCAATTCGCTAATCATAGACTGAGCCAAGATAAACACACAGAAATGCAATACAATCCACCTGTTAATCTCCCATGGACCATGCTTTGGAAAGGGCACTACTACACAATATCCCTGCTTTCACTTGACAGTGTGTCACCAACTTGGGGAAAAAAAATTTCGGGATCATTTTCCTCAGCCAGTCTCGAAGATGTTTCGACTCTTTTTACTTATTGATAATAATTGTAATTCCATTTATTTCACCCACAAAATACAGTCAATCCATTTCACAATACATTCTGTGAAGTGCTTTGAGACATCTCAATGGTGTGATAAGTCACTATATCAAATGCAAGCATTATTATTATTGTACAAGATTATATCCTACAATGATTTAAAAAGAGAAGGGTGTTTCTCTTAGTGTCCTGGTCAATAGGCCCCCATATAAATTGATCACTCACTTCAAGATTAGTTGTACTGTAGTACTATTAGAATCATTGAAGTAGGATAATGCGTCAGAGCGCTTCACAGTGGCTGGAGTTGGATGCCAAGTTAGGTGAAAGGGGAAAGTTGGGAGTTGACCATCAGTGCAGTCAATGCAGTATATATTAAGGTTGGACTTGAAGATAAGAGTGTGTAGTGGAATAAAAGCAGGGGAGTTCCAGAGTAAAATGTACGAGAGTGCTATCGTAACAGCACTCTTGCACATTTTACGGTGACTTATAATAATAATTATTTAGGGTGACTTATAATAGTAATTCTTGCATTTGATATAACGCCTTATCACATTGTTGGGACATCTGAAAGCGCTTCACAGAACATACTGTGAATTGGTTGTGTATTGCAGGGATGAAACATGGCTCCAGTAAATTCACCGTCCCACAAATAGTCACGGATTGAGTGACCCAAATTATTCTTTTATTTGCTTATTTTTAAGGGATTATTATTCCTGGGAAGCGATATCAGCCGATCGATTAACAACTGGGTCCTTACTTACTATTAGCTAAACAGAGGCGTGTGGAGTTAGAAAACTTGCCTAAAGTTTCACCCCATCCAGGAATCAAACATGAGTCCTCTTGAGGTGAGGTTTCGAACCAATACGCAACAAAGGAACAGGTTGACAGAGCGCATCAATGCAGTCAGCAAGACTCTGTCTAGGAGGTACAAAAGAGTTGACATGGCATTGAGAAGCAAGTAAAGGTGGGGCGACAACATGAAAGAAGCGTGCACATGTGAACTGCTTACAAGAAAATAACCCAAAATCTGTTGGTTACTTATTTGGCAATATCTTCATCTCCGCCTACAGAACAACAAATGTCTTTCGTCATCTGTTATAAGGATGGTTTTGGAGCTGGCACATGCTGCCAACAGTGTGTGTGAGAGCCTGACTGCACAGAGAGCAATCAGTTCACAGCCACAACAGCAGCTGAAAGCGAGGCTTTGTGGGAGAAAGGGCCCTGGATGCAGCTGAGGAGGAGAAGCCAGTGATTGGCAATCAAAGGCCCAGTCTAACAGCTGAACCGGTGCTAAAAAATGTGTTTGGAGGCTGTGACGTACTGAGCCACATTGATTCACACACTTATACACACACACACACACACACACGTATAAATGCATGTTGCTTTCCTGATTTGGAATGGTTGCAGGTTACATAATATTGGGATGCATTTAAGACGTGTGGTGCTGATGTTTTATGGACCATGATGCCACACAGACATGAACCCAAAATGTGTCACTGAGAAAATGTCTTGGCCACTCCTATTTGCACTTCAAGTCCTTATTTATACTTCACTCCTCCACATATTCCACCACCAGACACCACTGAATTTACCTGCAGAGATGTTGTGTATTAACAATAATACTTGCATCTGATGGCTCCTTATCAGGTTGTTGGGAAGTCTCAAAGCACTTCACAGAATGTACTGTACAACAATGATTTATATTGCACCCTCCACACCGGACGGCGTCTCAGAGCGCTTTAGAAAGCTCACTGTAAAGTGAGTTGACTGTATATTTTTTGTGGGTGAATAGAGACAGCCAATTGCGCATAACCGTGTCCCACAAACAGTTGTGGATGGAATGACCAAATTATTGTTATTTTAAAAAATATTTTATTATCCCCAGAAAGTCTGCTCAAGCAATGTATAATGCACCAAGCCCAGGTGGGGAAGGGTTCATAGAACCTCAGGGGGTGAAGAGGCTAATTGTAGTTCCAATTGCTGGCCTGGGATCAGCTAACTCAACCCATAGGTCCCTGAGCTATTAGCCTGGACTCAACAACAACAAATTGCATTTACATAGCGCCTTTCACATTGGGAGGACGTCCCAAATCTCACTCGTGGAGATAGTGTGTCACAGGGGTTTCATTACTGGCTAAATGTTCCAACCATTTATCAGCTTCAAAAATGCTAATGCCTTTTATTGTAACTGTAGCAGATGCATTTGGGTTTATTTGGTGTCAATTTCAGTGGAGAGATTACAAAGGAGAGAAACTGAGAACCAAAGAACAATTCAAAACAGGTAATATCCCTTTGATCAAAGGCCGCTAATTGCACCAGTGCTGTGTTCAACTTTTTGCCACGGAGATTCAGCAGTCCATTAAGGTTTGAGTGAAGTGCAATGTGCAGGCAGAGCACCTAATCCCAGTGCAGTGATGATGGCAGCATTTGTCTTCAAGATTCATGAGGTTTCCACGGACTTGTGTACCGTGATGGTATTCATCAGCAAACAAAGCATTTTCTATCGGTGAAGAGACGAACATCCTATATTCTAATAACTAAGCGTCAAGTGTTCCTACAGTCCGGCATTAGTTGGTTAGTGTAATTTGTTGAATGTATCGAGGCCTGTACCTCTGTGATCTGAGAGAATGGCGACCTTCTCATCCTCAGGCTTGTTGATCAGTGTGTGGAGCACCGATGAGCTGATAAAAAAGAACTCAAAGGCAAGTGTCATAACAAAGACATGGAAAATTGTGCACACGACCCATTCAGCGATAGCTCCCATGTGTCGATAATTGAGGACTGGATGGATGATAAAGGCCACGACTGGAGGGGAGTCAAGGATAAAATCCCAAAGAAAAGACTCTTCAATTCCTTAGATACAACCCACTGCCTCTCGCATCTCTTCCCTGCACACCAAATCCCCCACGTTTCCCACCCCTCTCTCCCCACCACTATCTCACCACTACGCCCTCTTACATCCACTGGAGTGATTTATAAAGGGTTATTGATAATAATATTTATTGCATCTGATATAGTATCTTTCATGCATTAAGACCCTTTTACCCATACAAACAATGAGACATTGGGGGAACTCTTGGAGAATATCCTTCAATGTTTGCATAAGCATTCAGTGTTGAGGTAAAGGATATAGGGCACGGGTGCAGAGAGAGTAGACTGGATAATACTCAGATAGGATCTCCATCCTTGAAAGCCAGGCTCCACGCCGAGGTCATTTGACTGGATTAACTGGATTAACTCTTTCTGATAACAAGCACATAGCTGTTCTGTGTGACTCTCACTGTCTGTCTCTGGGCCTCTTTTAATAATAATAATACTACTACTACTTGCATTTGATAAAGCTCCTTACCAGGTCATTGGGACTTCTCAAAGCATTTCACACAATATACTGTACTGTAAAGTGAATTGACTGTATATGTTTGTGGGTGAAAGGCGGCAACCATTTGCGGGCAACCGTGTCACACAAATAATTGTGGATGGAATGACTAAGTTATTATTTTTAAAAAATTAATATAATTTTATTATCTCCGGAAAGTAATCTGTCAATCGCCTACCCAATGGTTTCCTACTTACTGCTAGGTAAATAGAGGTGGAGGAGTAAGGAAAGTTGCCCAAGGTCTCGCCCTGCCTGGGAATCGAACCCGGGTGCTCTCGCTTGGGAAGCAAGTGCTCTTACCAATATCCTGCAGGTCTCCACAAGAGAAATCTTGTGTAAACTATGTAAACTTCTCCTGATTGTGCAATTGACTTGAATGCTCTCTGGTGCAAACAGGCACAACTTGTGAAGGATACAGATGATGGAAAACAACACCTCGATGATGACCAGCACAGTGCGTACAGGTGCCAGGATGCACTCTTTCCCGGTTATGCGGACCTTGTATGTCAAAGCAGTCTGTAATACTGCATAGAAACAAGCGGCGACAAAACACAAAGAAGCTCCAAAGTAGTGTATCCCCTGGGTTGCAAATAACTGAAAGGAAAACAGACAGTTTTAATGCACTGCTATGTGATAAGATCAATAACTGGCACAGTATCGCTGACAAATGCTATGATTCCTCACCATGGTTTCAGCTATTACATCCAATAAATGTCTCTCAAGTGAAAATCTCAGCTGTTGTACAATGTTTGCTGGTCTGATATCAATTCGTATCCCTCCTCATCAGTTCTGATCTCAGTTAGTCCACGTTAATTTGGTCAGCCTTATGTTAGCGCAAAGTTAAATTTGGTTAGCTCTAGGTTTATGCAGGGTTAATTTGGTTATTGGCAGATTAGTGCAGGACTAATTAGGTTATTGTAGGTTGGTACAGGGTAAATTTGATTCATCTCGATTTTTCATAGGGTCCAAGATTAGAACACTTGGATTTGGTTGGACCTAAACTAGTACACAGATTTTTTAGATTAGTTTTAGGTTAGCGCAGGGTTATTCTATTAAGAATAATAATAATCCTTACATTTGATATATTACCTCATCACAGCATTGAAACATGTCAAAGTGCGTCGCAGAATATATTATAAAGTGGACTGACTGCTTTTTGGAGTTATTCTCAGATTAGAGCAGAGTTAATTTCATTAATCCCAGGTTGATAAAGGGCTAATTTGGTTAGTCCCAGGTCAGTACATATATAATTTGGTTAAATCTCAATTAGTGCAGCGTTAATTTGCTTATTAGTCCCTCAGTGGAGGGTAAATTTAGTTTGTTTTAGATTTAGTACAATATACATATTTGCAATCACAGATAAACACAAACACTTACATTGCAGTTTCCAGCAAGGAAACCTCCAACAGAAGCTAAACAGCCCATAATCAGAGCTACCTTACTCAGTGCCAACTCATCCACTTTCTGTTCCACTATCTGAGCATGTCGGAAGATACACAGCACCACAACTGGAAGTGAAGCAGAGAGAAGTCAGTCAAAAGACACCTCTCTACCCTACGATCACATTTTTTATTTGATATAGCGCCTTATCACATCTCAAAGCTCTTCATGTAATATGCTGTAAAGTGAATACTGTATATAGTATATATTGTGGGCAAAATGCGGCAGCCAATTGTGCACAGCAGTGACCCATAAGAAATCGTGAGTTGAGTGACCAATTTGTTATTTCATTTATTGATTTATTTTGAAGGGATTACTACCCACAGAAGGCGATCCACCAATTGACTAACAAACAGATTCCTACGTACCACTGTGTAAACTGAGGCATGCGGAGAAAGGAATCTTCCTTAAGGTTTGGCCTTGCCCGGGAATCAAACTTCGGTCTTCTCACTTAGTGAGGTGAGTGCTCTAACCACTGAGCTACATGTATGTATTATGTGATGTATTTCCTCCTTTCAATTGGTATCAATTTGTTAATATTACAAAGTGTTTGCCACTGTATGAAAACTCAAATCCCCACCACTACCACCCTCTTGCTTCTGGGTTATAATGGTTGGAGTGGAGCAAACACATTGCCACTTTGTACCTGTGCTGAGGTTAGTGAGAAGGCGGAACTCGCTACCTGAAATTTTATTGAATCAGATGTTGTAGATGTATGCAGAGAGGAAGTTAGGGGAGGATAAGGGAGCAGAAGGGTATGGGAGGGAGTAAGGTATGAGTGCAGACTTGTGTGGAGTACAAACACTGTCACGGACTGGTTGGGCTGTACAGTCTAGATCAGTGTATGGTAAATCTTATGGTACACTACAATACTTACATAAGAAAGCGACTGCATTGAGCACTGCGCTGTAGAGGGAATTCTCGGGAAAGCGTACACCACTGGTGCTGAAAGTGAAGAAACACATTCAAATCAATCCACGGCCTCATTCCATCCCATCTCTACCACAGCTTGACTCCCCACACTCAGCTATCACCAGTTTGCTTCAAACCAGCAACAACTTGCATTTATATAGTGCCCCTCACCCAAGGTAGCGTCTCAGAGACCGTGACAGTGGTGAAGCACAATGCCAAGCCGAAGTGAGTGGGGGGAGGAAGGTTACCGAAAGCATAGTCGAAAAGGAGGGGGAAAGATAGAGAAATTGAGGGAGGTTGTCGTGGCTGAAAGCGTGACCGCCAATGGTGGAATGGAGGGCATGAGGGACAAGCAGGAGGCCGGGTAGTGGATTAGGGAGTAAGTATATCTGAGAGGTAGGGAGGTGCCAGGGCATAAAGGGATTTGAAGACGAATGTGAGGATCTTGAAATTGATCCTTTCGGTGCTAGGGAGTCATTATCTCGACTTGAAAGGTGCTGTATCAATGTAAAATTGTTGTAGAGTTTTTTAAGGCATGCAGAAAAACGGCTTCCAGGTTCAAGGTTGAATTGAAATTTTTCACAACTTCTATGCAATCTTAATTTGTATGACCGTGGTCTCAAAGCTGGGACAATGAGAATTTTGTAGCCCATTTACATGACCGCACAGTGTACAAGACAGGCAAAAACATGCCCTATATGAAGGTCTGGAATCTCTTGATTTACACTCTGTGACTGCAGGGAGAAGCCAAAGTAGCTCAGGGCAGGCAAGGTTCTTCTAATTAAGAGATTACCATATCCTTAGCAACCAGCCATAATATGCCTGACTCAAAAAGCTTTTCACTTTCGTCCCGATGCCAAATCAAATCAGGAACAACCAAATCATCCCTGCTTCAGGCGATCACTCACTTTCCAGTGCAGAGCAATATACACATCAGACTCACACACACAAAATTCACTCACAAACATGTTCACTCACTCGCTCACACACAAACACACAGCATTGTTGCATCCATGAATGTAAGGCCTTGGTTCATTTAGCAGATTCAAAACAAAACCCTCCAACAAATGATTGATGATTTGATTCACACAGAACCGGTTCAGTCAGCCTGCTGGTATCTGGAATCTTCTGTTTACTTAGTGAGGTGGAGCCCCAAATGTCAGCTGGGCTCAGTGCAAGCACCTCTGAGCAGAAGGTTGTGAGTTCAAACCCCATGTTCAAAGCTGTGGAATCACACAGTCTAAGCTAATTGGCACAGTCTTTTCTACAGTGTAATGTCTCCTGCCCTGCTGAGAGTTGAAATGGTGCCCATTGTGAGACCATTTTTCTACAAGACAAGGTGGAGTTTTGGACCGTGCGCACAGTGACTGGGAGTGATGCTGAGGTCACCACTATACACTTTCCTTACCTTACATATGGCATGTTTTTCTCTGTGCAGCATTTTGTGGAGGTATTAGTTGAGCAGGTATAATTGTACTCCCTGGAAAAGACAATTCAGACATCGATCACTGTAAACAGTGTAGACCAGTGGTTCTCAACCTTTTTCAGTAATGTACCCCTTGTTAATTTTCAACATTATCGTGTACCCCCACCCAACCACATACACACACACACACCACCCCCCTCTCATTCCACTTGCATTTAATGACCAAGTTTTCCTTATGTAACAAATAACTAGCACATACAAAACAAGGGGAATAACAATTAAATATACAATTTGGAAGGCTATAAAACACTAAATAAGAGAGCTAAATAAATCAATGTACCGCCACCTGTACCGCCCGGAAGTAATTTTGTGCCCACTGGGGTACATGTACCTCTGGTTGAGAACCGCTGGTGTAGAGCATTGATGGTGCCCAGTACTTCCCCTAATCACTCATATGTAGCCTAATTGGTGCTACTAGCATCTCACTGAAAACAGGAAACAGTTTTAAAATTGTTTGCCTATAAACACGGTCAGTACGTTTGACGTTAATTACTCGTGGAGTGTCTTAAGTGTTCGATATGATAAGGTGCTATAAAGAATCAAACCTAGTCAAGGCTGACACTCCAGCGCTCAGGGATACACAGACAATGTTGGAAGTGCCATTCTTCAGATCAGATGTTAAACCAAAATCCCATCTGGTCCTGTTTAGGTAGATCTTAAAGACCTCATGAGATCTTGTTTCTCTCTCCTGATGTCCTGGTCAATAATCCCCCAGATAAAATTGATCATTCACTTCATATGTGCAAATTGGCTGCCACATTTAAATTCGAAAATACAGTCACTGCACTTTACAGTCAATCCTGCGAAGCGTTTTGCAATCTTTCAATCGGATGATCAGGAGTTATATCAAATGTGAGAATTTTCTAATGATTGATAAGATCTTGCTTCTGAATAATATTAAAAGTTTCAAAAACTTTGAGGGGAAGTGTAATGGATCTTGTATCCGCCCCTTCTATTAATGATCTATTGTATTGCCTCCAAATACTGAGTCACTCTATTTCACAATAAATCTTGTGAAGTACTTTAGGACATCCTCCTGACCTGAAAGGGTGCTGTACCAAATGCAAGGATTATTATTTATTATTAAAGAACAGAAAATATAGTAAGCCTTGCATTTGATACAGCTCCTTACCATGTCGTTGGGACTTCATAAGTCTCAAAGCACTTCATAGAGTATATTGCTCTATGAAGCGCTTAAGGAATAATAAATTATGCCTAATAATAATCCCTAAAAAAAAGCAATAATAAATTGGTCATTTCAATCCACAACAGTTTGTGGGTCTTTCCTGTGTGCAATTGGCTGCCGCGTTTCACCCACATATATGTAGTCAATTTACTTTACAGTATATTCTGTGAAGCGTTTTGAGACATCTAGAAGATGTAAAAAGCACTATATCAAATGCAAGGATTATTATTACTACTGTATTATTATTATTGTAAGTCAGATTAACTGTGTACTTTGTGGGTTAAACACAACATAATAATTGCGTACAGCAGTGTTCCAAAGTCAGTTGTGGATTGAGTGACCATCAGGAGATGAACACTTGGCTGTAATAGAGGGGAGAGATGATGGAGATGAACTGGAATGGTCCAACGATGGAGGCTGGTTTATCTCTATCAGCAGAAGATCCTTTACGCTGAGCAACATGTTGGTTGAAAACAAAATCACAACCTACCAGTTTGTTAAGGGACACACATGGCCTTCTGCCAGAGCAATCCCGTACCTAGCAGAGAGAGAAAAACACATGAGAGAATTTGAGAATCAATATCATTTTACAGCAATAATGCAGCTCACTGTGTGCCCATCATAGCTCTAATAGACTGTTGCCATCTTCCATTGACATAAACTAGCCTCCACCCACCATCACCCCTTAACATAAACACCCCCCCCCACCATCACAGCTTGATACAAATTAACCGCTCCAAAGTTGGAAATAGCCATCAGCGCTGACCCTCAACACAGCAGAAGAGAATGCAATGATTGTGAGCATCACCAGCCCCAGCTAAAGCACACCACCCACACCAGAGATTTTGTGAAGCAGCGGATTAGTCACATTGGTTGGCAATCCAAAGTTGTTCTCAGCCCATTTCAAGACTTTCCTTTTCAACAGGGCATTGGCAACCAGCGGTCTAGCTTGCGAGTTTGTAAATCTTCAAAATGATGAAGGGTTTTGATATGGTTAGTTAGTATTCGAGCTCATGGGGATGTTAGGAGAAATGTTTTCAAGCACAGAATGGCACCAACCAACTGGCATATATAGTATAAAATGGCACTGGCCTCCTGCTCATCCCTTGCACTCTCCGCCTCACCATCAGAGATCGTGCTTTCAACCACTATGCCCCCAAACTCTGGAACACTCTCCCTCAATCTCTCCATGTTGCCTCCTCTCTCCCCTTGTTCACGTCCTGCCTGAAAGCCTTCCTTTTCCGACCGTGCTTACGGCAACCTTCCCTCTCCACCACTCCCAGCTTGGTGTCAGGTTCTGCCACGATTAACACAGTTTGTCCAGCAGCGTGCGACGTCCTCTCAACATGAAAGGCTCAAAATAAATATAATTTTGTTGTGGTGGTCGTGAGGCACTCTGAGACACTGCCTCGCGTGGAGGGTGTAATGTAAGTGTGAGTTGTTGTTCTTATTGTTGCAACGCCCTTATTATCATTCAATCCAACCGTGGTATGTTACATTTTGCGGGAAATGAATCAGTTAAAAGACAACTCGTGACCTACTAGAAATCTCAGATATGCTGAAGGCGGAATGGAAACTTCTTCACCCAATCCATGGCCTCATTAAAATTATTCACTGAAAAGATTCTCATTCTTTTGAACTTAGCCTGTTATTTATCTTATTTATCTTTCTCCTTTATTTATGATCATGCCGAATTGTGAAAAATTTCTTAATTTGAAAACTTAAGACATAAAGTCACACCGGAATACCAGAATACTTAATTAAGATAATAATAATAATCCTTTCATTTGATATAGCACCTTAACACTCGATGAGACGTCTCAAAGCGTTTCACTAAATACAGTAAAAGCCTGTTTATCCTGTGGCTTCGTGGTTAGAGCACTTGTCTTGCAAACTGGGGAGACCTGTGTTCGAATCAGGGCAAAACCTTGGGCAAGTTTCCTTACTCAGCACTAATAATAATGCCTCCAAACAAAAACCCCACAATAATAAAATTGGTCATTTCAATCCACGACTGTTTGTGAGACACTGCTTTGCGCAATTGGCTGCTGCGATTCGCCCACAAATATACAGTCAATTCACTTTACGGTATGCTCTGTGAAGCGCTTTGGGACATCGATAAGATGTGAAAAACGTTATATCAAATGCAAGGATTATTATTATTATTCTCCGGCACCCTTGGGACTTAGCCAATGCCGGTTAAAGTGCATGCTGGACATTTGGCCGAAAACGCAAACATTTAAAAAAAAATTCAGGATAAATTCCAGGTAATCGAATTCGGACTTTTTTGATCTGCCGGTTATATGGAAGTTATGGTTGATCAGGTGCCGGATAAACGGGCTTTTACTGTATATTGTAAAGTAGATTCTCTGTGTGTCTTGTGGGCGAAATGCGATAGCATATAGCATTGTAAAACAAACAGTCATAAATTGAGTGACTGAATTTTTTTGGGGAAGGGAGGGATTATTTCTTTATTTGAGGAAAAGTGAGGGAAAAATGCACAATCCTTAGATTTAGAGACACATGTGATGGTCTTGGTTAAAACCCACTGAAAGGAAATTCCAGTAGTTATTAACGTAGTAGTCCAGAATTTGGCAAAGTCACTGAGATGAGGAGAGAATTTTTAAGCCAGCTTTCTGTAATAGTAAGAAAAAAAATCCTTGCAATTGCTAAAAGCGCGTTTCACATCGGTGAGAGGTCTCAAAGCCCTTCACATGATATACAGTAACATGGATTGACTGTGTATGTTGTGGGCAAACAGGGCAACCAATTTCACACAGCAATACTTCACAAAAATCTTTGGAGTGAGTGAACAATTTAATCGGAGGATTGTTGGCCAGGACCGGGAGAGACAAACTCCCTTGTCTTTTTGAACAGTGCCATGGGTTCTTTATAAATCCACCTGAACATACAGAAGGGACCTCAGTTTAACGTCTCATTCAAGGGACTGCACCTCCGACAATGCAACATCCAGCCGTGCCATTTTTTACCATACTATATGATATAATCCATCTATATTTGCCGCGTTTCTCACACAAATATACAGTCAATTTTCCTACTTTCCTTCCCCCAACCACAACCCCTCCCCACCTGCTCTGGTCCCTAACACTTCTACCCCCTTTCTTCCCTCTTGTCTTCTCCCTCCCTCACTGCTCTGGTCCAACCTTGGGATGTTGTTGTATTCTGTGAAGCGCTTTGAGACGTCGATAAGACGTGGAAAGCGCTATATAAATGTAAGGATTATTATTATTATTATTATTATATAATCCAATGTGGGACTTGAACCCACAACCTTCTAACTCATGGGAGAATGATACCACTATTTGTTTTTAAAGTTACTGACAAGACTGTTTCTGAATTTAAGAATGTGCCAAAACTCTGCATGCTCTGAAATGTCACACTTAAATAAGAGTAAATAATAATAACAATAATAATCCTTGCGTTTGATATAGGGCTTTCATTTTTTTATATCAATAAATTTGCTCAATAAATCCACGTCTGTTTGTAAAACTTCAGGCAAGTTTCCTCACTCCACATGCCTGATAATAATACCTCAAAAAAGCACTGTGATAAATTGGTTAATTCAATCCATGACTGTTTATGGGACACTACTGTTACTTGTGCTAATTGTGTTAATTGTGCTGTGCCCAATTTGCTGCCACGTTTTGCCCACAAATATACAGTCAATTCACTTTACAGTATATTCTATGAAACCCTTCAAGACATCTAGAAGATGTGACAAGGCGCAATATCAAATGCAAGGATTACTATTACCAAGGCAGTGAGACTTCTCAAAGCGCTTCACAGGATATAGAGTTCTGCAAATTGTATATTTTTGTAGCTCAAATCTGGACCTGGGTGAAATTCCTAGACTAACATGGGGATTTCAACCCTCACAATTCCTTATTTATTGCCTATTCCCAGAGGGGAAGCTGAAATCCCTTTCAGGACAGAGGGTGAGATCGTTTAAGTGATCGACTCCTAGCTCAGAAAGCCCGGAAGAAGACCAGTGAGTGTTTGGGAAAAGTTGAGAACAGAATTGACAGTATGTAGAGAAAGACACAACAGTGAGTGAGATAGAGAGAGAGAGAGAGAGGGAGGGAAGTTTAGGTGGGGAGGGGATGGAAAGGGAATAAAGTAAGTTAGCCCTTGGATTGAAGCCCCAACAGTGATTCTGTTAAAAGAAAGGTCTTGCTGTTAAATGTGCTTACACTGTCCAAGTTCCAGCGATGGATACGGTGCCCGTCAGGATAGGAAGAAGAACCCAACAACCCATCGCTCTCCAAGTCTGGCTCCACCACAACCTCTAGTGTCGGCTGGGACCCGACACAGTCACTCCATCCTGGGGCAGGGGGGTGGGCGAGGGTGGGCGAGAGAGGCTCAGAACCTATCTGTTTACCACCTGGGTCGAGATTCACAGCCTCAAGTCCTGACCAGGAGGATAACGATCGATCACTGACTCCCCCAAGCTCCCTATCTCCTCCTGCAGCCTCTCACACCTCAACTAACGCTGGAGGCATCAAGCCATGAGAAGGAAGTTTGGTGTGTGTGTGTGGGTGTGTGTGAAACCTGCTGTCGCTTTCAACGTCACTCCACGGATCCCACCTTTTGCTACTTCAGGCGGAGCTTTATAAAACAAATAATCATTATTCATGGCTAACATTATTGTTACCCGGCGTGGTTTTGACCTGTGAATTAATGATTCAGATTTGGCATCTGTGGGGAGTGATATAGACACACCAAGGTAATAGAGTGAGACACACACACACACACACACACATACATATAAATAATCAAAATAATCCTTGCATTTGATATCTCGCTTTTCACATCTTATCGACGTCCACAAAGCACTTCACAGAATATACTGCCAAGTGAATTGACTGTATATTTGTGGGTGAAAAGGGGGCAGCCAATTGCACACAGCAGCATCCCACAAATAGTCATGGATTGAAATGACCAGTTAGTTATTTGCTGTGCACAATTGGTTGCTGCGTTGCGCCCACAAATATACAGTCAATTCACTTTGCAGTATATTCTGCGAAGTACTTTGGGGACGTCGATAAGATGTGAAAAGCGCTATGTCAAATGCAAGGATTATTTTTTGGGCGAGGGATTATTATTGGGTTTATGGAGTAAGGAAACTTGCCCAAGGTTTCGCCCTGACCTGTCTGGAATCGAACCCAAGTCTCACTCTTTTAAAGCAAGTGCTCCAACCATTGAGCTACAGGACTCCAGGGATGAGTAATGAGGGACATACAGTAAAATTAAAACCTTGATTAAAAAGAGACACACACTCAGATATAAAGACTACACACACAGGGAAATAGATACATACACACAAGGATATAGCCATACACACGCACACACTTACAGAGATACATAAATACACATAGATACACACGCATTAATACATATTTTAAAATTTTAAAAACTGGGACATAGAGACATATAGTGATATAGAGAGACAAACACAGGGGAAATAGGAGACATGCAAACACAAACACATGGATATTAGACACAAACAGGAATATAGACACACACAAGGATACAGACACACACAGGGATATAGAAACAAGCACAAGAACAAATTACATTTGTGTAGAGCTTTAATAATAATTTTTGCTTTTGATATAGCGCCTTATCACGTCTTTGAGACGTCTCAAAGCATTTCACAGAATATACTGTAATGCAGCTTGACTGCATATTTTCCAATTGCGCACAGCAGAGTCCCACAAACAACCATTGAGGCACGAAATTATAAAAAAAATTTGAAGAATTAATTACTCTCAAAAAGCAATCCGCCACTTGACTAACAACCCTCCTGCATACTGCTAGGTAAACAAAGTGTGGAGTAAGGAAACTTTCTTAAAGTTTCACCATGCCCGGGAATGGAACCCAAGTCCTCTCGCTTGTGAGGCAAGGGTGCTAGCCACTATGCCACAAGACTCCATGTATTCCTGGTACTTAAATGGTGGAATCAAAAGAGGGATGATGATCTGGGAATGAACTTGTAACGATACTATGTGCCATTTGTAGGCAGGTCAACTAAGTCCATTCAGTTTTATCTGAAAGCATCAAATTGGCTGGTCTCTGGTGAAGGTTTCCAGGATATGTCAAGACACCCAACCGGCAAACTCCAAAACAGATTCCATGTTGGAGCTAGGTGGATACTTGGGAGGTAAGAATGCTATGGGCGCAAAGCAGGGAAATGGGATTAAAAGATCTGGCATCATCAAATAAACTAGGGGGATTTAGATTGGAATTTCGATGGTCTTCCTTATTGCTGAGAAAGCATTACATACCTGCAAATGACCATGAATTAGTAGGTGTGCAGTGCTACCTGGTGGCTATATAACAATATAACAGAGTCAGATGAGCATCAAAGGCGGTGCTTTTAAAGGATAGTGGGATTGAAAGGATATGGGTAAATGGAATTAGGTTAGAAGAGCAGCTATGATCTTATTAATTTGCCCACAAATATACAGTCAATTTTCCTACTCTTCTTCATCCTGCCCTGACCCCTCCCACTGCTCTTGTCCCTACCAAACTGTGCAGCGTCTTGGGACATCCTCTCGACGTGAAAGGCGCTATATAAATGTAAGTTCTGATTGATTGGCTTTGATTAAGTGGCGGGGCAGCCTTGAGGGGCCAAATGGCCTACTCCTGCTCCTATTTCTTATGTTCTTTTGTTGGTTGATGGTTGACCAGCTTATCTGACCTATCAGTGAGACATCACTAATTCAGACTTGTGAAAGGTACTGATCTTCGAGTGCAATCTTAAACTGTTCTTCAGGTGGATGTTCAATCCACAGCTGTTTGTGGAACTCTGCTGTGTGCAATTGGTTCCTGTGTTTGGTCCATAAAATGCATAATCAATTCACTTCATAGTATATTCTGTGAAGCGCTTTGAGATATCTCAACAATGTGATAAGGCACAATATCAAACGCAGGGATTATTGTTACATATCCTCACTAGATAACTCTTGATACACCAATCTCCAAGTACTAAAAATCTATTTAAAAATACTAGATAGCACCGTCAGAAGGCATTTTTGAGGCACGTGTAGTGTAAAATATCTAAAAATAATAACCCTTTCATTTGATATAGTGCTTTTCAAATCTGCTAGACATCTCAAAGCGCTTCACAGAATATGAATATAAAATGCTTTACAAAGGCAAAGCAGTAGCCTGAGCTGGGTGGGAGATGGGAGGAGGAGTAGAAGTTGGGTTGGTGGCATAATGTGCAGTGTGAGAGGCAGATTTTTAGACAAGTTTTGAAAGTACGAGGCAAAGTATGAAGGATAAGAGGGAATGGGGGACATGATGTAATCCAGTAGCATCATGATTAGAGCACTCACCTTGCATTTAAGAGGACCCAGATTTGATTTCCAGGCGGAGAAAACCTTAGGCAAGTTTCCTTACTCTACTTGCCTCTGAATACCTAGCAGTAAGTCGGAGCCTAGTTGTTAGTTGATTGACAGATCGTTTTCTGGAGGTAACAATCCCTTCAAAAAAATTGTGGTCATTCAATCTGGTCATTTCACTGTTGTGTGCAATTAACTGCCCACGTTTTGCTCCCAAAATATAGAGTCAATCCACGTATCCTCTTGCTACGGAATGTCTCAATGACTTAATAAAGTACAATATCAAATGCAAGGATCATAATTATTATGAAGCAGGAGAGTGTTGATTGAGCAGAGCAGAGAGTGTGAGACCACAAGAGATGGATTTGGAAGTGTGGACGAAGATTTGAAAGTTGATCAATTGAGGAATAGGGAGCAGTTGGAGTTTGGCGTGAATGAAGATGACCTGGCTGAACTGCTTCACATTTTTGGCAATAATTTGCATTTCAACTCCAGTGAAGGATGTCTCTTTTTTTTTGTAGATCAGTGCTACTCCTCGCTTTTATCTGTCAGTTTATCACATCACTTCCCAAAGGTTTTTGTTGGATTTTCTATCTGCAGAAACACTGAAGCTAAAGTTTCCTCCTTTGACTCCCAGCTCTCCTTTGCTATCAAAAGACATTTGCTTTTTTGGGGGGGAATGTAACTTTTGGACAGCACCAAGATGGATACAAAGGAACTGCTAGATGAAAAAAGACCAAGGTCTATCAAGTTCGCCTTCTACCATCCTGGTATTCTCAAGCTACAGGAACGGAATTGTGAATAGCAACTAATTCTGTTGGATTTGTCTACAACACAATAGGAAAGTTACAGATTTTTGGGTGCCGATTAATCTGCCCGCAACAGTTGGAAAAGTGATGGAATCAATCGTCAGAAAACAAGTGGAATATTAGCTGCCGAAAAATAACCTGATAAACAACAGTCGGCACAAGGTACAGAAGGAATAGAGACCAACTCGATCTTTTTTGAGGAGGTGACATTCCCAAATGATTATGGGAAGCCACATGACATAGTCTAACCGGACTTCCAAAAGGCTTTTAGCAAAACATCACAAGATTCCTTCACAAACTGATGTCACTGTAAATATCAAAGATAACAACAACAACAAAATTGCATTTGTAGAGCGACTTTCACGTCAGGAGGACATGCCAAGGCGCTGAACAGCCAGGCGTCAGGACCCGAGCAAGGGGTGGGGGTGGAGGGTAAGGTTGGGATGAAAGAGGGCAGAGAGTTAGGAGGGCGACTGAAGGCAAGGTCTAAGAGGAGATTCTTGAGCCTGGTCTTGAAGGAGGCAAGGGAGGGAGCAAGGTGAAGGGATTGTGGGATGGAGTTCCAAAGCAGAGGCTGAAAGCCCCGCCACCGATGGTAGGGTAGGTCTGGCATAGATACATTTATGTATGCACATATGAGTATTTATACATATGCCTAACTCTCTCTCACACACACACATACACACTCTTTCCGTACAATCGTAGAAATTCACAGCAGAAAAAAAGATTATTTGGCGCATTACGAAAAGGGTCCATGATAACGTATTCATATTTCCTGCTGTAAAAAACAGAGAGCTTTGTGTATATATATATATATCTATATATAAAAAAGGCATGTTTTATAAAGTGAACAGTTCATACACACACAAAAAAAATGTACAAAGGGGAAAAATAACGGAATGGCTTTCTTTGTGATAATTTGGTTGAATTCTGTAGAACCCTCTCCCCCTCCGAGGTATTGAATTGCTGGTTTTGGCACTCACAAGAAGCCAATATCCTAGTTATTTGGATTGTTGAATATGTTAAGGCTGTGTTACATGAGGCTGCAACAGTTCAAACTGGACCCGGGAGCTCTCGAGAGCTAGATCATCACGATGGCCTCTTGATTGAGGTTGACGCAGCTGCTGTCTCCTTTGCAGGTACTCTTGGTCTGTGTCTTGAGCATCTCCAGGAATGTGCTTTCGGTGATAGAGCCGAACTCCACTGCAAAGGTGCCGTAGAAAACTAGGATAGCGATGGTGAATGCCCACTCGCAGATGGCAGCAGCGTGCTGGAGCTGAGAGCTTTCTTGAATGAAGAACACTCCGCCTGGTAAATGGGTTAAGGAGTCTACATCGTACATGTTCAACACACAACAACTTGCATTTATATAGCAGAGCGTCCCTCACGCAGGGTAGTGCCCCAGAGCGCCTGACAGTGGCGGAGAACGGCTCTGAGCCAGGGAGAGGTGACCCTTAGGCATGGTTGAAGAGGAAGGTCTTCAGGAGTGATCTGAAGATGGGGAAGGATGAACAGACAGAGGGATAGACATAAAGAGGATTGCAGAGATTTGGTCCATAGTGGCTAAAACCACAGCCACTGATTGGAGCCAGAGATAGGGAGGTGCCAAGGTATGAAGGGATTTGAAAACGACTGTGAGAATTCGGAAAGAAGGGAGAGACAACCTGGAAGTCGGTCATTTTTTAGTGCAGAAACCAAGCTCCTGAGTGATGCAAACTGACAATAGATCGATACACGATAAGCAAGGCATTGAACAGCTTCAGTGGGATTCCCCTGTATCATTTACAAAGTCACGTGGACCAACAGGTGAGCTCATATTTTAGCCAACGAAAGGCAACTATAAATAGAGATTGAACTGAAGAAAGGATACTGAGGACAAGGGTGATGAAGGCTGAAATGGTGAGCAACGCCCGGCAGTGGCCTATTTGGTAGTCCAGTGAGGTTTTGGCTAACCTGTAAGTCAGTACAGTCTGCAAACAGATGAAGAGCAAACTACTGGGAAAGCCCACTCCTGCTCCAACGTAGTGAAGGATCTTAGCATTGTCGACCTGCAGAGAGAAAGAGAGAGATAGAAAGAGAGAGAGAAAACAACTGTGAGTGATATCTTCTGCTCAGCCGCATTCCCAATTTGTCCAAAACTGGGTGTGACAACAACATTACATTTGTATAGCATCTTTCATGCCGGGAGGATTTCCCAAGGTGCTGGACAGTCAGTATTTCATATCCGAGCTGGCGATTGAGACTGGGGTCTGGGATGAAGAGCAGTGGGGGAGGGGGGGTGGGGGGGGGGGGGTGGAGGGTGATCAACGCACGCTTGAAGAGGAGGGTCTTGAGATGGGTCTTGAAGGAGACAAGGGAGGGGACAAAGCCATTTGCAAGCCACATAAATATATGTATGTGTGTGTGTATCCGAAGTGTAATGGAATTCTGGAACTCTTTCCCCCAACGGTAGGTCTGTGGATGCTAGATCACTTCAAATTGACTGAGGTGGATAGATTTTTGTGAGGTAAGGGTATTAAGGGATATGAAGCAAAGCAGGATAATTATGGTTGAGGTACAGAACAGCTCAAGGGACCGAATGGCCCCCTCCTGGTCCTATGTTCTTATAAGCGTGAATCCATTGGGATGTATAATGCCATTTTACACAATGCAGTGCACCATCAGAGCTCCACTGTCCTCTACCATTGGTCTTTGGTGGTGCAGGAGCAACTTGTGGCCCAAGGCAAAACGAGAGATGGAACAGAAGGGTCTGATGGGATACAGCCCAACCAAGTCCCACACTTATGAGATGCACGTCAGACATTGTTTAAAGAGTGCTCCTAACAGTCCTGGACAGCAGGGGGAGCCCTAGCTTGTGATAAACACAATGTTGGATAATATATTTGACTAATTTCATGGCAGTTCAAGTGAAATCACGTTGAACCACACGTGGTATCCCTTGTATTCAATATCTTGTGATTAAAATGGATGATGAATCTTCTCCTTGTCCCACCCCACCCCCCCATCCCCCACCTCCATCACCCACAGACAAACACACAATGCTTCCCAACACTTTTCCACAAAGTCGGTCCTCCTTTTAAGCGGGCTGTCTCACAGTCGGTACCTTCTTTTCTAATAATAATAATAATCCTTGCATTTGATGTAGTGACTTATTGTGTCACTGATACATCTCAAAGCGCTGCACTACAACAACAAAATTGCATTTGTTTAGCGCCTTTCACATCTTCACAGCATATACTGTAAAATAAATTGTGGGTGATACATGGCAGCCAGTTGTGCACAGCATTGTTCTACAAACAATTATGGAGTGAGTGAACAATTTTTTTTGGAAAGGTTAGGTTCAAAGGCCAACGTGGAAGGGAGTGCAAGAGATTGGTAAACTGCATGTGAGGAAATGGCTGCTGGGTCAACTCATTCCGTTTGACCCATCCTTTTGCCTCTTACGTAGGTCTCAGCCAGGCTCACTTGCTGGCAATCATAACTCCCAAGTTAGATATTTGTTGGCTCAATGCCTTTTAACCTCAGGTTATGACTCCTTCATTACCTTCAAAAGACCATCCAGCCCACACTCACCACAGCTCCAAAATGTCACCTAGCCTCAATCTGCAATTCTCGTTTTGAAATTTAACATCGAGAATGTTTGGGGGAAAGTTGTTAAATTTGGTCCTAATCTGCAACAAAACAACTGTCTGCAGTTATTCATAGGAAACTGAATCCCCAAATAAGCTTGGGTTGCAAAATTTGTACTATTTAATGTATTTTTAAGAAGGTTTAAGAAGGTTAGGGGCACTCCTTAAACAATGTCTCATGTGCATCTCATAAGAAAATGTGGGACTTGGTTGTGCTGTATGCCATCAGTCCCTTCTGTTCCATCTCTCCTCTCTCGCGAATCGACTAACAACTGGGTTCTTATTTCCTGCTAGGTAAACTATATCTATGTCTTATAATTAAGACTGCCAGTTTCACCCATTATTTGCATCATTTAATTCCAATGGGCAATAACAATCTTCTTTTTTTTTTCAATTTATCGACTACGGTAGTGTACATAATGGTTATCTGTCAAGTGCTAATGGTATTGTCTAAATAGTTCTGAGACATTTACATTGAACTCATGACATTCAAGTTAGCCACTGGAGTCTGAGACTTAAGAACATGGAGAGGAGTCCACACAAGACTGTGATGAACAGGCAGTTGAGCAGATGCTTATGTAATTACCATATACATAGACTGTATTTAAAGGGCATGCTGCAATTAAAGTCACAGCCATCATTATTTATTGTTTATGCTATCCTGCCTGAACAATGTATGTTTTGTGTGTTTTTATAAAGTACTTCTTTCTCAGTTTGTTTACTGCAGGAGTGGTGGGGGAGGGGATGGGTGTGGGTCATAAAGCACTTTGAGACATTCATCCAACATGAAAAGCGCTTTAGAAGCGCAAGGTAGGAACAGGAGGAGAGCAATCAGTCGGTTGAGCTTGTTCCGCTAGTAGTGTATTAGATCATGGCAGAACTTCTAATCTCTTTTATTTTCTTTACAGCCTTTAATAGCATTGCTTCCAAACTCTCGTCTAACTTCTAAACTCATTTTATGGAACCCCCCCTAGTCTAGTGGTTAGCCCACTAGCTTTGCAAGCAAGAGGACACGACTTTGATTCCCAGGCAGGACAAAACCTTTCTTACTCCACACCACTCTGTTTAGCTAACAGTAAGTAGGAACCTGGTTGTTAGTTGATTAGCGGAATAGCTTTCAGTGGAGCTAATAATCCCTTCAGGAGCTAACCAACCCAGCTCTAATTTTAAGACGATCTTGCCTTGATTTTGAAGTTGTTGTTGTGGTGAGATGGAATGAGATGGGATTGGGGTACGGGGCGCTCTCTCATTATATACATCATTGAAGGTACATGAAGAATGCGAGTCAAGACTCAAAGCAAAGGGTCTCTGTGGGAGCTGGGGAGTCACAAAAACAAACAGCTCTCTATATTTGTTTCATCTAATATATCCACAGCTGCTCTGTTTACTGGAAATAATTCCCCTAAGGGTTCCATCGTTTTTCAAGCTAAGTAATGGAATACAGATATCAAACCAACATTATTCGTTCAATTTGCTTGTGCAAAAACACACACGTCTCTTTCATCTTTTTCACATGATCAGTGGGGCTTCTTGGCTGTACATTCCAAGGAGGGTAAAATTCCATGCAGAGGAAATTCCATGGAGTGCTTTTGGCCATACACATAAAACAATGGGAATATCTCATGTCAGCCTGGCTCAGTTGGTAGTATCCTCGCCTATGAATCAGAAGGTTGTGGATTCAATCCCTACATCGAGGATTTTGAAACTCACAGAGTCCAGGCTGACACTGATGCAGAAATGGGGTTGTGCTACATTGTTGGAGGTACCAATGAGAAATTAAACAGAGGACCTGTCTGCCTGTTCATTTAGTTATTAAAATCTCATGGCATGGTTGGAAAAGAAATTGGAATTTCTCTGTGTCCTGGCCTACAATTGGTCATTCACTTAACAGCAGTTTGTGGGATATTGATGTGCGTAAACTGGTTGTTGCTTACAAAGTAGATCCACTTTTATAGTGATGTTCCATGAAGTAGTTTCAGACATCCAACAACAACATGCAATTTTTGCAATTTCTTTTAATCAAAGGTTCTTCTCATACGGTCATACGGCCTCCCACTATGAAAAGCACTATATTAAATGCAATAATAATTATTAATATTATTCTCATTTGTGAACCAACTGCACCAAAGGTCATGGTTAATTCCTCACACAAAACACACAGTCAATCCACTTTACAATATATTCCGTGAAGTGCCTTGAGATAACTCAATAAGGCTCTACATCAAATGCAAGGGTTACTATTACGGCTAATAAAGCCAAACTGAATATTTACACAATGGTTTATCAAATGTCATAACATTTCCCTGCATATGGCTTGCTTACCAACAACCTCACAAAGATGCCAGACATCCACTTAAGATTGTGTCATGAATGCCAGATGTTACCAAGCAGGGATAAACATCTGGAGATGAACACAGCTCAGCGAGGGCACTGTGACTTGCTTGCAGATGGGCGGGGCTTGGATGCCTTCCCGAGGAGGGATGTGAGGCCAGTGCTGAACGATAAATACGTCAGGTTGGGTGAATGTGCTAGAGTTTAAGACCAATGAATGTTTGGGTGCAGGGAATATTGATACAGGACATTTTCCCCAAATGGAGGATGGATTCAATGATGCTACGTCAATGTAATGCAGGCACCCTTCAACAATAACAACAACAAATTGCTTTTGTATGTAGCTTCTCACACTGGGAGTAAAATGGATCCCAGGACAAGAGGACCAGGGCTGCAATCTAAATGGCAACGCAGGAATGTGATCTGTGCAATGCAACCAATGACGCGTGACTAATGTTGGACTATAATGTTTGCTTTGATAGCCTGGAGATCTGCTTGACTAACTTTGGGGCTAAGGAGAAATTTCAGTCTTTCACCTACTTGAAAGCTTTGCTTGCAGCCATTTGGTAAAGAAGACTTAACATGGAGCGCTATTACATCATGATTGTTGGCATTCATAATATCCCAAACCTGGTCACTCACTCTACAACTATTTGTAGGACATTGCTGTGCTCAATTGGCTGACATGTTTCGCCCACAAAATAAGTAATTTACTTTACAATATATTCTGTAAAGCACTTTGAGACATCCCAATGACCTGATAAGGTGCTATATCAAATGCAAGGATTATTATTATCGATTAGGTCGCCCTTTTGTTGTGTAACCCAGGTGTGGCTCTGCACTGTCACTCACCTGGAAGTTGCCCACCACCATGAGACCCACTGCACAGATCCAGCCAGTAACTAGTGCTGCCATGTTCAGTAAGGATCTGCGGTGCCTCTCCTTCACCTGGGCGTAGCGTAGCAGGCCCACCAACATGACTGCAAGAGAAGGTTACAGTACATCACTCATCAACCCAACCACACTCCTTAGGTTCCCTTAGAAATTATGTTAGCAAGTACAGTATTGCTATAATCCTTTACTGAGACTGAAATACATTCGGCAACCAATGCGATTTTCCATGTGGAGCTGAAGGAACATCTCAAGACAAATACAGCGCACACTGAGCACAGAAATAAGAGATTTACAAGAAAGACAGATACCTGGAGCAGGTGTGTGTATGTACCTGTGTGAGTGTGTGTGGTGTGTATATGTGTATGCATACAAATATACACATGTAGCCACGTAGTTACATATCTCAAATTGGTTGTGGCAAAACGTGTTGTTGTAGTTTTCAACAACAACAACAAAATTGCATTTGTACAGCTCCTTTCACATCCCAAGGTGCTGGACAGTCACTGTTTCATACCCAAGCTGGTGTCAGGATTGAAGAGGGTGGAGGGAAGGGAGGGGAAGGGGGGTGACCGATGGCACAGTCAAAGAGCAGGGTCCTTGAAGTGGGGCATGAAGGAGACTAGGGAGGGGGCGAGGTGGGGGCATTGCGGAATGGAATACCAGAGGTTGGGGGCAGAGTGGCTGAAGGCTCGTCCACCGATGGTGAGAGCGGGTCGGTCGGGGACAAGGAGCAGGTTGGCGCCCGCTGCTGGAGTTCAACCAGCAAATGAATCAGCAAAACACTGTGCTATAGAAATAGAGCCAAGATAGCTTGATCCATCACTGTCCATGGGTGATGTCCACCGCAGTCCTAAATAATGTGTGTCCTTTAAGTCTAACCAAGCCTTATCAACTCTCATGAACATCTTAAAGCATAAATTTTATCTGCTTTTGGTTGGTCGGGTTTGGAGCAAAAGAGTCCTGTCGAAACAAGGTCCTCACTGTATTATCTCTATAGTTGAAGAGAAGGAAAAGTAATGGAAGGAGTGCATTTAAACAAGAATACACATACATACACACTCACACAAACACACACACCCATACTGTGTGGAGATCATTGCGTGTTCCTATTAAAGTCAGTGTCACAAGGACCACAATGCAGTCTCGCGAGCTGGGTGCCAGAACATTTGGAAACATTTTCCTCGCTAAAGAAAACACACACAGTATGTTTTTCCCCCCAATTCTAACCCTTCGTACTTCTGGAGCCTGAACAAAAAGACCTCTGTCAACTCTCTCTCTCTCTCTCTCTCTCAAATTAACTAGTTGGGAACCGAAAGAGTTATAAGTGAACAGACTTGAAATCTTAGAAACATTTGGAAGGTCATTCGAAATATTAAAGCTCTGGGGCCACTTCAAGGTTAACGCTGAAAATATACAATCCGTGTTTGGATTAAGTTTTCCTTTGGCAAAACGCTCAGTATCAAACACAATGAGCTTCATTCTCAGCTCTTGTTATAACTCAGTGTTAAGGAGACCCTGTTTGTGGTTTAATAGGCGGCAGTGGGTGTCATTCGCGTCCCCATCTGTTGGAAGACCTACCAGTGCTCTGGTTTCATTACAAGACAAGATACCCTTCAAAGTACACAGCCACTGCACTTTACTGTATATCCTGTGAAGCACTTTGAGATGTCCCCCTGAAGTGAAAGGTGCGATAACAGCAAAATCAACAAATTGCATTTATATAGCACTTTTTGTGTTGGGAGGTCGTCAAAAAGCCTTGGACACTCAAGGGTTTGCACAAGAGCTATGAAGCTACAAGGGGGATGGTGGTGGGAACATGATCGTAGGTGCGGACAAAGAGAAAGGCCTAGAGACAGGCCTTGAGGAGACAAGGAATGGGGTGAGGTGGTGGGGCTCTGGGATTGAGTTCCAGAAGGTGAGCAAACAAAAGGCTAAAGGCCTGACTTCCGATGGTGGATTGGACAAGACAGGGAACTTGGAGAAGGTGAACATGGAGAACCTGCTGAGCGGTGGGAACGAACAAGTTGGTAGGGTTTTAGGAGATGACAGAAGTAGGAGCAAGCCTATGTTGGGCTTCAAAGGTGAGGACAAGGATTTTAAACTCAATCATCTGGGAGATGGGGAGAGAGTGAAGCCGGGTGAGGATGGGGCTGATCGGTTCACGAACGGATTTGTGTGGAAGAGGATACGAGCTGCAGAGTTCTGAATAATGTAACAAATGTAAGAATTATGGTTATTATTTTGCATTAGAGGATTCTAGCTCGATGTCTGTCGAAGGGGCAGGGGTTAGTAAAAATCATTGTTTTTTTTAATAGAATGAGTACATTTGTTTAGTCTGTAAACCTCACATCCGCTTTATGTGGATATGAGGCATGTTAAATCCAATGGAAAAATTATAAGTTTGTGGAGTTATTTAAGGATCCCTCTCCTCCACCCTGCAACCCCTCACATACACGCACATAGTAAAAAATGACAAGAATACATGGAATTATCTACAATTGCTGGGAAGAATATTCTGCCAGCAGGAAACTTACCGAAAGGGAAGTGACAAATCTGAAAGATAAACTTGCGCAAAAATGTTGTCTGTTCAGCCTGTGTCAGAGGCGCCCATTATGATTGATAATATTCATAATTATCATATTTGATAAAGCACCTTGCATGTTGGAAGGACATCACAAAGGGTATTACTGTAAGGGTTGTCACTGTGCTTTATGTAGGTTGGGCTTCAATGTAGGTGAACGCAGCAACTAATTTTCACACAGTAATGTCTCACAAACAGCCTTCAAGTGAATGGTGAATGACAGATTTGATCGGGGGCTGATAGAACTCGGTTTAACACTTCAGCCACAGTCTCAGCAACGGTCAGCCTAGACCAAAGTCCCAACCTACAATTTTCTGACTGAGATACAACCTACAATATTCTATGAGTACTACTAACTGAGCCAGGCTGTGGTCTTTCCTCATGGAGTAAAAGCCCATGAGATTTTGTAAAAAGGAATAGATAGATGCTTGATTTGGGACATCCTCCCAACGTGAAAGGCGCTATACAAATGTGATTTATTGCTGGGTTTGCCAAACGGGAACATGAAGGGGACTGTGGCAGAGATGGTTCAATTAGAAAAAGCGGCAGCTGCAGACTTAATAATAAACCTTGCATTTGATATAGTGCCTTATTATGTCATTGAGACTGTATTTTGTGGGTGAAACACAGCCAATTACGCCTAGCAGTATTCCACTAACAGTCATGGAGAGAGTGGCCCAATTTTTTTTTGGAGGAATTATTACCCCTGGAAGGCGATCTGCCAGTTGACTAACTACCAGGTTTCTATTTACTGCTTGGTAGACAGAGGTGGGTGGAGTATGGATACAAAAGTTTTGCCTGCCCAGGAATTACACCTTGGTCCTCTTGTTTGCGCCGTGAGCACGCCCAAAGCTTTCAACGCTTCAGACATGGTGGGCTAACATGCCTGTTCCCATTCTGTGGCGTTCTGAAGTGCTATGTGACACGAGGGTGCAATGCAATGGGAGGGATTGGGATGATTGTTGAAAACCACAGCATTGAGAGAGCTTAACAAAAAGGGACCCGTGATACAGGTAGAGCAATCGATGCTGCATCTTGAACCGATTGGCATATACTTGTGAACCTGACTCCTGCAGTCACGCTAGAACACTGGGATTCTTTTAAGCAGCTGTAGCCCCCCCCACCCCCACCTCATCCCACCCCCCCCCACCCCCCCACCCCCCCCCCCATCCCACTGGCAGCTACGCCACATTCCAGCTTCTATTCCAGCCAGTCTCGCACACTGCCAGCAGACAAGGGCATGTTTCCGCAGGCACACTGCCTGCTGACTGTGCAGCTCTTGTTTCAAAAGACTTTTTAATGAATATTTTTTTACCTGGCCACCGCTTGTATGCGGTACACTCGTGCACAGACAGGATCACAGTTAACACTTTACTGAGAGATTCCCCGATTGGAGTCCTGTAGCGTAGTGGTTAGAGCACGTGCCTCGTGAGCAAGCGGACCCAGGTTCAATTCCCAGACGGGAAGAAACCTTGGGCAAGCTTCCTTACTCCACACGCCTCTTTACCTAACAGTATGTAGTAAACTGGTTGTTACTTGATTGGCAGATTACTTTTCTGGGGGGTGATATGGGACACTGCTGTGCATAATTGCCTGCTCATGTTTCGCCCACAAAAATTGCATTCAATTCACTTTACAGTATATTATTTAAAGCTATTTGAGTGAAATAGCTCAATGGCGTGATAATGCACTATATCAAACGCAAGTATTATTATTTTCTTCCCCTGTGTCAGTCAGGTGTCTGACACAGGCAGAAATCTATCGCTTTGCTTAAAGAGTCTTCAAACTAAACAAGTGATAGTCACACACGTGTGCAACTTTCCCTACATCTCTCCCCAGAGGATACATCCTGCTCACTTAATCCCAGAGAGTATTAAGTGCAGGCAGGTGAGAGATTTTGCTTGGATTTTGGAAGGTTGAGGTAACTGCTGAAGTTAACCAGTTAAAAATCTGTAGTTTTCCACCGATAGCTCAGTCTGGCAAGCTTCCTACTGCTTATCCAGCTAGGACCACCCTGTGTGTTAGGGCTTTGGTTTGCATGGATATCAAGAGCCGAGTGGGAAGAGTCCCTGCCCCAGTGACCATCACGAGTGTGTCAGTCTGGCTCAGTCAGTAGCACTCTCACCTTTGAGTCAGAAGTTTGTGGGTTCACGACGCGACCACATCACTCCCACCCTCGCCCATCTCCACTGGCTCCCGTCACCCAGAGGATCGAATTCAAGATCCTTGTTCTCACTTTCAAGGCCATTCACGGCCTTGCCCCCGCCTATCTCTCTGACCTGCTGTCTCCCTATCAGCCTGACCGCACCCTCCGTTCAGCTCAGGCCTGCTCCGCGTCCACCACCCTAACCGCCCAACCATCAGCGGCCAGACTTTCAGCCTCTCTGCTCCCACACTGTGGAATTCCATGCCGCAGCCCCTCTGCCTTGCTTCCTCCATTTCCTCCTTCAAGGCCAGTCTCAAGACCTTCCTCTTCGACCGTGCCTTCGGCTGCCCCACTCCCACTCTCCTTCCCCTTCCCCCTACTTCGACCCTCTCCCCCCCTCACCCCATACACACCCCCGCCCTCGCCCCCGCTCGGGTGCCGACCAGACTGTTCCGCACTTTGGGACGTCCTCCTGACGTGAAAGGCGCTATATAAGTGCAATTTTATTGTTGTTTTGTTCAAGCTGCACATTGGGACTTGGAATCACATTGTCTAAGGTGACACTCCAGTGCAGTGTTAGGGGGTGTTACATTGTCGGAGGTGCCATCCTTTGAAAGAAATGTTACATGGAAGTGAGTTTTTCCCAGTGCCCTGGCCAACAATCCACCCCTCAAAAAATGGTCATTTCTGTTTGTGGGACATCGCTGTGTACAACTGGCTACTGCGTTTCACTCACAAAAAATACACAGTCAAAAAACACTTTGCAATTTACAGCACCTAAATATACAGTCAATCCACTTTACAGTATATTCTGTGAGGCACTTTGAGATGTCTCAACGGCATGGTACGGTACTACAGTAAAAGCCAGTTTATCCGGCACCCTCGGGACCTGGCCAATGCCGTTAAAACGCGTACTGGATATTCAGCCGAAAACGCCCCTAAATTTTTTTTTATAAATAAGAAATTATGCATTTTTCCAGATAAATTCTGGTTAATCGAATGCAGACTTTTTTGCGATGCTGGTTATACGGAAGTTACGGTTGATCGGGTGCTGGATAAATGGGCTTTTACTGTATATATAATGCAAGAATTATTATTATGATATTATTATCACAGACACTTGTACTCATATCAACAACGACAACTTGCATTTATATAACGCCCCCTACACAGGGTGTGCATTGCAGAGCACTTAGCCAGGGAAGCAGCTATTTATGGGGCTCTGTTTCAATAAGGATTCAACCTTGGGCCTCAATGACATTTTCACCCCACCACAAATAAAAGTTCCTAAGCCCTGAGCTGATGCTCCCACAACAGTAGCTCAATGACAGGCAAAGATGGGGTGAGGTGGAGGAATTGAGGCATGAAGTTCCAGAGGTTTGGGCTAAGTGGCTAAAAACACAAAACTATAAATAAATCAGGGAAACGAGGAACAAAGCAAAATAAATCTTTGCGTTTCCTGTTGGCAAGTGCAGCAACTGCAGTGCAATAACTGGAACAAACTGCCTCCCAAAATAGACCAGAGTCTCATATTAACACATTAACTAGCTGAAATCATTCACACCCCAAAATCCCACGTAACACAGTAACTGGTTTAAACTGTCGAAGAAAAACACCAGTTGTAGTTCACAGTAATTAGTAGAAACTAACCAGGCTCGGCTACTGCAGAAACAAATTAATCCCTCAAATAAAATTGGTCACTCACTTCATGACTGTTCTTGGGACATTGCTGTGTGCAAACTTTCTGTCGCCTTTGCCTACAAAATACACAGTTACTATACTTTACAGGAAATCCTATGAAAAGCTTTGAGACAGCGTGAAAGTCGCTATATTAAATGCAAATTATATATTTTTATTCATAAACCATCGTGCCATCAGAAGTAGGATGGTGAGTGTAACTGAAGTCTCCATTTCACATGGCCTAGTTTACCGCACCTTTGGCTGACATCCTTCCTCACTTTTCACTCCTCACTTGTAACATGTATTTGAACTTGCTGTCAAGTAAATAATTTGCTTTGAGACGCTGCCCCACATGAAGGGTGCTATTTGAATGCATTGTTGCTGCTGTTTATCAATACAAATCTAAACTTGACACCATTAACTCCATTGATATCTATATAGGAACATATGAAAAGGAATATGCCATTCAGTCCCTTGAGCTTCTTCTGCCATTTTGTAAGATCATGGCTGATCTGTACCTCAACTCCAATCATCCAGCTTTGCCCCGTATCCCTTGAAACCTTATCTAATAAATATTGATCCAACTCAGTCCTGACAATTTGAATGGATCATCTCAAAGACTCCTCCCTTCCAAGACCCGATTGTGTGAATGCAAAATCGTCCAAGTGTCCTGTGTTCACCCAATCGACATAACCCTTCTTCTCTGGTAGTGGTTCTGTCCAAGACTTACCCATAAAGGATCCCATGCTGCAGATCAGACTGAAGAGGCAGCTCTCAGGAGGCAATGTGCCACACTTACTGCGGGGAAAGAGGAGGAGAGAAATCCTAAGCATTACCAAAACTTTTTACAGTGAACTTTCACTTACATTCTGCTGGTGCTCCTGCAGGGGAATTTTAGTTCTAGAGGAACCAGGGCACTGTGACTGATCAATACAATTCAATTACAAACCAATACAATTTACATTCACCTAACATCTTTCACATTGGAAGAACATTTCAAAGCGCTTCACAGTTCACAGCTCTCCCTCTGCCTCTCCTTGGGAGATAGGGGTTTGTTTGAGCGTAGGGCAATTGGGAATGAAGGGCTCACTTCCCATGCTCTCCTCCGTCACAGGAACATAGGAACAGGAGGAGGCCATTCAACTCCTTGAGCCTCGAAAAGGCTGTCTTACCTGACCAAGGGGATATCCTCTAAGGTACAGCATGATTTAGGAGGACCTTGTACCAGTTCTTCATCACACGAGTCATTGTACGTCCTATAGAGAGAGCAGAGATGCTATGAGCATTGAGGCTGGGTAGCTTATTTCCTCTCTCGCATAAATTGATATACCTCCATCTTGCTCTCCTGACAAAGGCTTTATGGGGTCAATACTGCACTATACAGACCAGGGAGATTATTCGAATCAACTTTGGTAAATTCAATCCCAACAAACATGAGTATCAGTAACCAGCGAGTGAAGACAATAAGGTTTATTCATCTCCTGTTTTTAAATGGAGACAACAATGATCAGCTAGCTGAGACAATGACCATTTTATTGCTGTTCAGTCACTGAGCGAGTCCACAGTATTGAGCAGCTCAGCTCTGTAACATTCTTGACTCGTTACCACGTCCACACCTACCGGCTGCATTAAATAACACAAGCACAGTGAAGATTACTGTTTAAATTGGATTTTCTACAATTGATACAGTTTGCCTGCAGCTGGGACGTCTCATAAGTCATAATAGATATGGTTCTTGCGTGAGTTTTACTGTCTATAATCTCTTTCATATAGGATATAAATTATTGAGCCAGGAGTGTGGGAGAAGAAGGAAACAACCGTAGGCATAGTTGAAACTAGGGTCCGACGATGTATCGATATATCGCTAAAACCCGATATAATTTTCATATCGATACGCCGATATAGGCATTTCAAAAATATCGATGTATCGAAAAATCGATATATCGAGGGAAAAAATCGGAATGCGCGCACACTGAACTACAAGACCCAGAATGCTCATCTCTATACACAATGCACAGACTGAGATGCAAAGCCGCCTTATTGTATTCATAATCCTACAATATACAGGTATGCAAGGGGTGAGGGGAGAGAGACGGCTGGGGTGGGGGGGGGGGGGGGGGGGAGGGGGAGGGGGAGAGAGACGGCTGGGGGGGAGGGAGAGAGACGGCGGGGTGGAGGGGAGGGGGAAAGAGACGGCTGGGGGTGTGGGGGGGGGAGAGAGATGGCAGGGGGGGGTGGGAGAGAGGGACGGCGGCGGGTGGGGGGGTGGGGGGAGAGACGGGGTGGATGTGATAATATACAGATAGATAGAGATGGGGGGGATGTGAGAGAGGAGAGAGACACAGACAGAAAAACACAGAGATGGAGAGAGTGAGTGTAAGAGACACAGAGAGAAAGATATTTACCTCCTGAGGAGATAGGCCCCGAAAGCACGTGCAACCCGAATGCGCGCGCACCCCAAATGCGCACGCACATGCGCAATACGAAAACCCGAAAATATCAATATTTCGGTATATCTCGATATGAGCCCATCAATATGTCTAAATCGGAAAATTTCCATATCAACGGACCCTAGTTGAAACTATAGTTTTTATGGAGGTTTTAAAGACTGAGTGGGTGGATGAGGCAAAAGTAATTTAGCAGAGGAGTTCCCAGAGGGTTGGGCCGCAGTAAATGAAAACTTAGCCCTGTTCATGGAAGGAGGAAGGCTGGGGTTGAGGAACACACAGTTCCTCAAGCTATTACTTTTCGCGAACACAACTGTGATGTTGAGCGAGGACTAAGTGTATTGAAACGAAACTGAGAATTCCATGCATCTCTCCTACACGTAGAAATCCCAGAGACAGATTATTGGAATGGAATAACACTCTCTCCCTGGAGAGATACATCTTGTTTACCTAATTCCGGAAAGTATTAGGCCCAGGTTCGTAGGAGTCAAGGCTTGAGGACCCCAAAGTATGTGTTGGGGTATGTGCTGGAGTGTAACCAGCTAACACTACATAGCTTGCCATTGATAATACTGTCTGGCTAGCATTCCCATTGCTTGTCCAGCTAGGACAGTCCTACCCATTAGGGCTTCGGCTTGCAGCTTAGCAGGCGCTGAGTGGGTGAAGTCCTGTCGCTCAGATGTTAGAGCACTTGCCTTACAAGCATGAGACCTGTGTTCGAATCTAGGCAGGTCAGGGCGAAACCTTGGGCAAATTTCCTTACTCCACATGCCTAATAATAATCCCTCCAAAAAAAAATCACAATAATCAAATTCACTTTACAGTACATTCTGTGAAGCGCTTTGAGACGTCTAGAAGATGTGAAAAGCGCTACATCAAATGCAAGGATTATTATTATTATTATTCCCTAACCTAGTGACTGGTCTGCCATTCCAGGACCTGCTGATGAATCAGGTTGGCTGTGCTGTTATCAGAAGTGTCCTGGAATAATGCAGACCCTCTAGCTCAGGAACTGGACTACCAAGCCCGTCAAAGAGGGCTGGCTTGATGGTAGTCGATCTGCTTAGAGCCAGTGGAGCCAGGAAAAGACAGGGGGGAATTGGCATGTAAAGCTTACAGTACATGACGATGAAAGGCACAGAATTTTGGCTGAGCTGGGGAGGGTGGTGAGGTGGCCATTGGAGGGATCAAGTCTGGAGGTGACGAGGATGTGGATAAGGATTTCAACTGCATTGAGCGATCTGAGATGCCGTCCAGCGTGGAGAGTGCAATATAAATCTGTTGTTGAGAGCTCATGCGAGATATTCAGCATGGGCAGCTCGCAGCTTAGAATGCAGTGAATTAACGACTGTTTAAATAAACAAGCACTGTTTATCCCACTGTTTGTGTGGGCAGACTGGGCAGGAAGAGGTCCCGGATAAACAGATACTCTCGTTATAAGAGAACCAATGTGGAGACAGCCATCACAATGGGGAGCCCAATCATTCGTGTTTACCAAGCCTCAGTCAGAGGTTCCTGTTTACACAGTCTCGGTAAACAGCACAGCTTAAAGTTATGTTAATTCCAAAAAAAGTTTCAGCTGAGTGCTGATCAATTGTATATTATTTGATTCCACATTCCGGTCCGTCACTGTAAACAGCTCCAAAGCAACGGTTCAACAAAAAGCAATTACACAGCTCGCACCGCAATGGGAGCAAGTTGCAAAAATTGAGACAATGCAGAGGAGGGCAACCAAAACGATTGAGGGGATGGAGGAACATGGAGGGCATGTTCACACTGGAGAACATAAGTTGAAGGGCAAACTCTTTAAAACTCTAAAGGGACAAGATAATGTAGATCACAATAAGCCATTTTATCTTGTACTCAACAGTAGAGCCGGAGGACATGGCCTGTGATTGAACAGGAATGAATTCAGAAGAAATCTGCAAAACTTAATTGAAGGAGTTGTAAACTATGGAACAGGTTCCCGAGGGAAACGGTGGAAGAAGAAAATGTTGATTCTTTCAAGAATAAATTAGATAGGATTTCTGTTAGGAAATAATATCTCGGGATACAATATATAGTTTGGGACATGACATGTACATGTGACAGGCAGGATGATGGAGTCATGTAGTTTAGTGGTTAGAACGCTCGCCTTGCAGCGAAAGGATCCGGGTTTCACCCACAAAATATACAAAATACATCTGAGAACTTTGGGCCCTCTCAGTGGAGGATGGGGTTGAGGGGAGAGAGATAGAAAGAGAGATTTATGGAGTAGTTGTGGAAACGTGCTGTAGAATCATGTAGCATATTGGTTAGCACACTTGCTTCGCAAGCAAAAGGACTCAACAACAACAAGTTGGCCAATCAATCCACGACTGTTTGCATCTGTGCAAAATTGACTGCAGCCTTTCGCCCACGAAATATGCAGTCAATTCACTTCATAACATATTTAGTGAAGCCCTTTGAGATGTCTCAAAGAGGTGATAAGCAAACGCAAGGATGATTATAAACTTTGGAGACACTCCCTAGCTTGAAAGCTTTTGTATAAACCCTCCTTCAGAGACAGCCTCCTTTGGCTTATCATCACGTCTGCCAATTTTTATAGGATTAAATATTTGTTGTAAAAATATATAAATTTGACCCTTTAGTACATTCTGTGCTGTTGCGTTAACGATGCAAATCTCCCAGGAGATAATGGCAAAATCTCAGCCTGTCAAAAATAGAAATGCATTTTAAACTGGAAGGAGATGTGGGAGAGGGTGGGGATTGGGTCTTGTAGGCCAAGACTAAGTGGAACATCAGGCCTCAAATCTGCCAAAGTACTGTCAAAGATCACAGAAAGTCACCCGTAACTGTTGCAACATGCAAATGAATCTTGTGGATAAAGGGATTTCTTGTGGATAAAAGGATTAAGGGATATGGGGATAAGCGGGTAGGTGGAGTTAGACTAGATCAGCCATGATCTTATTGAATGGCGGGGCAGGCTCGAGGGGCCGAATGGCCTACTCCTGCTCCTAATTCTTATGTTCTTATGAATCGCAACAGCTATCTATCTGGATGTCAACTTGGTTTCATGGCACATGAACTTCTGATAGTTTCAAGGTAATGCAAAAGTATTGAAAGAGAGTATCAAGAAAGAAATGTCTCTTGCTATTTCCTGGTTAAGGAAAGATTAAGATTCTTTGGAGAATCTTAATCTATAATAATATAATATAGTCCTGAATTTGATATAGAGCCTTATTTGTGGAGTTCTGTAGCTGTAAGTTCTGTAAGAGCACTCATCTGGTAAGTGAGACCTGGGTTCGATTCTTGGTAGGGTGAAACCTAGGCCTATTCTGTAAAGTGCTTTGAGATGCCCAGAAAACGTGAAATGTGCTAAATCAAAAGCTAGGATTATTTATCACGTCATTGAGGCAACTCAAAGAGGTCTACGGAATATATTGTAAAGTGGATTGATTGCTTCTCTTATGGGTGAAACGCGGCATCCAATTGTGCACAGCAGTGTCCCACAAACAGTCGTGGATTGAAGTGACTGATTTATTATTGGTTTCTTTTTCTTGAGAGATTATTGTCAGGAGAGTGAAATAAGGAAACTTGCCAAAGATTTTGTCCTGCCGGGAATCAAACTGGTTTGACTCGGCTTCGGTTGCATTATTCCTTTTTATGCTGTGTTGTACAGCTGCTTTGCTCCTTGCAGAACAGCGACATGCAGTGGAAATGCCAATGTAAATTTCCTACTGGTGTGCGATGTAAATGTAAGTTGTTGTCATTGTTGCTTTACGCCCATTTGAATGAGAGCCAGAGATAAGTGATTTCTGCACTCCCATTGAGACCCAAGATTTCACCCAGCCTTAACCTACAAAAAACATTTGGTTTTCATAATAGTCTTGCATTGATGCAGCACCTTTTACACAGTGATAACATCTCAAAACTCTTCAAAGGATTCACTTCAAAGTGCAATGACTGTGTTTGTTTTGTGGGTGAAAGCAGCAGCCAATTTTGAGCACAGCAGTGTCCTGCAAACGGCCATGAATTAAGCTTATATACTCTATGGCATGGCTGGCAGAGAACCATAGGTGGAAACAAACACGAACAAATTGCATCTTTATAGCGCCTTTCATGTGGGAAAGATGTCCCAAGGTGATGGACAATGGTTTGCACCTCGAGAGATTTGCACCCAAGCTGCGGCCTGGAGTCAAGAAGGGTGGTGGTCAAGGAAGGTGGTGATGGGAGAAGGTGACCGAAGGCACAGTTGTAGAGGAAGATTTTGAGACAGGCCTTGGAGTAGGTAAGGGTGGGGGCAAGGTAGAGGAGCTCTGGGATAGAACTCCAGAGGACGGGAGCAAAAACGCTAAAGCTCGACCTGGGCGTAAGACGTGAAGCAGTCCAGTGTCTGACAAGCAGCGGGACCGGACAGGTTAGGAAGAGACAGAGGTGGGGAGGAGCATGACCATGGAGGGCTTTAAAGGTGAGGACAAGGAATTTAATCTCAATTCTCTGGGGAATGGGGAGCCAGTGAAGCCAAGCAAGGATATCAAAACTACTGGCCAAGAAAAATACAATACAAACATAGGAATGGAATTCAGACTGAACAGAATTCAGCGCCATGGGACATCGTCCCAACGTGAAAGGCACTATTCAAGTGTAATTTGTTGTTGAATTGAGTTGATTTAGAGAAAACATCACCCAGATGTGTAGGACACAGTCCAGCTGGGGTTAGGATTAATCTTGAGCAGAATGAGCCAGTTCTGATGCCAAGCCAGTTGGCATCTCATTTGACCCTCATGTTGTTATCTCATTTGGCTCAGTTAGAGATGAACAATCTGTCCAGAGAACCACTGAACTGGTTTCTCAGCAGTTTCAAAGCCACCCAAGAGGTTGGCTCCAAGACAATCTTCAATTTGATTTAATGGTGATGCTCAGGCCTATGAAGGGGGTTGACAAAATAAATCAAGGAATATTCAATCAAGAATATTTTATTTTGTTGGATGACCATAAAGGTTCACCAGCATTACTTTGGCATGGCAACCAATTTGCCTACACTTAATTTATCACAAACAACTATTAAGTGAATGAACAATTTTATCCAAGGGAATTGTTGGCCAGGGCACTGGGAGATATTTCCTTCTCTTTATGAATAATGCCATGGGATCTGTAACGTCCACTCGAACATTCAGACTGGATGTCTATCATCTCATCCAATGCGTTGCACTAGAACAACAGCCTACACTGTGTGATCAAAGTCCTGATGTGGGGCTTGAACCCACAACCTTTTGATACAAAGGAAATAAAGCGAATTCCTACCAAGAGAGGCAAGACGTTGACTAACAATGGTACACCCCTTAAATATTAATGAACACCAACAAGTTAGATACATCACCAGAAATATTACTCTAATCATACAAATGAAAAATAGCAATGTTTGCTTTGAGCTTATATTTATATATACATACACAATTATTTTTGGTCAGCCAGGTGTCAGCCACATCCGGAAACCCATCACCATGCTTTGCAGTTTCTAAACCAAGCTGAGAATTCCATGCATTTCACCTACACATGAAATTCCCAGAGATAGTTTATTGGAATGGACTGTGCCCTCTCACCCTGGGAGGGGTTGGGGGAGGGACTTATTTCCAGAAAGTATTAGGTACAGGTTGGCAGGAGACAGTATGCTTTGGGGTAGCTGCTGGAGCCTAACCGGCTAAACCTACATCACTTGCCATTGATCCTCACCCTTATTTTCAAATCCCTCCACTCCTCTGCACCCCTCTATCTCTCTGATCTCCTCTCTCCCCATACCAGCACTCACTGCCTTCGCTCCTCTGGGTCTGGCCTCCTCCATGTCCCCCGAATCCTCCGCTCCACCCTCGGCGGCTGTGCCTTCAGCCACTATGCCCCGAGGCTCTGGAACTCCCTTCCTCACTCCCTTCACCTCGCCCCCTCTCTTCCCAGTTTCAGATCACAGCTGAAGACCTTTCTGTTCGACTGCGCTTTTGGTCACCTTTCTGCCCTTGCCCCTGGCTCGGTCCCAGGATCTGCTATTGTAAAGCGCTCTGAGACGCCGTCTGGTGTGGAGGGTGCTATATAAATCAAAGTTATTGTTGTTGGTACCATTGAACGGCAAGCTTTCCCGCTGCTTGTCCAGCTACCTATATTAATGCAGAATAAAGCTGGAACTCATTTTTTCTGCTCTGGAAATAGATTGTGTTGGCAGATTTTGTTGCCAAAAAGGAGCTGGCTAAACTTCAGCAGTACAGTACTAATAATAATAATAATAATCCTTGCATTTGATACTGCACTTTTCATGTCTTCTAGACATCTCAAAGTGCTTTATAGAATACACTGTACAGTGAATTGACTGTATATCTGTGGGTGAATTGCGGCAGCCAATTGCGCATAGAAGTGACCAATTTTATTACTTTTTTTTTTCTTGAGGGATTATTATCAGGCATGTGGAATAAGGAAACTTGCCCAAGGTTTCACCCTGCCAGGAATCGAACCCATCGACTCCACACGATTGGGGATCTCAAAGCCATGACTCTCATCAATATCCCCGACAATACGACAAGTTTGAGTATAGAGGCAGAGAGCACACATTCCATTCCAAACACAGTGTTTGATATTGTGTTTTATCACGTCTTCTGAGATGTCCCAAAGCGCTTCACAGAACATACACAAAATATATATCAATATGGAGGTGAGGTACATATGCAGAACTTGTTTTAAGCAATTGTGATGGGATTCACATGTGTCTTGCTCCTGGTAGATCAAGCATGTAATAACATTTACACAGAGGATATCTGTAATGCCTAATCACTATCAGTAGAAAAGTGTCAGTATACTGTACCAGTTATCCACAGGGCACACATGATGGTTGCGCACTGCCACAGCATACCTGTTGAAGCAAATCAGACATCAACGAATCAGTCAGTGAGTCCTGGCAAGTTTTGCTTTTCTCACTCCTTTCCTCCATCCTCCAGGAATAGCAAACACTGATCTCAAGTTCTCATTGGCAGATCAGCCGACACTGAAGCAGGTGCAAACAAAAGGCTTTGAATTGTCTCCACGGAGACTGACGGGATTCTCAGTGAGCAAGAATTTCCACTCTGAGCTTTGTTCGAATGAAATGATAATGTGGAGTCCTGTAGTGTATTGGTTAGAGCAATCGCCTCGCAAATGAAATTCGATTCCAGGGCAGAGAAAACATTTAGGCAGGTTTGCTCACACCAGACACCTCTGTTTCCCAAGCAATAAGTAGGAACCTGGTTGTAAAGTCAATTGGTGGATCGCTTTCCGGGGTAATAATCCCTTAAAACATAATAATACAGTAATAAGAATAATAATTTGGTCACTCAATCCACGACTGTTTGCTGTTCACGATTGGCTTCCACATTTCACCCACAAAATATTATAACAACAACTTGCATTTTTATAGCGTCCTCCACGCTGCGCAGTGTCTCGGAGTGCTTAAAAATGGCAGAGCCCAAGGCCAAATCAGGGCAAAGGTGACCGTACACACAGTTGAAGTGAAAGGCCTTCAGACATGACCTGAAGATGGGAAAGGAGGAGTGAAGTGAAGGAGTTGAGGGAGGAGTTCCAAGGTTTTGGGGCATAGTGGCTGAAAGCACAGCCATCGATGGTGGAGCGGAGGATTAAGGAAACAAGAAGGAGGCCAGTCACTTTACAGTATATTCTGTGAAATGCTTTGAGACGTCTCGACGATTTGAAAAGGAGCTATGTGAAATGCAAGGATTATTATTATTATGATACTATTCTACCAGATGAGCCAGGCTGACATCTGATATACTACCAGTAGAGATAAGAGCACACCAACAACACTAGAATATGGATGCTGGCCAAGACTACTGCACTCATCAATTGTCAATGAATTTAGACGCATCACTACAAATAGTACTCCAATCATACCAAATGAGCAGCAAGTAATATTTCCTTTCAACACCCATAGAGATCTATTTGGTGGCATGTTTGAAATGAATTCCTCAATAAGAAATAGGGATTGTGATTAATTTTTCTGCTCTGGGCATAGATATTTTAATGTGTAATACATATAAATATTTCTTCATATAGATTGTTTTCACTTTCAAGGCCATCCATGGCCTTGCCCCTTTCTACCTATCTGACCTGCTGACTCCCTATAAACCTGCCCTATAGACCTGCGTTGAACCCAACTCTGTTCAATAGGTTCCGGTCTGCTCCATGTCTCCCGCCCAACCCGTCCTACCATCAGTGGCCAAGCTTTCAGCCTCTCTTCCCCCACACTCTGGAACTCCATCCCACACTCCCTTTGCCTCGCTTCCTCCCATGGTACTATTCAAAAAGGGAAGGGAATTTCTCTTTCCCAGTGTCGTGGCCAACAATCCCCCAGATAAAATTATTCTTTCATGTTATGATTGTTTATAGGACATTACTGTGCGCAAATTTTGCAAATTGAAAAGGAATGAATATTTGATGTCCTGTTCCTATGCTGTAAAACTCCCATGTTTTATGATGTACAATATGTCTGGCATGACTGGTGAATTCTGACATAACAAAAGCTCTGTAATGGACTTTTGAGAAGCATCACGTTATTCCAGTTAATTTGTTTATGTCACTTATTCCTGGAAGAAGTGATCAAACTGTAACACCAAGAATGCATAACCTTTCAAAACCAAACAATTTTAGGCCTCAACGCAGTATCAATTCCCGTCTGCAAGTTCCCTCTGATCATGCATTTCGTGTAGGAAAGACTGAGTCATCAAATTATTGCCTCATTTCTATATCTCGATAAGAAAATGTGGTGAAATTGAGTACCGGTACGTTATTGAAAGAAATGCAGAGCTATCAGCAAATCTGTTTTAATAGTTTCACCCTTTTGTTTAAAGGCTCCCGTTTTAAGTACAGTTTCACTGGCAGTACTTTGTACATGTGTCAACCCGTATAGTAAGTGAGAGTGAGCTACTTTACCAAGGAGGAGCATCAAAGCTGAGCTCGATCCTCTCCTTGTCTGATGTTTACATGTACACTTTCTAGATAGTGTCCAGGAAGTAAATTGCTCTGGAACTGGACTAGTTATTATGTGTAATAATAATAATAGTCCTTGCATTTGATATCAGTACCTTATCAAATCATTGAGACATCTCGAAGTGCTTCATAGATTGTAAAGTGACGGAGTATTTTGCGGGTGAAACGATGCAGCCAATTGTGCATAGCAGTGACCCACAATCATTATTACCCCGAAAAGCAATCCATCAATCAACTGACAACTGGGTTCTTAGTTCTTGTTAGGTCAACAGAGGCATGTGGAGTAAGGAAACTTACCTTAACTTTTGCCTTGCCTGGGAATCGAACCTGGGTCCTCTCGCTTGTGAGACAAGCGTGCCAATCACTGCGCTACAGGTCTCTACAAATAATTTTAGCCCTGATAAGAAATATCAGGATACAATGACTCATCCAAAGGACCTGGACATTTTTCCAGATAAATTAGTCATTCACTTTGTGGCTGTTTGTGGGAGCTTGCTGATTGACAAGGACTGGGGCCTTTCAAACAAAAGGAAGTAGTTCCTATGGCTCATGATCTCCGGTTAACCAAACAACACGGTGATTGGACGAATCGTGAACTCGGATCAATCAATAGCCATTTGATACAGTACCGCCCTCCCCCATTGATAACCCTATTTCTCCCTCAATTTACATTCGAGGTGTAAAACCAACAACATGCACTCATGATCCTGTTATTTCACTTCGGAAGCCTTACTTCAAAGACCCAAGGTAGCTTAAAACACCGCAGACAGTGATGTTCATTTGAGGTTAAGGATATCCAACTGAGCAGGGTATCTGATTTCTCTCACTGATGCTTTGGAGAATCAACAATTGAATAGAAAACCAACCAGCAATTAAAAGGCAATGGAGAATTTGGATAAGACCTCTTTCTTACCACGTGTTTGAGACGTCTCAAAAGGCTTCACAGAACGTACTATAAAGTGAATTGACTGTATGTTTTGTGGGCGAAACGGACTGCAGTGTCCCACAATCACTGTTGACACTGCTGTGTGCAATTGACTGCCGCGATTCATCCACAAAATATATACAGTCAATTCACTCAAACATATATTCTGTGAAACGCTTTCAAATATCTTGAAAATGTGACATGACGGTATATTAAATGCAAGGTTTATTATTATTATTTATTAATATTCTGAAAATGAGAATGTTAGTCATTTTAATTCCTTCTCAATATTATTTTTAATTGACTCTGAAAGTAGTCAACATTACTGTCAGGGCATTAACCCCTGTCTACGATCAGTAAAGTTCAGGAACTCTGTGTCCCTTGCATGTCCAGTAAAAGCTAACATGCAAATCCCTTAACATGTTCATTCACCATACTATATAGAATAAAGATGTCAGTGATATGTACAGTATAAAGATGTCAGTGATACCGACTGCATACAAGTCTCAGAACATCCTTCTGGATGCTATACAAATGTAATTTGTTCTCAGTTATATACACAATATAGAGATATCAGTCATATAGTAATATAGGTATTAGTGACGTACACAGTATAGAGGTGTTAATATACACAGTATAGGCATGTCAGTGATATATACATAGTACAGAGGAATTAGTAAGATGCAACAGGCAGTAATAACTGGGGGCTTGAACTCACAAGCTCTGACCCCAAGGTGAGAATGTGACCCATGGAGCCAGGCAGTAAAGGCAGCGGCAGAGAAGAGAGCAGCACCTCACAGCTCAGAGGAATGGCAATGGATACTCACACGACCCACAGCGCTGTGATAGTGGAGACCGGCAGACTGACTGGGAGGATAACCCAGGCTGTCATTCCAGGAGTTGCTCACTGTGGCACACACTCCTCTCTCTGCTGCCGGCGACCTGACTGATCTCCTTATGCATTGAGAGGCAACGATGAGATCTTCACTGAAAGAGAACGTGGGCAAGGCTCCATCAAACGTCAAGCTCCCCGACAATTAAACAGGCTCAGACATAAACAGAGGCATACCAGAAGCATTGTGCATTTTTCAATCCACTTCACAGTACATTCGGGGGAAACGCTTTGTGAGACGTCTCAATGCCGTGATAAGGCAGCGGCATCGAAATGCGAGGATTATTATTATCGTTATGATTGTATAAAAAACAATGATCATTTGGTCACTCGATCCACGACTGTTTGTGGGACACTGCTGTGGGCGCAATTGACTAATTGACTGCCCCGTTTCACCCACAAAATACACAGTCAAATCTATTTTACAGAATACTCTACAAAGTGCCTTGAAACTTCTCAACAATGTGATAAGGCGCTATATCGAATGTGTGGATTATTAGCAATAGTATTTATTCAATCCACTCTTGTCCTATTAGATATATATCTCTATATATTTTTATTTCCTAAATCGTTTTCTCTAAGACTCAAGGACATTACATAATACGATTTTTTTCCCCCCTAGATATTTTATATATATATATATATATATTTTTAAAAAAGTTTCCTCTGGAACAGTATAAGTTTACTAGTGGGGGTCTCTCTCACGATCTGCTTTGCAAAGTGTCATTTGTGTGGGAATGGAGACAGTGAGATACAGCCACGTCCCGTTTGTAGGGAGGGGAAAAAGAAAACTTTGGATCATGCCACAAAAAAATCAGAGATTCTTTAAAACTTTTTTTGTGTGTGTACAGTCAGCTGGGGTGGGGAGTCAGGGAGTGTGGGGGTGGGGGGGGTGGAAGGAGTTTGTCTTCAGTTAACATTGAATGCGACGGCAAGATGAGCCTCTAAACGCTACCAAAGTGTGTGAAGTTCAACTAACGCTTGCTACAGTAAGTCGATCTGCTCTTAAACGCTGGCATCTTAGACACAAAGACCCATCTCCCCCAAATCACTTACTGTTCACTTTTCTTGTGCTCACAGCCCCCAGACTCGCAATGAAGGGTCGACCCAAGCAGCATAAAGTCAGTCCAGGTTAGAGGCAGAGAGAGAGAGAGAGAGAGAGAAAGCCCGTCACTCCAGTGACTCCTGTCTGGACAGTTAGTCAGACAGTCCTAATGAAGGAAATCAACAACTCTCTCTCTCTCTCCTGTCTCTCTGATTAGCTTAGTCCTGTGTGTGTAGTGTGTGTGTGTGTCTCGGCCACAGGGGGGCCCCATTGAGAGACTGCCCAACACCAGACTGTAGGATAAGAGGCCCCTTTTAAAAGAAAAACCCTCTAATCTAAGGTCACCTTTACAATATAGCACAAGGTTAGCTGCCTAGGAACCTGTCTCAACGCAGTCTACTGAGAAATTGTACCAGTTCTCACACTCAGAAGGGGGCGCGGCATGCGAACCTTGCCCAGTCAGTAACTCTCACCACCCTGAGTCGGAAGGTTAACGCCAATCGTCTTTGAAATGCTACGTATCTCCTTATCACGTCATTGAGACGGTCTCAAAGCTCTTCGCAGAATATATCACAAAGTTGATTGACTGCCAATTGTGTGGGCGAAACACGGCAGCCAAATGCTCATGGAGGCATCTCACAAAGAGTTATGCAATGAGTGACCAAATTATCATGAATTGAATGCGATCCTACTTACTGCTAGGTAAACAGGGGCATGTGGAGTAAGGAAACTTGCATATGGTTTGTCGAATAGGAAGGTCTTCAGGCGCAATCTGAAAATGGGAAAGGAAGGGTTCAAGGCAGCGGGATAGAGGAAGAGTGTTCCTGAGTTTCGGGGTGTAGTGACTGAAAACTTGGCCACCAATGGTGGAATGGAAAGCAAATTGTATTTTGTGGGTGAAACGCAGCGGCCAATTGCACACACGCAGTGTGCTACAAACAGTCGAGGATTGAGTGACCACATTATTCTTATTTTATGCATGATACATACATTGATTTCTACACACAGCATAAGAGAGGTACATTGAACGTTTGGTGAGATTTCATTTAAGATTTGGATGGTCACACAGACTGACAGACTTGATTTGCTGAGCGATCTGCAAACACTTTGTTAACCTCAAAGTTCCTAGTTAATTTTCCTCCTGGGCTTCCTGTTACATACAGCTATTGTTGTTTACTCTGAACCAATAGGTTTCCAGTTGAATTAACTAGGAACTGCAATACTATTCAAGACAGAGTCAATTGGTGTAGGGTTTGAGAAAGTAAACCCAGAGCCAAACTTTCGGATGCAGAGAGACAGCAGTCTTTAGAGTACATGTTAGCACACTAGCCTCGCAAGCAGAATGACACAGGTTCGTTTTCTAGACGAGGCAAAATCTTAGGCAGGTTTCCTTATACCGCAAGCCTCTGTTTACCTAGCAGTAAATGGATTGTTAGTCGATTGGTGGATCGCTTTCCAGGGGGAATCTCTCCCCTCCAAAAATTGGTCACTCAATCCACGACTGTTTGTGGGACACTGCTGTGCACAATTGGCTGCCACGTTTTGTCCACAACATACAGTCAATCCACTTTACAATATATTTTGTGAAGCGCTTTGAGGTGTCTCCACAAAGTGGTAAGACACTGTAGCAAATGTAACGGTTATTATTCTTAGTTTTGCAAAGGACAATTTCAGGACATACACACCAGAGGGTAATTAAAGACCGGAACACCTGGCTGGCCAAAAAAAAAGTGTGAAAAGGCTAGCAACACAGCCATGCCTGCACCTGGGACTCGCTCAGAAAAGTGATGGAGCATCACAGAGCAAACCAAAATCCTTGTGGCACCTAAATACAATTCTGGACTCCTTGTGAGTCGGTGGGAATTTTTCTTTTGGGGTCAGGTGGGTGTCTGACATGTGTGGAAACCTATCGTAGTATCCAAATCAAACTGAGAATTCCATGCATCCCATCTACACGTGGAAATTCCTGTTTATTCAAAGGAATGTGTGCTCTTCCTGGATGGTTGCATACAGCTTATCTAATTCAGGAGAGTATTAGGTCCAGGTTAGCAAGAGCCAAGGTTTGGGGATTCTAGAGTGTGTGTTGGTTCAGCTCCAAGATGCCCACCTCCTCCCTACCCAATGAGGGCAGTGAGTGGGTATGAAACCGTACTTGTCAATGGCCATCGGGTCTATTTCAGTTCATGTTTCACTCCACAACAACAAGTTGAGTTTATAGAGCACTTTCACATTGGGAGGATTTTCCAAAGTGCTGGACAGTCAAGGGTTTGCACCTGAGCCGGGCGTTGGAATGAAGATGGGTGGAGGGTGCGGGAGGATGATGACAGGCGCGATCAAAGAGGAAGGTCTTGAGACGGTCTTGAGACGGCCCTTGAAAGGGGCGAGAGTGAGGACATGGACTCCATGTGAGTGGGTGTGAGACACCGGGTAAAAAGCTTCAAAACTGAGCAGATTGACATTGTTGATAAACCGGTTTTAATTTGCTTGACTGCACTGCATTAGTTAGCTTGTTCTCGGTATCTCCTCCACTTAAGTTGACTCAACTAACGGTTAACCTGAATGTCACTTGCTTTACAGTCGCTCTCGATTATGTTGAAGGGACAGTTCATTGGAAATTATATATTGCGAGCCAGAACACATCTGAGGTTAAACGAGTCATTCATTTTACAGCACTCGAAGCAACCCTCCAGTGATTTAGCCCAAATCTTGTCTGTTAGCAATGTAATAATACTGTCATACCACATAGTTGGTATGTCTCAAACACTTCACAGAATATACTGTAACGTGGACTGTATTTTGTAGGTGAATGTTTTATGGAGTTATGTGGAGTCCTGTATTAAATGCAAGGATTATTATTATTATTATTTATTATTACCGCAGTGGGTTTGAACACTCACCTTGCAATCGAGAGGACCTGGGTTTGATTCCCGGGCAGGGTGAAAGGTTGGGCAAGTTTCCTTACTCCACATGCCTCTGTTTACCTAACAGAAAGTAGGAACCCAGCTGTTATTCGAATGGAGTATTGCTATCCAGGGCTAATAATCCCTTAGAAATAAATAATTTAAAAAAGTAAATAAATAACAATAATTTATGATGAAATACACAATAAATCCACTTTACACTATATCCTAAGAAGTACTTTGAGACGTCTTGACAACATGATAAGACGCTATGTCAAATGCAACGATCATTATTATTATACAGTAAAAGCCCTTTTATCCAGCACTCGATCAACCATAACTTCCGTATAACCGGCATTGCAAAAAAAAAAGTCCGCATTCGATTAACCGGAATTTATCCGGAAAAATGCATAAAATCTATATTTTGTTTTGCGTTTTCGGCCGAATATCCGGCACGCACTTTAACCAGCATTGGCCAGGTCCTGAGGGTGCCAGATAAATAGGCTTTTACTGTACAGTACTTGGATCTTTGTAATGGAGTCCTGTAGCTCAGTAGTTAGAGCACTTGCCTCGCGAGCGAGAGACCTGGGTTTGATTCCCAGCAGGTCAAAACCTTGGGCACGTTTCCTTGCTCCACACTCCTGATAATAATCCTTCAAGAATAAAAACAATAATAATAATTTGGTCACTCAATGCACGATTGTTTGTGGGACACTGCTGTGCATAATTGGCTACCACGTTTCTCTAACAAATATACAGTCAATTCACTTTACAGTAAATTCTGTGAAGAGCTTTGAGTTGTCTAGACGATGTGAAAAATCCTATATCAAATACAAGGATTTTTCTTATTAGTTCAGTGGTCAAAATGACCAGTAATTCAAGGGTGAAATTTTCCATTTTATCTGAAATGGCCTCATTAATGATTAGCAGCGAGCTGGTCAGATGTTTAAGAAATTCCATAAGGGAGGGTGCATTTTACTCTGAGGTATGTGAATAGATTATCTAACAGTTGGAAAGCAGAGTTGCCAGAGGGAAGAGGAGAGGAATGAGATATGGGAATGGGCAAGACTGTAATAGCCACTGTGTCAACTGAAATAGTGTAGATACAGAAGTAGAACAATATTGACATTAATGACATCCCAGGCCAGTGTGTACCAGATGTGATCGTAGGTCAGATGGCAGAACTGAGATAGCCCAAGGGTCTGGAAAAGACAACAGTAATTCATCCATCTATTTAACACGAAACACCTCAAAGGGCTTCACGGAGTAATTGGTGTGAAGTGCAGTGACTGTTCACTTGTAGGCGAATGTGGCAGCTGGTTTGTACACCCAGTAAGGTCACCACAAACAATTACAAAGTGATCGATTTATGCTACCCGGAGACCTGTCAGCCTGGACACTGGGAGAATTCCGGGACCTTTAATGTTTCTGAACCTGGCTGATGGGACTTTGATTGAATATTCTTGAAAATAGATCAAGTGATCTTACACCAATCCCTCATAACCCTTCTATCTACTCATTCAATGCGCTTGCTCAACATCTCTAACTCTCCCTTCCCCTTAAACGGTGCTCTGCAATACCGGTACTGTACTTAGAGTTTTGAGGCATTCCTTCTATATCAAAGGTGCTTTATATGTATTGTGGAGTGAGGCAGGAGAATAACGTTATTGGTAGATGATAACATACCAACCACAAATCAGATTTATATAGCACTGTTCACGTCGGGAGGACAAATCTCTCGTCCACAAATGGCTTCACAACCAGGCACCTCCCAACCTCTCCCACCTGCTTTCTCCCCATTCCACTACCCGTTGCCTCTGCTCAGCTGGCTCTGTTCTCCTGCTCATTCCTCGTCCTCTCCCCTCCACCATTCAGCCACTACGCCCCAATGCTTTGGAACTCCCTCTCTCAATCCCTCCACCTTGCCCCTCTTTCCCTTTTTTAGATTACAACAATAACAAATTACATTTGTATAGCGCTGGGAAGATCTCCCAGGGCGCTGGAGAGTCAGGGATTTGGGGGTGGTGATCACAGGAGGGGGGGAGCCGGGTGTCGATGGCAGGGAGGATAGGAGTACGAGGGTGACCGAAGGTGCGATCAAAGAGTAGGGTCTTGAGACATAATAGGTAGACATATAAAACTGTGGGTTTATTTTGTCAGCCAGGTATCTGACATGAGAAAACCCGTCACTGTGTATCCAAACCAGACTGAGGGTTCCACATATTTCTGCCACCCACACTTGGAAATTTCCACTTATCTAGAATGGAATGTGCACTCTCTCCCAAGAGAAATGCACCCTGCTTACCTAATCCTGGAAATTACTGCATCAGACAAAAGTTGGCAAGAAGTAAGGGACTTCAGAGAGGGCCTAGGTGGCAACCTGGAGTGTGCATTGGGGATATCTGCTGAAGTTTTACCAGTTAAACTGCAATGCTTGCCATGGCGAGCCCTGGTCTGATTTGGCAAATGCCTTGTTGTTTATCCACTTATGACCATTCAGGCTTTGACTTACAGGACCTGTGACTGGTCAGCCCTTCCAAGTCCTGCTGATATGGACCTGATTACCTCAGGAACCAGGGGCCAAGACCACCATAGAGGGTTGACTGGAATCTGATACCTATGTTACCAAGTGTCTTACCTTGTAGCCAGTTCAGCATCAGGAGACATTGCTTACCTCCCCTTCCCTGAGGAAGATAGACAGATTTCAAAATAACTGTGAGCAGCTAATAGTAGTTCATAGGGAAACAAAGCAGTGATTAAATGGCTAGCAACTGGGTGGCTGAGGGTGAGCAGGTAAATACTGAACTATTTGGGTAATCAGCGAGACACTGCAGGGTTCACAATGTGATAATTGAACAGGGAATTGAAGTCCCAGAGCAAACCAGTGACAACTGAGAGGCAGAGTAGAGCGTTAAACGGCTGTTCAGTGACTGCTTCCTGAGTCAGCTTTCCACAATGACGCAACATGTGAGGTGCTGTAGCTCAGTAGTGGGAACTCTTGCCTTGCAGGCAAGAGACCCGGATTCGATTCCAGGCAGGGGGAAACCTTGGGCAAATTTCCTTACTCCACAAGCCCGATAATAATCCCTCAAAAAAAATTTGGTTGCTCAATCTACGACTGCTTGTGGGACACTGCTGTGCACAATTGTCTGCCGCGTTTCGCCCACAAATATACAGTCAATTCACTTTGCAGTATACTCTGTGAAGTTCTTTGAGACGTCTAGAAGACGTGAAAAGTGCTATATCAAATGCAATGATTATTATTATTATATTATATCTTAAAGTTTTAAGGCCACTTCTTTTAAGAATGAGACTAAGGCTGCAAAACGGAGCAAAGTGCTGGGACGGATGCTACCGGGTACAGAATTCTTTGGATACAATGACGAATGTAGGTGGCTCTGGCTGGAAGAATTTGGGTTCAAGCACCACATTGGGAATTTGTGAACTCACAGTCTAGCCTGACATTCCAGTGCACATGTTAGAGGCCGGATTGAGGCACTGAATTGGTGTCCGTTATTAATCCCGCAACACTAGTTTCTCCCAACCAAATTCACATAATGATCCTTGCATTTGATAGAGTGCTTTCGTTGCTGCTTTTCACATCTTCTCGACGTCTCAAAGCGATTCACAGAATTCACATGTCCGTCAAGTGCCGTAAAACGCAAGTGTGTCAGCCTGGTTCAGTGGTCGCACCCTCGCCTCTGAATCAGAAGGTTGTGGGTTCAAGCCCAACGTTGAGACATGGAATCACATAGTCTAAGATGACACTGGGGGGTGTTACATTGTCCAGACAAACTGAGGTCCTGTCTGCCTGTCCATGCAGACATTAAAGATCCCATGTCATTATTCAAATAGAAGAGAAAGTACAACAATCCTCCAAATAAAATTGAAGATTGGTCACTCATTCCATGGTTGTTTGTAAGGAAAATCAGGTGCGCGATTGAACTGGTGTGTTTTGCCCATAAAAAGCACAATCAATCCACTAATACAGTGTATCCTGTGAAGCGCTCTGAGATGTCTCGAAGATGTGGTAAGGCACTATATCAAATGCAAGGAATTATTATCAAATATTAAATTCTTTATTGCTTTTTACAGCTTTGTTGTGATCATTAAGCATATGATTGTCCCCTAGTGGTCATGATAGGTAGCACAGTGTCTGTAAACAAAGACAGTACTATATAGGATGATTTATTCTCCACTAGTTGTAATAATAATAATCCTTGCATTTGATGTAGCAGTTTTCATGTCTTCTAGACGTCTCAAAGTGCTTTACAGAATATACTGTAAAGTGAATTGACTGTATATTTGTGGGCGAAAAGCGGCAGCCAATTGCGCGCAGCAGTGTCCCACAAACAGTTGTAGACTGAGTGACCAAATTATTACTGTTCTTTTTTTTGAAGGATTATCGTTAGGCATGTAGAGTAAGGAAAGTTGCCCAAGGTTTCGCCCTAGCTGGTAATTGAACCCATAAACATAAATGTTCACATAAATAAATGATGTACATTGTACATATTATATTGTACAGCTGATTGGACAGGGCAGTCAGACTAAAAGCACAGCCTGTTCTGGGATCCAGTGCAGATTCGATGGGCTGACAGGCTGTAAATTTCCTACCTGGTAGATTTCCGAAACTGTAAATTTCCATAATTTTAACCATCACTGTTGGCTTTATCTCATTCCCTCTCGTATGTTTTTCAGCTTCCCCAATGTGCTGAAGACCGTAGCTCTTCACCAACACTCTGCAAGCTTCAGTTGACTTCACACCTCAATGTTTTTCATTTGGCTCTTTCTTGCTTTGGGACCGACGAAAAAAATGTGACCTCTCAATCCGAGACTGTTCATGGGACATTGCCTTGCACAATTGGCCTCCATGTTTGGCCCACAAAATGTACAGCGAATCCACTGTACAGAATACAGTATACCACAAAGTGCTATGAGATGTCTCAACGATGAGACAATGTTCTCTGTCAAATGCAAGGATAATTATGATGATTGTGATTGGAAGCTCTGAACATCCAGAAGATAATAAAGATTAAACATTAGTTTTAATCAGTTTTAACCAGACAATGTCGGTTGATTTGTTTCACTGTCAGCTGGAGCCTGCTCCATGTAACCAACACCATCAGTAGGAAGCTCTTTAGGACATCCTTGGGATGTCCTCCCGACGTGAAAGTCACTCTATAAATGTAATTTTGTGTTGTTGTTGTTTAACCAGTCACCTTGCTCTTGCTCACTGGAACTTTCCCTAAATCCCAATTCTGCTTTACACCATCACTCTCCACTTCAAAACAGTTTTACAAAGACACCCCATTGACTGTACTTTCAGTCACTGCCCTCCAGCCCGCCACCACTCCTGATCTCCCAAATGTTTGGAGATGTTTAGCTATTTGAAAGCCACTATGCAGGCGCAAGTCTCGTTGACGGTTCAGTACCAAAGGGGTTAACTTCAGGCTCAGCGTCAAACAAGCAGAGCTTCTGAATCCAAAGGCTGAACTTACTGGATCAACTCCCCCTGTAAACACAGCTGAGACTATGTAAAACAGCCACCATGATCAGGCTGTGACTGATCATTCATTCATTCCATGTATGGTGTCCCTACATTGTAAATACTCACCAGATGGCGCCATTACTCCAGTTTTGTCTCAGGTTGCCTCAGAACATTGTTACACTGCCAGTTGTATACAGATTATATTTTTCTTTCTACTGGTCCTCTCCTCTCCCCAACTCGCATCCCCAGTCTGAAAAGGATGTGTCAGAGCGTCACACTCCAATGCGATGCTCAGCAGAGCTGCATTATTTGAAGTGAGACGTTGAGACGTTAAACCAAGGTCAGTCAGTCAGTCAGCTCCATCCCCTGGGCGCGGGCCTCCTGACCTGGTGGCCAGCCGGTGGAGTCAGCGGATATTCGGACGAAAACGCAAACAATTTTTAAAAATGTAATGCATTTTTCCGGATAAATTTTGGTTAATTGAATGCAGAACTTTTTTTTGCAATGCCGGTTATACGGAAGTTACGGTTGATCTGGTGTCAGATAAACGGGCTTTTACTGTAATAATAATCCTTGCATTTGATATAGTGCTTTTCATGTCTTCTAGTCGTTACAGAGCGATTCATAGAATATATTGTGAAGTGAATTGACTGCCTATGTGTGGGGAAATGCGGCAGCCAATGGTGCACCAAATTTGATTGAGTGACCAAATTATTGTTTTTTTTTGTGGGATTATTACAACAACAACAACAACAAATTACACTTATAAAGCGCCTTTCATGTCGGGAGGACGTCCCAAGGCGCTGGATATTATCAGGTATGTGGAGAATGGAAATTTGCCCAAGGTTTTGCCCTGCCTTGAATTGAACCCAGGTCTCTTGCATGTTAGGTAAATGCTCTAGCCACTAAGCTACAGGACTCCACTTGGTTGTGTTTGCAGAGAATTTGGGGGTTTGGTTCAAGGTTTTCGATTGTCAAAACACGTCTGTGTCCTGGTCCTGGCTCCACATCTCTTCAGAGTCTTTTAGTCTAATAATAATAAGTAGAAATAATCTTTACATGTGATACAGTTCTTTACACATCGCTTTATACCACTTAACTGGATATACGGTAAAGTATGATGTCTGTGTTTTTCATAGGTGAAATGCGGTAGCCAAATTTCCACACAATATTGTCCCACAAGCAGCCCTGAAGTGAATGATCAATTTGAGTGCAATTTGATTCCAACCCCTTTACCAATTTCTGTGTTTTCTGTACAGAAGGAGCCCATTCTGCCTAGTGTATTTTGCCACTATTACCTGTTTTCCAAATTCCCCCTTTTTTATTATCCTACTTTCCTTCTCTTTACTCAAATCCCTTGATGTTTTTACCGCTCAAATGCTTTTCCAGTTTCCTTTGGAATCGTTCCATTGTCCCTCATCGCTCTGGTCCTTCAATGCTCTAGGTATATTACCTTCCAACTTCCCTATTCCTTTCCTGGAAATTCACTTGTCGAGTCCTGTAGCATATTGGTTAGGGACACTCCCCTCACAAGCAAGAGGACCCATGTTCGATTCCCAGGCAGGGCAAAACCGTACCCAAATTTTCGTACACCACGTGCCTTTGTTTACTTTGCAATGAGTCAGAACTCAATTGCTAGACCGCTTTCTAGGGACTGTATTATAATCCTTCAAAAATTAATAGCAACCATTTGGGTATCCATGACAGTTGGTGAAACACTGCTGTGTACAATTGGCTGTCACATTTCTCCCACAAAATATAGAGTCAATCCACATTACAGTATATTCTGCTGAAGTTTTGAGACGTATCAACGACTTGATAAGCCGCTGTATCAAATGCAAGGATTCTTATAGGATTATTATTACCTCATAATTATTCAACTACAAATACACAATCACTATGCTTCACAGGAAAAATTATTCTTTCTGATAAAAAAAACATTCTACTGACATGATAAATGCAATTATTATGTAGTATTATCAATTTGTGTTCAAATTGTGGAAAACTCTGAAATTCAGTGTTAAACTGGGAGCTGGTTTTCTGCAGTCCCACCCTTGAAAGTAAAATAGTTAATTTTTGGAATGTCTTTCATTTGTGTTTAAGTAATTTCCAGAGAGTCTTTCTGAAAACCAGACCACCCGGTCCGTCCAAAATAGGAGTGCCGGCAATGCCTGTTAACACCATCTCTCAGGTCAATTGGTTGATATTCACCATTAGGTCTTGCTCTGTTAATAATAGTATAATAATAATCTTGCATTTGATACAGTACTTTTCATGTCTTCTAGACGTCTCAAAGCGCTTCACAGAATATACTGTAAAATGAATGGACTGCATATTTGTCAGCGAAACATGGCAGCCAATGTTTTTGGAGGGGAGGAGGGTGTACATTAGAAGTGGCAGGAGTTCCATGCCTATTATTCCACCCCATGCTCTAAGAGCAACTTTGAAACCAATGTCAGGCAAGGAAAGCAAGTCATTGATGGCAATACAATCCAATGGGATAATAGAGTGAAATGGGATAATATAAATCACTATTTATGGGATTTAACAGGATAAAAGAGGAGGGAATGGAGTTCGACTAACACTAGCACTAGTCATGTGCATAATATCAACCTGGCTCAGTGGTGACACTCTTGCTCGGAGTCAGAAGGTTGAGAGTTGAAACCCCTCAGGAATTGGAATAATATTGTCTAAACTGACAGTCCAATGCAGTGCTGGGCGTGTATTGTATTGTCTTAAGTGCCGTCTTTTATGGAGTACTCTTTATGGAGTATCCAAATCTGACTCCATAAATCCTCTTTATGAATTCCTAGAGGTTATTGGTTACAGCACTAGTCTCGTAAGTGAGAGGACCCAGATTTGATTCCTGGGAAGACCGAAACCTTAGGTATCATTCCTTACTCCATACATCTCTCCTTTCGTAGCAGTAGGAACCTAGTTGTTAGCAGATCGCTTTTCCGTGGGCAATAATTCCTTTTAAAAAATACAATATAGTTAAAAGATTTGATCACTCAATCCATGACTGTTTGTAGAACACTGCTGTAAAAATATATACACAGAAAATATTCAGTCAATTCACTTTACAGTATACTCTGTGAAGCTCTTTGAAACGTCTTGAAGACATAATAATGCACTATATCAAATGCAAGTATTATTATTATGCTTTTCCGTAGCAGATTCATGTATTCTTATGCACCCAAGGTGATGATTGGAATCAAGAAGGCTGGATGGAGGGTAGGAATGGGTAGAGTATGGGAAAGTGGCTGAAGTCAATGAGGAACTCATTGCAAGACATTCTCAGAATGGGGAAGGGACGGAAAATCACAAAGTACAGTACAGTACAGTACAGTACTTTGGAGAACTTTGGATCCTCTCAGGGGAGGATGGTTGAGAGGAGAGAGATAGAGGGAGAGATTCATGGAGTAGATGTGGAACCATGTTGTGGAGTTATAGAGTCTGTAGCAAATTGGTTAGAGCACTTGCCTCGCAAGCGAGAGGACTCGGGTTCAATTCCACAGCAGGGCGAAACTCTAGGCATGTTTCTTTACTCAGCATGCCTCTGTTTAGCTACCAGTAAGTAGGAATCTGGCTGTTAGTTGATTGACGGATCGCTTCCTGGGCAGGGTGAAACCTTAGGCATGTTTCCTTACTCTATACGCTTCTGTTTACCTGGCAGTAATTGGGAATCTGTTTTTTAAGTCGATTGACAGATCGCTTTCCAGGTGTGATAGTCCCTCAATATAAACATTCTGGTCACTCAATCTACGACTGTTTGTGGGACACTGCTGTGCGCAATTGGCTGCTGTGTTTCGCCCACAACATACACAGGCAATTCAATTCACAGTGTATCCTATCAAGCGCTTTGAGACGTCCCAATGACATGATCAGGCGCTACATCAAATGCAAGTTTGTTACTGCACTTAATAATAATAATAATAATCCTTGCATTTGATACAGCATTTTTCACGTGTTCTAGACATGTCACTTGTTGGATCCCTGTGAAAATTTAACAAACATGCTGATACTGAACTCCAATAGTGGGTCATTAGGTCACAGACCACGAGTATACTTGCAGTGTGCAGAGGTTCTCTAAAGCAGCAACATGAAACCAGATTTACCCAAACACTTCTGCAGCTGATAACAATTGTGCAGTCACGTGTCCTGACCTGAGGATGTGAAAGCCATGTGTAGCCGTTTTGAGGTGTTTACAAATTTTGGGTGAGTTTCCATCAGCTGCAAATGGGGATTTTTGGAGCAGCGGATGGGCAAAGCAGAGGAAACGGCGCCGTAAATACTCTGAAGCGGAAATCAGCGGGACATAACTGTCTGCACAACATTGTCCCAGCGCCTCGGGACGTCCTCCTCCCGACGTGAAAGGCTCCATACAAGTGTTGTTTCGTTGTTGTTGTTGTTGTTGTTGCTGTTGAACGGATAGCCATGGCGATCAAGGTGATAAGCGGACTCAGTTCGTGGCCCTCTCGCTTCCAAGTCGGAAGGTTGTGGGTTCAAACCTCATGTCAGGACTTGAAACTCATTGTCTAAAACACGGGGCCAGGCTAGGGTGGTCCAACCTTTTGGCTATTGAGGACTGTTTGGCGGATTTGAGGTATATCCATGTTTGTATACCAATAATTTACCCTAATTGGCAAGTCCAGTTGGGCACAGACTGAGCCCGGGGACCATCTCCTGATCGGCTGGGGGCCTGAATGTTGCATCTGTTTGCTCATTGGGCAATGAAGTTGGCAATGGTTCATAGGCTGGATTACATCATCCCCCAACCTGATGTGGGCTGAGGGCCTCCAGTTGACCATCCTGGTCTGGGCAGACACTTCAGTGCAGTGCTGGTAGTACATTGCATGGTTAAAGTTGCTGTCCTTTCGATGAGAGTCTGCCTATTCAGGTGGACTTTTAAGATCTTACCGTTATATGCAGAAAGAGAAACGGGTTTCTCTCTCCCAGTATCGTGGCCAACTATCCTCCAAATAAGGTTATGTGCTCGCTCTATGAATGTTTGTGGGACATTGATATGCACAAACTGGCTGCCGTGTGGCACCCGTAAAATAGCCAGTCACTGCACTTTACAATATATCCTGAGACATCTCAACAAAAGGATCAAGTGTTATAACAAATGCAAGTATTATTTTTATTGAGACTATTATTAATAGACTGCCAACCAAGGGTTGTTCTTCCCACGCAGCTCCTGATAACTCTCCAAGCCAAAGCTTTAACGGGTAGGGTGGCCCGGCCCAAACAAGGCTGGGAAGCGTGCCAATCAGGGTTTTGCGAGCCTATGTTCTGTTAGCCAAGTCTCATTTCAGAAGGCATTTGGGATGAATTTTTAGGTGACAAGATCCACGCTGCATGGAAGGAGATGGTGGTGCATTAAAGCAGCTGATGCTAACATACAAGACGACAGTTCCCTGAGCGAGTTACTGAAGTCAGAATGCATCTTGTTGACAACAACAAACCAGGCCCCTTTAATGCCCAGCAGCGTCACATGAGCTGCTTGCACTTTGGCCCAGTAAGATTTCAGTGTGTTACAGACTCCTTCCTCTCAATTCTGGATTGTGCTCCAGGCTCCTTGTGACAAATTAACACTGAGGTGCCAGGAACAACGGGCACAGTCTAAACAGCCGCTTACTGTATTCTCAAAGCAACTGGATAAGATTTGAAGGCAAGGGCAGTGGATAGAGAGATAACTTGGGTTCTGGATGCCCTCAGTCGAATTTCTTTTATCACTGGCAGCTCACAGCAGCCTGTAACTTTTATTACATTTATATAGCGCCTTTCACGTCAGGGGGTGTGGGGTGGGGGGGGGGAATGTCCAAAGGCGCTTAACAGTCGGGACCCGAGCAAAGGGGAGGGGCAGGGTAGGGGGAGGTGGAGAGGTAGGAGGGCGGCAGAAGGCACTTTCGAAAAATAGAGTCTTGACACCAGCCTTGAAGGAGGCATGGGAGGAAGCGAGGCGAAGGGACTATGGGATGGAGTTCCAGGGGGCAGGGAGGCTAAAGCTTGGCCACCGATGTTAGTTCGGGTCTGGGGGGGGAGACATGGAGCAAACCGAAGCCCGCTGAACAGAGGGGGCGGGCAGGTTGGGAGGGACCTCATGCTCACCTTACAACTCATACAAGAACTCGCACTCACACTTCCCCAGGAACTCACACTCATGCTCATCCGGGAACTCACACTCACTCAGGAATTCACACTCACTCTGTAACTCACACTCTCTCAAGAACTCACACTTATGCAGGAACTCACACTCACCTGGAAACTCACACAGGAACTTACACTCTGTAGCTCGCACACATCTGAAAACTCACACTCACCTCGGAACTCACAATCAGTCGGTAACTGACATTCACCTTGAACCTCACACTTACCCCCCTGGGAACTCACACTCACCCTTACTTAATCACTTAGCGCGATTCATGAACCAATGCAATCGTTTGAAGTGAGTTATTATAAGACAGCACAGAATATGTATTAGTTAAAAACTAACAATAACAACAACAACAACTTAAACTTATAAAGCGCCTTTCACGTCGGGAGGACGTCCCAAGGCGCTGCACAGGAGGCGTGTGACCCGAGCTGGGAGGGGAGTGTACGGGAAGGGGTGAAACACGTAGGGGAGGTCGAAAAATTCGGGGGGGAACAAATGGCACGGTTGAAGAGGAAAGTCTTCAAACCGGCCTTGAAAGAAGAAAGGGAAGAAACAAGACGGAGGGATTGGGGGATGGAATTCCACAGGGTGGGAGCGGAGAAACTGAAGGCCCGGCCTCCGATGGTGGGGCGGTTCGGGCGGGGGGGACCTGCTGAACGGAGGGTCCGGGTGGGCTTATAGGGAGAAAGTAAGTCGGTTAAGTGAGGACGAGGATTTTGAACGATCCTCTGGAGGATGGGGAGCCAGTGGAGACGGGCGAGGGTGGGGGTTATGTGGTCGCGAAGGCGGGTGCAGGATAGTACACGGGCTGCAGAGTTTTGGATGACCTGCAGCCTGTGAATGGAGGAACTGGGGAGGCCGACGAGGAGAGAGATTCCGTAGTCCAGCCGTGAGGTGATGTATGCGTGCATGAGTGTTTCGGCAGCGTGGGGGGAGAGGTAGTTGCGGAGCCTGGCAATGTTGCGCAGGTGGAAATAAGCGGTGCCGGTCAAGGCATGGATGTGGGGGAGGAAGGAGAGTTTATGGTCGAACGTGATGCCGAGGTTCCTGACTGGCTTTGTGAGGTGGAGAGTACAGCCTTGGACATTGAGGCTGGCAGCGCCCGATGTGCGGAGGCGCTGGCTTGAGCCAATCAGGAGGGCCTCGGTCTTGCTCACGTTCAATTGGAGGAAGTTGTCCCTTGTCCAGGACTCAATATCGGACAGACATGCTGTCAGAACATCGATGGTCTGGGGGTTGAGGGATGAGGCAGAAAGGTACAGCTGGGTGTCGTCCGCATACATGTGGAAATTTACTCCATGTTTGCGGATGACATCGCCCAGAGGGAGCGTGTAAATGGTGAAAAGGAGGGGGCCGAGGACAGAGCCCTGGGGGACGCCGTGAGAAACTGTGCGGGGGTTTGAGCAGAAACCGTTGGAAGAAACAAAATGTAGGCGGTGGGTCAGGTAGGAATGGAACCAGTCAAGGACTGGTTCCATTCCTACCTGACCCACCTCAACCTTGAAGGTTGAGGTGGGAGGAAAGATGTTGGAGGAGGATGGTGTGATCGACTGTGTCGAACGCAGCAGACAGGTCAAGGAGGACGAGGAGGCAGAGGGAGCCCTGGTCGCAGGCGGTTAGGATGTCATTAGTGACCTTGACCAGGGCAGTTTCCGTGCTGTGAACAGGGCGGAAACCTGATTGGAGGGATTCAAGGAGTGAGTGAATTGAGAGGAAAGAGCGGAGCTGGGAGGCAACCACTCTTTCAAGGACCTTAGATATAAACGGGAGATGGGTCGGTAGCTTGATAGCTGCGACGCAACAAGGGAGGGTTTTTTCAGGATAGGGGTGATGGTGGCTGTTTTAAGGGAGGTAGGGACGGTGCCTGAGGAGAGGGAAAGGTTGATGGTGTCAGAAATGAGCTGGGCCAAAAGGTGGAGCTGTGTGCGGAGGAAGGGGGTGGGGATGGGGTCCAATGAGCACGTGGTTGGTTTCATGGGGGTGATTATTTTTGTGACTAAAGACGCAGTGGTGGGGTTGAAAGTATGAAAGGGGGGGTGGGTGGGGGTTGAAATAACGAATGGAGGGGTAGAGGTGGAGGAGAGGTGGTGGGAGGAAACCGCAGAGCGGATTCTCTCTATTTTGGACTCGAGGAAGTCCAACATTTTCTCGCAACGTTCGTTTGAGGAAAGGATCTGCAAAGCGAGGCGGGGGGGGGGGTGGAGGAACTAAGTCAGTCCACTAGCTTGATTTTTACTAATCCTAACTAGAGTTGTAACCAGGCAATATGAGTTGCAACCGACACAATCTGTTGCTCTGGGTAACAGTTAGGAGTTTCCTGTTATGTTGCCGTTTCCTCTACATCTGCTGTACATCCACAATGACTTCTAACCTGTCTACACACTGCCTCCTCTTTCTGTTTTAAAAAAAGACCAGGAATAGCCTGGATGGGAGAGCTTGTCTCACCATGTGGTCAATGCATCACAGAAATTCTGAATTGCTTCCTCTCTCCACCGGCTTCAAAACTCAATCTTTTAGCCTCACACCATCCCTCTCTGTGGAACATAGGAACGTTGCTAGACGAAGAAAGACCAAAGTCCATCCGGTTCGCATGCTACACTAATGGAGATGTTGGTAATAATTCTGTACGGATTAATCTACAACCTTTAGATTCAAAGTTGCTTAGTTCTTCCAAGCGTACTATATTTCCCATTTCAAATTACTCATAGATTGTTATCCCAAAATATTATTTAAAAAAAGAAATCAATCTAATTTGTAATAAAAACAGAAGTCACCAGGAACACTTAGCAGGTCAGGCCTTCTATCTCATTTGTATATTAATGAATTGATAGGTTCTGCTTCCATCGTCTCCCTGAAACAACAACTTGCAATGTCCCTCAAGCTGGGTAGCGCCCTAGAATGCTTTCCCTAGGGAGCGTGTACCATAGATTTACCATTCGCTCATTAAAATAATGTTTCTGCAGTTTCCCTGCTTTCAAAATCCATTTAAAACTTTTTGATTCTCTTTAAGCCAGCTTCCACTCACATCTTATCTCCCACTAGGTTCCACTCTGTGTCTCGCTCTGATAGTGTCTTAAATGCTATGATAATGTTTTTTATGATTACGATATGATAACACGCTATAAAAATTAAAGTTCCTTCTTTTTCAACTTGCGAAGAGAGTGTGCACAGAAATAAAAAGCTTCTGGATGCAGATTTTAGTGATTCAAGGTTACTTTTCAACAGGTCACAAGACAGTCTGAATGAAGAAGGCCCTTCAGTGCACGTGATCTCATCCGTCCAGAACACCCACCCTCCCCCAATCACTGCATCGAGCTGCTTTTTAAATGAATCTCATGTCCAGATCTCAAACAACTTTCCATCTTAAGACCTTCCTCTTCTATCGTGCTTTCGGTCACCTTCCCTCCTCCAACCTCTCTTGAACTCCATCCCTCTCGGAGCCCCAACCCACAGCTCAGGTGCAAACTCCCACATGGTGCAGCACCTTGGGACATCCTCTCGATGTGCAAGTCGCTATTTAAACAACAACAACATTGCACTTGTATAGCGCCTTTCACGTCAGGAGGACGTCCCAATGCAATGTGTTGTTGTTGTTTTTGTTGTTGTTTCATGGCGACCAGTTGCAGTCGTTGATTACCCTCTGCAGAAAGAGAATTACACTCAGCAAAAAGAACACTCAAACTCCATTGTTATTTTATCCCCCCCACACACCATTTGACATTCGGGCCTGTCAGACTGAGATACAGCCTGGCCAAAAAACAACAATGGAGATAAAGGGAAGCTGGTAAAACCAGCGGCCCTGAGCGTTAGAACAAAGGACTTATTCTGCTCACAGAAACCAATCAATTTTGTGCCCAAAGTGTTATTCTGCTCTGTTTGGCCAATTCAGTTAATGTGTGTAACGTTATTTTTAAAGTATCAATTTAACTTTTGCCTTATTGTAATTCTATTATGTTTATTTATAAGTGGGTTGAGGAGAAGTCTGCTAAATTTAACATCTGGAACAGCGAAGAATGAGCTTCGCTCTACAATAAACCCACAGGTCAGTATGCAAAGTTGGATAACTGAGTTCACAATGTAGAGTGAGCTTTACTCAACCAAACCTGTGCTGTGACCTGTCTCTGGGATTGTTGGACAGATCATGTAGAGTGAGCTTTACTCTCCGTCTAACTTGTGTTGCACCTATTCCAGGAACCCTAGACGGCCCATGGAGAATGAAAGTCACCCTACTTCTAATCCACAAAGTATGTGACCTGAGAATGCTAGACGGCAGCTTAAAGGGAAATGTGATCTGCATGTAATATTAACAATCTTTGCATTTGATACTGCACCTTAACACATCGTCAAGACTTCTCAAAGCACTTCAATGCAATTTGCTCACTAATAGACCGATTAATGACAATGTAGAATGAATTTTACCTTACATCTAACTGTGCAGTGCTGACCTGGGTTTTTGAAAGATATAATGATATAATGTAAAGTGGGACTGACTGTATTTTGTGGGCGAAACATGGCAGCCAATTGCGCACAGCAATGGAGTGAGTGAACAATTTTGGAAGCCCAATTGCCAAATCGGCTTGAAGCCTGGGTGCCTGGATTGATTAAACATGCTCTTGTATTATGTGGAGTCAGCCATTCATTCCTATGGAGCTCGCTCAACTGCTATCGAAAGTTAGGGAGGAAAGTTTCAGAGTTACTCTGAATTGGCCACACGCCCAGATGTTTTCCTCTGATGGGAAGGGATTCAGTGGCTGGTGACAGGAGGGAAATACAATTGAGGGTGTTCAGTGAGAAATTGGAATGTGAGCTGATTGGGCCTCTGAGCCTTTCCCCTCTCCTTCCTTTCTATTTACATATGCACTTAATGCCAACAAGTAAGGTGCTATTCAAATGTAATTTGTTATTGTTGTTATCCTAAACTAAATTGTCTTATAACAGGGCTTGTTGTATTTACTCTATGTCTCCTCCAAGACAATCCCAAGCTTCTCTCACCATTCAACACTTCCAACATTCCTGCTCCCAGGCCTGACTGCACAGAAACCAATGTGGCCGATACAGAAAGTGCTCGGCCACTGTAGTTTCCATATCACAGTGCACATATCTCTAACACACTGAGATTATTGTCGAAAGAGCTTGATACATTTCTGGACTGACCTCCAAACAAACCATAGCTCTTGGCCTCAAGGTATTTGTGTCACAGGCCAACAATGGGAGCCAAGCACAAATTCCAACGCAACCAAGGGCAAGGCTTATACCCTGCAAGACAACATCCCTCCTGAAGGGTCCTATATGAATGCAAGCTGTTGTTATGAAACTTTTCAGAATGCTGAAGGAGCAATGTAGCCTGAGTTTTACTGCGTATTTAATCTGTATTGTTTCTGACCTGAAGCACCGGAGAGGCAATGTAAAGCTCCAGTCCTCCGGTACTCCCAGGTCATATAACACCACAGAGTAAAGGTTTGCTCTACTGTCGTGTGTGTCAGCCTAGTGCAGTGCATACACCCTCGGCGTTTGAGTCTCAGAAGATTGTTAGTTTAATAAAAATAATAAACCTTGGCATTTGATATAGTGCCTTATCACATCTTCGAGCTGTCTCAACACCAGTTACAGAATACCGTTTACCGTTAAGTGAATTGACTATTTATTTTGTGTGCGGTAAATGGCAGCCAATTACGCACAGCAGTGTCCCACAAACAGTCATGATTTGAGTGTCTGGATTCTTTTTATTTATTTATTTATTTATTTTAAAGAGATTATAACCCCCAGAAAGTGATCTGTCAATCGATCAACAACCGGGTTCCTATCTCTAGGTGAACAGAGGCGAATAGAGCAAGGAGACTTGCCTAACGTTTCGCCCTGCCTGGGAACTGAATCTAGGTCCTCTTACTTACGAGTACTCATTCCATGCCCATTTTGCTGTGTGCAAAAGGACGACTGCAAAATTAACCTGCAAAAATACACAGTCAGTACAGCAAGACAGTAAAAATCCTGTGAAATGTTTTGAGGTATTTCAACTTTACGGTGAGACTATTATTTTATTATGAACATAAGAACACTTTCATTTGAACACAGAAAATGTACTTATGCTACCAATACCACAATGAGTGGGTTGTCTATAAGCACTGGGTTAAAAGTTTGGAAACACAGAGAACAATCATATCTTAATTAGTTAAGGTTTTAACTTTATTTCAAGCCCCAGCTGATACATTTTCAGAAAGTAACAATTTACATCTAACAATTTACATACAAAACTCTCTGGGAAGTCAAAATCCTTCAGTGAACTTGTAATCAGAGATGCGGAGAGCATGTCACAAGGGCACAGATTTTTAAAATAATATATATAATAATAACAATACCTGCATAATAAAATAATAATAATGATCCTTACATTTGATATAGCGCTTTTCACGTCTTCTAGACGTCTCAAAATGCTTCACAGAATAGACTGTGTATTTGTGGGCAAAACGCAGCAGCCAATTGCGCACAGCAGTGTCCCACAAACAGTTGTGGATTGAAATGAATAGGTGTGTGGAGTAAGGAAACTTGCCCAAAGTTTCGCCCTGACCTGCCTGGATTCAAACACAGGTCTCACGCTTGTAAGGCTGTATCAAACACAAGGATTATTATTATTATGCTATAAATCCTTGTAGCAACCCATGGAGTGAAGCAATGCTCCCAGCTTTCTTCCTGATTCTTCAGTGAACAGTCACTACACTTCACAGTGAATTTCTGTGAAGCTCTTTGAAACTTCTTGACTACATAATAATCCTTTCATTGCATCTTCCAGATGTCTCAAAGCACTTCACAGAACATATACTGTAAAGTGAATTGATTGTATATTTAGTGGGTGAATATTTCACCCACTAAATATACAATCAATTCACTTTACAGTATATAGCACACAACAGTATACAGCACATAACAGTGTCATGGATTGAATTACCAAATTATTTTTTTAAAAGGGATTATTACCCACAAAAAGCAATCCGCCAATCGCCGAGCAACCATGTTACAACTTACTGCTAGGTAAACAGAGGCGTGCGGATAATCAAATGCAAGGATTATCCTTATTATTATATGTGCACAAAGGTACCTGTCATATTTACACACACACCACACCGTTTCAAGTATTAATGCCTTGAAAGTGAAATGCACCTCTGTTTTCTCAGAATTTCCATTAGGAAAGGCAAACAGGGGGCAGGTGCAGGTGTGCAGAGCTCCTTGTTAAAATCCAGCTGTTGTCTCTTCAAAAGATTGTGAACAGTGTGACCTTGTAATGTGACGGGAAGGAACATTGTAGCTGGCTTTTCGTGGCCCGTTCCTGTGATTTGATTCTGGAGGAGACGGGATGGCATCTGCTCACTGACTGATACTGACTGTAGTCAGTCCTCAAGAACCAGGCTTTCTCTTGTAAGTTCTGGAGATTGGCTTGATTTGACACTGCTGTCGCACACACAGAAACACAGCACATGTCTTCTTTGCCAATTTTCTTCTCTTTCCCACACTTACAGGTGATGATTACTCCCATGTTGATTATACTAACTCCCTGCTTGTCAGTCTTCCCAACTCGTTCTGCCACAAGCCACAGACTGTTCAAAACTCTGCATCTCATGTCCTACCCACACCAGGCTCCCATGACCCTATCACCCCTATCCTGGCTGGCTCCACTGGCTCCCCATCCCTCAGAAGATGGGAGTTCAAAATCTTCATCCTCGCTCTCAAAGCCCTCACCGGCCTCACTCCTCCCTATCTTTGTGCCGTGCTCGTTCCATATAGGCCTATCTGCTCCCTCTGCTCAGCAGACTCTGGCCTGCTCCACGGCCCCCGCCCTACCATCAATGATCAGGCCTTCAGCCTTTCTGCCCCCACCCTCTGGAACTCCATCCTGGAACCCCTCCTGGCATGCTCCTTCCTTTGCCTCCTACGAGACCAATCTCAAGACCCTTGTCGTCGACTGTGACCCACCAGGTAAACTCATTGTCCGCCCTTTCCGGTAGCGCCTTGTAATCCCGTTATTGACCATCTCGCTCAAGTGAATGGATATTTTTCATTGCTCTCCAGATATCCTCAAGGACACAATCAAACAGTATAACGTAAGTGTGTCAGCCTTCACCACACCTGTTGTCTCCTGGTGTATGAGCCTGGCCGGTTTGCTCCTGTGAGTGGAGTCCTGTAGCTCAGTGGTTAGGTCTTACAAGCGTGAGACCTATGTTCAAATCCAAGCAGATCAGGGCAAAACCTTAGGCAAGTTTCCTTACTCCACACGCCTAATAATAATCCGTCCAAAAAAAACCACAATAATAAATTGGTCATCTCAATCCACGACTGTTTGTGGGACACTGCTGTGTGCAATTAGCTGCCGTATTTCGCCCACAAATATACAATCAATTTACTTTACTGTGAAGCGCTTTGAGATGTCTAGAAGACATGAAAAGCGATATATCAAATGCAAAGAATATTATTATATATTATTTCAGTCATCTTTTCTCCTCCACCATCCTTGAATTGCATTTCCTAGACATACAGAGGCAGATAATGCTTGCAAATAATTCCCTGCCAAATGCTTTGAAATGTTTCAATGTTACAGATGCTGTATCAAACACGAGCATTATAATGTGTGATTGTGTAGGTTCAGATGGGCTCTGAAACAGGTCCATGTGACTGCAACTGCATGTTTTTCTTTAAAAGTGCTGACATTGGAACTGCTACCCATCAGAACCACAAACACAGACCTTGGCAAAGTCAGCAAAGATAGGGGAAGCTCACTCGTCTGAATGTTAAACACTCACACACAATCGCACTCTCCCACAATATATTCTCTCACATTTCATAGCTCCCCCCACCCCCCAAAAAAGCTCAAGTATGTTGTTCAACACCGAAGCATACCTCGTCTGCACGCAGTTTGAGACACAACCGGACTCTCCTACATTCCCCACACAATAGTGCCCTCTTGCACACTCACAAGCATGCCCTGCAAACCCGACATTCACCAGCACAAAATAGTAGACACTTACTGATGAGTCACACTGTAGGTAAACAAAACCCAGTCTCGCACATTCACCTATACATCTGGTTACAGATCTGCCCAGCTGATATTGTCTTGCACGTTTACACACTCGCTAACCATTGCCAAGTGGATTAACACGCTCTCCTGCACCAACATCCTTTTTCACATTTGTGGTCATTTGCGCGCTGTTGTTCACACTCAAAAAAGAATGTTCTGGTCAGGCCCAAATAATAAGAGAAATGTTGAAAACATACAAAGGGACGATGACAAATTGAAAGAGAATGAGAGGTTATTGATTCAGTGGTTGCCCTCCTTCAGAATAGACAGGAGATGGTTAAACACCAGCCTGGCGCAGCTCTCGCTTCTGAGTCAGAGGTTTGTGAGTTCAATCCCCCACATAGGGACATGGAATGATGCAGTGCTGGGGGTGTGCTGCATTGTCGGATGTCGTCCTTCGAGATGAGATGTTAAACCCAGGTCACGTCTTTCCTTTCAGGTGGACGTTGAAACTCGCTTCGCATCATTCAATTAAAAAGGAGAAGGGAGTTTCTCTCTCTGTTGGTGTCTTGGCCAGCAGTCCCCCAAATGAAATTGGTCATTCACTCCATAGCTGTTTGTGTTACATTGCTGTGCACAAATTGGCCGATGAGTTTCACCCACAAAAGACACACAGTGGCTCCACTTTACAGTATCTCCTACTTTGATAGGTCTCAACGACATAAGGCGCTATATCAAATGCAAGGATTATTATTAGTTGTTGTTGTGTTTAAGCATTATAATAATACTAACTATAGTATTAAAACAGGATTCACCCCATACAACAACAACAAAATTAAATTTGTATAGTGCCTTTCATGTTGGGAGGACATCCACAGTGTGGCTGGATTTTTACTTCTTTCTTTTGAAAAAAACTCAAAGCACTGTTTCTTAATTTCTACTCTGTTCCAAGTTAAATAACTTGCTTGTGTCTGCGCTATTCATTCTACCAAATGTTTGTAAGGCAGGCAGTTCAGTGGTCTTTGCTCATCAAGACCTTTGCACAATTCCTTTTGGTCAGATGTGAATGCAGCGTTTATCTTCTCAAACAAGACTCAATTATGTGCCTTACCCCTGCCAAACCTTTACTCATCGATGGCTACACTCCCTCTCCATATCAGTCAGTGTGTTTCCACATTGTTGTCTGTACAGTTGACGTACATGACTCATATCAGCTGATTTACATTCAACTCTGCATGTTCAACTGAATTCAACTCGGACAACACTGGCAAGGCCAGCATTTATTGCTTGTCCCCGGTTGCCCTGAGGTACTGTGAACCTCCTGTTTAAACTGGTGTGGACGTTGTGGCAGTGGTGTTCCCAGTATGGTGTTGGTGTGAAATCCTGTAACATATTGGTTAGAGTAGCGGTTCCCAACCAGGGGTACATGGAAGTAGTTTTGTATCCCTTGGGGTACAAAACTACTTCCATGTACAAGTGGCGGTACATTGATTTATTTAGCTCTCTTATTTAGTGTTTTATAGCCTTCCAAATTGTATATTTAATTATTATTCCCTTCTTTTTGTATGTGCTAGTTATTTCCTTATACAGTATAAGAAAAGCTTGGTCATAAAATGCAAGTGGAATGAGGGGGGGGGGGGGTATGTGGTTGGGTGGGGGTACACGATAATGTTGAAAATTAACAAAGGGGTACATTACTGAAAAGGTTGAGAACCACTGGGTTACAGCACTTGACTCGCAAGCAAGAGGACCTGGGTTCGATTCCTGGGCAGGGCAAAATATTAGACAGGTTTCCTTACTCCACTTGCCTCTCTTTACCAAGCAGTAATTCGGAAGTCAGTTGTCAGAAGGTTGGTGCATTGCCTTCTGGGGTAATAATTCCACCAAAAAATTGGAATTGGTCACTCAATCCATAACTGTTTGTGGGCTACTGAAATCGGCTGCCACATTTCACCTGCAGAATATACAGTCAATTCACTTCATCGTATATATTCTGTGAAGTGCTTTGAGACAGCTCTAAGAATGTGATAAGGCGCTAAATCAAATGCTAGGATTATTACTGTACGAATATTGTCCCGTACACCCTAACCAGCAAGTCTGCACAGTTTAAGCATGACTAGTGGGTAATCAACACAAATGATTTGTCAGATGTAGCATCCTGTTTGCCTTGTTTATTGACATAGCACAGTTTTGAACATGTTGAACAATGAGTCATCTAACACAGTTGCTCCTCTTTCAATTTCCTCCAGGGATGTATCTTATCCGGAGAGTACACATGCCTCCTAATTTTATTTTCTATACGGGGCACTGTGTAGGTTGCAGGGAGTACCAGACCGGTTCAGTTGGTAATACTCTCGCCTCTGAGGCAGAAGATTGTGGGTTCAACCTTGACAGTCTCCACCGCTGTCAAGCACTCTGGGTGGCTATGCCACGTGAAGGGGGCTATATATACGCAAATTCTTGTTGTTGTTGGACATGGTTGATTGTGTGACATTTGGAGGCACGGCACAACATGATAATACACCACGTTTATGTCTGTTGCACCAATTTGTTAAAAAAATGCAATCCCAAATATCCCAAATTATCCACAGTGTACTTAAGTAAGACACTTGCAGTAATTGAAACTATCCTCTGTCATCGAGCCGTGACACGAATGTGATCTGTTCCCATACGGTTAATGTCTCGGTGATCACCTGTCCCAATAATGCATACAAACACATCACTCATTAGAAATTAGAAGTTGAAAAGGTGGGAAAGCAAACCAATAGCAAACCAGCCATTGGCAATGAAAATTTCTTTTTCCCCCTCCCTGGTTTAATTAAGTTAGCAAATCGAGTCATTTCAGACCCACGTCGCAAGACAGGTAGCTTTATTGGAGTATGGAATAACTTGGAAGCAGAGCAGATCAGGGCATTTAAAAAGAGAATTAGATAAGTTAGATGCAGAGGAAACGTTCTCACACGCGCTCCCACCAAACTCCACATACCCATCTCCTTGTTCCTTCACTGATGGCCTGTTTCCCAAATGTGAGACATTGGTAGATCACTTTCAAGGGGATAATAATCCCTTCAAAACTATATAATGATTTGATCACTCAATCCATGACTGTTTGTGGTGCATTGCTGTGCACAAATGGCTGCTGCATTTCACCCACAAAATAGTCAATTCACGATGCAGTATATTCTGTGAAGTACTGTACTTTGAATTGTTATGTGATAAGGTGCTATATTAAATGCAAGGATTATTATTATTATTCTTACTGGGCTGGGGGGAGAACAAAAAATTGGGATTGGACATATTAATTGATGGAGCAAACTCCAACACAAATGCAATGGGTTCGATAGTTGACTGCTGTGTCAAGGCTGGTTGTATGGCCTTTGAATTTTTGCAAGTGCTGCACTTTAAACCCCACAGTGCAGGTTAGCAAAGTTCAATGCAGAGCAATCTATGAGGATTGCAATCCGACATACTCACAGATAAGAAGGATAAACAGCAATGTTGAAACAAGCAATACTGAACTCAAGTACATAAAATTTTCCCCAATACATTCTGCTGAATTTCCACTTTTCATTCCCCCAAAGATCAATTCTCTCCCACTCTCTCCAGCTACATCAAATATTGGATATTTTATGAATTTACAAAATGAGCATCAGAACTGCTCTTGAGAAAGCAAGGGATTAAAAACAGCTGATCATGTCTGCAATCAGCACCTACACATGCCCTCGATAGCACGAAATAAGAGAATTATCTCTTATGGTAATAATCATTCATATAGCGCCTTTAACGTTTCAAAGTGTTTTTGAAGGCAGAGAGTTATTACAGGTCATGGAAAACCCTACTAAAAACTAGTCAGTCACTGCAGGCCATCAATTTAGATAGTAGAGAATACAGGAAAGGGGTGGGATTTAAAAGATTATTTTACAAATATGGTGGGACGTTCTTTCAACGTGAAAGGCGCTATAAAAATGTACTTTATTGATGTTGTTTGGATGTGGAATGTCCTGCCATGGATGGTGTTCAACAAAGGATCTATATTAGCTGACAAGACAGATATATATCGAAAGAGTCCTGTAGCTTAGTGGTTAGAGCACTTGCTTTACAAGCGTGAAACCTGTGTTCGAATCCAGGCAGGTCAGGGCGAAACCTTGGACAAGTTTCTCCACACGCCTAATAATAATCCCTCAAAAAAAAATTGGTAATTTCAATCTGCGACAGTTTGTGGGACACTGCTGTACGCAATTGGCTACCATGTTTAGCCCACAAATATACAGTCAATTCATTTTACAGTACATTCTGTAAAACGCTTTGAGACATGAAAAGTGCTATATCAAATGCAAGGATTATTATTAAAGAGGAATAAATTGCAGACATATAGGATGGAGGAAAAGGCAAGTAAATGGGGTTCAAATGATTGCTCTTTCAATTGGTATGCAAATAGGTGACCGGAAGAACCCACATGATGGTAGTACTGTATAGGGAGTGTCATCAGGCTGGGAAAATATTACCATTGGCGTTCCGCAAAGGTCTGTTTGGGATGCCTTTTGTTTAATATTTTTATGAATGATCTGGTTGCAAGCACGGTGGCTAAGTTTGCAGATGGCTCCAAGCTAATGAAGGCGGTAGATTGCGAAGTTGAACAGGAGGATTTGAACATACTTGGGAATTGGGCACATTGACGGCAGATGAAATTCAATGTGGAGAAATGTGAAGTACTTCATGTGGGGGAAAAGATCCAGGAAGGAACTATTATTATTCAAGAGAAGAAAAGTATTATGTATGGAAAATGAAAGGGTCCTGATTGGCAATGAAGTGAAGCTTTCCCAACAATGCTCTGTGGCAATGAGTAAAGCAAACTAGATGTTGAGATGTATCAAAGGATCAATAGCAAGCCAAAATAGTGGGGTAACCCTGCCACGGTATAAATCATTGGTGAGATCATACTTAGAGTACTCTATACAGTTCTGGTCACTGTAGTACGGTACTAAAAGGATATGGCAGAAATCGAGAAAATACAAAGGAGGGCAACCAAAATGATTGAGGGAATGGAGGGACTGGACTATGTGAAGCGACTAAGTAAATTGGGCATGTTCATGGTGGAAAAAAGAAAATTGAGAGGCAACATGATTGCTGTCTTTAAGATTCTGAAGGGGGTAGACAAAATAGATCATGACAGGCTGTTTCAACTTGTCTAGAATAGTAATAGCAGAGGACACGCCCTGCGATTGAAGGGGGTAAATTTAGAATGAATTGCGTGTTTTACATAATGCTCCTCAAAAAAACTATTTCATTGAGTGACTCAGTGAACCTATGGAACAGGTTCTCTTGGGAGACTGTTAAAGCGGGAAGTGTTGATTCTTTCAAACACCGATTAGATTGTTTTCTTTTAGGAAATAACATTATGGGATATAGCACACAGGTAATTCGGGACATATCTGCATGTGACCGCCAGGAAGGTGGAAAGCGAACTAGATGGAGCTTGGTCGTTCTTCATCTGGCATTTCTTATGTTCTTTCAAAGAGCCGGCACAGACACGATTGGCCGAATGGCCGTCTCCTGCACTGTGACTGTCTCTGGTTCTAAAAACAATGGTTGAAGCAGAACCACATAATTGCTTTTAAAACCAAACTGGATAAATATTTCAGAAAGGAATAATATGACAATAATAATCCTTGCATTTGGTTTAGCACATCACAACCCATCAGGGAAGAGAGGACAAGAAATAGAGGGGCTCTGGGGGAGTGCTCAACTTTGACTGTTATTCTTGGCTTTCCTAAGATGATGTACGCTGCCGTCTGTCTGCCTGACCACTGTGCCTATTGGTGCTCGTTCGATCAGGAGATCAAATTGTGACAAAGTTAGAAAGTAAACGGGCAGGAATTAGTTCAACACCCAAAATAGGCTGATATGAATGATCAGGTTCTGGAGAGCCTTGGGGTTTAACTAATTGAAGAGGGTTACATAAAACACACAAGCCAAGCCGTTCCTCCAGATTCCAATGTAAAGCTGCCTACGCATATGGGAAGGACTCTTAATGAGCAAATTGTCGCACAAAGTGATTGATTTGGAGTTTCACAGACACCGACTCACCATATGCAGTATTGACTTTCATTTAAAAAATATAACAATTTCATGATTTCCCACACTTTGACAACTGCACAATCCCCTAATATTGTCCTGTAGTGTAAGTGGTTAGAGCACTCGCCTCTCAAGTGAGAGGACCCAAGTCAAGTTTCCTCACTCCACACTCCTCCGTTTACCCAGCAGCAACTAGGAACCCGGTTGTTAATCGATTGGCGGATTGTTTTCCAGAGTTAATAATCCCTTAAAAGAAATAACAATTTGGTCACTCAATCCACAATTGTTTGTGGGACTGTGCGCCAAATGGCTGCTGTGTTTCACCCACAAAATACAGTCAAATTCACTTTGCGGCATATTGTACGAAGCGCTTTGAGTCGTCTCTACGATAAAGCACTATATCAAATACAATTATTATGTGTTATCTGTTCTGTCCCACTTTGCTGCGATTTTCTCTACCATACCCGAAAAGATAAGGGAGTTTCTCTCAATTCCCTCGAATAAAATTGGTCACTCATTTCATGGCTGTTTGTGGGTCATTGCTGTGCTGTCATTCCATTTCACAGTACTGTAAATCCCATAGAGCATTTGAGTGACGAGCCCAAATGCAAGGATTATTATTATATCAAAAAGCAATTATTACATGTTATATCTTGTGCTCCCTTCAAAACAGCCTTTTCATCACACAGTAATAATCACTCATTTTTCTTTTCAGAACAGCCTTTTCATCACACAGTAATAATCACTCATTTTTCTTTGTGGTTCATGACATTCGTTCCTTGTGTGAAAATGTTGCTTCTTTAGATGAAATAAAGAGGAAGAAAAGCTCCCTCGACATTTCAATAGACTCGCAATCTATATCATCATTTTCACCCCCCGCACCGCTGCTGAACAATTCCATTGTTTATATTGCTCTAATCTCGACAAATGCAGAATGTGTCCTTCAGATAAGGCTCGCACCACATAAAACAAAGAACACTGTGAAGCTAACAGAGAATAACAATGGGAGATTTGAAAACCTTTCATCTAGTTAGCCTTTTTTTTACTAAATAAAAGTAAAAATAATAATCTTTGCATTTGGTATAGCGCCGTATCAGGTCAGAAGGACACCTCAAAGAATTTACTGTGAAATGTAGTGACTGTGTATTTGTCGCCGAAAATGGCAGCACAATTGAGCACAGCATTGTGCCATATTGAAAGTAATTACTTTTCTGTGGTTTCAGTTGGAAGTTTTCTCACCTGAGTCAGAAGCGTGTGGGTTCAAACCTCACTTCGAGAACTTTGAACTCACAGTCTCTAGAGGCTGACAATCTGACGCAGTGCATTGTCAGAGGTACCATCCTTTGGATAAAATGTTAAATTGAGGTCCTGCCTGTGCCTGTTCAGATGAACCTTAATGATTCCATGACACAATTCACAAAGAGAATAGACTTTCTCCCAGGATCCTGGCCAACAATTGCCCCCAATAAAACAAGTCCTTTAATTGGCTTTGGTGTTCACCTACAAAAATGTACAGTCCGATTCATTGTAGAAGTGCCGTTTCGCACAGAGTAGTGTCTCAGAGCCCTTATAAAATAACTTGCTTGTGGAGTCCTGCAGCTCAGCGGTAGAGCACTCGCCTCACAAGCGAGAGACTTGGGTTCAATTCCAGGCAGGGCGAAACCTTGGGCAAGTTTTCTTACTCCAAACGCCTGATAATAATCCCCACCCCCCAAAAAATAATGCATTGCTCATTTCACTGTTTGTGGGACATTGCGGTGCGCAATTGGCTGCCGTGTTTCGCCCACATATATAGTCAATTCACTTTACACTATATTCTGTGCAGCCCTTTGAGACATAGAATCATAGAATCTTACAGCACAAAAGGAGACCATTCGGCCCATTGAGTCTGTGCTGGCTCTTTAAAAAGAGAAATTTAATCCCACTCCCCAGCTCTCTCCCCATAACCTCGCAAACCCATCTAGAGCCCATCTAAAGCGCTCTGAGGCGCCATCCGGCGTTGGAGGGCACTGTATAAATCAAAGTTGTTGTTGTTGTAGAAGGGGCAGGCAACAGTGCGGCAAGCGAGTGGCAAGGGCTGGCAAGACACTGGCAGAGGGCAAACTGTCAGTAGAGGGGAGTGGGCAATATAATTCCCACGTATCTGGCACCTGCATGCCCGCCTGTCTCGCCAGATACTGAGTCCAAGTGCAAGTAGAAACAGAGAGGCTATGTATGGTCTGTGTAAAGCTATTTTCCTTCAACAAAAGGATTCAGAATAACAATCAGCTGCAAAACAAATTGCAAATATTTGTGTATAATAATAATAATCCTTGTACTTGATGTAACGCCTTATTACGTCATTCAATCCACGACTGTTTGTGGGACAATTGTGCGCAATCGGCTGCCATGTTTTGCCCACATATATACAGTTGATTCAATTTACAGTATATTCTTTGAAGAAGACGTGAAAAGCACAATATCAAATGCAAGGATTATTATTATTATATATTTTTGGAGGAATTATTATCCCCCAGAAAGCGATCTGACAATGGACGAATAACCAATTTCCTACTTAGTGCTGGGTAAACAGAGACGTGTGGAGTAAGGAAACTTGCCGAAGGTTTCGCTTCTCTCGGGAATTGGACCCGAGTCATCGTTTTTGTGAGGGGAGTGCTCTAGCCACTATGTTACGGGGCTGCACTCCATATATTGATCCATCATTAAAGCATCATTTTACGGCTCTATATTTTTCTCGGTGGCATTTTAGAGCCCCCCAAATGTTCTTTTTAAAAAAAATGAACAGTTTGCATAGTGAGAAGCGGAAGCCTGGTTCCTCTTAATTTCTCAGGCTCAGGAGATAGCCAGAGGGGGCTCAAGTTACACAAGCAACAAGTCTTGAAAACATGGAAGGAAAAAAAATCTTGTGGAATGAGAGCAGACGACAGAAAGAGGGAGAGAGAGGCACAAAACAGCTTTATTTAAGCCCCAGGAGCTCGGGTTTGATTTGATTTACGCCAGAGGTGCACAGGAGTAAATTACATTTCAAACCCCCCCCAAAAAAGGATTTGTTTAAGAGGATCGAGATGAGATGGCAGAGCTTTCCTTGACAGGATGTCCCGCCCTAGACATGATGTAAGGTTAGGAATGAGAGGTTACTGCCGGTCAGGCTAAATTGGGCTTTAAGCCAGCAACGAGAATGCACAATATGCAAAGAGCACAATATGCCTTTTCATGGAAGGAACAAAATAAATGACACGGCATTGATTACATCCCCCCTTTTCTCTCTCTCTCTCTCTCTCTCTCACTCACATACACACACACACACACTCTTTCTCCCCATCTTTTTCTGGTTGTGAAAAAATGCAATTTAAAACCATTCCTCACAGACTTGAGGCAAATAGACTAAGGTTATTCTAGTGCAGACAGACAGGGATTTCTAAAGGTTGCCATATCTGTATGTTTGTTCGTGAACAACAGTATATAAAAATATAACGATACTGGATTTTTTTTCAAATCGCTTATCTTAATGACATTGTTGCTCGCTGATAAAATGACACCTTCATTTCTACCAGCCATCAGACGTTTTTTTAAAAATACATAATTTTAACTGAAAAAAACATTAATCAGTAGAATTATCCTCCTCTGCTATTTTACTCTTAATAACTACTAAATGGTATCAAACACTCCCTTGGCGATTATAGGTTCCTAAAATATATAGTATAATTCTTGTATTTTCGATATTGCACCTTACCACATCATTGAGACTTCACAGAATATATCTAAAGTGGATTGACTGTATATTTTGTGGGTAAAACGCGGCAGCCAATTGCGCATACCAGGGTCCCACAACCAGTTGTGGCTTGAGTGACCAAATGATAATTTATTAAATTATACATTTATATAAAGTAGCTTGCAAGTTAGTTAAAAGAGAGAAATGGAAGTCAACCCATCAATCCTGGGAATGCAAGTTTGTGCCTGATTAGCACTGTAGAGTGGGGGCAGGTTTCGGGCAGGTTTCAGACAGGAACAAAAGGTTTCCAAATTTTAACTCGCTCAAAGTGGGGTGGAGAGGGCAAAGAATAATTCTTCCATCTCGCAGGATCCAAAATGGGATTGATTCAGCGCCTTGGGACGTCCTCCTGATGTGAAAGGCGCTGTACCAGTGTAATTATGTTGTTGTTGTTGATTGCCAAAAAAGAAAATTATTTAAAAATAAACGCGTTTAAATTCAACCTTGGTCCCCACCTTCCCCTTCAGTGTCGTATTAAAGGAGCTTGATTTACAAGCATTAGGATAAGGAGCAGAACCCTGAAGTTCTTTTAAATACTGTATATCAATTATAAAAACAGTATGAAGACATGATAAGGTATTTATTAAATGCATGGATCATCAGTACAGTATAAAGTGTTGGTACAATGACCTATATTGGTCGTGGTTGGGTTACTGCAGGACAATGACTCGCAAACTCAGGTGATGTTTGCTTCAGCCTGGGGATCACAGTTACATCATCAAGAAAAAAATATATATGTGAGACAAGAGAAACGTACCACACGCTCCTTTCCCTTGCAAAACGATTGCAAAACAGAAATGAAAAGCTTTCGGGTTGGGTGGGGTCTGGATGGGAAATCACAAACTTTTAAAATCGTTAACACATTGTAAACAACCCCCATCCTCCCCCACACCCCTGCACCCCCCAAAAAAAAATCTCAACCCTTTCTTTATCCTACAAGACAGGGATGGAGTTAAAAATAAATAAAGGCACCAATATTAAATTGACGGCACAAAAACAATTCATGGTAATAATCCTTGCGTTTGATAAAAGTGCCTCCTCAACAAGAACAACAACTAGGATTTATACAGCGCCCTCCACCCCGGCCACCTCCTCGCGTCCCCTCGAGAGAGAGAGAGAGAGAGAGAGAGAGAGAGAGAGAGAGAGAGAGAGAGAGAGAGAGAGAGAGACGTCTCATCGGGATACGCCACAATCGCGAATCGACGGCATCTTTAGTGGGAGAAACGCCGCCCGTCGGTGAAACAATCTCGCCCAGGCCTCAATAGCGGGGGCTTGCCATTTTGCAGTCTGATTTTATTCCCCCATCCTCCTCCACCCCCCCCCACCCCAGTCTCTCTTGCTCTCTGTCTCTCTCCTGAACACGTCTCGGGGGGCGGTGGGGGGGGGGGGGGGGGGGCCAGACATGGGGGGGCCAGACACGGCAAACAAACGCGGAGACGTGAGCGAAGCGGCCAGTCCTGTACGGTTTACCAGCATTTCCAAATAAATCGCATGAGAGGGAGGGAGGGAGAGCGAGAGAGAGCGAGAGAGAGAGTAGGAAAGAAAGAAAGAGAGAGAAGAAAGAGAGAAGAAGAGAGATGTACTGTGTGTATGTATGTATGTTTGTGTGTGTGTGTGTGTAAGAAGCCTTTAACATGCCACCAAAGTACAGCCAATCGGGCTTGGGGTGTGGTGGTTCCAAACCGCGCTGGACCAATGGCTGAGGCGCTGTCTGTCTTCCGAAAAATATCACCAGGTCGTTCTTTATTGATCATCGCCGACATCAGGAGAGAGGGAGAGGGAGGGAGGGAGGGAGAGAGAGAAAGGAATAGAAGAGAGACGGCAGAGACACACAGACAGACAGACAGACACACACACAGAGAGAGAGAGAGAGAGGCACGATTTGTTGAACGCAGCATTTAGATAGACACACATATAGACACATACACACAGTATATATATATATATATACAAATATAATTGTTGCCATTGGAATCACATTGCTCGACTACACATTGTTTTTTTTTGGGAGGGGGGTGTTTGTGTGTGTGGGGGGGGTGTTTGTGTGTGTGGGGGTGTGTTTGTGTGTGTGTGTGGGGGGGTGTTTGTGTGTGTGTGTGGGGCGGGGGGGGGGGGGTTTGTTCCTTTCCCAGTGAAATTCTCAGGGTTGTGTGTGTGTGTGTGTTGTGTGCAGTGTTGGTGGGTGAGGGGGGGGGGGGGAGGAAGAGAATTTCCAGTCGTTGGCTGCAGAGGAAAGAAGAGTTTTGCGTGTTTTTTAAAAAAAAAAACCAGGATTATTATTGTTGCTGCGAGAGAAAGGGAAGGAAGGAAACAGAGCTTATTCTCTCTGTGTGTGTGTGTGTGTGAGTCTGTGTGTGTGAGAGAGAGTCTCCTCCACACCCCCCTCCAGTGGACAACGCCAGGAGAGAAGGTGGACTCGCCTCGACACAGACACAAGAGAGAGAGACACAGACAGAGAGAGAGAGAGTCAGAGAGACACAGACAGACACAGACACAGAGAGACACAGACAGAGAGAGTCAGACACACACATAGACAGAGAGACACAGAGAGAGGAACATGAGCTCGGTGGCTGCCCTGTCTGACGGGATAACCTTGCGGAGTCCCCCGCCCCCCCCCCCCACCGCCGGCTCCCGCCGCCGCCGCCGCCGCCGCCGATCAGCCCCCGCCCCAGGGGCCTCCGCCTCCCGATGACTTTGTGGACGACCGGCCTCCCGTGGACGACCGGTTTGACAGCACGTACCGGGAGAAGCTGGGAGCCAAGCCGCCCATGAGGCTGGTGTGGAGGAACATCATCATGATGAGTCTGCTCCATCTCTCCGCCTTCTACGCCGTGTTCCTCGTGCCTTTGGCCAGACTCCCCACCCTGCTCTGGGGTAAGCCGCTCCTCTCCCCGCCTCCCCGTCTCTCTGTCTGCCTCCATCTCTCTGTCTCTGTCTCTATCTGTCTCTGTCTCTATCTGTCTCTCTATCTGTCTCTGTCTCTATCTGTCTCTCTATCTGTCTCTGTCTGTCTATCTGTCTCCGTCTCTCTGTCTGTCTCTCTCTGTCTATCTGTCTCTCTCTGTCTATCTCTCTCTCTCTCTGTCTATCTGTGTCTCTCTGTCTGTCTGTCTCTATCTCTCTCTCTCTGTCTGTCTGTCTCTATCTGTCTCTCTCTGTCTGTCTGTCTCTGTCTATCAATCTTCCCCCCCCCCCCCCCCACATTTTTTTTCTCCTCTCCTCCTTTTTCTCTTTCCCCCCCTCTCTCTCTCTCCCTCTATTTCCTCTCTCATTCTCTTCCCCTCCCCCTCCCTTTTCAAAAAAATATATTTTCTCTTTCCTTTATTACCTAAATACGGATTTTGACCCAAACACACTATACATATATATGTATCTATCTATATATAGACACGTGTGTGTATGTATAAATAATTGTCAGCGTATCTAAGCATTTCTATATATTAAGATATATTAATGCATGTATGTGTATATATATATAATGCTCTTTGCAGTTTAGCGGAAGTGGAAATTGGAAAGAAAATTGCCTGCAGGGAAATACATATCTGAACATGTACAGAGCTACATTTGAATAACCATTTATATATCCGCCATCGCTTATTTGTGTGTCTGACAAAGATGTGGTTTTAATACAATGCTTTTTAATGTATGTGCGTACATAGAAAAATCCTTTATATATCCGCCATCGCTTATGTGTGTGTCTAACAAAGATGTGGTTTTAATACAATGCTTTTTAATGTATGTGTGTGTGCATAGAAAACCCAATTTTATATCCTACGCTGAGAGTTGAGGCCATGGATTCTCTCAAATCGGCAGAACGTGTCATTTCAGTCTTGTTTTTATTTATTTATATAATCCCCTGCAACGCAGCAAGCTTTAGAAGCCAGTGAATTTCTTCAAAATGTTGCATTAGACCCTGGCACCCATTTGTGTTGGGGTTGGTGGGCGGGAGGGGGGGGCGGTGAAGAGGTAGAATTGAGAATGACACTTGAGCTCTCTCTTGATCTAAATGTAACCCCCTTTCTTGTGTGTAACGTGTGTGTTTGCAGCCATTGTCTATTTCTTCCTGAGTGCCCTGGGAGTGACCGCTGGAGCTCACAGACTGTGGAGTCACAGGTCTTATCGAGCCACTCTGCCCCTTCGTGCGTTCCTGGCTACTGCTAATTCCATGGCTTTTCAGGTAAGGGAGGGGGGGGGGGGATTCTGGGGGGGGGGGGGGCAGTAGCCAGCATCTCAATGCAGTAATCTCTCAAGCAGAAACCTATCTCATTGTTCTCGCTCTCTCTCCCTTAATATGTTTTTTTCTTAACTGCGACTCCTAATGCCAAAGCAACGTACTGACGTGTGGCGTTGCTTTATTATTCAGAGGAAAAGGAGGAGGTGGGGGTGGGGGGGGTGGGGGGGGGGGGGGGGGGGGTGGGGGGAGAAAAACACAACAAACGTCTTCGACTCCCTGTGGAATTCCATCACAGAGCTGCTCCGCGTCACCCTTTCCATGTATTTTCCTGAGCCCCATCTTAAGACCTGTCATTCACTGTGCCTTCAATCGTTTTCGCTCCTCCACCCCTCTCACGTACCAACCCGCACTTCTGACTCCCCAGTGCTTTGGGGCCATCCCTCAGTATCCATCTCTTGACGTGAAACAAGCTATGCAACAACAACAAAATTTCATTTATGGAGAGCCTTTCACGTCAGGAGGACGTCCCAAGGCGCTGAAAAATACACAGTATTAATCAATGACCCCCAAATCCTCAATTGGATTGAATGGCTTTCATGTTAAGACGATGTCTCTGAAGCACTTCACAGGATTAACTGAAGTGTAGTGACTGTATTTTTGTAGGCGAGCGCGGCAATCAATTTGTGCACAGCCTAGACCAATTTGTTCTCTGGGATTGTAACCAGGAGACTGATAATGGAAACAGGATGCTGGACTTAACATATTGCCCATTGTTGGAGGTGAGGGAGTCAGTCTAGACTGAGTTCACGACCTCCGGTCTCGGAAGTACTGTCTATTCAAATCCCAATTCCATTGGTAATAATAATAATCCTTGCATTTGATATCACATAGTTGTGCCGCCTCAAAGCGCTTCACAGAAAAATACTGTAAAATGAATTGACTATAATTTGTAGGAGAAATGCAGCAGTAAATTGCGCACAGCAGTACAGTATCCCACAAACAATAGCGGATTGGGTGACCAATTTTGTTTTAAGGGATTATTGCACCGGCAAGCAAGAGATCCACCAATTGACTAACAATCGGGTTCTTCCTTACTGCTGGGTAAGCAGAGGCATTTGGAGTGAGGAGACTTGTCTATGGTTTGCTCATTCAGAAACGCAGTGAGTGTTGTTTTGGAGGCAGATGCTGGTTTGTGGCCGCCAACATCCCATGAACAGCAGTGAGTGACAATGAGACGATTGGTGTTCAGGGTGAATTTGGGCGAGGAGGGTGTATGAGCCAGGTTAACCGTGAGCAAAGCTCCACATCTTGATACCGAGAGACGTGAAACCTTGTTTGGAGGTTACCCAACCTTCTTTAAGGAGGTGTTACGTGTTGGCTGCCAGCTCCTTATCCAAGTAGCAATTTCCAGTGTGTTGGTAAAGACAGTGAGTAGGCAACTATGGGGGTGGGGTGGGGTTGAAATAAATATCACAGACTACCCTATCAAAAGCCCGAAATTCCACCTCATCCTGGTCTGTAAATCCTTTTCATCTTAAAAAGAACTGTGATTTTCCCTGATCCAGTCTCGCTTTTGGAATTAATAATAATAATAATAATCCTTGCATTTGATTTAGCACCTTATATCTTTCAGACGTCTCAAAGCGCCTCAAAGAATGTGCTGTAAAGTGGAGTAACTGTATTTTGTGGGCGAAACGCGGCAGCCAATCGTGCACAGCAATGTCCCACAAACAATCAATTTAACAGATGGGTTCCTACTTGCTGCTAGATAAACAAATGTGTGGATTAAGGAAACTTGTCAAACGTTGCTCCCCCACTCGGGAATCAAACTCGGGTCCACACGCCTGGGAGGCAAGCATGCTAACCATTACACTATGGGATTCAAATTAAGACTAATGAAGAGTTTTTCACAGCTGCTAAGACAAATTGGAATTGGAGGTTAAGACTCTGTGGTATTTCAGACCTCTGATGTCCACACATATTGCTGGACAGAAATACTCCGGTCTGATTCTTCTCTTCCAAAGCCCCATTTCAACTCCAGTACTGCCCTAATTGACACCACCAAAGTTGAGAGATTTAATCTTGGACTCCAGTTTGCGGTTTTGCTAACAAGTGAGTCGTTGAGGAAGTTGGATTTGTAAACAATTATCACCAGATACAGTAACCACTGGAAGAGTTGTGCAAGACATTGCATCCTTGTGTGTTGCCCAATTTCATTTATGAATTGGAAAGTTCGATGGGAGCTAGATAGTGCCCTGACAATTATAGTATCAAGGTTGAAATCATCTGAGATTGCAGTGACTGCTCTCTGTGAGTCCCAGTTGAACAGGAAAACGCGGACCTATTTCTTAGTGGGAGAGGACCCTGAGGTTTTACAATTCCACCTAGTCTTAGCTGTAAACACCAATTTTTTTGCTGGAAGGATGCTTTTCTGATATTATGGCAGAAGGACAGATGTCACCCTGGCTCAGTTGATAGCATCTTCTCCTGAGTTGAAAGGTAGCGGGTTCGGCCCCTCACAGTCGAGGCTGATTCTCCAATTCAGTGCTGGGATAGCGTTACATTATCAGAGGAGCAGTTCTTCAGATGAGATGTTTAATTGAGGTCTTGTCTGCCTCTTCAGGAAGATGTTAATATCCCACAGCACTATTCAACAAGAGAAGGCAGTTTCTCCCAGTGTCCTATCCAACAACCCTTCAGATAACAATTACCCACTGATTGCATGGCCATTGCTGTGTGCAAATTGGTTACAGCATTTGTTTATCAATACACAATTATCACCTTTTACAATAAATCCTCTGAAGCATTTAGACGACACAAGGACATGATAATTTGCTTTAGTGAATGTAAAGATTATTATGTATTATCATTCTTATTTACCTCATCAAAAATTCTCAAATTTGAAAATCTCTAGATTTCATTTCCCCCATAACAACTTGGTCTGATATAGGGCCTTTCAAATAAGGTAACAGCTCAAAGCACCTCTACGAGATTAGCTTCCAAATACATATCTATATTCATTGCCTCCTCACAATAACTCTTAAACTTTCATCCCTAGCGCTAGCTCATCCTATCAACATGTTAATTTAAGTATTTGTGTTGAACACACAGTACAATCTCAAATTAAGGTGTAATTTCATGTCTTAATTATAAATTATTAAATTATCTCTGGAATAATAAGATATATAATGTATTTATGATATTAGCTGTTTAAAATTAATAAGAAGCATATTCGCTCACCCTCAGTCCCATCATCTGTGCAGTAGCTTGATCCCTTTGGATGAATGAAGAAAGGGACAACAATTCTTTGTGTGTCTGCGCAGAATAACAGATCTGAAGTGATCTCAATCATGTGAGAAGGCTCTCAGTAGTTATGGTGTTGTATAGCTTTGTCATTCTACGTGCGATGCTGCCATGCAATTAACTTGTGCCCACATAAGATCAGGATTCAAAGGACATCAAGGCTGCACGATTGTGACCGCAATGATATGTTTTTTCAAGTTAATCATTTGCTAACTCGGTTTCTCTCTCTTTCCATCTCATTGCTTTCCTTAGATGTTGCATTTATAGAGATCGACAATCATGTACTCACAAACTAGGAATGGCAGTAACACAAACAGATCTACAGATTTGGAATCCACCATTTGCGGGTCAGGGTCAGCCTGGTGCAGGGGTAGCTTCTTGCCTCTGACTCTGAAGGTTGTAGGTTTAAGCCCTGCATCAGGACTTAATCCTCAACATCAGAAATGTACCCAAATGGTGTTTCCATTTCCCCAAATGTCAAGTCAAACCACACATCCCACACTAATTAATTAATGCACATTTTAGCTCAGTGCCATTTTGTGCATTCTGTGTGCCTTCGTTAATAATAATTGCATTTGATATAGCGCCTTGTTGCATCATTTTAATATCTCAAAGCTCTTCACAGAAATATATGGTAATTGCGCAGAGCAATGCCAATAGGAACCTTTAGACTGGTTTGTGGGAATATAGCACTCACTGGCAGAAGCTGTGGTTGAAAGAGAAAGTATTTAAGAGGAAACACGAGGAATGAGTGAAGGGTCGGGACTGGCGAGGTGTATGAAGGATTAACTGCGCTGTTTACTGGTTGTTACGCTCTGTGTAATTGTATGTCATTCAGAAACTCCACAGCACTTGACCTGAATTTCGATTTTTTGGAGCCTCAATATCTTTTGTGCTCTTAGGTTTAAAGCTTTTGAAAATAGTCAAAATAGTGTTTGAAAACCAGCTCCCAAATTAAGGTTGAAGCATATTTCAAACTGCGCAGCGTTACATTTTAATGCTTCGGTCTTAAGGCTGTTGACCGTGTGGATTTACAGGCCTCTGGTTCCTCTAAAGTGAAGCTGCCCTGACCAACACGTGTCCATGCAATGCTTGGAGGGTTGAATACACAAGTGTCAAAAGTGTCTCAATGGTGCACAGAGCAATGGGATGATATTGAATATGTAAAGTGGGTGGTGGGAGGGCACACAGTTTCTCAGTAAAATGACAAGCGACTGATCAACAACAACAACAAATTACATTTATCGAGCGCCTTTCACGTCGGGAGGACGTCCCAAGGCGCTGTCAGTGTGCATGGTTTGGCCTGAAAGCCTTGTTCCTACACAAATTATATTTGCATAGTGCCTTTGGCATCCCAAGGCACTGGACAGTCAAGGATTTACACCTGGGCTGGGGGTTGGGACCAGTAGGGTTGGTGGGTGGGGGTGGGAGGGCGACCAAAGCTGTGTTCGAAGAGGAAGGTCAAAGAGACAGGCCTTGAAGGAGGGAAGGATCAGTGAGCGTGGGAACAGCAAGGCTAAAGGCTCGACTGCTGATGGTGGGGTGGACTGGACCAGGTGGGAGATGCGGAGCAGGCCAGAGTCCACTGAGCAGATGCAGTAGAGTTAGCAGGTCACAGGTAGCAAGGCCGTGCTAACCCTTTTGTTACCTGTCCTTTCAGAATCATATTTTCGAATGGGCTCGGGACCACAGGGTCCATCACAAGTTCTCCGAGACGGACGCCGACCCTCACAACGCTTCTCGTGGGTTTTTCTTCTCTCATGTGGGATGGCTCATGGTCCGCAAGCATCCGGACGTGATCGAGAAGGGCCGAAAACTGGACCTGAGGGATCTGATAGCCGATCCCGTCATCAAGTTTCAAAAAAAGTTAGTGCCCGTCTGCTCCCCTTGTCTTGTGTGTTTCAGCAATCGCAACAGCAACAACAACAAAATTACTTTTATAGAGCATCTTTCACGTCGTGAGGACGTCCCAAAGCGCTGAACAGTCAAGGCGGGACCCGAGCACAGGGGGAAGGGTCGGGGTAGGGGGAAGGAGCATAGGAGAGGTGGAAGAGTTAGGAGGGGAGCAGAGGGCACGGTCGAAGCAAGTTGACTTCTGACAATCATAGTCAACCCCTATCCTTGTGGGGATGGTGCGAATGGGGATGTGGGAGGTAAGCAGGGTCTCCTTGGAGCTGAATTGGCACCAAGGTGTCATGTTTGCTAATGGAATGGCAGGATCAAGCCTTCCGTGGCAATCTCTAGTCCGGTTCTGGAGCCTGGCGAGTGTGTTCAGAGGCTCCTGGAGGCAGCACAGGCAGCTGTCATTTCTGACAGAAGTCTTCAAAAAGTAATTTTTGGTTTCTGGTTTCCTTTTTAAGAAACCCCGCTTTCCAATTAATAACAGCAGTGAAGAATAATACTTGCATTTGATATAGCGCCTTATCACGTGGTTGAGACGTCTCAAAGAACTTCACAGAATAGATTGCAAAGTGAATTGATTGTATATTAACGTTATGTATTGAGACTGAATCTAAGAGCTTTCAAATATCAGGGTTCAAAATGAGATCTGTATTTAATTGGCCAAAATGCTGTTCTCCTGCCCCTTTAATTCCATCCAACAACTCCTGCACAGCCAGTGATTCCTTGTGCAGTAGGAGCAATGAATACCTTTGAATCATCAGTGTCTGGCTACTCAGACAAGGTTCCTTTAATGACTTTCATTCATTCATTGATGTAAGTAAATGACGGATGAAATCAGGAAGCATTACTTCCACACAAAAGCAAGTGGAAATGTGGAGCTCTCGTCCCCCCCAAAAGGTTGTGCATGCTGAATCCATTCAAATTTTCAAGACTGAGGTGGATGGATTTTTGTTAGGTAATGGTATCAAAGGATATGAGCAAATCAGAGCAAATGGAGTTGAGCTACAGATCAGCCATGATCTAAAAGAATGGTGGAACAGGCTTGAGTGGCTGAATGGCCTCCTCCTGTTCCTCTGAGCCCATTTTGCTTTAACTCCCTTGTGTTAGCGTCAATAAATCACAGTGCAGTTTAGATGCCCGATTTAGCAATCCCTTGTGCATTGCCCAATTGAGCACTGCCAGGGCAGGATAGTAAAGGGTTAAATTCAATGCAGAATTAACTCAGCAAATTGGAGATTAGGTGTTCCTGGCTCAAATACAGCAGGTGAGGTTCACATGAAGTGCTCTGGTCCACCAAACATTCGCAGGTCAAGGTTCCACCTGCTACACCCATTGTAAAGTGCTTTTTACTGTATTCCACAAAAGCATTCATGGGTCACAGATGGGACACCTATAGTACACAGTAAAGCTATTTGACACTGTACTTTCGCAAGGATTCCCAGGTCAAGGATAGCACAGGTCAGAGGATCAGGTTGACACTATTCTGTCCCAATAAATATTTGCAGGCCAACTATTGCGCAGTTTGGCGCAGTAAAACTATCTGTACTCAGTCCCCCACCTCATCAAATAATATTAGGTCAGAAACAGCACAGATGTCCCTCCCTCTGACCGTGTCTAAGGATTCCTGTAGCGTTATAGTCTTGTAACCGAGAGGACTAAGTGGGGGCAAAACATCAGGCTTAATTAGGTTTCCTTACTCCACACTCCTATTTACATAGCAGTAAGTAGGAAACCAGTTGTTAGTCGACTGGCGGATCACTTTTGGGGAGTAATAACCCTTCAGAAAAAATTCAATACCCAACATCAAATATCTTACATCAAACCTATTAGCGTAACCCCAATTGATCTATTCCTTTCAGCTCTGGATACTTTAATCAGATCACCTTTTAATCTTATTATCTTTAGATTGGCTCAAGCCAGCACTCACTCCTCCTTGGGTCTGAGCTCCTTAACCTGGTTCCAGATATGATCATAACTGTGCATTACACTGTAAGATGCAGATAAAAATGATTTGCCAGTGTCTGCCGACAGCCGCCTGACACATTCATTCAGTACAGGCTGAATAGGCTGTATATCAGAAAAGGCTGAATAGAATCAGGATCCTGGGAGTCCTTGGTGATTCCACAGCTGCTGGTGGGACACAGTTGTGTGCAATTGGCCTCTTATGTTTCTCCCACAAAATGTAGTCAGTTCGCTTTACAGAAGTTTCTGTGAAGTGCTTTTGAGACGTCTCAGCGATGTGAGAAGGCGCTTTATGCAATAACTAATAATGCAAGATTATTATTATTAAATGGACTTCTTCAGGCAAACCTGCCCAGTTACCTCTTGGTAAGGATTGATGGACCATCAAGTGAGAGCCAATACAGACTAAGAAGCTGTAATAACTCTTGCCTACATCCTGGCATTATTTTATAATAAAACACCTCGGTCAAATCAGCCGTCTCAGCTCCTAAGAATGTAATGTTAATCGTTCTTTCCTTTTTGCCCTCCCTCCCTCCCTCCCTCCCTCCCAGGTACTACAAGCCCTCTGTGGTAGTCATGTGTTTCCTGGTGCCCACATTTGTCCCCTGGTACTTTTGGGGTGAGTCGGCCTGGAATGCCTACTTCATTGCCTCCATCCTGCGGTATACCCTGGTGCTGAATGCCACCTGGCTGGTGAATAGTGCCGCCCACATGTTCGGCAACAGGCCCTATGACAGGTTCATCAACCCCCGGGAGAACCGATTTGTTGCCATCGGGGCAATAGGTGAGAGCACGTTTTATAATCTCCCTCCATTTTGCCCAACAACAACGTGTGATTATACTTTGTGCTTAAAATCGTTTGTTGTAATAATAAGAATCCTTGCATTTGATATAACATGTTTCATGTCTTGTAGACGTCTCAAAGCGTTTCACAGAATATACTGTAAAGTGAATTGACTGTATATTTGTGAGTAAAACGCGGCAGCCAATGACAGTGTGGATTGAAATTACCCAATTTTTTATTATTGTGGTTTTCTAAGGGATTATTATTGGGCGTGTGGAGTAAGCATACTTGCCCAAGGTTTCTCCCTGACCTGCCTGGCTTTGAACACAGGTCTCACACTTGTAAGGCGAGTGCTCTTAACTACTGAACCTCCCTGCCCCTTGATCAGACAAGCTTCAGCTGGGGACTAGGAATCAGGTAGTCTCAGCTGACACTCCCAACACAGTGCTGGGGGTGAGTAAACCATGCCTAGTCAGGAGGTGCTGTCTTTTCGATGAAAAGTTAAATCAAAATCCCGTCTGCCTGTTTAGGTGGATGTTAAAGCTCTGCCTGCTACAGTTCACCAATAAAATACATATCACAACAGTATATATTTACAGTATATCCTGTAAAGGGCTTTGAGGTATTCGATGACATAAGACCCTATATCAAATGCAATTATTACTACGATTCACTGCTTCTTGTTTCAACCAGGCATATTACTCTCCGCTAACTGTATGACTAACACTGATGTTCTGGGATGCACTACTTGGGAGTGGTACATTTTGCCTCTCCATGTCTCCAACCACCCCCACCACACCCCAACCTCAAAAGTGTCTGGAGACTTCTTTCCTTCCACCTCCTCTCTCACTCCCTCTCCCTCCCCATCTCATAAATGTCACACGTAAAAGTCAGCATGTTGCTAATGATGAGAATCAATATTCACTTCCTATTCACTTGTTCGGCTAATGGCTGTTTATGCAGACATTGCTCTGCGAAAATTGCCTCCTGCTTTCACCTATGTACAGTCACAACATACACAAGAAGTCTTGCAAGGCGCTATGAGATGTCCTCCCAGTCTGAAAGCTAAGGATTCTTATTACAGAATTTTGAATAATTTGCGCATCGCTCAAGTAGCCAGTACCCTCAATTGTCTTGCCAACTATCTTCAATTCTTATCAGCAGACAGTAAATGTTTGAGCAGTACAAATACAAACACACGCAGGACTTAAAACTAGGAAATGATTAACTCTTGAAAGCACCAAACCTTGACAGCTAGACCTAAAACATGCAAAACCATTTTCACATTTCCCCTTTAGCTGTTTGGAAGTCACCCTCTAAAACCCTGGCCTGCAAATACAATACAAATAATACATTATAATCCTTGCATTTGGTATAGTGCCTTATGACCTCTTCAAAGGCGTCTCAAAGTGCTTCACAGGATATACTGGAAAGTGGTGTGGTTGTGTATTTTATCTCTGAAAATTTACATTTATACAGCACCTTTAATGTCTGGAGAATGCTCCAAGGTTATGGCTTGGCATCTGAACTGGTGAAGGGACCCGATGGGGGTTGGGGAGAGGAAAGTTAATTGAAAGCGCAGTCCAAGTAGCAGGTTTCTTAACCTCCTTTCCGTAGAGTATTCAAATGGACTCTGTCCTCGCAAGGATTTTTTTTATATTACATGCAGATTTTCATCCATTTAAGGGATTGCTTCATTGTCATTGCCCTCACGGTGTTTAGTTTTCAAGTTACTATGTGTACTGAGGGAACTACACGAGTCCTCAACTGTAACTAACAAACAGGGAGAAAGATCACTGAATTATCTATCTAGATTTTTTTCTAATTGTTGTTACATGTTTAAGTAATTCTCTCTGTCCACATATTTGTCCACATGCAGATGGTATGCACTCTGCACAAATTCGGCTCCAACGTTACACACAAGTAAAACCATAAATAACTGGCTAGGCATGGTTTACACAGCTCCCCATGACTAACATTCATTTCTAGATCATTTGTTTTTGATCAGCTGCAAGTCCAGACACTTGCTGAATCCCAAGAGGCAAGGCTTGGGGTTAACCAGCGAAAAACCCCATTACTTAGCATTATGATCATAATGCTTATTTCAAGTGAAACATTAATTTAGGTCCCATTTGGATTATAGTTATTGGGTACATAACGACCTATGTGGTATTGGCTGGTCAGACTCCAGCAGTTCCCCCAACACAAACTCTTTTGGGCCCCAAGCCTTGGCTGTTGCCTATCTGTGCCGAATACTTTCCGGAATTAGCTAAACAGGGTGTGTCCCTCCAGGGAGAGAGTGTGCATTCCATTCCAATAAATATCTCTGGAATTCCTAGGTATAGGTGAGATGGATAGAATGCTCCATTTTTAGATACTCTTAAGCACGGTGATGGGATTCCGCATGTCTCAGCCACTCTATTGTCATGTAGACCTGGCTGCCGCTTTTCGTTCATAAAATACAGTCAGTTCACTTTATAGTACAGTAAACCTCACATAAATCAGTAGTTGTATTATGAATCATACATTTAATATGACTTATGCAAAATATGAGTTATGTCAAACTTGCCTAGACTAGAAACTCTTGAAAGGGACTTGGGCAGATGCCTGATTATGCATTTACATGATACAGTTCAGAGGTATGCAGATTTTACTGTGACGCGCACTTGAGAAGTTTCAATGTCACGGTAAGGCGCTATATCAAATGCAAGAATTATTATGAAATCAGGAACCGAGAGCCAGAGTGGAGCAATAAAGCAAGTGCAGGTTGCTTATCCTCTTGAGTGTGAATAACCGGGTTGCTGTTGTTTACAGGGGAAGGATTCCACAATTATCACCACACTTTCCCGTACGACTACTCCACCAGCGAATACGGCTGTCGTTTCAACATCACCACCTGCTTTATCAACTCGATGTGTTGGCTTGGACTGGCCAGTAACTGCAAACGGGTGTCCAAGGAGGTGATCATGGCTCGGCGGACGAGGACTGGGGACCGCAGTGTACGAAGTGGCTGAGTGCCCAGCCCCGGTGAGCACACTGGCAAAACAAAAACAAAAAAAAAGACTCCTAGACGCTTCCCCGAATGCCAAAGACGCCACCACTCAAAATGTCAGTGGCTGCCGTTCCAAGGCGGCAGCTCATCAGCAACGTGCGGTTTTAAGATGGAAATCCTTACATGAACAAAAATAATCAACATCCGATCCGTTTGCGGGGCAGTTTAAACGGGTGACAGGCAGAAATTTTTTTAGTGGGACAGCTTTTAATGTTGCGCTTAATTGTCAAAAAACACCAGACATGTTCGTTCTGAGCACTGGGATTAACATCTCACTGAATGGTGATCTTTGGGGGGGGTCATTCAGTGTCTCTCTTTACTCTCCCCTTCGATGTTTCCCCCCCCCCCCCCCCCCAACATTCCCCATCTTGCCGTTTTACCAGCGTATTCCAGTGTTAGCATTCTGAGCCCACGGGTGGGTGGGTGGGAAAATCCCCCATCCCCACCCCATGCCTGCTCTCCCTCCCCACCCCAAAGATTGATTGAGTGTGCTTGGCAAAGTGGCAAATTTCCTGGAGTAGGAGGGGAGTCAATGAGATAATTCTGAAAGACATTTAGTGGGGGGTGGGAGTGGGAGAAAACCCAACATAGAGGGTTATTTTGTTGAGGGGGGGGCAGGCAGAGAGATTAACAGCATGTAACAAGACGGGTAGTGCTTACGAGATAATGATCGGAACACTAAAATTTTGTCTCCCATCTGTGCTTTGAATCACCCTCTGCCTCTGATCGGCAGCCCAGGCAATGGACCAGTTTGTAAGCGCCTCCAGAATTGCCAGCGATCACTCTTCCCTGCCCTCCCTCTCTTCCCCCCACCCCCCACCCTCACTTCCTCTGTGTTTTATCACAGTTTAAAAAAAACGCCCATCGCCAAGTTCACTTTCCTTTTTCTTGAGCAGTTTATTCAAAAATGGTTGTACCCTCTCATTCCTTCTCTCAATGGTTGTACGCTCTCATTCCTTCTCCACACCCCTTTCCTGTCTCTGTCCATCTCCCCCTCTGTCATCACCTTTCATTAATGTAGAATTCAAATCTAATTTAACTAAAATTCAAAATTAAAGACCAATTCTTTGTATTTGTGTGAGAAAGGGAAAAGAGTTGCAGGGTTGTGTGTGTGTGTGATGCAAGGCTATGGATGTGTGGACACAGAAGAGATGCAAGGCTATGTGTGTGTGTGAAAGGTGCAAGGAGGTGTTTGCAAGAAAGGGATGTGAGACATTGTGTGTGTGTATATGTGTGAAACAGTATGTGAGAGAGAAATGAAAGGCAGTACAGGTATCCCTCCCCAACCACGGGGCATACGTTCCTCTAAACCTCCGCGGTTGGTAAAATCACAGTTGGAAAATGCAGGGCCCTATGGGAACCATGGGGATAGGGGAAGTAAGTTTGTGTTTCGTAGAACTAAACACAAAAAATACACTTACAGTTATAACATACATGGGGATAGGGGGAGTAAGTTTGGGCGCATCTGCAGCAATCCGCAAGGCTGTCTCACTGACTGACTGATCTACACAGAGAGAGAGAGAGAGAGAGAGACACGGAGGGTGGTGTGGGAGGTGGAGGGCTGTCTGACTGATCTACAGAGAGAGAGAGAGAGAAATCAATGGAGAAGGTGTGGTGGGCGACACGGAGGGCTGGGGGTCTGACTGACTGACTGACTGATACAGACAGAGAGGGGGAGGTGGGAAGAGAAGGTGAAATAGAGAGAAGGTGAGAGAAAGAAGGGAGGGAGGGGGAGGTTGGGGGGAAGAGAAGATGAGTCAGAGAGAGTTGAGAGAGAGAAGTGGGGGTGGGGGGGAAGAGAAGATGAAATAGAGAAGGTGAGTCAGAGAGATACACACACACACACACACACACACAGATCTGCAGATCCTGGTAGCCAATGCTCCCAAACTTACTAGCTGGGCTGCGAAGAAGCGACAATAAATTCACATTATTTACCTTAATCCTAAGAGAAAAGCATTGTCGCTGGTTGATTGCAGGGTACTGTGTGTGTGTGTGTGTATGTGTGTATATATATATATCACCCATGCAAATACATACATACACACACACACTATATATGAGAGGGATGTGAGGTAGTACTTGTGTGAGTGAAGGGGAGGACGGTCAAAATGGGAAAGAAGTGAAGAACAGAGGAACTTATCAATACAACAGCAAAACTGTACTTGTAACACTATGAAAGCAGAATTTTATTGTTACATGGTAGCCACTTTGCATCAAAAATAGTGAGTGTGCTGGTGAGCAGGCTGATGGATATACATACACACAGTAAACCTGCTCCAGCTATAAACACGGATTGATTGTAGATTTGTTTGTTCTAAAAAAAAGTGTACATTGAAATGATCAGAGCGCTGCTGTGGCTGGGAGGACTTTGAGCTATGTGGTTTGACTGCTGTGTAATAAATTAAATGATCATTTATAAATTAAAATCGGCTTTCTTTTCTAAAACAAACATGTGCAAATTACTGCTGGGAGCCAAAGCATAGCCCGTCTTATATGGACAGGTCAGAATGAGCAAATGAGTGAGCGAGAGAGGGAGCGATCAACGACGATCGAGAACAGGGAAGGGGTTGCAACTTAACCCCATTAGTTGGTTTATCTAGCGGGTACAGTGGGAGGCGGAAGGATAATAGAGTTCCATAACATTGTGGTTAGCACACTCGCCTCACAAACAAGGTGACTGGGTTCGATTCCAGCGCAGGGTGAACCCCTAGGCAAACTTTCTATTAAGTCCAGTATCTTATTTCCTGAGAAACCACAGCGAAAGCTTGTCATATTGTAATCCCCTAATCCTGTTCATTACATTGCATTTGGTGTAGACAGGGTTCTGATTCAGAGTGCACCCAGAGTTAACACCCTCCTCTCACACCCAAATCAACAATTGCACTATTCCTTACTCCATACCATTCCTTATCTGGTGGGGGGGGGGGGGGGGCTGGGGGGGTAATAATCCCTCCAAAATAAATAACTAAATAATTTTGGTCACTCAATCCATGAGTGTTTGTGGGACACTGCAATTGGCTGCCGCGTTTCACTCACAAAATACAGTCAATCCACTTTACGATACATTCTGTGAAGCGCTTTGAAATGCCTCAACAAATGCAAGGATTATTGTTAATAATACTGTTAGTTATTATAATCCCCAGAGTAATCCCCTGGTTTGACCACTCCTGCCTCCAATGGGTACATATTAGAAAGTCACTTTACATTTCTTTTAATGAACTATTGGGAGATTGCTGTGATGACTTCATTGGCGAACTTATGGCTGGGGTGAAATTGACTCGAATGGGGCCGATCCACCCACTGGATTCAATCAGTGGGTGGGTAGCAAATAGCCGGATTCAGCCCACTCAGAGAGGAGAGACGGGTGGGTTTGTGGGGAGGAAGGGCGCAAAATCAAAGGGTGACATTCAAATTCAGATGAATATGGACCAATCTGTGATTTACACACTGCGTATAAGACGCTCATATCTGACTGGCCGGGGCTTGCGTGCGTTGCCCATTGAATTGCAGGACGGGCTCAGTGTAGTGTGAAGCCACTGAATCGCTGCATTTCTCTTGCCATCGTGCAGATTTCTACCCCATGACTGTACATGGAGTCAGCGTCTGATCCAAGACAGTATCTAGACCATATCATGGGAGATTGACCGGACTGTACTTAAATGGCTGCAACTACTAAGTGGAGTTCTGTAGCGTATTGGTTAGTGCACTTGCCTCGCAAGTGAACGGACCTGGGTTCGATTCCTGGGCAGGGTGAAATATTGAGCAAGATGCCATACTCCACATGCCTGTTTACCCAGTGTAAGTAGGAACTCAGTTGTTAGATGATTGGCAGATTATTTTTCCTTCCAAAAAAAAAGTTTTTGGAATAAGAAATTGGACACTCAATCCATAACTGTGTGTGGGACACTGCTGTGCGCAATAGGCTGCCACGTTTCACCCACTAAATATACAATCAATTCGCTTTTCAGCATATTCTGTGAAGCACTTTGAGAAGTCTCACAGACATGACAAGGTGCTGCATTAAATGGAAGGATAATTATTAACTGCTGTATCTAGAACACACAGTGACTTTACGCAAATTACTTTATACCAAACTCAGTGGCCAAACCGTATCCAGTGACAATGCTGTACCAAGATACAATGTCTGTAATGAGCAAAGCCAAATAGAAGGGATGCTTCTATTGGGATCTTAAGGATTCAGTCAGTGGATGGGTGGGAGATGTGTGTGCTGGCATAGAGTTCAGTATTGAGTGGAACTAAGGTGTCAGAGAGAGAGCTTTAGAATCTATATGCAAGAGGAAGTTAGTTTTTCTTCCACTAAACACATCCGTTAAAGAGTTTTCTAATAGAAAGCAGTATCGTATTGTGTACAGTATTAACAAATTTTGTCCAGATATACAAGTATATACATTTTGTAAAGTAGATGAGATGAAGCTTTTCAGTCATGTCCAAATTGCTTAGTAAAATCACAGTCTCAATACATATTCCAACTTTCCCAAAAGATTCCCTTCACACAGCAGTTTTACGATCAGATTGTGGGTTAGAGCACTCGGCGTGTAAAGAAGAGGACCTGTGTTCGATTCCTATGTGGGGCGAAACCTTTGGCACGTTTCCTTACTCAACACACCTCTGTTCACCTATGGAATCATAGAATTATACAGCACAGAAAAAGGGTCTGGCTCTTTGAAAAGGGCTATTCGAATCAATCCTACTTCCCCCATACTTTCCCGGAGGCCTGCAAACTTGTCGTGGGTGGAGGGGGGGGGGGAAAGAGGTGTCCAAAAGCCAACCCATGTTGTACTTTGGGATAAGTTTTACAAGAATCTGCGAAGTGTGTTTGACTGAGAATGAAAGAGCAACAATTTGGCAAGTGGGGGTAGGGAGGGGGTGAGAAAATCAATGTGTGTGTTTACAACAACGTGCATTTATATAGGTGTATACAGTATAAATATATCATGCAAGGTAGCTTCTAGAGTGCTTAACAGTGCTTAACTAAAAATGGGGAAGGAGGCAGCAAGGTGGAGCGATTGAGGAAGAGAGTTCCAGAGTTTCATGGCATTTGGCTCAAAGAGCAGCCACCGATAATGGAGCGGATGGCACGAGGAACTAGAAACGTCAAGGCCAGCTGAACGCAGGTAGGCAAGCAAGTAGGGAATTGCCAGTGCGTGAAGATGTGTGCGAGGATCTTGAAGTCAATCCATTCTATGATAGGGAACCAAGCAAGGGTTAAAAGAGATATAGACAGGTATCTGGGCAGTAACAACAACAACTTCGATGTATATAGCACCCTCCATGCCGGATGGCTTCTCAGAGCGCTTCACAATAGCAGTAGGTGCATTAAGGGGTATAGCGATAAGGTGGGATTATAAAAGGATTATAAAAGACTGGTCAAAAATTCATAAACTATAATAATAATAATATTATTAAAGTTGCATTTGATACAAGGCCTCATCACGGTGTTGAGATGTGATCAGGATCAATAGGTATGTATGTCCTGCTTACCTAATTCCGGAAAGTATCAGGCTTAGGTTGGCAGGAGTCGAGGCTTGGGAGCCCCTAGAGTGGGCTCCCAAGCCTGAGTGCAACCAGCTAAAACTGCATAGCTTAGCATTGAGAACACTGACTGGCAAGCTTTCCAGCTGCTTGTCCAGCTAGGACCACCCTATCCGTTTTTGATTAGCATTGGTGAGAGATGTAAATGGGACTCAGGTCCAGTCTTGGGGGCAGAAATTTCTTAAACGGAGTCAAGGTTTAAGAAATTTAAACCGATCCCCAGAATTGGGCAGGGACCCTGTTGTGTGATATTCTGTGAGCTTTTTGAGATTTTCTTTTCTTTTGAAGAAAAAGTTGCCGGACTTTTAAATATGTCTGAAGCAAGCGTGAGTTTGAGCTCATACCCCTTCCATCTCCTTCCCTCTCTCTGCCTCTCCCCTCTCAATCACCTCTCTGAGTCTCTGTAGCTATCTCTCGTTCCCTCTTTTCTCTTCCCCTCCCTGCACCCCCCAAAGCAAACTCTTCCCCTGTATTTGCCTCTTCTCTTCCCAATCTTTTCTCTTGTGACTCTCTCTTCCCCACTGTCTCTCTCATTCCACCCTGCCCCCATCCCCCCCCCATCCCATCTCTTTCTCCCTCCCTTCCCACCCATTTGCCCCTCTCCCCACCTCTTTCTCTCTCTAGAATTTGCATTGAGAATTCCCTTCAATAGTTTTTAAAAATCTGTAAAATGGTTGCACTTTGTGGGATAAACAGAAGAATATGAACCATGTGAGTGAAGTGATTTGATCCCTATTGTTTGGTGACAGAAAAAAACTCATTTCCTACTCCTCCCCCCCCCCCCCCCCCCCCATCCCGGCACATTCAGCCATTAATATTTTGTGTGTAATGTGAACTGAAAGAAATAAAATATATCGAAAAAAAAATCCAGACTTTTTAACTTCACTGAGTGTTTTCCTCGTTCTGTCTCACCCAAACAAGGAACAATAACAATCCTTGAGTATGACAAGGCCTCCTGATAACTTGACCCTGGTTTAACTGGTCACTATCACTTAAGTCATCCCGCTCACAACAACCTTGCGTTTGATATAGCACCTTATCACACTTCACAGTTGACTGTAAAGTGGAGTGGCGCTGCATTTGTAGGCAAATGTGGCAGGTTATCCACTCACATCAATGTCCCACAAACAGTCAATGTAAATTACCAGTTTTATTGGACTTTCTTCTCAAATCGTGCCACAGGATCATTAATGTACACTGAAACAGGCAGGTGAGACCCAGATTTAAAGGATGGCACACCTTCGCCAATGCAGTGTTCTCCCCAGTACTGCAATAATAATAATCCTTGCATTTGATAAAGTACTTTTCGCATTTTATCGATGTATCAAAGCACTTCACAGAATATTTGTAAATTTGTGGGCGAAACACGGCAGCCAATTGCACACAGCAGTGTTCCACAAACAGTCGTAGATTGAAATGACCAATTTTTATTCTTGTGTTTTTTTGGAGGATTATTATTACGCGTGTGGAGTAAGGAAACTTGCCCAAGGTTTCGCCGTGACCTGCCTGGATTCGAACACAGGTCTCACTCTTGTAAGGCTATCCACTGAGCTACAGGAGCTCCATAATGGAGTGCCAAATCTAGACAAAGTCCAAACATGGGGCTTGAATTCACAATCTTCTGTCTCGGAGATGGCGGTACTACCAATTGAGCCAGGCTAACACCTGCAGCTTGCATTTTACATTAAATCCTTCACATGGTATATTTCCGAACACTTTATAATGATGGAGTCGGGTAATGTGTAAGAGAGGGAGAGCAATGGTCGATGCCCACAGGTGTGGTAGAAGAGGTAGGTTTTTAAAATGAGATTTAAACATGGATAGAGAAGGGAGAAAGATGGAGACATAGCGGGGGGGAGTTACTCAGATAAGCAAACAACAATAATGTGTGGGCAGCAGAGAAAGAAGCAATAAAATATTATTCTAACCATGTACTGTATCTAATAACATAATAATCATCCTTGCAGTTATTATAATGCCTTATCACATCATTGAGATGCCTCAAAGCATTCATAGAATATATTGTGAAGTGGTTTCACTTGCATTTTGGGGGCGTAAACGGCAACCAATTGAGCCCAGCAGTATCTCACAAACAATCACAGACCGAGTGACCAAATTGTTTTTGAGGGATCATTGCCCCCAGAAAGCAATCTGCCAAACAACTTACAAAAAGCTTCCTATTTACTGCTAGGTAAACAGAGACATTTGAAGTTAGGAAACTTGCCTAAGATTTCATCCTGACCGAAAACTGAACCTGGCTTCTCTCACTTCCAAGATGAGTGCGCTGAAAGCCAAGCTACCGTGCTCTATATATGTTTAATATATTTTATATATACTGTATATATATATATATATATATATATATAGATACACAATCAAATGCAGGCTGCAGACACCCAAGGCAATAAACCTACAGGATATTTCCACCAGTCAGTGAATCAGCGATTAGAGAGCAGCAGCTTAAGGATGACCCAAAAAGAATGACGGCAGGTCAGGTGAGCTGGAATATGGAATTCTCTGACCAAAACCACAAGCACCAAAATCTTACAATAACCAAAAAGAAAATTTAAAGACAATGGTAAATGTCAGGCGTTTGCTATGGACAGTGAAAGCACGGTGATGGGTTGCCGCACGGGTCAGACACCCATCTACAGTAATTCCACCACAAATACACACACCTTCCACCCGTAACTGAAGAGGAAACTAGGGAGATTTTCCCTTTCTTAAACAAGTACTGAGGGCAATTGAAGCATTTCATGCAGTGCCCTTATCCGTTAAGCTATTGTTCCACTTGATACAGTATTTCACTTATCTCGTTCTGTCACCTTTGAATATCCAATCACAACATAAACCCACTGCCAGCCTGGCTCAAGTCAGTCATGCTCTCACATCTGGGTCAGATGGTTCTGGCTTCAAGCCACATATATGTGTTTTTAATAATAATTATCCTTGCATTTGATATAGTACCTTATCATATCTCATGCCCAGATATCTCAAAGCACTTCACAGGATTTACCATAAAGTGGTGTGACTGTATATTTTGTCAGAGAACACAACAGCCAATTTGTATGCAGCAAAGCCTCACAAACCGCCATAAAGTGAGTGACCAATTTGATTTGGTAGATTGATGGCCAGGACACCAGGAGAGAGAAACTACCTTCTTGAGGCGTGATCTCATAGTACAGTTGGTCGCTCCATTGTATCTCTGTGAGGGACGGGGGAGAAAAGAGCACTGCAATGTCGCAGAAGCCATCCTTTGAATGAGACGTTAAACCATCTGCCCATTCAGGCTCACATTAAAGACTCCTATGAACTATTGGAAAAGAGAAGGGAGTTTCGCCCAATGTCCTGACCACCAACCCTCCAGGTAAAAATGGTCATTCACTTTATGGCTCTTCATAGGACTTTGTTGGGTATAAATTGATTGCTACAATTGCCTGCAAACATAGTGTCAGCAATTCCCTAAGAAGAGCTTTCACACATTTGAAATGCTCACTCAGACACAAGAGATTATCATTAGTACTAATTGAAGGCACTTTCCCTTGTCCTGATATGGATAAGATTGTGGTGCAATTCAGCACAAAAATAAACAGCAATAAAGGGAGAACCTTGCTGCGTTTTGCACTGTGATATCAGAAAAATGCTTGGGCAACAGTTAAAGAGGCAGTAAAACACTAACTTTATCTTAACTATGTCCTGATCAGAGCTGAGGGTATCTGGCCCACTTGGACTGAGCAAAGGCTCAGTCCAAGTGGGCCAGTCCAATGGTTGATCAACTAGTAACACGATTCCTTGGGAGGTAAGTTGGGGTCTGTTTGGTGCTGAACTGGCTCCAAGGTGACATGTTTGGCAACGGAGTGTCAGAATCGAGTGGACCCTCTGTGGAAGTCTCAGTAGTTCCTGGCTCAGGAACCACCTGGCTCAGGAACCACCTGGTTCCTGAGCCAGGTGGTTCTTTGGTAGGTGTAGTGACTGTGTATTTGTAAATGAACGAAGCAGTCAATTTGCTCAGAGTAGACTCCCTTCTATTTCCCATTCCCCCCAACCAGCCCCAGGATCTTTAATCACTTTACCACATCTTTAATGTTCATTTCTACAGGCAGACGGGACCTTGATTTGTGGTTTCATGTGCAGGATAGCACCTTTGACAATTTCCCAGCGCTGTCAGCTCGTGAGCTCCAAACCCTGATGTGGGTTTTGAACCTATAACCTACTTACTGAGGGGCGACAGTGCTACTGACTGAGCCAAATTGACAACTTTCAGTAAAGCCTTCCTGTAACTACTGGAGTGGAGATTAATGGATTAGGGACCCGAATCTGTTTAGACATTTAGAGATAAGGAGCTTTATTTGGGAGAGATAAACTAAAGACTTTCATTAGTCTTCACGAGGTGTATTGTGTGGCCAGATCTAATGGTTACACTCCCACTCTCCCCTCAGGTAGATTGCAATCTAAAGGAAATCACCCTTGTGAAAAAACATTACACTATAACCTTAACAACAACAAACAACAACAACAACAAATTACATTTATAGAGCGCCTTTCACGTCGGGAGGACGTCCCAAGGCGCTGCACAGGAGGCGTATGACCCGAGCTGAGAGGGGAGTGTTTGTGAAGGGGTGAAACACGAAGGGGAGGTAGAAAAGTTTGGGGTGGAACAAAAGGCACGATCGAAGAGGAAAGTCTTCAAACCGGCCATGAAAGAGGAAAGGGAAGAAACGAAATGGAGGGATTGAGGGATGGCATTCCATAGGGTGGGAGCGGAGAAACTGAAGGCCCGGCCTCCGATGGTGGGGCGGTTCGGGCGGGGGGCTTGGAGCAGGCCAAGTCCTGTTGAACGGAGGGTCCTGGTGGGCTTGTAGGGGGAAAGTAGATCGGTTAAATAAGGCGGGGCAAGGCCGTGTAAGGCCTTGTAGGTGAGGAAGAGGATCTTGAACTCGATCCTCTGGAGGATGGGGAGCCAATGGAGACGGGCGAGGGTGGGGGTTATGTGGTCGCGGAGGCGGGTGCGGGATAGTACACGGGCTGCAGAGTTTTGGATGACCTGCAGCCTGTGAATGGAGGAACTGGGGAGGCCGACGAGGAGAGAGTTTCCATAGTCCAGCCGTGAGGTGATGTATGCGTGCACGAGTGTTTCGGCAGCGCGGGGGGTGAGATAGTTGCGGAGCCTGACAATATTGCGCAGGTGGAAATAAGCGGTGCCGGTCAAGGCGCGGATGTGGGGGAGGAAGGAAAGTTTTTGATTGAACATGATGCCGAGGTTCCTGATTGGCTTTGTGAGGTGGAGAGTACAGCCTTGGATGTTGAGGCTGGCAGCGCCCGATGTGCGGAGGCGCTGGCCTGAGCCAATCAGGAGGGCCTCAGTCTTACTCACGTTCAATTGCAAAAAGTTGTCCCTCGTCCAGGACTCGATGTCGGACAGACATGCTGTCAGAACATCGATGGTCTGGGGGTTGAGGGATGAGGCAGAAAGGTACAACTGGGTGTCGTCCGCATACATGTGGAAATTTACCCCATGTTTGCGGATGACGTCGCCCAGAGGGAGCATGTAAAGGGTGAAAAGGAGGGGGCCTAAAACAGAGCCCTGAGGGACGCCGTGAGAAACTGTGCGGGGGTTTGAAGTTGGAAAAAACAAAATGTAAACGGTGGGTCAAATAAGAATGGAACCAGTCAAGGACTGTGCCTTGAAGGTTGAGGTGGGAGGAAAGACGTTGAAGGAGGATGGTGTGATCGACTGTGTCGAACGCAGCAGATAGGTCAAGGAGGACGAGGAGGCAGAGGGAGCCCTGGTCACAGGTGGTTAGGATGTGATTAACACATTCACTCCCTCAGATAAATAACATTCCTTGCATTTCATACAGCCCTTATAAACAGCTACTCGTGTGCCATAAGAAATTAATGCTGGTGGGATCGAACCTCAGTTGAATAGGACAGCACCTCTGACAATGCAGTGGGATCCCTCCCCCCCGGCCCCACCACCCCCACTCCACCCTCCTAGCACAGCAATTGAAATCCTGTAGCTTAGTGGTTAGAGCGCTGCCTTACAAGCGAGAGACCTGGGTTCTATTCCAGGCAGGGCGAAAGCTTGAGCAGGTTTCCTTATTATGCATGCCTGATCACAATCCTTCAAGAAAAAAAACACTAATACATTGGTCTGTTCAATCCATGTCTATTTGGGGGACACTGCTGTATGCAATTGGCTGCCGTGTTGTACCCACAATTATCCAATCAATTCACTTTACAGTATATTCTGTGAAGGGCGTTGAGATGTCCAGATGATGTGAACAGCGCAATATCAAATGCAAGGTTGTTATTATTATTATTAGTACCGAGTGTCAGCCGAGACTGGGAGCTCAAAGGCAATCCCACATTGTAATGTGGGATTACAACCAGTCACCTTTTTGCAGGGTTAACAGTGGCTGAGTGGAAGGATTCCCTGCCCCAGTGATCGGCCGTCCCTCCAGGTCCTACCAATGAATCAGGCTGGACCAGACTATAATAACAGTAAGAATAATAATCTAGCAATACACTAACACAGACTGCCACAGAGTGCTGCCTCGATTCCAACATTTCATTGCCAGACATGTCACCTTGGAGCCAGTTCAACTCCAAGACGACCCTGCTTAATGGACTTTAAAGGAGGTGAGGGAGGAGGGGGGTGAGAGGCAGAAGGATTCCAGAATGGAGTTCCAGTAGGTGAGAACAGTAAAGCTAAAAAGGCCTGACTGCCGATGGTAAGCGGTCCACCAAACTACAAGAGGACGCCTATGTGGACCCATCCCCCCCCCCCCCCACTATGAATCACTGCCTTCAGGCAAGGAGGGGGAGGGGAGGCTCAAAGGTTTAGCAGGGAAAGAAACAGAGCTGCAACTGTGCTGGTTGGAACTGGCCTCTGCAGACTGAAGGAGGCCTCTCTCTCTCTTTCATTTGGCCGTCACTGACTCTGACTGGTATGTCTCGAGATTTCTTGGAGCCGCTGGACTGACCACGTGCCTCACAGTGCAGGAAACCACACACACACACACACACACAGAAGCTGCTTCTACTTAAGAGATCTATCCAGGGGAAAGTTCACAGGGCCAGGGGTGGATGTGCGGGGGTGGGGGATGACGGGCAGACTGGTTCCTAAGAATGAGGTGATGTTTCACAATGGTCTGAATTGTATCGCACAGCAAGCTCATCACCAGCAGCTCGGTTAAGTTAGGCTTCGCCTCTAACCTTCAGACATGTCCTATTACCTAGGGAACTGGCAAGAACTTGGGGAAGGGGAATATGGGCATCAGCTGATCTGACACTTTGCCCAAATCAGAGGGACTTTCAGGGTTACAAAAGGGATGAAAGGTCGCATTTTTCTTTTCCATTCTTTAATTCAATTCGCATTACAGTATATTCAGCAGTGTGTAGGAATCCGGTTATTAGTCGATTGGCGGATTGCTTTCCCAAAGTAATAAGTCCTCCAAAACAATTCTCACATAATCCACGACTTTTTGTGAGATGGTAACTGGGTGAAATTGGCTGCCATGTTTCGCCCACAAAATAAACAGTCAACTCACTCTACAACATACTCTGTGAAGCGCTTTGAGACATCTCGATGACGTGATTAGGTGCTACATCAAAGGCAATAATTATTTAGAGATTATGTTAGTTCGAGTGCTGACAGGGAGTTTAGGAGTAATTTCTTCATGCAGACAGTGGTGAGAACATGGAAGCAAATATATTTATGAATTTAAGAGGAAATTTGATGATGGCATGAGGAAGAAGCTACAGGAAGGTGGATAAGGAGGGTTGGGGGCTTGCGGGAATATAAACTGGCAATGAGCTGTTGATCCTGTGCTATAGTCCCAGTGTCCTAGCCATAACCAGCCTTCCTGATAACCTCATTCCTGCTATTAATTCCCCTCTGGGTAAGGCAATGCTTCCTGGTGGCTGCCCTAAACTACAAAACAGCACTCCCTCTTGCCAATGTTGGATACTACATTATACTGCAGTATCCAAGAGACTGAACAGTGGAGAGAAGCTGCATTTAGCCTACAATGTAGTTTCAAACAGCAGCTTTATTTAAGTGCCAAAAAATCCCATAAGATAAGCCCTAAAGTCATACCCACCTCCCCCCACCCCTAATATCAGTTAGTAAAGCTTCTGGAACTCTTTACCTCTACTTCTTTCTCTCCCTTGCCTTGCCTTCAAATCCCTCGTTAAAATCTACCTCTCCGACCATATCTATAGCAATTTCTTCCCTGCTCAGTGTCCAATCCCATCACTGTTATGTGCTCAGAGGTGTTGGCCTATATGAAAGGTGCGATATACATGCAAGCTGTTGTTGTAAACTTCAGTCACATAGACTTGGGATGTTCATATCCAAGCTTCATGCCAATTGGTCTCAGTGGTCTCCTCACTCTTTCAGTTAGGCACAAGGTTCTCACTTCTGACTACGTCCATTGAACCCCTCACTCACCACTTCCTGGGAGATGTAAGCGAGAGGGAGTTGGAAGAGGGCAGGATTGGTGTGGTGTGATTATGGTGTGGTGTGATTATGGTGTGGTATGATATGGTGTGGTATGATATGGTGTGATACAATATGGTGTGATATGGTGTGATGTGTCATTGCTTCCACCCGTGTCTAATTAACTCACTGACGCTCTCGCAATTATAACCACAGAGCAACAGATCCAGTGCTTTCATAATAATAATATACTTGCATTTGATATAGTGCTTTTCACATGTCCCCAAACGCTTCACAGAATATACTGTAAACTGTGAATACACTGTGACTGTATATTTTGGGCAAAACACTGCAGCCAATTGCGCACACCAATGTCCCATAAACAGTCGTGGATTGAGTGACCACTTTTTTTTCCATATAACCAATTTTATTCCCTGGAAAAGCCATTCACCCATCGACTTACAACTGGGTTCCTACTGACTGCTAGGTAAACAGAGGAGTGCAGAGTGAGGAAACTTGCCGTGCTAGGAATTTAAACAAAGAAATTTCAAACAGCAGCAATAAACAACAACAAAATTACATTTGTATAGCACTTTTCATGTCCCAAGTAAGAACATCCCAAGAGACTGGACAATCAGTGTTTCGGATAGAAGAGTAACAATAGACTCTGAGTCTATGTTGCAGCTGTTACAGCTCACAACTCAATCTTATATTCCCAGCAGCAAGTCTCCAAACACTCCTGCTAACCCATTCATTTCCCTTGCCCGAGGCCGACCTCACACCACACCGGATTGCATCAGCAACCTGTAGGGTTACTGCCGGTCACTGCTCACGGGGGCTTGGTGTCAGACTGGCTGCCTCAGCTCCTGACTAGGGCACGGCCAATTGCAGGAGGCTGTACTCTTGTCTGATTTCACTGAGCCAATTGAAATCGAAGCGCTGGGTTGAAAATAAAACCCATCAGGAAGTCATAACGTTTTTTTTCCTCTCTCTCTCTCGCTGAATATGAATCAGGTGCTGCCCGCCCCGCTTCATGGGGTGAGAGGCTGGTGACATACTACAGTCAAGTTGCAAGCTATTGCGAGACGTTGTGGGAGGAAGGGATTTCGCACGTACAGCTCGATCAGATTCTGATGAGGATCATCACCACTCATTGACTCATCTCAGGAACTGCTCACCAGACAGGGGAGAGGGTCAGAGGGGCATTAATAATAAGTAGAAACTTAATACCTTGCAATTTGATAGATTGCCTCATACTGTAAAGTGAATTGAGTGTATATTTTGTGGGTGAAATTCTCTATGCGTTCATTCTCTCCGCACTGTTATTTGATGCCAAATCACTGCTGCACTAATCCACAGCACTAGTCTTTCAGTGCCTTGGGATGTCCTCCCAACGTGAAAGCCGCTCTATGTTGTTTTGCTGTTGTTGTCCGGCTGAACGCTCTAACATTGTGTCTCCAAGTAGGTCTCAGCTCGCGGCGATCGACTCAAAGTCAAAACCTCATGCATTCAAGCCTCACAAAGTGAATTTGAGCTCAGTCTAAACTGACACGTCGAAGCTGCTGTCATTTGGATGAGACATTAAACCAAGGTCCCATCTGCCTGCTCGAGTGGACGATATTCAAAAAGAGAAAGGAGTTTCTCCCAGTGTACAGAACAACAACACTCTCTGTCACATCCCCACCCCATTAAAAAAAAATGAACACTCACTCTTGTGGCTGCTTGTGGGGCACTGCTTTGCGCAAACTGGTAGCAGCTTCCGGCCCACAGAACACACAGACAAAAAGGACTTTACAGTGTATACTGTGGGAATGCTTTGCAACAGCTTTAATGCTGCCTCGCATGGAAGGCGCTATGTAAATGCAAGTTGTTGTCTTGACGATGTGATTAAGCGCTACATCAAATGCAAGGATTATTATTAACATTAAGTGCTTTTAGACATTCCCCCAAAGTGAAAAAGGCTGTAACAAATGTAGATTGTTTCATTTATTTGTTCTTCGCAAGAACTCCCCCCCCCCCCCACCCCCCACTCCCACTCTATTTTGGAGCCTTTTGGTGCAGTTTGGGGAGTTTTTCACCCTCTCCCCCTCTTTGCTGGTGAAATGTTATTACCAGTCTACAGATCACTGCAGAAATTTTAAGAAAGGAGGGATTGAGCACATCACGCAGGCTTGCTGCTGTTTTCACACATTCGCCTTGCGTACTTGCTCTTACACTGAAGGGCAGCTTTGTCATTTTGTCACTCCGCCACTTTGTCTCCACTCTTTGGGAATCCCTTTCCTCCAACTCGCTCTCCTGATCCTCCTTTTCTGAAATTCCATCAAGGAGACCTGTCCCTCTCTTGCCTGCTCTTTCGGCCACTCCTCTCCCTTTTAACCCCCACCCCCCCCCCCCCCCCCCAACCCCAATCTCTCACTCTGTCTCTGGTCACCTCTTTGAAACATTTTCCCGAGATGTGGAAAGTGCTGTGTAACTACAGATTATTTCCTTCACTCACTCACTCTCTCTCTCTCTCTCCTGTTGAGTGTCCTCCTCCCTCTACTGTTCGAGTAGCAGAACATCTCATCTCCAAACTCTTTACACATCTGGAGTAGGAGCCCTAGGCAATTCACTCTACTCCACGCGCATCTGGTTGTCAGCCGATTGGCGGATTTGCTTTCCGGGAGTAATAATCCCTCAAAAAAAAAAGTGGTTACTCAATCCACGACCGTTTATGGCACACAGTTGTGCGGGATTGATTGCCTTTGAACGCTTGAGATGTCTCAATGACGTGATGAGGCACGATATCAAATGTATTGCAGTAATCAAGGAGTCAGGCATTGATTGCTCCTCTCCCAGTAGCTCAGCAGGGATTGAATCTGAGCCTTTTCTGGATGTCCAGCTGGGTTTGTAGCACGCGGTGGCTTTCCCGGCTAACCCACTCTAAAGAGATTCCACGCTGGAAGCATTTGTTTGGGAATAATTATCACAACCACCCCCCAACCCGTGCCTGTTCTAAGTTTGCTTTCTCAACTGGATTGCCTGTGGGGTAGACAGCCCATTTGCACGACAGTGTCACGCGGTCACTGAATCAAAGTTTCTCCTCGGACTGAGTTCAACGTTCACTCAATCATTTGGTCACTCAATCTACGACTTGGGGGGGGAACCTGTTGCGGGCAATTGGCAGCCGCGTTTCACTCACAAAACATACAGTCAATGCACTTTACAGTATATTCTGTGAAGGGCTTTCAGATTCCGCAACAATGTGCGATGGCTTTATATCAAAGGCAAGTTATAATATTATTACTACGTGAGAGGAGCTGTATAAAAGCGAGTTATTGTTCTAACTCGGGTGAGAGTGCTACCAAATGAGTTCAGGCTGGCATCTCACGTGGAAACATATCTCTGAACAAAGTGAAATCAGTCACAATTCCTTTGAAAGAAGGTATAAAATTCCGGGGTATAAAAATTGCACAACTAAGATGAGTGGTTGTGTTTGGCTTGTTTTTGGTCTGGTGATATGGCGCCATCGTGTGGACACACAACAAACATCACAATAAAGTTACACTTGTATTAGCGCCTTTCTAACCAGTCAGTGTTTCAGACCTGAGCTGGGATCGGGGGAGGGTGGAGGGAAATGGATGGTGTAGGGTAGTGGCGGAGTTGGGCAATGTTGCGGAGGCGAGGGAAGGCAGAGCGGGTCACGGCATGGATGTGGGGGAGGAAAGGCAGTTGAGGAATGAACAAGACACCTATCTACGTTCCTGACTGGCTTGGCAACCATGGAGGTTGATGCTGCCAGCGCCTGAGGTGCAGAGGCACTGGAATAAGCCGATTAGAAGCCAATCAGTAGGACATTCAACTGTGGAAAGTTAGCTCTCATCTAAATCGAGGTCCCATCTGCTTGTTCAGGAGGATGTGCAAGAACCCATGGCACAATTTGCAAAGAGATATCAACTCGGCAAATAAAATTGGTCACTCATTCCATGTTTGTGGCACATTATTATGTGCAACTGGTTTGCGTGATTTGCATCTTCTCTCTGGCCTTGGCATCCTTTTTACAGTAGGGTGAGCAAAATTGGACACAATATTGAATCAAATTTATAATTTATGCAGATTAAACCATTGCCCCTTTGGTTGTATATTTTCAGCTATTTTAAAACTTAGGATCTTATTCACTTTCTCCATAGCTTTGTCCACCTACCTTCCCCCCTTACCCCCTCAAAGATTTGAATAATGGGACCTCCTCCTGATGTACAGGGGCTCTATCAAAGTAATTTTGTTGTTGTTGTGCTGATTTAATAATAATAATCCTTGCATTCAAACTGCTTCACAGAATACACTGTAAAGTGAATTGACTGCATATTGGTGGGTGAAACAAGGCAGCCGATTGTGCACAGCAGTATCCCACAAACAGTTGTGGATTGAAATGACCAGTTTATTTTTTTTTCTCTCCAAAGGATTATTATCAGTCGTGTGGAGTAAGGAAACTTGCCCTAGATTTCACCCTGCTTGGAATAGAACCCAGGTCTCTCGCTTGCAAGGCGAGTGCTCTAACCACTGAGCTATAGGACTCCACAATGCATGTTAATACCTGGGTCTTTCTGCACCTTTTTGAAAAGGTCAACATTTAGCATATACAGTACAGTACATTACTTGATCCTCCCATTCTCCTTCCTTTCCTAAATTTCTAACCTCAGATCTTCCTTCATTAAATGTTATCTGCCATCTCTGTGCCCAATCAACTAGCCTGGCCGTGCTATCCTCCATTTGTTCACAATTCTCTTCGGGGATTTTTTGGCTCCGAAGGTTCAAGCACCATAACTCGAACCTGTTTAATCTGGGGTAAAATGACATTCCAATGCAGTGCTGGGGAAGTGTTGCATTGTTGGAGGTACTGTCCTCCGGGTGAGACATTAAACTGAGGTCCAGCCTACCTATTCAGGTAGACATTAAAGATCCCATGGCATTATTCAGATAGATAAGCTTTTCCGCAGTGTCCTGGATAACAATACCCCAAATAAAATTGGTCGTTCACTTCATTGGTGTTTGTGGGATATTTCTGTGCACAAATTAGCTATCGTGTTTGCCAACACATACGCAATCACTACACGTTGCAGTATATACTGTATCTCAAAGCACTTTGAGATATTTCAATGACATAACAATGCACCATATGAAATGCAAAGATTTTTGTTAACAAGTTGTTGCAATAGTTGTAATCCTGACCCGAAGTTGTTGTTGTTGTTGTTAACTATTATTATTAAGACAGTGGCTTTAATGAAAACCAAGGTCTAATACTGTGAGATTTCTCCCACAAAATGTCGATTTATATCGCGCCCTCCACGCCGGACCGCGTCTCAGAGCGCTTCACTGTAGCGGATCCCGGGACTGGGGCAGGGATAGAAAGGTGACCAAAAGCGCGATCGAAGAGAAAGGTATGTAGCTGTGACCTGAAACTGGGAAGAGAGGGGGCGAAGCGAAGGGAGTGAGGAAGGGATTTCCAGAGCCTCAGGGCGTAGTGGCTGAAGGCATGGCCACCGAGGGTGGAGCAGAGGACTCGGGGGACATGGAGGAGGCCAGACCCAGTGGAGCGAAGGCAGCGGATGCTGGTTTGGGGGAGAGAGGAGATCAGAGAGGTAGGGGGGTGCAGAAGATTGGAGGGATTTGAAAGTAAGTCTTGCAGTAAAATCCTGTGAAGTACTTTGAGGCATGGCAACCATGCGATAAGGCACTATATCAAATAGATTAGGATTATTGCCAATATTTTTAAATGGGATTCAGAATTTAAACTCAGAACAATTCTTTTGGATTCACCGAGAGAGTAGAACCGGAGGACACAGGTTTAGATTTGCAAAAGGGCAATTTCGAGACAGACACCAGGAAATATTTCTTGGAGGGCTAATTAATGGCGGGAACAGAAGTTCAGGAAGGTGGTTGAGGCTAGGACTCATTTGGAAAAAACAGCTTGATGTCGTGATGAAGGGATGGTGGGCTGGATATTCTGAAAGGATGAGATCAAATGGATTAAAGCGTCTTTATTCGAGCCTTTCTTGTGATCCTCACCCTAATCTGTACTAACATTAAAGGTAATACTCTGGTTACTAACTCTAAGCCTGGGTATTGTGGGTGTTACTGATAACAGTTAAACTACTAAACTGTCCTACTAAAACTGCAACTACTAAAACCGTCCTTTGGGCGAGACCTTAAACCGAGGTCCCGTCTGCCTGTTCAGGTGGATGTTAAAGATCCCAAAGCACTGTTTGAAAAGAGAAGCAAGTTTCTCTCTCCCGGTTAAAATGACTGCACTATTTCGCCCACAAAATATGTAGTTATACCACTTTACAGTATGTCCTTTCGCACTTTGAGACATCTCGATGACATGGTGAGGCACTATATCAAATGCAAGGATTTTTGTTAGAATTATTATCACGATTTATTTCAGATGGGGTCAAAAAGCCACTTGCTCTATTATAGGATTAATTCTATCAGAAGCAAGTGAGTGAGTGAGTGAGTGAAGGGTTCATTATATGATTAATTCTATCAGAAGTGAGTGATTGAGTGAGTGAGTGAGTGAGTGAGTCAGTCAGTCAGTCAGTCAGTCAGTCAGTGACGTTCTCTATAATAATAATAATCCTTGCTTTTGATATAGTGCTTTTCACATCTTATTGACGTCTCAAAGCGCTGCACAGAATATACTGTAAAGTGATTTGACTATGTTTGTGGGCGAAATGTGGCAGCAATTGCGCCCAGCAGTGTCCCACAAACAGTCGTGAATTGAAATGACCAATTTTTATTATTTTATTATTGTGTTTTGTTTTGGAGGGATTATTATTAGATTAGGCATGTGGAGTAAGGAAACTTGTCCAAGGTTTCGCCCTGACCTGCCTGGATTCGAACACAGGTCTCATACTTGTAAGGCAAGTGCTCTAACCACTGAGCTTCAGGACTCCACAAGTTGCTCTCAAAGCTGAAATGGAGCATCTGGGAGCAAAACACTATCTCTTCATCCTTGCCTCTCTCCTTTTGAGTTCAAAACACATTAGAGCCTGTAATCGTATCCAGCAATATATAGCACACAGGGCTGTGTAAGCCATTAGCATTCGACTGAGGGACTGTGGTGGGAATGGGCAATTAATAATGCATCTCATCAGTTTAAATACTGTACTGGAAATTGAGCAACACTGATACAAGAAAGAAGAGTTGTGGCTCACACTGTTGGGAATCTTATTTTTGTACCAAACTCATAATAAATAAACAATATTGTACAAAACAAATACTACTGTATTATTTAACCAGCTACTGACACACATTAAGTGCAATTCAAATGCACAGATTATTTTTAACGTATACAGGAAATGTATACAGCAAAAATAAATTGTAAGGCATCTCATTTTTAAAACTAATAAAAATGGAGTATTTTGTAAAACTCCTCTAGCCATCTGCAGGGTGTTCACAAAGTCCTGTTACCCCATGTGATTTTTTGTCCCCCTCTTGCAATGAACATTTATTTTCGGTGCTGATGAGTTGAGAGTAACAATATGACACCAGTAGCTTCCTCCTGACTCCAACCTTGTATTAATGAAGGACGTCGCAGCAAATGTGGGTACGGATCATTAACTGCCATGAAAATGACAACATTCGCGCGCGCGCGCGCGCACACACACACACACATACGCAAGAGCATGTGCATATGCATGCACACACGCATGCACACACACATACGCAAGAGCATGTGCATATGCATGCACACACGCATGCATGCACACACACACACCGATGCTTGGGACATCTCAATACAGTTAACCACTTGTACTGAATAAAGTGAAGTACTCTACTTCTAAACACAATTATCATCATTCTTTTATATGTTTGAGTTGTACCTGTATCTGACCTTTCGATAAATGGCCCAGCAAACCTCACATCAGGGCATTGACTAAGGAATTGTCACTGGTGGGGAATGAACTCAAAGGGGCAATTTTATCTCACGTCCAGAAACATTAAATACAGATTTCTACAGATGAAGCAATGCTTGGTGCATTTGTTTCCAACCTTGGGATGATTAAAATAACAGGAAAGCAGGAAGCTAATCAAGAATAATCCTACAATGTCTTTAATTATTAAATAATATGCTGCAACATTTGCCTAAAACTGTCAAAATTGCCTAAAAAGTGACCATTTGGCAACTGCAAATGGAATTGCCATACGTTTTTTGTTGTTATTATTATGTAAGGGCAATTTAATGGTGAGAACATTTTTTAAAAGTACTGCTGAGAAATTTCCCTCACACTTTATATTTAAAAAGTAACACCCTGTCTCACACAACTGAATAAATCTTCTCCATGCTCACAAAGAACACCTCTATACATCCAAATTGCTTGCAATGAATATTGTTCACATGTTAATTAACTTATTTTATTTACCTTCCTTTTCTATGTTTTACGTGACAAAGTCTGTCACTCTCGGTCAGTCTGCAAGTCGCCTGTTTGAAAGCAACGCTCTGAAATGCATGATTCACCAAAATGAATCTTTCTTCTAAGAACAATATATTGTGACCTAATCTCAGTTTGTTTTAGTTTCCTCCAGACTATCTGCTTTGCTCCAGTCCATTCCAGGGTCAACATTGGGAGAAATTCCACCTGAGTCTAAGATTTACGTTATTTATGCAGAGATTAAGAGAGCCTTGAGTATGTGGCAGACAACCTGTTGATTTCTGCCTTAACTTTGCAGTGAGCAATGCATTAGTATTAAGAGAAATGCCAGAAAACGTGGCTTCAAAATGAAAGATATCTCTTTAACGATCAGCCAAGCTGTGCATTCTCTTAAATGCTACGTACAGTAAATCTAAACACAGGTGGAATTTCTCTTTCCGTGTCTTTTCTCGTCTGGTGTGTATCTGTCTCTGTATATGCATATATTTCACTTGTCTGTTTTGGTGCGTGTATGTGTCTCTCTCTGCTTATCTATATACTGTACAACAACAAACTTACATTTGTATAGCACCTTTCATGTCAAGAGGATGTCCCAAGGCATTGAAGCGTTATTATTATATAATCCTTTGCATTTTATATACTGTATCTTCAAGACACATCTTCAAGACGTCTCAATGCACTTCACTGAATATACTGCAAATGAATTGACTGTATATTTTGTGGGAGAAAATATGTCTTTATCTGTCCTTTACCTCTCTCTGTCTTCCCTCTCACTCCATCGATCTCTCCGTCTCTCTCTCCCTGTCTCTCTCTGAAAGTCTACTTTTCCTCTCTCCCTTTTGTTTCTATTTGACTCTCTCTCTCCCCCTCTCTCTGTCTATCTGAGTATCTCTTTCCCCAGTCTGTAGGGTCGCTCTCTCTCCCTCTCTCTCCACCAACGACCCCTGGAGTTTGTGCGTTTGATCAATGCAAAATCCCTACCCACTTGAGTCCTGATTGGCTGCGTGAGGCAGAGAAGGGAGATCTGTAATTAAGTAGATAATCTGAAGCTTGGATGAGAAAAGCTCCATTTCACATCCATCGCTTCACACATGGCAACTCTATACCCCAGAAGCTGTCTACAAACCGTCCAGTCCAGTTCACGACTCCACTAACTTCTCCTCGCTCCCTCTGTTCTTATTAGGATTCATCTTTGATTGCCAGGAATAATGTTATTCAAGCTATACTCGGTCTTCGTTTTGAATATCTACCTTGAATTGGGTCAAGCCTGGTAAGTCAACGTTCAGAGGTGTTAAGTACATAAATAGATATGTGCTCACTTTATTTTGTTGCTCCTTTCTCTTCCTTGGCTCCTTCCTAATCAACTGATCAATTGATAGTCCAAAGGCTTTTTGTGACTGTGTGTGTCTGTGTGTGTTGGGGGTTCCCATTTATTCATCATGTGATGGGTTACTATCAAAAGTTATCAGCTTAAGTTTGCAGACAAAGTTTAATGAGAGAAGGGGTGGGAGGTGGGGAGAGGGAGAGAGTTGGGGGGGGGCTGGGGGGGTGCGGGTGGGAGAGAAAGTCTCTTCAGAAGCCTTTTGAAGGATTTAGAAAAAAAGGACAAGGGAAAAAAAAACTCCCCAAAATATTCCAAATATTTTTCAGAGGGCAAAGTTGGGAGCTTTCTGCAACTTAATCATCTCTTCTCGCTTTCTTCCAGGTCAGTGAACAATTTTCTGATGACTGGCCCTAAGGTAAGGGAATTTGTTTTGATCTCCTTTTAATTCGAGACATTGTAAGTTTAAAAAAAATGTAAATTTAGGTAGATAAAATTAAGAAGTTAGAGTTAGGTTTTAAAGGTTGATTGTCGGTGTCTGCAAGTAACAATCTTCTGTATTTGTCTCTCCGCTCCATATAAAAGCAGCTCTGAAATGCTCTCGCTATACATTCCTACATTATGATAACTTTTTTTTGTGATTATAGTGAACTTGATTCTCTCTTTCTCTCAATCCCTCTCCTCATCCGTCGCTCCCAACCTTACCCTATATGGTTAGATAGACAAATAAATATGTAGCAAAATAAAACGTGAAAAAAAAGGTGAGAGAAGTGAACATTTTACTTTTCAGATGGTCACAAATTAATTAAATGGTTGGGTTTTTTTTGAGGGGAAGGAAGGGATTTTGTTTGATGTTTATTGAGTGTTTTGGGGGGAATTGAATTGACACCTCTGGAAATGAGATGGGGAAAAAAAACACATTGCGTGAAATAATATTGTACAATAAACACATTGAATTAAATAATGTCCGACTGTAAAAAAAAATTGCACGCACTGTATGAAATTGACAAAACAGGTGCAGAGAGGTGAATTGTGTCCATTGCAAGAACATACAAGATCCCGTTAGATCTCAGCTTTGTGCCTTTTCTCTCTCCTGCCTGTTGTCCTTCCCTCAACCTGCACACAACCGTAACTTTTAAAAGTGCCATTTCGTTCACAGTACGTACCTGCCTGGATAATGCATTGGATTTTTGGCTGAATGGAAAAAGATGCTCAATAAGAATTAAATGCAATTGTTAAACCATATGTGTAGCCAGCTAGTCCTTGCTGCTGTTTACTTTGATCAATATCAATCAATCAATCAAAACTTACATTTATATAGCACCTTTCACGTCGAGAAAACATCCATTTTTTTGGGTGGGGTGGTGGTGGTGGGGTGGTGGGGGTGGGGGGGGGGGTGGCTGTATTGTGGGCATGAATGGGGGAACTCATCAGGTAATTAATGCTCCCCTCCCAGTCTTGTTACTGAATAAACAGGACCAGTCTCAAAATACGTGGCTTTCTGTTTGACTGCGTTGCCCATTTTGTCTAAATCCAGACATCATTCTACTGATGTTGTCCTTTTTAAAGCTGTCCACAAAATGCTTTTGAGGGTGTTTTTTTTAATTTTTTAAAAAAACGCTATTTGACTATAAAGACAGCACTGAACCCATTTTCTCCTAAATAACAAATAATAATAATTCTTGCATATGATATAGAACCTTAGGACATCGTTCAGATATAATGCCAATTGTTCTTTGGGGGAATCCAATCAAAGCACTTGTTTGCTCCTTTTCCGTCAAAACCACTGAGCTTTTGAGAGGGAAACAAACCGAATTGTTCAAATATGTTTGTGACTATATTTTTAAAATAATTCTGTTTCAACAGAAACGTTCAGAATTGTGATGGGTTATCATTGAAGTTTAACACAAGGTCTAAATCAATGATTCTCTCGAAATCCACTACAAAAAAATGACAACGTTGCATTTATATAATGTCTTTCACTTGGGAGGACGTCCCAAGGTGTTGAACATTGAGGGGTTTACACCCGAGCTGGTGGGTTCGGATTACAGGGGGGGTGGGGGATTGACGAAGGAGGGAGGATGGTCAAAAGCACAGTCAAAAAGATCTTGAAATGGGCCTTGAAGGAGGTAGGGGAGGAGAGGGTGAGGCGCTCTGAGATGGAGTTCCAGAGGGAACAAAACAAAGCTCCCTATGCTGTATAACACATAAGAATTGCTAGACGCCTTCCACCATCCTGATAGTCGCTTGCACATGTCATATACTAAACTATATCCCAGGTCATTATTTCCTAAAATAAATCTATCTAATTGGCTTTTGAAATAATTGATATTTTATGCTTCCACTGTCTGCCTAAGGAGCCTGTTCCATACATTTACTACTCACTCACCGAAATAGCGTTCACGCAGATTGATTTAGAATTTATCCCCTTCAATTGCGAGCTATGTCCTCTGGTTCTACTGTTCTGAACCAGATAGAACAGTTATCACGGTTTGCATTAACGGCAAACAGGGAGGCAGGCGCCTGGCTTCAGTATCTATATGTTTCTTCTCTGGGCCAATGGGAGAAGGACCCGAGGCTGCCCCTGATGGCTTCTGTTGTTGCCTCCTGTAGGCGTATCTGATCTACTCCAGCAGTGTGGCAGCGGGTGCCCAGAGTGGAATCGAGGAATGCAAACATCAATTCGCCTGGGATCGGTGGAACTGCCCCGAGAGAGGTTTGCAGCTGTCCACACACAGTGGCCTGAGGAGTGGTGAGCACCTCACTTTACATACAGATTCCACAAGGGGAGGTGGGGGGTGGGGGGGGGAATTACTGCAGCCCTGACCAACATCTAAAGCAGCACTGACAACAACAACAACTTGTATTGATATAGGGCCCTTCCCGTGGGGTTTCCCCAGCGCTGTGATAGCCCTGCTCCTGCACAAACCCAGCTTCCTTGGAATCTGGTCTCTCAATGTCACTGCCTGTCACTGTCACTGTCTCCTCATCAGTGTCTCCATTACTGCTGTCAGCGTATCTCTTAACGCATGTCACTGTGTCTCCCATCACTGCCAATCAATGACTTCTCCCATCACTGTTAGTGTTTCACCTGTCACTACATCCATTGTCTCTTACCTGCGGCCTTGCGTTTTGCCCACAAAATATACAGTTAAGTCACTTTACAGCATATTGTGTGAAGCGCTTTCAGATGTCTCAAAGACATGATAAGACACTCTAGCAAATGGTACAATTATTATTTTGATCTCTCTATTCTTTTTACTTCCCCATCCCCACCAACTCTCTCTCCCTGGTTTTCTTTCTATTTTCCTGTGTGCCTTCCTGTAGGTTAATCCCTCTTTGCATTTCTGTCTTCACCTCACACTGTTTCCAAACCCTTTAAAAAAAACAATGGAGTTCCGTTCCACAAACATCTTTCTAGTTAGGAATATTAATAATAATCCTTGCATTTGATACAGCACCGTATTATGTTGATGAGATATCTCAAAGTGCTTTACAGAATACACTGTACAGTGGAGTGACTGTCTTTTGAGGGCAAACACGGCAGCCATTTGCACCAGTCGTAAATTGAGTGGCCAATTAAAAACAACTTTTTATTAGAGGGATTATTAACCTGGAAAGCGACCCGCCAATCGACTAAAAACTGCATTCCTACTTACTGCTATGTTAACAGGAACGTGTGGAGTAAGGAAACTTAAACGTTTCCCACCCGCCAACGGATCAAACCCAGGTCCACTCGCTTTCAAGGAGAATCGCTAAGTACTGTACTATGTTACGGGATTTCTGTACCTTAATATCTAACCTTGCTCACGTTTATTCCACAGCAAACCGAGAGGCTGCCTTTGTGCACGCAATCAGTTCTGCTGGGGTGATGTACACTTTGACCAGGAACTGTAGTTTGGGCGATTTTGATAACTGCGGGTGTGACGATTCGCGCAATGGACAGTTAGGTAAGTGCTACAACCCAGGAAAAGTGCCAGGTGCGGGCAGGAAGCAAGACGTGTTGGCGTGCCGGGGCTAGCAACATAGCTGACTCGACCGTCCTTTGACTCTTTGCAGGAGGGCAGGGCTGGTTGTGGGGAGGCTGCAGTGATAACGTTGGCTTTGGGGAAGCCATTTCCAAGCAGTTCGTGGACGCCCTGGAGACAGGACAGGACGCCAGAGCCGCCATGAATCTCCACAATAATGAGGCCGGCAGGAAGGTAGCTCTCTCACATTCATCTCCTGCTGTGTGTCAGCCTTGAGCAGTGCAGCGCTCTCATCTCAGAGACAGGCATCGGGGCTTGGAATCATATAGTCCAAACTGACACTCCAGTGCAGTACTGGTGGGGAGGTGGTGTTGCATTGTCAGAGGTGCCGTCCTTCAGACGAGACGTTAAACCAAGATCTCGTCTGCCTGTTCACGTGGCCGTTAAGAATCCCATTGCACTATTGGAAAAGAGAAAGCAGTTTCTCCCTGTATTCTGGCCAAAAATCTCCCAAATAGAATTGGGCACTCACTCACTCACTCACTCCAAAACTGTTTGTGGGATTCCACTGTGGACCACTGACTGCTGTGATTTATTTGCCGACAAAATACACAGTTGATAAAATAGACTTTATCCTGTGAAGAGCTTTAGACGTCTCAATAAGGCACTATATCAAATACAAGAATTATTATTATTGTATTTGGGGCATGGACAATCAATTGCATGAAACCTTTCTTCCTCAGGCAGTTAAAGGGACCATGAAACAGACCTGCAAGTGTCACGGTGTGAGTGGGAGCTGCACCACACAGACCTGCTGGCTCCAGCTCTCTGAGTTCCGAGAGGTGGGCAACTACTTGAAGGAGAAGTATCACAAAGGGCTCAAAGTCGACCTCCTCAAGGGGGCTGGCAACAGCGCAGCCAGCCGAGGCGCCATCGCCGAGACCTTCAATGCCATCTCCAAGAAGGAGTTGGTCTACCTGGAGGATTCCCCCGATTACTGCCTGGAGAACAAGACCCTGGGGCTGCAGGGCACAGAGGGCCGGGAGTGCGTCAAGAAGGGCAAACAGCTGAGCAAGTGGGAGAAGCGGAGCTGCAAGCGGCTGTGCGGGGATTGCGGGCTGGGCGTGCAGGAGCGCCGGGCAGAGATGATGAGCAGTTGCAACTGTAAGTTCCATTGGTGCTGCGCCGTGAAGTGCGAGCAGTGCAGGAAAACAGTCACCAAGTACTACTGCGTCAAGAAGGGCAAAAGGTCCATGAGGAACGAGAGCGACTCGAAGAGGAAGGGGTCGCGTCTCGGCCGCAGGCACTGAAGGCGAGGCCCGGTCCGGCCCCGTGAGTGACAATGCAAAGCACATCTGTCTTCTTTTGTTCCTGACTGACCGATCCTCCCCTTGTCACCTAACTGGCCAACCATTAGCAAGGCAATACATTGCACAGATGTTAAAGGTAAAACACAGATACACACACAAACACACAGCAGAACCGTGCTCTCTTTAAGAAGATGTTCAGTCTACTTTCAGTTCATACGTGCGATGCCTTTCCGACCCGTTTGTAATTATAAAACAATCCACCCCCATCCCCACCCCCAAAACGAGAAACAACAGTGAGTACACTTATACACTCTCCCAATACCACCCGAGGCTGCCTTTCTTCATTCGGCCTGAAGGTTAAGTTCTCTCAAGAACACAGTTTAGAATCCTCATAAGTCACCTTTTCACTGCAAAATACACTGCTGATGATCTCCACTATTGGGTGCTTTGAATTTGCTCTGTATTTTCATTTTGGTTCTCTCTCTCCTCCCCTCCACCACCCCTCAACCTCCAATATAGTCCTCAATCCCAATTTATAGGAAATGCTAGGAGAAAAAAAGACCAAGGTCCATCCACCCATCCATTCATTCATTCCACACCATCTAGAGATTGGTGGTGAACAAATTTGCTTCCAGGCTTTTCGCCAATTCCACTGTAATGCAGTTCAGGTTTGCTGGAGGCAGGTCAGTCACAGCTCCCCCAGGGATCCTTCCGACCCACTTTCCAATCTGTTACTGGTCCCTCGGTGGCTCGAGTGTTCTCCACAAGGGAAATAATCAGATCCAGCTCGCATCCTGCTGCCCCGCAATATAATCATAATAATAATAATGATCCTTGCATTTGAGGTAGTGCGTTATCACGTTCTTGTGACATCTCAAAGTGTTTCACAGAATATATTGTTAAGTGGATTGACTGTGTATTTTGTGGGTGATGCATCAATACACTGTACCACCCTGAGTGGGTTTGTGCATATTTAATATTAATAAAATCCCTTTAAAGGGGAAATATATTCTACCGAATTGGTCCACGTTCCTCAATATTTCTCTCAGGTGTCCCTGGTCAGTCTGTTTCACACAATAAAGCTTGTGGCGAGAAGTAGTTTGCGAGCAGATATTTTGTGCTGGACACCCTCCCCTCTGAGTAGGTATTACTTTTCACCTCCAAGCCAAAAGGTTATGGGTTCAAGCCCCACACTGGGAGCTCATCACCTTGGTTGACTCTCCAGTGCAGTGCTGGGGAAGGGAGAGAGCTTTGCGTTGTCGGAGGTGTTGTCCTTCAATCAATCAAATCAATCAAAACTTACATTTATATAGCGCCTTTCACATTGAAAGGACGTCCCAAAGCGCTTTACAGTTACGTAGGGACAAGAGCAGGGTGGGGAGGGGTTCGGGACAGGACGAAAAAGAGTAGGAAAATTGATTGTATATTTGTGGACGAAACGCAGCAGCCAAATTGCGCACAGCAGTGTCCCACAAACAGTCATGGAAGTCATGGAAGTGGGATCCTGGCCATCAATCATTCAGATAAAATTGGTCATGGCGATCGGTGGGTTATTGCAGGGAGTAAATTGACTGCTGCTGAGTTTGCCTACAAAATACACACTACACTGTATCCTGTGAAGTGCTTTGGGCATCCCAACATGAAAGGTAGTACAGAATATCAAATGTAAGGATTATTATTCACCTTTCTTATCATCAGGGTAGCCACTAAAATGCTAAATATCTGCTCCCAGTTTACATGCAAGCCAGCGGCTCAACACATTGGCAAGAAGACAATTGAAAAAAATCTCCCATTGCAGCAACAACAGCACAAAGTTACATCTGTAGAGCACCTTACCAAGGCTTTACAACAACAACAACAACAACAACATGCATTTGTATAGCGCCTTTCACATCAGGAGCATGTCCCACGGTGCTGGTCAGTCAGGGATCTGAACCTGTTTAGAGTAAACCTCTCTTTCCACTATCGAAACATAGGAGTCCCGTAGTGCAGTGGCTCGCAAGCGAGAGGATTCACGTTCAATTTGGGGGCGAAGACATAGGCAAGTTTCCTGACTGCATACAACTCTGTTGACCTAGCTACAAGGTAGTCGATTGGTGGATCCTTTTTTCCAGGGGCAACAATTCCTCCCAAAATAATTTGGCCACTCAATCCACGACTGTTGTTGGGACACTGCTGCGTGCAATTGGCTGCCGTGTTTCACCCACAAAATACAGTTAATTTAATTTACAATGTATTCAGTGAAGCACTTTGAGACATCTCAATGACATGATAAAGGGCCATATCAAAGACAAGCATTACCATTATTGTCCCTCACATCACTCCTCAATCACAACCACTGCTGAACCAGCAGGTTTGCCTTCTCTGGTCCATTTCTCTCCAAAGCTCTCCTCGCTGCCCCCCCCACCAATCCATCTGGTACAATTGAAAGGCACTGGAGCTCTTCATCATTAACTTGCGAAGACTAACCTCCCCCTGACTAGAATTCTACCCAAGTGCTCAGTTGTGCACCTGTGTAGCTCTGTGTGAAGGAGAGGCATTTGAGGCAAGTTGAGTAATTCTGCATTTCCATTTCCAAACGGCTGCTAACATCCAACACAACCACAACAAATTATTTGAGGAGGACTTCCCAAGGCGCTGAACAGTCAAAGATTTGCACCTGAGCCGGAGGTTGTGGGATCAGGAGGGATTGGGTAGGGCAGGGTTGGGGTTGGACTAGCCACAGGGTAAACTGAACATGACTCGCCCTCTCTCCCAGGGAATCCTTTCAAGAAGCTTTTAACATCAGTCACCTCTCGTCTCTCCTTGGCTCCCCCGTCCTCTTCAACTTCGATTGGTGGCCTTGCAGCCTTGGCTTGCATTTTTCAGACCCACTTTTCACTTGACTCACAGCTGGAATATTGGGTGTTGAATAAAGTTTAGTGGATTTTTCATTCAACCCGCAGGGCCTCAAATCTCATGTCAAATTCCCACCCCCCCCAGCTCTCTGCTCTGCCACAAAGGCAAGATGTTGATCAATGAGCTGAAATGAACAGACTGGGTGGGCTGACTGGTCCTGATTTTCTGTGCAAGTCATTTTGTGGGAATGATAGTGTGTGTGTGTGTATATATATATATATATACATTTATATATACACGCACACACATATTTATACACAGCATATTTACCTATTTGCTGTAGAAGTCATTACATTTAAGGATGACACTTGGGAGAGACTGCCCTGTTGGGTACTGGAGCCCTTACTCAGTTATCACTGAATATTTAACGAATAGCCAAACACCTATTGCCATTCTATACAGAGAGATAGGCAACGTCTGAACCCCCTTAACACCTGAACCCACTTAAATTGAAATTAAACCGAATAAATCACATTGCAACCCCCCTCCCCACCACGAATAAGAACCTTTTTTGTTTATCGGCTGATTTTTTTCCCCAAGGGAACAAACCCAATGGTTAATCCCAATAGTTAATTTCATATTGACATTAAATTGAAACGCTGATTCAACGATTGCGGCTTCACACAATCGTCGTGACACAAAGTGTTGACACTCACTGACTAACCCCCCCCACCCCATCACCCTCCCCCACCTCCATGACAACAAAAGGATTCTTTTTTCCAGTCAATAGAAATATTAAGCACTTTGTTTGTCGTTAATTTATTGGTCTGTTATTCCCACCCATTGTGTTGCCTGCGAGATTTGTTTTTTTAATGGAAACACGCTCAGTGTGGGTTCCTTGTGTAGTATGTATGACTGTAGGTCATTGTTATGGTGGGTGTGTGTGTGGGGGTGGTGGGCACCTAGTTTGGTTAATCTCTCACTGGGGGTTATCAGTAGATGGTTTTTGTTTAAGTTCCCCATTTGCTCAGCACGGGAGGCAACTCTCACCAGGTCTGTCTGCTGTGTCCCAGAGCGTGTGCCGACTCACCAGGGGAGCTCAGGATCTGTCTGACACCGTCTCTCCTTTGCACCATCTCCCCCAAATCAGTGCAAATCGATTCACACGTCTCCCAGTCACACACACACACACAATGATTGACTCTCGACCTTGCCATTAAATGACCCCCTGTCTGTAGCGAGAGCAACCACCTGAACCCCAGCTCCCCCCCCCCCCCTATTTTATTTTACTATTTATAATCCTGTATTATATCATTCTGTTTCCACTTTTTTTTGTTTTTTTTGGACAAATCTTAGCTGGCGAAGTTGTGCATTCGGAATCAATGTACATTTTTGTTTGAGGTGTATGTGTGTGTGTCTGAGTCTGTCTCTCTCTGGGTCTCTCCCTCTCTGGATCTCTCCTGTGTTGTCGATATTCAAACCACACACACACTCTTGTCATTTAAATACGGAACCTACGAGGGAAATTCAATATCCTTCTCCCCCACCCCCAATAACGTGATATTAATCACATTATGGAAGACAACGATTACATACATTAGAATAAGGTACGACTTTTATTAGTTAAGTGGCATCTCACCTCATTAAAATGTGTGTAGGATGCTTTATTATACTATTAATTACTTTGGAAAGGAATGGCGACTTTATGTATAGGCTGTCGGGATTTCCTCGCTTTCGGGTTAACAGAGACAGAATATTTTTTTGTTATTTTCAATGGTTTTTGTAGCTGTTTGTGCGGTTGTTTTTTCTGTGTGTGTGTGTGTGTGTCAAACGCAACCTGTGTAAATATATCAGAATTATTTTGCGCCCTCCTATGTCTGCTTCTAACAGTAAAATCCAGTCAGTCACTAGCTCATAACTGTATTCAACGCGAATATAATTTTTTCCAGCTTTTTAACCTTAAATATCCTACTGAGATCAGTGAGAGAAAGAGAAAAAAAAATCTCAGTCTAGTTCTCACAACCATAGTCAATCAATGGGAGTGGTTTGATTTCCAGTTCCTTCCCCCAGTTCACTCTCCTTTCTCTCTTTGACAAATTCCTATTTCACTCGTTCAGAACTTTTCTTCCCCCCAGTGTGTTTGTCGTTTGCTACCAGACAGAGAGAGAAATTTATTCGCAAAATAAACCAAAATCAATAAAAACGTGAAAGCAAAACACGGAGCTACCCAGATATGTGTGTTTCAGGTGAATTTCCCTCAAAACTGTGCCTGATCCCAGTTGTGCGCTCACTATGTAGTGAAGAGCTTTTCTGCACAACACATCGAGTGAATTGGTTTCAGTTCCTCGTCTCGCCAAGGCTCAGCAAGTCCCCGAATGCATTATACATTTAGTGTTCAAAGGGAAATATCGGGGGCAAACTCAAACTAGGTGCCAAAAACCCCCCAAAAGTTTGCACTCAAGTTATTAAATTGCGGAAACTTTGGGAAACTCAGTTTATCGTTCCCTCTCTTATCCAACATCAGTTTAGTTGACTATTCTGGTGCCTGTTGTTACTCGTGTATCAATTGGGAACACACACAGTATATATATATAATATATGTACTGTAATAATTTATATAATATAAATATATATATAGTTAAATACCCAGAAGCAAGAGGGAGAGACTGGAGGAGATATTTCCGTTAAGAGGATAAATAATTTGAAATCCTTACATTTGGTTTAGCGCCTTATTGCATTGTTGTGACGTCTCAGTGATTCACAGAATATACTGTCAAGTGGATTGGCTGTGTATTTTCTGGGTGAAACGCAGCAGCCAATTGCATCCAGTATTGTCCTAAAAACAGTCGTAGTTGAGTGATTATTCGTATTTTTTTTGGTGGGATTCTTCACAGAAAACCAGACAGAGAGAAAGCGATCATCCAATCGACTTGCAACTAGATTCCTGCTATCTGCTAGATAGAAGTGTGTGCGGTAAGGAAGGAAACTTGCCTAAGGTTTCGTCCCACCCAGGCCCGCTTGCTTATGAGGCAAGCACTCTAAACAATACTCTACAGGACTCCACAAATAGTTGACAGTTGAAAAATAATTATCCTTACATTTGGTACATCGCCTTTGAAGTCGAGGCATCTCAAAGCGCTTCACAGTATATACTGTAAAGTGACTTGACTGTCGTGGGCTCACAGCAATGTCCAATAACAGCCATGCAGTGAATGATCAATTTTTTTGTTGGCCAGGACACTGGGAGAGAAAAACTATCTTCCATGACCTATATATTTACACGAGTGTTGTTAGCAAAGTGTCACAGAGGCACTGTTTGCCGAGTAAGTGATAATACCATTGCGTTCAACAGGTGATGTGTAGGTTTCTCTATTTGTGGGACACTGCTGTGCACAATTGGCTAACGTGTTTTGCCCACAAAATACAGTTGATTCAGTTTACAGTATATTCTGAGAATCTCTTTGAGACGTCTCAAGAACTTGATAAGAGGCGCTGTATCAAAGGTTTTCAAAATTATTTTTATTAAATGGATGAAATATGAAGTGAGTTATTCTCAAAATTGAAACAGAACAAGACTCCCCAACTCCCTCCCTCCCAAATAAAATGTACCTGAACGTGCTGTAAAGTAAAATCAGAGTAAAGTTTAATGATAAGTTACCCAGAAAATCTCCCGCAGACTTCACACCGCAAGCTCCCAATTCTAATTGGTCATTTTTAAAAACTATTTACCATGTAAATTCTATTCCCATTGTGCCTGGATCCCATAATCTCCATGGAATAGCTCGACATTAACACAACTTCAATTTGCTTTTACTGTATAATGCAAGTTTAATTAACTTTTGGGAGGATTTAAACATTAAGCAAGCAGACGGGACATGTTCCCCTGAGTTGCTTCATTTTGCATGCAAATCCCTTTTTCACGCCACCTTAAGAGTTCTCCCCTTCAAGTTTGGGAAAAAATGTGCGTGTCCTGTGAGCAGTTTTCTGCACATTTCTTGCCCTTACACATTGCTCTTTCACTCATCAAGGCTCCCTTTATCGCCATAACAATGACTAGCGACTTAAATCGCCCTCCAAATCCGCAGCTGTGGAACAATGTAATCTCCTCTTTCTTTCAATGAGCTGGCCGCTTGAAAGGACTTGGGAAAAGTATTCGCAAAGTCTCACACTGTTTGCTGAATAGAAGTTAGTGCAAGTATTGTGCCAGAACAAGTGGCTTTATCAACACATGCTTGCAAACAACCTCAAAACACACACACGATCACTAAACCCAGGCGAGGGGATATGATGCTATCTACATTGAGGATTAAAGTTCCTTTCACCTCTCTCAGGATACTTTTTTGCGCACAGTTCCAGAAAGTTGAGAAGATTTTTTTTTAGCTTGTGCATGGTGGGGTGGGTTGGTGAGGGGGGGTGGATAGAGAATGGAAGAATGGGAGAGAAGAGAGAGACTCAGAAGGACATGTTTGTTAAAACTGCTTTGGAAAATAACTAGCAGGATTTAATATAAAACATTATTCAAAATAAAAGACAACACAAATTGTAACTGTTTTGAAACTTATTTCCAACAAGTAATTTCACTTGCTGGAGGCTGCAGTTAACATAAGGAGAATAATAATCCTTGAATTTGATAGAACACCGTATCACATTGTCAAGACGTTTCAAACCGCTTCACAGAATATACTGTAAAGTGGATTGATTGAGTAGTTTGTGGGCGAAACAATTATGCATTTAGAACAGTCTAATGCACCTCATCAGAAACTGGTATCTAAACAAGATGCAAGCAATGCATTCCGGAGCAGAACTGCTATAGGGCAAACAGCAGGGCAAGAAAATTTGGTACTTAACCTGCTTTAGAATCAGTGGGGTTAATCTGCAGGATATCATAATGGGTTTCCTTGTTAGCAACTCCATCAACTCATGGGAACTCTATTCTGTAAGTAGATGGCAACAGAGCAGAGTCCCACACCACATATGTCCAGTCACCTGACTCACAGTGGAGCACGGTAGCATGGGGGTTATCGCGCTCGCTTCGCAAGTGAGAGGACCAGGTTTGAGTCCCGGGCTGGGCAAACCTGTAACCAAGTTTCCCTACTTCACACTCCACTGTTTATCTAGCTGGAATTAAGCACCCAGTTGTTAGTTGATTGCCAGAACGCTTTCCGAGGTAATAATCCTTTCAAAGCAAAAAAAAATGTGGGACAATGCTATGTACAATTGGCTGCCACGTTCTGCCCACAAAATAAGCAGTCAATTCACTTTACAATATATTCTGTGAAGTGCCTTGAAACATTAACTTGATAAGGCGCTATATCAAATTAAATACACTAATAATATTCCTTGCATTTGATATACAGTAGCGCATTTCACATCATCTAGACGTCTCCAAGCGCTTCACAAAATATACAGTACTGTAAAGTGAATTAACTGTATACACATGGGTGAAAAAACGATTCTTATTATTAGGCAGGGCAAAGACAGGCTCGAATAGTGCTGTCCCATTTACTTACATCTTTATACGTTGTGTCCTTCACATCGGGTGAAGTCTCAGAACGTTCTGTATATTAATATACAATGCATCGATGATCGTGTAACACAAATGCCTTAAAGAAGTACAATACAAAAGTATAACAGATGAAGTAATTACATTTTGTACTACATTCCTCATTCTTTGATAAATTGCTCTTCTGCATATTTATGACCAGCTTCAATACATAATGAGGGGTCAAGGATTAGATTTGCAATGGTTTACAACTGACTTGATCCCTCTAGACTCTGTAACCCAACAGATCAGCTGGAATCGCGTTTGCTCATCACAACAAAAGGTTTACATGAAAAGGCCCATTTGATATCCTTCCAGAATACTCTTCCATTATTCAGTTGCAGTCTGTGAGCTGAAGTAAGACAGGTCTTACCTGGTCTTAAGACAAGAAGTGCTGTCTGGGCTCTATCAACTCAATCTCAAGACTTTATGACGTCCCTTCCCACCTCCCAGGGGATGTCACAGCGATAAAAACTGCAGAGAACATTGGTTTCAATTCAATTTCAAAACCTATCCAAAGTCTTTCATTTTTTAAATATAATGCCTTACCTCAAAATGTCTCAAAACTAATTAGTCACTCAAACCACAACTTGTTTGTGGGAGTGTTGTGTGCAATTTTCGGCCACAAAATACAGTCAATCCACTTTACAATATATTTTATAAAGATCTTTGAGACATTTCAACGATGTGATGAGCCCTTATATCTAATGCAAGGATTATTCTGATAATTACTCGCAAGCAGTGAATTTTTTCTTGATAAATTGATCAGCAATTGTTGCACGGAGGAAGGGGCCTCAAACAGCCAAAAGGTAATGGAACCAATTTCATCAATCAGGAGAAACTCCCACTCCTCTTTTCAAAATAATCACGGTATCTGAAGAAGTCAGAGAAACAGCCGAATGGAGTCTCAGTTTAAACCTTTCCCCTTGAAATACTGAACCCTGATAACAAAACAATCTTACCCCATCACACCCCCACTGCTAGCACCGCACTGCACAGGATGGCCACAAAGTCTATTTACCCCCTCGTAACAAAACAGCGATACAAGACCTTGGATGAGCTCAGAGTTGTCAAGACATTGTATTTCGCCTCCTCACTCCGTCCATGTTATGGAAGATGTAGATCCGAATATGGAGACTGATTATTAAAATGATGGCACTCACATTCACGGCTCCTCTGGATGTCTAAGACCAGTTAATCAGTTGTACTTAATTACTTGTAAATACAATTATCATCATTCTTCCATGTGTTTCAGTTGTTGGTCAGGGGACTGTAGAAACAAATAATATGGGGGTAACAGGACTTTATAGGCTACACTAAGTCACAACACGGTGCTTGAACTCACAACTTTCTGACACAGAGAGCAAGTGCTACTATCTGAGCAAATCAGCAATTGGAAGATAATCACCAAGACGAGATCTCAATTGAAAACCGTTTAATATTTTTTCGTATACACAATATTGAATGAAAAAAATATTCTATTGTGGCGAATACGTTCATAAATATTATTGCAGACAAGGCTGCGTATGGGCGTTTTAAGAGTGCCTTTGGAGATAACTGGCTTCTTTTCCGTCTGATCTGAAAGAAGCTGCACACTGATAGGGCAGAAATAACTCGAGCATCCTCACTCCGGGGGCAAAATGTCCAATCGTACAGCCATTTTGCTGGAAGCAGAAAGTCCTCGTGGATGGATGGCATCTGGCAACAAGACAAGAGAGGGACTGAACCTCTCAGAATTGGAAGTGCAAGAGTTGGACTTTGGCAACAAGTCCTGGCCTTTCGAAAGAGCAATCGTGCAGACTGCGTGTACGAATCTCTGCTCCACTGATTCCACATGGGTCTGTAAGTAAAGTTGGTAGCAACTGGACATCTGTAACTCCGAACAGCACTGTAATCAGAATTCTCTAAAATATCCATCACCTCAAAGACAGGACAGGAATTTGCAAATGAGCGTTACGTGGCATCCAGATGACAGATCCCCCCCCCTCTCCCACCACCCACAATACACTACAAACTTGACCAACAGGATAATGCTTTAAAGAGAGTGTGGTGGGAGTGGAGGGGGAAAGCTTACAATAATTTGATCAAGTATTACAGGACTATAAAAATATATATATATATGTAAAGAGCAGAGCACAAACACATCTCCCCAAACTTACCAATTCCCAGGTGAAATATTTTATTGTCACGCAATTTCAACCCCCGCTCCTGCCCAGGCATTCATGGTTAAGGATATAGTCCCAAACCGGTGAGGGCTTCTGTGCACAATATCGTGTGTCCAATTCTGTGGATATCACCATGTACACAATTTGATCACAGTAGGTCAGTCGGCCCTCGGTAGGCACTCAACCAGCATTAAGTAGCTATACTTAATTGGCTATACTCATTCCCAGTTACAGGATATCAGTAGCTGCAAGAGAGAAAAGGCGTCCCCTCAACGTAAGGAGCTACGTACACGTCTTGCCCAATTGAGCAAACAAGTAGCTTATAGTCTATTGTGAGGCAACTACAGGCTTGAAGCTCATAGACTGGACCCTCACAATATGTTTGACCAACAAAGCTCTCTGAAGAGAACTGTAATGTAACAAATGTACCGGATGCAACCCAGTTCACTTCCTTTCTAAGCAAACGCAACTGCTCCCCAGTCAACCCCTCCACCTCCTCCCCGCCCACATTCCAATGTATTTCACGGAAACAAAGCTGAACTTTCAAAAATAGGCGCCGTTAGATATTGCAAAACGTTAACACTTTCTTCATATTCACTTAATCCAAACATTGAAGAAGAAAAAGGTAAAAGAAAACACTCGGGAACGCGCCGTGCATTCTCCGTCCTGAAATTGTCGTCTGGTTAGAGGTGAAGAGCTCCGAGATCCTCTTCACACGTTGAGTTTGCTGGCGATCGTCACCACCACTTTCAGAACCGGCATGAAGGCGGAGATCTCGCTGAAGTTGCTGCTGCTGACAATCTGTGTGTGTACAGTCAGGGCATTTTGGTACCTCTTCACTTCGATGTTGCGCACAATTTCATGCAGCCCGCTCAGTATGTGCACAGAGAGCTGAAAGAAGGAATAAATAATTTTTAGACTTTTTTGGGAGGGTGTGAGTCGGCTGGGTGTCTCAACACATGTGGAAACAACAACAGAATGTTACATTTATATATATATATATATATATATTTAGTGCGCCTCACATGGGAGTGGTCCCAGAGCGCTTCACAGTGGCGGAGCACGACCCCAAGCCGGGGAGAGGTGACAGTAGGCACAGTCGAAGATAAAGATCTTCAGACTCGACCTGAAGATGGGGAAGGATGGGGCATGGCGGAGGAATGAGGGAGTGTGTTTCAGGGCATAGTGGCCAAAATCTACATTTTCAAACCTCATGTTTTAAACCCACTGTAATGCTTAAAAGTAGCCATAGGAATATAGCAAATGATAGTCGAAAAGAGAACACGGACAGGCCGAGGGGACCCAGTTTAACATCTGATCTGAAGTGTGATGTCAGACAATGTAGCGCTTGCCCAAATTGCCTGATGCGCCACCCATAATTCATAACTTCTCCCCTTTAACTCTTTTTCACTCACCGACCGTTCCCGCAGCTTGTCGTATAGATTCTCCAGTCGCTTGGCGGCATCATCCAACTTTCTCTTTGTTTGCTAAATTACAAGAAAAAAAAGTTGGAAGGAAGATTTTGTGCGGCTTCCATCAAAGCAATATATATTGCACAGCCTCCAATAAAGTGTTAATACAACACCCTGCCTATCTGTTCTGGTGCTTCAGATGGATATAATAGATCCTTTAGCACTATTCTGAAGGAAGTTCTTCAGCTGCCCTAACTAAACTTCCTCCCTCAATTAAACTCACCAATGGTACCCTCCACCCACCATTTAATGAAGGAATCGTTCGTATCTGTCTTTAGATCGCATCTGAAGACCTTCCTCTTTGACCGTACCTTTGGTCACCTCTCCCACCACACCCCTACCCTCCCACAGTTCAACACCAAGCCCCACTGCCGTTGTTAAGTGCTCCAAGATGTTACCCTGCATTAAACATACTACATAAATACAGGGTGTTATTGTTAGAAATTGGCACGTTTTCCAAGGGACATTACCTTTGCCTTCAGTGACCCAGGTTAGAGTGGTTTTACAAAAAAAGGCAGCTCTCTTGATCCTGACCGTTGTGTAAAAAACCTTTCAGATGTCTTGTGAATGGTATATGAGGGTAAGGATTGAGCTCAGCTAAAACCCCTTTCACTACAGAATAAGTTGCTGACTCTTCACTATTAAGCCTCACATAGTAATAATCCTTGGATTTTATCATGTCGTTGAGACGTCTCAACACGTTTCACAGAATACATTCACATAATGCTTATGTGGGTGATGTATCAGGGAGCTGTGTCCAAACTGAAAGGAAAAGGAGTCAAAAATGCCTCCAGGCAAGGATAGGAGAAAGAAGAGACTGGCAACTCTTAAATGGTCGTGTGTGGCATCAATGATGTGCTAGGTCACACGCTCCACACTAACATTGCAATTAGAATGATGATTCAGTCGACCCATCAAAAACAAATTAAACAGTTTCCAACGCAGCTTCAGGAGATAATTCTTTACCCGAACACACAGAACTGTGCTTCCAGATGGCTTAGCTACGAGGATACTCGTGCCAAGAGGTTAGCAGAAAGATGTGGACAAAAAAAGTTTAGCCATTTATTATACCAGCCCCCATGGGAGTAATAATGTTGATGTACTTTCTCTGAATGCACTGAATCTTAAAAAGGAATTAAAATCTGTTAAAATTAACATCCAGATTTGCGAAAGCCTGGCCAGTGGAACACTAGTGTAGTCCCTGGAAGTAATTCGGATAAGGCTCCAATGTTAAATCAACGCTGAATCCAAACTGAGAAGTGGTGCACAGTAACCTCGGCAGAGCTAAGCTCTGTTCCTTTGAAGTCTGCAGCAGTCAAGCACTGACAACACTGCCTTTCAGTTGTACACGTCTGATTATTTCACGTCAGTGTTAACAGTGTTTTGTTTGTTGCGAAATAGAAACAAAGGGCAAAGCCCTAAGAAAGAAGATCTTGTATTTTTATAGTTGGTGATGAGATGAAAGTAAAAGCATGAAAAACACAGAGGGAGTGATCATTGGGAGAAAAGTTTGCCTTAACCATGTTCTATTTTCAGCAATAACCAGCCATCCTGACTGGTTTGGCAGGACTTGGGAGGAGTAGAGTGGGGCTAGGATTCTCTCTATCGGGATTCTGTTCATCCTGCAAGTCAAAATCCTATTGGAGAGGGTGGAATTAGCTGAACACGCAAGTTGAATCTTACCAGTGCTAGAATCTGTGCAGTCTTAGTTGGTTAAACTCTTAGCAGTTACCCAAATGCACACTCTGAGCTCCACAAGCTTTGGATCTTGCCAATCTGCACCTAAATACTATGGTATTAGGTGAGCAGCACTTCTGGCTAGAGTGCAAATTCCATAAATATGTGAACCCTCAGTAGTTTGATTTGCAGACTTGCAGGCACGGTAATGGATTCCTGTCAAGACACCTGATTTAGGGATGCAAATAATGTCTGTCACATGCGGTAACCCATACTTGGCAATCTTAAGCACAGTGATGGGTTTCTGCTTTTGTCAGACTCCCAGCTGACCCACAAATATCTGCCTGAATTCTGGTCATTGTGACAAAGATCTACTGTCAAAGTGGGGACATACAGGGTCACCAGCTGCTAAAAGACAGCGTTGGACCAGCCCATCAAGGGTCATCTTCAACACCATATGCTCTTCTGGAATCTGCTTTTTCACAATCTTCTCTGTCGGAAGCTGTTGCAGCGGCTGAAATGACAGACACAGAAAGTGAGTGAAAGATAAAATGAGATAAAATATCAAATCCGAGGAATATTGTTATATCACTTGATTGAGACGTCTCAAAGCACTTCACAGGATATTCTGTAAAGCGGATTTAACTATATATTGTGTGAGCGAAACACGGCAGGCAATTTGCTGCTTTGGAATTTCCCACAAACTGCCATGGTGTGAGTGACCAATTTTATTTTTTGAGGGATTGTTGGCCAGGACATCAGGAGAGTGAAACTCCCTTCTCATTTTTAAATAGCGCCATGGGATCTTTAATGTCCAACTGAACAGACAGACCGGACCTCGATTTATCCTCTGATCCGAAGGACGACACCTCCGACAAAGCAACGCCCAGCCAGTGCTGCATTGGAGTGTCAGCTTAGACTAAGTGATTCCAAGTGCCGATGCGGGGCTTGAACCCAAACCTTCTGGCTTGGAAGCAAAAGTGCTTCTACGGTGTTAGTTTGACACACAAATCCTACGCATCAACAACAACAAGGCACCAAATGAGATAAAAGGCCATTTAAAGTTTTGGTGGCACTGGGTGCAAAAAGGCGGACCTGTAGGTTGGCTTCTTTGGGTGCCCCTGGAGGGCCTTGACTGGTTTCCTGAGATGCCAAGGCCTGGGGTAGCAGGTGCTGCTGGCTATCTGGAGTGTAATTCACCACCGGAGCTGTGATGGGAGCAGGAGGAGTGTAGTTGTCTGGCAGCTGAAAGGAAACAAAAAGGCAGGCACATTGTGAAACAAGTCAATTCTACCAAAACATTTCTGCAAAGCAATGAAATCCATCACCAAGTCTCCTGGCACATCCGATTTACTGTGAAGCGCTTTGAGACGTCCAGAAGACATGAAAAGCAACAACAACAAAATTACACTTGTATAGCGCCTTTCAAGTCAGGGAGACGTCAGAAGTAATATAGCAGCTTTTCAGGTTGGAAGGTCTCAGTAGTTTAATGGCTGTTATGTAGGCAAATGCATGCAACACGCACACTGGTTTGTGTTGCTATCTGCACCAACAATGTCCTGCAATGAGGTGAATGCCTGACTGTTCTGGGAGAAGTTAGGTGAGGGAATATTGACCAGGAAAAGTTCCTGCTCTTATGGAATAGTACTATGGGACCATTAACAGACAGAAACCGATCTTGATTTAACATTACTTTTAACAAAGCAGCACTCCCCCACTACTGTGCTGGTGGGTCAGACTACACTGCGAGCAAGTGCGGAGCTCGAACACCCATTTATCTGACTGAGGGTTAGATACAGGGTTAGTTAGATACAGCCTTTTGGCAAAATGCTGCAGCAAAAAGCTTGAAGAACCTACACATGTGAAAGCAAGTTCGGGGATTGAAAATTGCTTGTCCAAGTTTGCATAATGGAGGCGAAGGGAAAAGGGAGAAGAAAGAAAGGAATGTTGTGTTTGAGGTTAGGTGGAAAAACGTACAGCTGAACACACCAGGAAACTTCACAGAAGAAAAAGCCAAGCAAAATACGCAAATCATTTCAACCTGAAAAGGTCTGAGTGGACATTTTCAAAGGACAACTAGCCTTCCATTGTTATGTTAAACAAGTTATAATTCATAGCTGTGCAGTAGAGTATTAAAAACATAACGAAAAAAAATTAAAGCACATCGATCATCTTATTAAAAAATGCTCAATGTTGCACCTCCAGCTCGGTAACACGTTACAAACATCTCTCAGAATTGTGTCACTTATTCAGCATGGACCAAACTCAGCGGAGGAAGAAAAATGGAATTAAAGTCTTATTTGTTCTGCCAATTCCATCCCTCTCTTGGGAAAGGACAGTCCGACACTGCTGTGCGCGTCTGGGAGCACCAATTAATCATACGTGAAATCAGTTTCTTGCTCCTTCTGTAAATCTCATAATCCCTTTGCAGCTCAAATGGTTTAGTAATGCCCTCTTTATACTATGGAGCTGCTTCAAGTAGAAGAGATTCACTAATAGCCTGAGGCTCCCCATGCTGCGGAATCTCTCCTGGCCCTACTGCGGGATAGATTGCTGAACACCAATGCGACACACAAGCGGTGTGCACGGGCAGTTTTGCTGAAACGCTGTTCTTTCAAAGAAGCACCTGTTTTGTGCTGCTGGTTATTGGCAGCCTGTATATAAATGAGTGATCAAGCGGTCGATACCCAGCAAGGAATGGCGCCTCTGCAGAGAAAACGTGTAGTTGCTGCTTGAGACATCAGAGAAGAAAACACTGAATGATTCTGATGCCAACAGTCAGTGTTTTTTAATGCAGGTTTGAAGAGTTTTGATCCAGCTGCAAAGCTCTCAGGAAGAACCTAGAACCTGTTAATACAAAGGCTACCTTCAAAGGCAGAAATCACATGGCCGCCAATAAACCATAAAGAGAAGGGCCCATTCTTTGCAACGTGAGGCTGCCAGTGGAAGCCCTCACCACAGATTTCCCAAACCAGCTGCATGCCGGTGGTTTTCTCCAGCTCGGGAGATTTAAACTCTAAAAGGTGACAAGAAACTGAAGCTCCCCAAATCAGAACTCACTGGGCAATCATTCTTGTGTTTTCCCAACAAGGAACTCGTGTCAGCTCAATATCGGAATGAGGATACGTAGGTATACAAAGCCTCACATGGACGATCAGAGAAGAGACATTTTGTGAATGTATCACTTCTGCTGAAGGTGAGCTATCTCTGTATAAAGTTAATGGTATCATTCAGTCAGACAGCAGTTCAGTACTCTCACAAGGACAGGAGGTCCGTTCAGCTTGGAGCCTGTTCTATCATTGTATTAATCATGGCAGATCCTTTCTTCCAATTTTCATATCCTTCCCTCCATATAATAATACTAATACTTAACTTTTTTAACTCACAGAATACACACAGTCACATCACTTTACAGTATAACTATCCTGGGAAACAATTAACGACATCTCGACAAAGTGATAAGGTGCTTTATCAAATGCAAACAATTATTATTTTAGAAAAGCACTTTTCCAGAGTGAAGCACTCTTAAGACCACTCTTGAGGTCTCAAGAGTGCTTCAAAGAACTTACTGTAAAGTGGCGTGACTGTGTTATTGTGGGCAAATATCCTTTCCAAGAATAAAAAAAAATTGCATTTCACATAATGCCTAAACGTCTGAACAGTCATTGTGGGCAAGCGTTGTCACTGTGTATCTGCAGCCAAACACATGCAGCATGGTTCCTCAAACGCTTGTACCTACAGACCGCAGGTAATACCAACAGATGACGCACTGGCTGACTGACAATTCCTGGATCAGTTGATTTTCGCTGGTCAGCTCAACGAGGTAATATTAATATGATAAATGCGAGGCTTATTGTTTGAGGACTGTTGTTCGTAACCTTGCAGTGCTTATTATGGTGACATAGTGGACTTTTGTATTTAGCACAAAACTGCAGGACAACATTAATTGATAACAGCAGCAGTGAGAAAAAAAAATCATTTTTGCTGACAACTGTACACTGTACCAATCGTGCAGGTGTCTTTCTGCCGGTCTGACGAAGGGTTGTGGATCCAAAACATTGACTCACTTTGTTTTCTCCATAGATACTGCCTGACTTGCTGAGCGTTCCCAGCGATTTCTGTTTTTGTTAAAGATACTGCATTTCCATGTTTGATGGGTTAAAAATCCCATGGTACTATTTCAAAACAGGAATTTCTTTCTCCCACAGTCCTGGCCAACAATTCTGCAAATAAAATCAAGTCACTCACTCCATGGCTGCTTGTGGGACACTGCTATGAACTATTGGCTACACACGTTTCACCCACAAAATATATTTGTTCCATTTTACTGTATCACCTGTGAAAGGTTGGAGAAATCTCAAAGACGTGATAAGGGGTTATATGAAATGAAAGAATTATTATGTTGATCCCACCTCATTGAAGCTGGGTGCCTCCTGCACTGAGGGAGGGATACTGTAGTGAATGATTTTTAAAATTCCTATAATATCCTTTAAAATTCAAGAATCACAGTGCTGTCAGTTAGGAGAAGCATTGCCTCAAACTGAAACTAATGGTTCCATGAATCCACAACTAAAAGGATTTTCGGATTAACCCTCTAAGATCATCACGTCCACAGGAGGTCACTCAGTTGAACTGTAAAACCCACTGAGAGAAAGCAATTACAGGCCGGCTAAAACTGATGATTTAAAAAAAAATACAGCTAAACATTTCAAGCTGCGCTATCGGCCAAGGAGCCAACAATACTTTTTACCCTCAATTCCTTGGGCAGTCCCTCTCTAAACATGCCTTCTAAATACAGCGTGAATTTGTCAAGTGTGTGGGGTCATTGGGCATGAATTTATCAAGTGTATAGGGTGTGCCTATCTCCAATGGCTCAGGCTGGCGAGCTTGCCTTGACATTTGGAGTAAAAGTGTTTTAATTTCGCATTGAGATGAGATATCATTAGAGGCTATAGGTGCAGGGAAACAACTACAACAGCAAATCACATTTGTACAGTGCCTTGCAGGTCAGAAGGACGTCCCAAGACACTGAAATACTTTGTGCCATTAGTAAAAAAAAAGTTTGCTCTTTAGTTCGTTCTTAAATCATTTTTTGAATGAAATCACATTCCAATACTAGGGAACGACTCAGGATATCACGTGACTGCCCTCCTCCACCACCCGCACTTTTATGACAGGTACAATCCCTTCCTTGACTTACTCTCTCTCTCTTACATACTAAGAGTACTCAATAAGACAGTTATGCTGCATGTAAAATCCACTCAGTAAACTTCTGAGCTTTGAAACTGCATCTGTGAATTGCCCTCGATTCAATCTAATGGAAAAGAATCGCTGCTCAAATGCAGCGAATCTCTACCTTTGTGAATGTTCATTCAGTTAATACTTCACTTGATAATCGGGCTGGTAAGAATAGAAATAACCCGCGAGCCAAATAAGAGCCCAGTTTCTGCTGTTTGTCCACTGTTGTAGACTGGTGCAATCTACATAGTAGATAATAGCACCCAGATAACTATACAACAACAATAATACTCCTTGCATTTGATATAGCGCCTGATCAAATCATCGAAACATCTCAAAACAATTCACAGAATATACTGTAAAGTGAATTGCCTGTGTATTTGTGGGCAAATGCAGCAGCCAATTGCGCACAGCAATGTCCCACAAACAGCTGTGAATAAAATTCTATCTAATGGGAATGTAAGTGTACTAAAGGGAACACAAACAGCGCACAACAAATTAAATTCGGGAAATTGAGATGTGGTTTGGGGGCAGCCAGGCACAGATGATCCTACATCCATGGCTTAACAACTCCATCTGCTAAGACTGACCCCATTTCAACAGAGGTGTGCTCTCAAGACTTTTCCCGTGAAAAATAACCCCATTCCCTTACATTGAGAATGCATAAGTGTTTGCAATGCGAGATTCAGAGGCAAATGAGGAGAGAAGATACAAAAGCAACAACTGACTGTTCGTTAGCTGTATGCTCATTGTTTGCCAGAGTGTGTAGACCAATACATTTGGGGAATAAAAAATGGTGGAAACAAATATAAAAATCCCCCATAAGAGGGATTTAATATGAAATTCACAGCTAACTTAACTCCTAAAACTCCTGTATTCACTAATCCTCCCCACCAGTGAATGGGGAAAGTATCTTCAATTGAGACAAATTTAGCCACCACCAAAATATTCAATAATGCAGGTCCCATGAATCAGACGCCCGTGACTTTAGGTTAGCAAGGCTTACCACTTTCTTTCTTTGACCTGCCCGTACTGCAGGGGGATCATTCCATCCGTCGTGGAATCCTGTTAAAAGAAAATAAATACATTGAGAAAGCCATATAAAGCTGCCAGCTGTCACACGACTGACAAATATGCTTCAGCGTTTTGAAAAAAAAATGCTCATCTACCTTCATAAAAATTACATTATCGTCAAGCTTAGTAATGGTGTTATTACTTTTTGCATGATCAAGTCAAGGTGGCAAAGCTTCAACATGTTAATGCTCTCAGTCACACTCCCCTCCTTATGTGGTTGAAGCAAATGCCCACCACTGACAACAGAGAGCACTTTGATGTAATCCACCTCCAAGCTTCTTGAATTGAACCTTTGCGAAATACATTGTCAGACACTGTGGTATATTTTAAGGTTTTCTTTGGGGAATTCCAGGCCTTCTGTTTGACACACAGCAGTATAGTCATTGGATGAGTCTCGCCAGGCGTGCTATTTCTGCCTGGAGCCTGTGTCTCCATTGGGGAAGAGTGCTGAAGGACTCTGCTGTGTGTCTCAGCACTGTAGACCTGAAGAAACATACAGTACAGGAAGAGACCATTTGGCTCACAGGTGATCAATTCTGAAGGTGTCCGGGCAAGGATTCAGGTGAAACTCTATGAGCGCTTGGAGTACTGATAAACCCTTTGTGCAGCTTTCTCACTATTTGACTTCTCCATGCTTAAAAACATTGTTAGCTTTACATAGAACCTGGTGGCAGTTCACCCAAACCTCGCAACAAAAAGCAACGCGTCTCAGCAGGCATCAACACACGGTAAAGCTTAGGAGAAACCATTCCCTTTGGAAAGCGACTGCCTTATTTGGAATAAGTCTGTTGTGGCTGAACTGCGTAAATTGTCTGCCGTGTTCAACCACACACAAAAGTAAGCCCGGTCTCTGCACTTCACTTTGCAACCTGTGAAGCTCTTTGGGACGTCCTCCTGCCGTGAAAGACACCAAATTGAAGGATATTATTATAAATAATAAATCCCTTATTCCTTCATAAAGATGCCTTACTGAAAGGCATCACTTGCGCATGTAGTTTAAGTCACAAAGGTGAGACGGGAACTCACAGCTACAGTATTTTATCCTCGGCCCTCCGCCATCAGTGAGTGCATCCGTGAACAGAAATATTTAATTGCAGACAGTAAAAAACAGATGTTCAACATGGGAGCATGTCATCAGCCTCTCCTGTCAATGACTGATTGGGGCTAATAGAGGGAACAATTGAAAGTGGGAAAGGAAGGGGAAAAGCAAAAGGAGTGTGACAAAAGCCCCTCCCTCCAGAAAGCTCCAAACACAGTCAATCCACTTCATAGCATATCCTGTGAAGAGCTTTGAGACGTCTCAACAACATGATAAGGCTACATCAAATGCAAGGATTATCATTATTGTCAATCAGCAAACACCTTATTTTAAGTGCAAATCCCTGCTCAGCTATGGTTAGTTGTAAAAACGTGTTAAAAAGTTTTGTTTAAAAAAAGGAAAGTATTACTTTCTTTTAGAAAATATATATGAAAAGCATGCAAACGAACAAAACACTAGTGTTCTTCATAATCAAGAGAGTATTGCAATGTCGATACCTCAACTGTGTCAGGTAAGCATCAAATTAAATGTCACCCTTTCTGTAAGACGGTGTTGGAAATAGAAGGAAAGTCTGAAAGCCTTTACGGGTAAAAGAAAACTTTCAACAATGGATCAGGGGAATGATTATGAAGAACACTATTGTGAGACAGAAACGTCCTAAGGGGAGGCTAGCTGACTAGCCCTAGCATGTCCTACTACCCTTTCACCTGCTGGATAAGGACGATTTTGTAGCCACGGAAGGAATCCTGAAAAATCAAAGAGGACAGGGAAGTTCTATGGACAATCTGGAAATCAATGCACACAGCAGTCACTCAGCTAATACTCAGCTAGCGAGCACAAACAGCCAAAACACACACAACTCCATACATTTTTACGCCAGGAGTGTGAATGATAAGCAGCTCCATATAGCACGGAGATTTGACAATTCACATTAAGCTGCACAGGGCAGTGAATATATCCTTGCAATGGATTGCCAAAGTAAACTTAACTTGCATGATTTTCCTGCCCTTGCCATCATGCAATGCAACACAAGGGCTTTCTGTCCTGATACATGCTCTGTCCAGGTGTAATCTGGACGGCAAAACCTTGTCAATTTCCAGTCGTCTTTCAATTATGTAAAATAACATTTAGCTACAAGCCGGTCACGACAACGATTCAAATCTCTTGAGCATCATTCTTCACATCACCTAAAGCCGTTTGAATGCAGTGTATCCTTGTAACACATTTCCAGTCAACCACTCTCTGTATAATAAAATCTCTGTGATATAGCCAAATGCTACCACCCACAAGCATGGTAAACACCTTCAGTGATTCAGCAGTGCTTTAGTTGAAATAATCTCGGGTGTATATTCTCTGGATGATATTAAAAATAAACAACAAAATTACATTTGTATAGCGCCTTTCACGTCCCATACTTTGCTTAATTAGAATGAGAAAATAAGGAGCTCAACACTCCAGGTCTGTTCTTGCTATGATCAACTGATCCAAAACAGATTGGGGATCATTCGCTTGGTAATGGGGAATCGTCCCACTCAGCTCCTGGTAACCCTATATGCCAAAGCCCTAATGTGTAAAATGGTCCTAGCAGTGGGTACATTTACCAGGCAGTGCTATCAATGGAAGCTATGTGGTTTTAGCCGGTTAGACTCCAACAGTTACCCCAATGCACACAAGCCACAAGTGTTGGCTCTTTCCAACTCGTGCTATTTGCAGAATTGCACACATTTCAAACACCCGGGTAACCAAAAAAAGAAACGGAACAGATTGTGGATCAATCCGATCCTCTCGCTTGCGAGGTGAGAGCTCTAACGAAGGAAGGTTGAAGTACCCAAGTACATACTATTTTGTGCACGCATGTTCCTGGTCCTACCTTGGCTAATGGATAAACACACCCAATCAATGGGAGAGGGGAATGGTTTATTCTCAGTAATTCAGCAACTTTCAACAAATGACTGGCTAAAGATTAATCCACTGCTCCGCACCCTAGGGAGCTAAAGCAGTGATGGACTGGTAATAAACTACCATTAATTAATAGTTAATTAATGATTCTATCTTCTCCCTTCCTCTATAACTTCCTACATAAATGCACTCTGAAATGGCTTTCAATTGTGCAAAATAATGCAAGAAATGCAACTGATACAACTCAATCAGTGTTTTATTCCCTGGAAAAGCATTGGTAAAGGCTAATCTCAACTCTCAATGATTTGCAAGTATTGGAATCATAAAATTGTACTGCACAGAAGAAGCCCATCATGCTTGTGCTTGTGCTGTCTCTTTGAAAGAGTTATCCAAGTAGTTCCATTCCCCAGCTCTTTATTTATAGCTTTGCAATTTTTTTCTTTTCAAGTAAATATCCAATTCTCTTTTGAATGTATTGTTGAATTTGCTTCCAGCATCTTTTCAGGTAATGCATTCCAGTACGTAACAACTTGCTGGGTTAAAAAAAAATTGCCCATCTCCCCTCTGGATCTTTTGCCAATTATCTTGAATCTGTGTCCTCTGGTTACCGAATCCGTGGATCAACTTCCAGGGACGAAGCCATAGATTAAAAAAAGAAGCTTAAGACAGATATCTGCAAAGCCAAAGCAGCAGCAAAGTCAACAGGGAGATTCTCAATGAACTTGTATCTGCGCTCGATTTAGTCTGGATGGTTCAGGACAGGGTTTTATGCCTCTTGACACGATACTCCTGAAAACAAAGGAGGAGTGGGAGTAGGAGACTCAGCATCTGAGCTAACCTGTCAGTTATACCCGGTTGTTAGTTGATTGGCGGATCACTTACTGCTCCAAAGCAAGAATAGTCCTGAATAAATTGCATGCACTGGGTACTTCAACCTTCCTTAGGTGGAGCTCTTAATATCAGATGCACGGATTATTACTATATTAGAGGTCTCGCATAAAGCGAAACGGACCCTGCTGCTGATCAGGCACTTACCCGGTGGGGAGGGCGTATGGTCAGTGGCCGCGTACAGCTGTTCTACCAGCCTGTGGTACAATATACACAGCAAATAGACAGTGATGAGGTATCACTGGTAACTTTCAAGCAACTCATGGAAATCTAAGCATTTTCTATTAATAGCCAAACACGGGAACCCAGAGGGAGAGGAACGGTTGTAAATCCTGTAACAATGTACAAAATATAGGATTTAAAAAAAAAAACTACACATATTGCTCTCTTAGGATTCTTACACTTTCCTTTTGAACAACCTTCACAGGTTGCCTTGTACATGTTAGAATTGATTTTAAGCAGAGGGTTGTTTGCATATGGAGTGCCTCAGTTCAAGTGACTCTTCAAAACGAGTGAATAATATTAAAGGGAAATTTGATAAATACTTGAGGAAAGATACCTTTAAAGGGCGTAAAGAACAGGGGAATGAGATTAAAGCTAGAAACTCAAGCAGCACGAGAGAATTTGTGCTCACAGTCAGATGGAAGTGCTATCCTTCATATAAAATGTTGGACTGAGGTCCTATCTATGTGTACAGATGGACATGAAAGAATCCTTGAAAAGAGAAGGGAATTTATCCTAAACAATAATCCTCCGGTTAAATGGTCTTCGTCTACCTGGCTGTTTGCTGGCTATTTGCTGGATACTTCAGTGGATAAGTTGTCTGTTGCGTTCACCTGCCAATATCCAGTCACTACATGGTTACAGACAATTCTAATCAAATGTAAGGATTATTATTAATATATACATGATTATAAATAGTTTTTCCTGTGGACAGCAATCCTGGGGAGTGCTGGATTCCTACCAACATATCCCATAATAAGAACAGAATGCAAAATTTGACAGAACTGTTAAGATTTTGGAAATGGACTCGTAATCGATCACTCTTTGGAAATCTAACCCTGATCTGTACTAAACCTTGACTTCACCTCCCTGCTGGCTTAAAGCTGTAGTGGAAGCATTTAGAGACAGAGTGCCATCAACATGCAAGTATTAACTGACCGCATGCAGGTAGTAGCAAGGAACTGATATTCACATTCAGACAAGACACCTTGACAGCAGCTACAAACCCAGTACCTGTTGAAGGAGGAGGAGGAATAGTCGTGGACTTCAATAGCTTGGATGAAGGAACACCAGGGCCCCCTGCTCCAGTGGGGTAGAAGAAAGAAGACTGGAGGCCTGGTAGAGAGGTAGGGGGCTGGGGTTGCATCTGTGGATGACCTGGGAAAGTGGGGGACGGTCTGGGATGTGATGGAGAGACTAGTGGGTTAGACGTCTCGTAGGATGGCCTGGTGACAGGGGCCACAAAGGAGGGTCCCGGCATGGGCACGCTGGGCATTGTAAGTCCACTCAGGGAGGCAGTGGGTAGAGCTGGGCCAGTCATGCCTGAACCTGGCATTGGACTGTGTGAGAGGTAGCCCGGTGGCCCACTCAGAGAAGCCCTTGGTTGTCCGAAACCTGAAAAGCAGCAAAAAAAGAATCATCCGATTACAAATGAGACCGGTTGTGAGTACACCTTTCACTCTTTATTTGAATCTTGACAATTCATATCAATGCAATTAAGCAAATACGGGAGATGTTAAACTGCTGGTTTCCAATATGGAAAATAGGCTATATGTTTGGCAGCGATATCCTTCAGGTGAAGTTTCACTACTCCCCAGGCCTCCTACGCTCACAATACTGGCAATCAAATATCACAAAGCAATATAATAATAATCCTTACATTTGATAGTCTTATCACGTCGTTGAGAAGTCTCAAAATGCTTCACAGAACGTATTGCAAGTGAATTAATGGTACATTTTGTGAGCGAAACACAGCAGCCAATTGAGCTGCTGTGTTCCACTGTTTGTGGAACACAGTAGTGCTTTTTTAAAATAAACAATTTTAAAAAACATATCTTGCGAAAGGCTCATTACCCCCAGAAAGTGATCCACCAATCGACTAACAACAGGCTTCGTACTTACTACAGTACTATATAAACAAAGGTGTGTGGAGTAGGGAAACGTGCCTGAGGTTTTGCCCTGTCCGGAAATCGAACCTGGGTTTCTTCAGGATAGTTATTTGAAGTTAAGCTGCCTACCTGGCACATGAGTTGCGGCAGGATGATGGGGAGCTCCTGGTATGGGGTACATGTTGGTAACGGTGCCAGGTGCCACACCTGAGGGTGCGGCTGAAGCCACGTTGGGCTGCGGACAGAAACCTGCAGGGTCTGAGGGGTGCAGCTGGGTGGGAGGACAATAGGAGGTGTGGTATGGACTCTGCAAAGAGCAGAGTCAGCAGGACGGTTAGAAGAAATAAGCAAAGTTTGACAGCACACCTGCCATCACAAAATCAATTTAGAATTCACATGTTGCAGTTATTCGAGTTATTGACAGATTCAAATAGTTGGGCACCTTGATATTTTTTAAAAACCAATGCAACAACTTTAAAATGAGACACTCAGGAGTTACAGAAAGCACGTGAATTGTGTCAGTGAGTAGCACACAGGACAATAAAAATAAGCAAAATGGACGATATTGCCTTTTGACTTGTTTTAAATTTGTTTAACAGTAATGGAAGCTCACAACATGCTCAAACATCCACTCCCAAACTTCACACCGACCCCATCTCAAACACACCTTAGTCTCAAACACTCCCCCATCTTAAAAATACTTACAGTTGAGCAAAGATACACAAGCATTGTGCACAGACTGAGGGTGGGGATCTCCCACAATGTACGCAGAATGGAATGTGTAGCCCCAACGAAGGCTGGCACAGGCATACACAAGCCAGGAGAAACGTTTCCAAATCACCATGCGCCTGGCAGTGAGCTCAGATTGCAACAGAGTCATGCAGCGACAGTGAACAACAAGGGAAAGGGTACGGACACAAGTGCATTTGGGAGAATGGGGGGGGTGAGGGGGTGACGACAACAACAAATTACATTTATATAGGGCCTTTTAGGTTGGAAGGACGTCTCAACATTCTGGATAGTTAAGGGTTTCCACCCCAGCTGGGGGTTGGAAGCAAGAGTCTTAGAAGATTAGTGCAGGTGGGATTGGAGACACAAGGGAGGGGGCAAGGGGGAGAGATTCCTGCATGGAGTTCCAAAGATCAAGGGCAGAAAAGTGGAACGCCTGGCAGCCGATGGTGGGGCGTTCAGGGCAGGAGACATGGAACTCACCATTTCACCAATGCTCAAATACCTGCTGAACTGGCTGCTGGGGTCCTCTCTGAAGTGGTGTTTGCCGTGCTGAGGCAGGAGCGGGAGTGGAAGCTGAACGCAGTTTTCCCGTTGCCACCCGGTTGAATGGAAAAGCTGGAGCTTGGTGACTGGTCCGATCTTCTCCCTGAGCGTGGAACAGCCTGTCTCGGAGCTGGAGTATTGTCAACTGAAAGTGATCACATCAGTCAGGCAAATGTGTGCAGCTTTCAAATGCTTCAGTTCCCTCACCACCCCCTCCACACCTCTATAATCTTCTTATACCCTGCCAATAACTACTCAGCTAGTCCATGTGCCCCTACACTCCGCTGATCAGTGGGCAAACTTAATCACCTAACCCTCCCACTCCAAAACACTACGTCACAAATGATGGAGCTCACACATAGCGGATCCTCTGGACATCTAAATAAAGTTAAACACTTGTATTGAATACAATTAGGTATCATTGCTTCAGTTGTTGATCAGTGCTACATAATGCACTGCAGAAAAAAAAATATGGTTAACAAGACTTTGTCCAATAGGGCTTGTCCTGTTACAAAGGGTTTTCAAAAGGTCTTTTCAAAAAGGTTTTACTTTCCATCTGACTGAGTCTATGCAAGATACAAATGATGAAGGTTAAAAAAAACCACACAGATCAATGATGGAATGGCACACCTGATATGAAGCGTTCGGGAGGTAACTCATAGCTGCTTCCAAGCTTCCTTGAGACGCCAGTAAGCTGGCGTACTGCGTGAGCTTCTTTGCAAAGACTGGGCCCTCTGCTGCCACTTCTGACCCTTGGAGTATCTCGATCGCCCTCTTCAGAACCATTACTTTCTCCACAAGATCCTGGCAAGGGAAACACACAAGACATGATTAAACTCTCCGAGGCTCAAATTCCCATTCTCAGTATACTCTTCCTTCCCAAATGTTGCACTATAGAGCCTTTTCCCTGATTAAAAAAACAATTTTGATCACGATTAGGGATGCTTATTTGACTGTAGTCAAATAAGACCCACCGTTTCGTTTTCTGTTGGAGACACATTAGGGATTATGCTAACAACCTGCTCCACCTCTTTCAATTCACAAAGTATCTTTGCAGACGAGATGCAATAAGTTACAAAATGCTTGAAATGCGTTTTTGGGGGAGAAAAGGATTTGACTAACTAGATAGGTATGTATATGTTCGTCACACTGGTAACAGGATCTAGAACAAGGTGAGCATCTTAGATAGTGAGAAGTGAGAAACCATTTCTTTACTCACAAAGTGCTGCTACAGTAGTAATAATAATCCTTGCATTTGATATAGCGCTTTTCACATCTTTTCACTTTCTAGCTTATCTCCTTACCGCGAGGTGGAGAGAGTGCAGGTGCTATCCTGCACTCTCTCCACCTCACCTGGCGATAGATGATATTTTATATCATTTATATCATTTTATATCATTTTATATCATCTATTTAATCTAGTGTTTTGTCTGGTGGTGATATACTGGATGTATGGTGATGTTTTTCACGCGGACCACCCGCTCCCGAGGCTAGAGATCTTCGGGCTGGAACGATCGCGGACAGAGCTTTCACGCTGTGCACCGCTCAGCCCACCAGCTGGAGCCGGCTTCCATCGCTGCCGGTTCTTCCTCTATGGGCGGTCGGCCAACGAATGCCATCTTTTTGGATGACGGGGAGGATCACGGAGGGAATGGCGGCCACTCGCTGTCGGCGCTTCCTCCGGCTGTGCGAAGAGTGGCCCCTCGACAGGACCTAGGAAGGCCGCGACCTCGGCACTTTCCTCAGGCAGCGGGTGGCGCACGTCTTCCGCGAGGGGGAGAGCGCCCAGGTGCTGCTAGCGACGGATCATCTCGTCGCGGGAGATCCAGACGGCGATCGGGCTGCTGCTGCTGCTGCTGTGCGAGCTGGCCAGACACACCATGTCCGAGGTGCCAGGGCCATCACAGAGTCCCCGGGTTCATCGACTGAGGAGCCGGTCGGTTTGGGGGCCTGACACCACACTGGGCCCTTTTTTCCGCGCCCTTTTTTTCCCGCCATCTCAGGGATCGTCCGGGCGGGCGGCGAGGACAGGGAGTGGTTGCTGGACGATTGTTGGACGATTGTTGGTTATTGTTTGTTGCTGTTTTTGTTGTTAATATTGTTGCTTTTGTTGTTTATTATTGTTGTTTGATTCCCCCCACCCCTGCCCCCATCTTCTTCTTCCCTCACTCCCTTTCCCCACTTTCTCTCCTCCCTTTTCCCCTTCCCTCCCTTTTCCCTCTTCCTGATCTTGCCCCCTCCCATCTTTCCCTCCCTCTCTTCCTTACCCCCCTTTCTCCCCCCTCTTCCTCCCTAACCCTATCCCATCCCACCTTTCCCTCCCTCTCCCCCCTTACCCTCTTTTCCCCCTTTCTCCCCTGGCCCCATTTTTGCGATTGTTTGTGGGGACACTGCTGTGCGCAATTTGGCTGCCGCGTTTCGCCCACAAATATACAGTCGACTTTCCTGCCTTTCTTCCCCCTGCCTCGACCCCTCCCCTTTTGCTTCTTTACCCCCTTTTGCCCCTAGTCCTACTTCCGTGACTGATTGTGGGACACTGCTGTGCGCAATTTGGCTGCCGCGTTTCGCCCACTAATACAGTTACTTTTCCTACTATTCTTTATCCTGCCCTGAGCCTTCCCACCCTGCTCTTGTCCTACCTGACTGTACAGCGCCTTGGGATGTCCTCTCGACGTGAAAGGCGCTATATAAATGTAAGTTTTGTTTGTTTGTTTGTTTGTTATTGATGTCCCAAAGCGCTTCACAGCATATACTGTAAAGTGAATTGACTGTATATTTGTGGGCAAATCACAGCAGCCAATTGCGCACAGCAGTGTCCCACAAACAGTCGTGGATTGAAATGACCAATTTTAATATTGTGTTTTTTTTGGATGGATTATTATTAGGCGTGTGGAGTAAGGAAACTTGCCCAAGGGTTCACCCTGACTTGCCTGGATTCGAACACACGTCTCCCCAGCTTGCAAGACAAGTGCTCTAACCACTAAGCCACAGGAGCTCCACAGTATATAATGCACCGCCAGAAGGCTGCAGATTCATAATTGACTGATGTGCATATTGGAAGTCACAAGTATGGAATCCTGACAGGAAACAAGATTGCGTCAATGGCTCACAGGAGATCAGCTCTGATGTGCTGGAAGTGGATCGAGTCGGATGCCTCTTTAGCACAAACCCACGTTGCCTGACGTGGAAGGCGCTGTTCAAACGTAATGTTGTTATGAAATAGGACTGTCCCGTTTCCTACCTCCAGTGCTAGTGGAGTTGCACTTTCATGCGTCTTGACCCAGCATTCCACCAGTTTCTCCACATTCCCAGAGCAGATGTAGCAAAGACAGGCTTGAACACACAGCTTCTCACTCTCCAGCTCCAGTCGGAAACCCAAGGTATCTGTAGGAAAGGGAAGAAAGCACAGAAATCAACATCGCCTGCAGAAGCAACTTGCAATTATAAACAAGTGTAAAATCCTTGACCTCACTTTTAATACCCTCCACAACCTTGCTTCTCTCTACCTCTACAACTGTTAACACCACACTAATCTCCCGCCATTCAGATAATAATCGGCTGCACAGCAGTATTGTATGTGGGACACAATACTCCTCAATTCTGTGAGAAGCTTGCAACCGCAGGCATTGTACTGCTGTAACTCAAACACAACCTTTGTCAATTTGACTAGAGTAAGTACAGTAGAAGTCCACTTATCCGGCACCTGCGGGAACTGGCCAATGCCAGTTAAAGCGTCTGCCGGATATTCGGGCAGCCCGCGACCAAAGACCCACTACAAAAAAATTAAAGTTCTTTTAACACACACCATACACACCAGATTAAGTAATAACAGATAATAACAGAATATTATATTGGTACTTATTGTTAAAACTACTCTCTTGCGCTTCTCACCTTTACTGATTGAGGTTTACAGTCCAGCGATTCTTTTTTTAAATGGAGCCAAGCGGGTGAAAAAAACAGCAGCGCGATTTTAAAGTCGCGCGACTTTACAAGCTGCAAGCCGAAGCCCTAGACTCTACCAGTGGCAAACCAAAATACTGCACCTGCGCAGCACGTTATTGGCTTGCCGCTAGTTATACACTCTCCATTTTTGTTTACCCGCTCCATTTTAAAAAGAATCGCTGGACTATTAACCTCAACCACAGCATCATGGCTTCAAGCGCAGCATCTACCAGCAAAGGTAAAAAGCACAAGGGTGTAGTTTTAATAATAAGTACCAATACAATATTCTGTTATTATGTTATTATTTATGCATTTACAAATGCTCCACTGCTATTATTCCGGATAAGTTCCGGTTTATTGAATGGGGACTTTTTGGGGGGCGTGCCGGTTATACGGAAGTGCTGGTGCATCGAGTCACGGATAAATGGGCTTCTACTGTATTTGATTTGTTAATATTTTTGTCAAGTTGAAATGTAAAAACATCCTTTGGCACCGAACAATGAACTGCCATCAACTCCAGTGAAGCAAAGATGTTTCCCCATAGATTATATTTCTTATCATTGCTAATAACCAAAATTAAAACAGCATTGTTTCTCCACAACAGCGTTAAATTACAGCCGGTTTGACAAAGTAATAAAGTAGTAGACCTCATTTGAGAAACGCTTCTGTTGCAATTAATCTTTCGCTGTAAATTCTCAGTAGGTAAAGATTTGCAGGTGAGATTACTCATTCAACACAGATTACTTTGCTTGAGTCAAAGCTCCAGATAGCTTCAGAATCTGAGGTCTCAACAGTGGTAATGTAACACTGGACTGTACATGCAACTATGACAGAAATTCAGGCCTGTCCATTGAATCCACAGATTGATGGTGCATTGAACCTACCGCACAGTGAGGGGAACTCTTCTGGTTTGGCGTAAGTCAAAAGAGCAGCCAAGGCTTCTTTCCAATTGTCCAAGTCGCACGACTGGACAATGTCTCTCCAATTATGGGTTACTACACTGGAGACGAGCTAGAAAAGAACACATACTTGTTATCAATTCTCCTTCAAGATTGGTAACATTTCAAATTTGCCCTTGTAGTCAGAGCAAATTGAAGTAATTTTCCTTACTGCTCTGGCTGCTGCGTTTTTCCCACAAATAAAGTCACTTTACAGTATGTTTTGTGAAGCGCTTTGAGACGTCTGGAAGACGTGTAAAGCGCTATATCAAATGCAAGCATTATTATTATTATTATCAATCCAAACAGAAATAGTGTATAGCTAAGTTGAATATCTCCTTTGGTAATGTCACCGTACAAATATGTCTTAGATACTTGGAAGAGTAAGGCATCTCAGATGAGCACAATGAATAATGGAGGTTCACCTGGGTCTCATCTTAACAAAATCTCAAAAGCCTGAAAATATAACTGAACTTGATGAACTCAGATGAGGTTCACATGAAAAGGTCTCTTCAGGTCATTTGATCTCACCCTTTTAAGAAAATGATCTTGGATGTCTTACCACAGCAACAAACTAAACTGAATCCATGCTCTGGCCTCTACCATCCTTCCTGGTAAACCATTCCAGGTGTGGATCGCCTGCTGTGTAAAATGATACAGCCTGGCATATGACTAAACTTGCTCTGCATAACCCTTGACACCAATGTCCTGCTGCCTTGGCTAAGTTGGATTCTTGTTTGAAGCCTATGGGGTTGTACTCCTTTCCCTGCCTTACTCTGGAAGTAATATTGACATGTGCATTGCACGCTGATGGACGACGCAACAAATACAATAATAATCCTTGCAGTTGATATACTGCTTTATCATGTCATTGAGACATCTCAAAGGTGCTTTACAGAATACACTGTAAAGTGAATTGACTATATTTGTGGGCGAAACGCGACAGCCAATTGCATGCAGATCTGGTTCCAAAACAGCTGGGGATTAAGTGGCCAAATTGTTTTATTTATTTATTTTTTGGAAAGCAATCTGCAAATTGTTCCCACTTACTGCTGGTATACAGAGGTGTGTGGAATAAGGAAACTTGCCTAAGGTTTTGCCCTGCCCAGGAATCCAACCCAGGTCCTCACGCTTGCGATAACCACTGCACTGGAGGAATCGGTGAAAGCAAAGAGCTAACTTAACAAACGAATGTCCTGCAGAAGTGACTTTACCCTGGAAAGTTTTGTCTTTTTTTTCGCAAAGTATCTCGTCTGTGTCTGGGCGAGAAGGTCCTCTCCCCCAGCGATGGCCAGGATTATGGCATCAGCGAAACGTTCGTCCTTTAGACATAACTCCACAGCGCCTTCGAAGTTCCCGACCAATAGGGCCTGGCTGATCAATCCATCGGTGTCTGGGGGGAAAACAAAACGCACACATATTGTTCCTCAAGTCTAGTCTTGCTCCACACATTTACATTCCAGGGCAGGTGAATTGTAGAGGTTTCTGTACAAGTGATGGTCAAGACATCAGCTGTCACTTAGAGGATCCCAAGATTACATGGATATGAACCCTTAACTCTTTGCAATCTCCTGCAGCCCTAAAATCAACCCCACTCCCTCCACTCTTCTGACTTGATTGCTTATTCCTCACTCTCCTTGCTCTGTCATTGGTGGCCAAACCTTGGACTAACATGCCCTAAAAAAAACTTTTCCAAGCCTACTTTGCCTTGCTATCTTGGCCCCCTGGACCTTCAAGAATACTCCACAAAATACAGTCACTGCATTTCACAGTAAATCTTGAAGTGCTTTGAATACTGACGATGTGATAAACTCTAAATCAAATGTAAACATTAGATATGTATATTCAATTGTGCATTTGGTCAATATCTATAACTATCTCATTTCCCTACAACAAATCTGAAGCATTTGTGAGACCTTGTTACATTAAAAGGTCTATACAAACATAGGTAGTTTTTTTTTAATCAAGTGCAACGACAATGCTTTCCTATCAGAAGCACGATTCCTACTTGTCATAATTTTAACAATGACTTGCATTTATATAGATCTATTTAATGTGGGGTAGTGTCCCAGAGAACCTGGCAGTGGTGGAGCCTGATGTTGACCTGGAGAGGGAGGAAGTTACCATAACCATGTCGAAGAGGAAGGTTTTCAGTCATGATCTAAAAGGGGAAGGAGAGGCCAAGGCAAAGGGATTGAGGGAGAGAGTTTTAATGCTTTGAGGCTATAGTGGCTGAAAGCTCAGTGGCCAATGATGGAGCAGTTATAACGGCTTTGAGTGTAATATGGTTATTACCTCCTGAAATTGGGATCTCGAACTTGGGCTTTTCTACCGGAATATTGTCAAAGAAGTCGGACGTTATGGAGCCATCTCCTGCAGTGATCGACTCCTCGGAGCTTGAACTCTGGAAGAGAACGAGCAAATACAAAGAGCAAGCAATTTAACAGGTGAAGTTACAGCTTGCTTGTAGAAAAAGCACATCTGTGATTTATGCACAAAATATCCACTATTCCATCCTTCCAGGTGTTTTTACTGTGGATGCTCGAGTCAATTGTGCAGTTTATGAACAGAATTTATGGTAAATTCAACTGCAACCTCAACTGGATGACGCACATACAAAAGGACCCACACCTACGACCCACTCCAACACAAAAGTTACTCAGACAAGTCGGTCACTTCTTTAACCTGACTAGTCTGGTTTATGGAGTCCTGTAGTTCAGTGGTTAGAGCACTTGCCTTGCAAGTGTGAGATCAGTGTTCAAATCCAGGCAGGCCAGGGCAAAACCTTGGGAAAGGTTCCTTACTCCGCACGCCTAATAATGATACTCCCTCAAAAAAAAACACAGTAATAAAACTGGTCATTTGAATCCACGACTGTTTGTGGGACACTGCTGTGTGCAATTGACTACGCCCACAAATATACAGTCAATTGACTTTACAATTTATTCTGTGAAGTGCTTTGAGACATTTAGAAGACGTGAAAAGCGCTATATCAAATGCAGATAATTATGATTATATCTCAACAACAGTAATAATTAAAACTATCTTCTACTTTTATAAACTTCGTCTTTTACTCTCACAAGGTTCCAACATGGAAATCTAATCACGACTGCTGCTAGCCTTTTTTTTAAACAGTAATGTTTTTCCTCTCTGGGAAGATCACAGCTGACACACAAGCACCAAGCAAACAGGTCCAGTTGTGCTTGTTCTTGCACCACCCAGTGGAAGATGTGAAGGATTACATGGATGGAACACAATGTAAAGACGGGCAAATCCCAACTGAAGGGTTTGTACCCGAGCTGTGGTTGGGATTCAAGAGTTGTGAAAGGTAAGGATGGCTGGGGGCGGGTGACCAGTCTTAAGACAGGCCTTGAAGGAGGCAAGGACAAAGTGGAGAAGAAAGGGAGAAGGTTCAACCACCAATGGTGGAGTGGGCAAGGCAGGGGACATGGAGCAGGTCAGTGCCCAACAAACAGTTTATTAGGCACCTGAATGGAGGCACCCTGCATCTTCTGTGTGCCCTCAATACCATCCGCTTCTAATCCTTTTGCCTGCACACTGTTCTCTGCAAACGAGGAAATCTGAAATATCAATTGAGAGTGTTACCGGTTGACACGCAATCTTCGGCCAGTAAATTTCTGAATTAAGAAATCTGAGTATTGACTCCTTTCAGTAACTGGACATCATAAACATCACTACAACGCGCGTAAAAAATAATGACTTCCTACCCTTTTGTATATCATCGCAACATATTAGTAGACTTCAGACTAGCATTAGTGATGTTTACCTTCTTGTCAAGCTCTTCCTTATTATATCCAAGCAGTTTCAAGTACTTTGTCCGAGGATCTTGTTCAAAGTTTACCTAATGAAAGACAGAAAAGTTCACTCCAAGTTGAATAAATGAATAGGACATGCACGGTATCAGCAGTTTGAACAAGGGAAGTCTGCTCCAGCATTGGACAGAAGTATCACGATCAGATATTCAAAAAAATTGTGTTTCTTCCAAATCCAAATTTCAAAACAAAAGATGCAACGGATTAGAGATCAATAGCATTAACAGGAGGCAGAAAGAGACATAATCACATTCACCTACACAATACACAGTCAATCCACTTCACAATATATCCTATTAAGTGCGTTGAGATGTTTTAATGATGTGATAAGGAGCTGTATCAAATGCAAGGATTATGATTAATTATGCTCTCTGCCTGCACTCTGAAACTACCATCCCAGTCCCTCTGCCTTACTTCTTTTCTTGCCTCCGTCAAGGCTGGTCTCAAGACTCGCCTTTTCGATCGTACCTTCTGCCGTCGTACCACCTCACGCCCTCCTCTCCCCCACCCCTGCCGCTCCCCCATGCTCAGGTCTCAATCCCTGACTGTTCAGTGCCTTGGGAAGTCCTCCCATCGTGAAAGGCACTCAATAAATGTAATTTTGTTGTTATTATTATTAATTAGATTCTGGACAATGTAAAGGCAGACTGTACCTTCAGGAAGTTCCAGATACTCTGTTCAAAATCTGTGGGCGCCGCGTTAATCTTGGTCTGACAGTAACTGACAAAGGCCCCGGACTGGAGTGCTGTTTGCAGCTCACTGGAGCGATGTAGAAATTCCGTCTCTGTGGTGACAACGCTGACAAACACCTGGCGGGGAGTGGGCTGCTGTGACTGAGCAGGCCCAGGTTTGGGGCTGCTAAAGGTGATCAGCTTCCCTCCAAACTGCAACAAGAAACAAGCGAGAAAGAGTTTCCATTGAGAAAAAGTTTCCACGTCACATTGTTCGACCCCCAACTGGACACTCAAAATGGTACAGATCTTCAAAGCTGGGATAAAGTTCGGCTGTCAGTTCTGTGAGTGTCACAAAGAGAGCAAGACAATAAAAAGTGTAAGTTTGTTCCATACAGGTTGTTCAATCGGGGTCCGGATCCAATATTCCTGAGGTTTAAAGAATTACTGCAAATGATAGCAAAGATGTCCTTTTACATGTTTTCAGTGTAGCAATAGAACTGAGTAGCCCCTTTAATACTCTAAGCATGCGCAAATGTGTGTACATCTGTGCATATATGTCTCGTGTGTAGTTATATGTGCTCAATTGGTTTTCGCATTTCACCCACAAAATAGTCAATCCACTTTAAAATATACTGTACATGAAGTGCTTTGAGAGGTCCCAACAAAGTAATTAGACACTTTTTAGCAATAGAAGGATTATTAGAGTCTATGATTGGGAGCGCTCTGAGCCGCTGTCCCATGCACTACATAAATGCAAGTTTTTGTTGTTGTTGTTGGGTGCACGCATGCATTTTAACAAGTGTGAGAACCCTAGGACAGCACCATTGTTGGAATGGTGTTTTTAAGATTTCCCCTCTGGCTACCATGACAGATGGCTATCGAAGCGAATGCTGGCAGTGGATGTGAAAACCAACTCAGGCTCTTGGGTGACTTACAGCAAACGAAGCCCCAACTGGTCTCCGGATCCATTTGGGGGGCTTCTTCAAAGGAAGAACCACACTAGCCTGACCCGCCTTGTGTGGTACATCCAGCGGAGGGAGCATCTGTCCAGTGCCGAATGGGTCCAGGTTATTGAATGAGGATGAAATCTAAAAAATATATAAAAATGAAACAGGGCAACTTCAAGTCTACCTTATAATTTATGTGGATTTTAAAGGAACCTCGTTTCTTATTTTTGCTGAAGGGCACTATATAAATGCAAGTTGTTGTATACATTCTGTGAATAGCTTTGAGTTGTTTCAACAATGTGATCAGGCGCCTACACGAAGGGCAAGAAGTATTATTATTATTCAATCCACGACTGTTTGTGGGACACTGCTGTGTGCAATTGGCTGGTGCGTTTTGCCAGCAAATATACAATTCACTTTACAGCATAATCTGAGAAGTGCTTGGAGACGCCTGGAAGCTACAAAGATGATTATTACTATTAAATATCCTCCTATTAGAGTGCGAGGCCTGACGGCTTCACTTACTTTCTCAACATGGCTTTGTTTCTGTGAGGCCATGCTCCCTCCCATGACAGAGTAAACGCTGATCCGCCCGTCGAAGGAAGCGGCCGAGAGAACGGCAGGATTTCGAGGGCACCACTGCACGTCAAAGCACCACTGGTTGCTCGTCGGCAGCTCGTAAACCACCTGTAATTGATTGCCAGCAACACTTAACATCAACATGGTGCTTAGATTTCAGTTTCAAAGTGTTTTGTAAATACATTGGCCTATAAGTTCATAGTATTTACACTCAACTTTAAATCCTGCAGAACAGCTTTAAGATGGTTTGACAACATGATAAGGCACTATATCAAATGCCGGGATGATTATTAAACCTATCTTCTGTGCTTATACTTCAACGCTTCCACCCAATCAAAATACACGACCGGAGCCAGGCTACCGCCACTTTGAAGTCTCATTAATAGGCTGACTGCACAGAAGGCCAATCCGCATTTAAAATGCATCCTGAATTATTAAACTAAGATGATTTATTTCTCCTTCAATTTTCTCCCCTCCGCAATCACATTCAATTTTTTTTCAACTCAATTGCGGATTATATTTTACAGCGGCCTCAAGTGCCTCAACTAAGGTGCCATTAGTCATGTTCAAGGCTTGAATGTAACTGCCAGCAGACGATTCAACCACAAGGGGCAATGTGGATCTTGTACTCATTGTGCATACATACACAAAGAACACGCAAGATTGTCAGGTAACATGGGGGTGCTGATTTGTGGTGGTGAGGGAGCGTGCTGATTTGTGGGGGTATACCAAATTTCGCGGGGGAGGGGGTGGGTGCGATGAAGTGGAGAGGGTTGATTAATTGGGGGAGATGCCAAAAGCATCCCTGTGATTGATTGTCTTTGTTGGGGCTTAATTGGAGCTTGTAAGGCAGGCTGCGTGGTTTGTGTAAGCATCGGGAGCCATTCATTGGAGCTCTCGGGAAATTTCCGAATTTCCTGCGCCATCAACACAACCCTGCAGCTGACAGCGACCAGGAGCAGGAACCGTATCTGATCGAAAGTGACCTTAACCCTGGGGAAGCAAGGCAGAATCTAGAACTCATCTGATTCTACCCCAAACCGGGATTGGCTTACTCAGCACGGGGGGGGGGGGCTCAATGCTGCAATGGCCTATATCTATTTGACCATCAGGACGAGTCTAAAATGCAGTTCCCAAATCTCAGCTATTGTCCTCCCACAGCCTTGCCCCCTCCTACCTCTCTGACCTGCTGACCCCCTATCAACCTGTCTGCTCCCTCCATTCAGCAGGCTCCGGCCTGCTCCATGTCTCCCGTCCGATCCACCCTACCACCAGCAGCTGGGCCTTCAGCCTCTCTGCCCCTACACTCTGGAACTTCATCTCACAATCCCTTTGTTTTGTTCCCTCCCATGCCTCCTTCAAGGCCGGTCTCAAGAACCTCCTCTTCGACCGTGCCTTCAGTCGTCGCCCTACCTCTTTGCTATCCCTCATCCTGACCCTGCATCCCCACCCCCTCCCCCCACCCAATCGGATACCAACCCCTGACTGTGCAGCACCTTGGGACGTCCTCCCAATGTGAAAGACGCTCTACAAATATAATTTTGTTGTTGTTGTTGAGTCACAATGAAATTGCAACTTTAGCATGGTGTGACCCACCTCTCCAGTGTTGGGATTCCAGCACAGGATCAAATTATCTTTCGCACTGCTCAGCAGCAGCTCTGCGTCAGCCTGGCACCATGATATGGAAAGGATACCTCTGAACGACAAAACAATGCGTATCATCAGCAGACCCAAGTGCAAAACTACATTTTGGTTTCTCTTAACAACCCTTCAATCTTCACGGAAGAGATTGCGGGATAACAACGACTGTTTGTAGGACACTGCTGTGCGCAATTAGCTGCTATGTCTCACTCCTACAAAATTGTAAATTCACTTTACAGTATATTCTTTGAAGCACTTTGAGAAGTCTCAAAGCGCTGTATCACATAGTTGAGACATGCTTCACAGAATATATTGTAAAATTTATTGACTGTCTTTTGTGGGTGAAATGCGGCAGCCAATTGCAATTATTACTCCCAAAAGGGATCTGCCAAACAATAACAACTGGGTTGCTACTTACTGCTCAGTAAACTGAGGTGTGGAATAAGGAAGCTTGCCTAAGTTTTCGTCTCGACTGGGAATCGAATCCGGGTCCTCTCATTTGCAAAATGACTGCGCTAACCGCCACTCTATGAAACCGCTCATGGGACTTGTTACCAGATGCCACCAAATTACAAAAGATTTAACAGCACAGAAAGTGGTCATCTGGTCTACTTTTTCAATAACAGTTCTACTGTACTCTTAGCTGTGATGACTGTTGTAATTAAGTCTAACAACAGAGTAAGAAATAGGGAACGGCGATATGGGAATTTCCCGATATGGATATATCGGTTGGCTCATATCGAGATATACCGAAATATCGATATTTTCAGTTTTTACGTACTGCGCATGTGCACGCTCATTTCGGGTGCGCGCATATTCGGTGCCTATCTTCTCAGGAGGTAAATATCTTTCTCTCTCTGTGTCTCTCACTCTCTCCATCTCTGTGTTTTTCTGTCTGTGTCTCTCTATGTCTCTCTCCCTCTCTCCTCTCTCACATCCCCCCTCATCTCTATCTATCTGTATATTATTACATCCACCCCGTCTCTCCCCCCACCCCCGTCGTCTCTCTCCCCCACCACCCCCCCAGCCGTCTCTTTCTCCCTCCCCCCCCCCTCGCCGTCTCTCTCTCTCCCTCCCCCCCCAGCCGTCTCTCTCCCCCTCCCCCCAGCTGTCTCTCTCCCCCTCTCCTCCCCCCACCTCCGCCGTCTCTCTCTCCCTCCCCCCCCAGCCGTCTCTCTCCCCCTCCCCCCAGCCGTCTCTCTCCCCCTCTCCTCCCCCCCACCCACCCCCCAGCCGTCTCTCTCCCCCACCCGGCCGTCTCTCTCTCCCCCAGCCATCTCTCTCCCCCTCTCCCCCCCAGCCATCTCTCTCCCCCTCTCCCCAACAGCCATCTCTCTCCCCCTCTCCAACCCCCCAGCCATCTCTCTCCCCCTCTCCCCCCCCCCCCCCGCTGTCCCTCTCTCGCACCCCCCACCCCCGTCGTCTCTCTCCCCCTCCCACCAGCCGTCTCTCTCCCCCTCTCCTCCCCCCCACCGCCGTCTCTCTCTCCCTCCCCCCCAGCCGTCTCTCTCCCCCTCCCCCCAGCCGTTTCTCTCCCCCTCTCCCCCCCCCCCCCCAGCCGTCTCTCTCCCCCACCCAGCCGTCTCTCCCCCTCTCCCCCACAGCCATCTCTCTCCCCCTCTCCTCCCCCTCCCCTCAGCCGTCTCTCTCCCCCTCTCCCCCACCCAGCCGTCTCTCTCCCCCTCAGCCATCTCTCTTCCCCTCTCCCCCCCAGCCATCTCTCTCCCCCCCAGCCATCTCTCTCCCCCTCTCACCCACAGCCGTCTCTCTCCCCCTCCCCCCAGCCATCTCTCTCCCCCTCTCCTCCCCCCACCCAGCCGTCTCTCCCCCTCTCCTCCCCCCACCCAGCCATCTCTCTCCCCCTAGCCATCTCTCTCCCCCTCTCCCCCCCCAGCCTCTATCTCCCCATCCCCCCAGCCGTCTCTCTGCCCCTCACCCCCCCCCAGCCATCTCTCTCCCCCTCACCCCCCCCCAGCAGTCTCTCTCCCCCTCACCCCCCCCACCCACAGCCGTCTCTCTCCCCCCACCCCTTGCATACCTATATATTGTATTCGAGGACTATGAATACAAGATGGCGGCTTTGTACCTCGGTCTGTGCATTGTGTATAGAGATGAGCATTCTGGGTCTTGTAGTTGATTGTGCTCGCATCCCGATTTTTCACCTCGATATACCGTTTTTCGATACATCGGTATTTTTAAAATGTCTATATCGGCATACCGATATGAAAATCATATCGGGTTTTACCGATATACCGATATATCGCCGTTCCCTAGTAAGAAAACATGAAAGCAAAGATGAACTCCCACGCAGGTTGCTGAATACCTGTGGTGATTCTCCAGCACTTTAAGAGGTGACGTAGCAAATCGCAGGTCCCAGATCTGCAATACCGGCATCCGATCATCCTCGGAGGCAAGCACCAGTTGAGTTGCAACCTCTGGGTTCCAGGCCATTCCAGAGCACCGCATCTGCAACAGGCAAGCAGAAGCACACTTGCTATATTTCCTTTGTATCTTTCAGCACTTTTCAACCCAGGTTCGAGAGATAAAATGACAATGTTCTGACCCACTTTTGGCCACCTCCAGGTCCCCTCTCTTTTTTTTAAAAAAAATTTATATTCTTTGACAAATCCTTTATTTCTTAAAAGTTTACCACAGGAAGACCAAAAAAGAGTGAACAAATATAATTGTAAATTGTGTGTCAACAATCTTGCACATAACTGATCATGGTTATGAGACCTTACTGCACGCAAAGTATTAGCCTATAAAAATAGTCAGCCACTCCACTTGACTCTTATTGAAGGTAAAGCATTTTTGGTAACTGGCAGTAACTGTCTGTTTTTAATAGCAAAACACTCCACATCATAATAAGCTCTGATTTTATGGGACCAAAGCCACTGTGTTATAACTATAATAAGGCTACACTCACCCTGTTGCTGTGGTCACTGACTTTGATGATAGGTTCGTTCTTTCGGAGGTCCCACACCACAGCTCTGCCGCTCGGATTTGCAGATGCCAGAATGTGCTGCACTTGTCGATTCCAGGCCACACAGCTGATGTCTTCGGATGGCTGCACCAATTCAAAAGAAGAGATAGTCACGTTTCCGCTAAGGAAAGCTTGAGAAGATGAATTGCGTTTGATCCTTCGCTGCTGATTTTGCAATTAGGTAATTCAATACTCTGTAGAAATGCTCAGCACAGGCTGCCATTCAGGAAACTGCATCTGTGCCATTTGCTTTGAAGTCCCACACAGACGACTGTTATGAATAGTTCTCCCCACCCACCCCAGGCACGGGTAAGATTTGGCAATTATAACCCCAGCTGTTGAGTGTTCTCAAGGAAGTCTCGAGCACAAGGTATTGCCGTGTAGTGGAGCAGAAACATGGGACTAGTCAGTGTTAATTTTGGACGACAATTCATTCTTCCAAGCAGCAATACAAGAGGGACAGAGAAAGTAAGGGAGTAAAATAAATTGAAAGAGAATAATTTTCAGGAATTGTTCGGATGGGGACAAGATCAGCACTTAGAAGACCGAGGACCAAAACCTAGTCACTCAACTAAGAAGGCAAGATGGCAGAAATGAAGAGCCTTTTCGCCTTCTTCCATCTCAAGACCTTCCTCTTTGACCAAACCTTTGGTCATTTCTTCTCCCCACTCACCCCTCCTGAAGCCAACCCCAGCTCGGGTGAAAAACCTCAACTGTCCAGCGCCTCGGAACCACCTCCCAACATATAAGTGTAAAGTGTGTTGTTGTACAGCTGATTGACAAGCTTCACTTTTGGTTTATAAACACAATATAAATAGTATTCAAATAAATTTGAATGGATCATGGTCAGTAACTGGCCAACCTATCTGCTCAGATGAGTACATTAGAACTGTATTGTAAGGCGGTGTGTGGAGGCTATAAAATGTCAACCGTCTGATAATGCTGTGAATAAGAGCTGCCAGCACTGTACATATGCACAGAAAGCCAGACAGTCGGCTTCGGGTCATCGCTGATGCACATGCACAGTAATGACGTGCGCAGTGACTTGCCGACCAGGAAGTTGCTCATTATTTAGCGACGGAAGCCAGCTGGAAGGCACACCAAAAACAACACCAGGTTCACCGGGCACCAAAGTTGTAAGCTTTGCCAGCTTTGTAACAATGCGTTCTAAGTTCTACATTTCTGTCTTGCAAGCCAGACACTATTAGACTTTCAGGCTTACAGTAATTCAATCTAAAAACTGCATGCAGCAAAGCAAGGAAATGTTCTAGCGACTGTTTGTCATGAATGGATCAGTTCTGTCATAGTCTCCAACGCCGTGGGTCGTCCTCCCGATGTGAAAGACGCTATACAATTGTATTTTGTATTGTACTCTCCAGACATATTTTCTCTGCAAGTTCATCTCTTTTCAAAAACACTTCTTCTTGCGCTCATTAAGGTCAGTACTAAGCAGCAGAACATTCTGCACTCTTGCCCCTGGGAGTCAGGATCAACAAGATGTGCAGATATACAGACACTGAGTGACCAGGGTCACCAAATGCTGCAAAAAGATTTTGATTAGCAAGGAGAGGAGACCTCATCTCAGAATATGCTCTACCATCTTCACCAGCGTGACACAAATATGCATTAACCTGTTGTGCCACCCAGCCCCACCTGAGATTTCCCTCCAACTGTCATAATGGTTAAATTAGGTCATATAATTCATCGGCCATTTCAATTCTAGTAACCCAATCATGTTCTTCCCAGCTCCTTTCTCTACAAATGGCATTCATTCTGCCTTCAGCCACAACGCCCCCTTTCGCTCAAACTTTTCCCCCAACCTTGTGCCTTGTTTCCTTCCCAAACTATTCAAAAGATTCTCTCTTAGACTGTGCCTTCGTCCAACACACACACAGCCTGTGAATTGACTATATTTCATGCGAGAAATTGTGCATAGCAGTGCCCCACAAACAGTCCTGTATTGAGTGACCAAATTATTATTTTATTAAGTGATTATTACTTCTGGAAAGCAATCCACCAACCGACGAGCAACTGGGTTCCTACTTATGCTAGGTAAACAGGGGCATGTTGAACAAGGAAACATGCCTAAGGTTGCATCGTGCCTAGAAATCAAACCCAAATCCTCTCACTTGCAAGATGAGTGCTCTGACAAACATTCTACTGGACTCCAATGTATAGAGAAACTGGAGCTGCAGAGGAAATGAGGCAGGGAGAACACTTGCAACATGAAGACTGTGGACAAACTCCAGACATCATGGAGAGTACAAAATGCGAGATTGAAGGGGGAAGAAACAAGACAGACAGACAGACAAGTAATGCCACGTTCCGACATTATACCTGGAGAATGTACTTTGAACCTTACCTCCCTTTGCTGGGAATGGGAAGAGAGGGCAAAAAGAGAGAGGGCAAAAAGAGAGGGCAAAAGCATTACGACAAGATCACAAAAGAAGGCATGTATTTTGGTACAATGTACATTTGTACAGAGATATTTAAATGAATACAACACAACTTCTCTGAGCAATTTGGGCAAATATTTAAAATTTACAAAAATCCCCTTTTGTCTTGATTCAAATTATTTACCTGTAGAACAATTCATATTCTACATGGATTACAAATCACAAAAAATGTATTATTTAATATGTCAGGTTATCATACCTTAACAATATATAGTCAGGAGGGGAGAAGGATTTATTTTGGGGGTGGGGAGAAAGAGAATATTAAGTGTGTAGATTACACTTGGTAATTTTGCACCTCCCCTAAGTGTCCCACAAACAGTCATGGATTGAAACGACCAATTTTTTTTACTATTGTGTTTTTTTAAAGGGATTATTATTAGCCGTGTGGAGTAAGAAAACTTGCCCAAGGTTTCGCCCTGACCTGCCTGGATTCGAAACACAGGTCTCACGATTGTAAGGCGAGTGCTCTTGTAAGGCACTGAGCTCCACGACTCCAATGAATGCCATTTTGTTAAATTACCATACAGCTTTGATTTATAGAGCACCTTTCACATCAGGAGGAAGCCTCAAAGGGCTTCACACGATCTGAGGAGGGTGAGGGATTAGGGGAGGTGGCCTCCCACGTTGTAGGTAATTGGATACCACTTACCTGAGATTTTGCTCCTGGTGTCATTGGTGTGCTGAAGTTATTTAAATCCCAAATATATATCTCAGAATCGCTCGCTCCAGAAGCCATCAGGTTGTTCTGAAGTAAAATATCGAGGAAGAAAACAATACGTAAGATAAAATTTCCAAAGCAACACACTAAAATGTTTTCAGAGTATTTCCAACATTAAAGCCAGTCAACATTTGGTCAGACTTAATTAATTAGACCTTTACTCTCCCTGAGCCTTGATGCATGACCAGGGCTTCTGTAAATCAAAAGTGCCCAGGTGGAATTAACCCACAGAAACAGCCTTGTTAATAGCTTGGCAAATTCACACCCATATTGTACTGGTTTTGGAACAGAGCTGGTTGTCACTAACCCAAAGGGATGGACTGTAGAGGACAATTTACACAGAAAGTGCTGTATAATAATGGGGGCAGATATGGTTGAAATGTGCGCGCATGTATGTATTTTCAGTCACACAGGAGGAATTTAGAACTGTGGACATTCATTTAGGATATCAACTAAATGGGACAAGGGATTCTGAGAGGTGGAGGCTTGTGTGGAGTGTAAACACTAGCATGGATTAGTTGGGTTGAATGGCCTGTTTCCATGCTGTAACATTCAAAGTATTTATATGTTAATAAGAAAGAAATAATTGAGTGCAGGTAGTAATGCTTTGGGATTTTGAAACTCAGTTCACTTAACAATTTTCACTTAGTGAACCCCTAGTCAATTGGAAGATCAGTTTCCCAAGGTAATAATTCCACCCACCAAAAAAAATCCTCACTCAATCCATAGCTACTTGTGGGATACTGCTGTGCAAAACTGTCTGCCGCAGCTCACCCAGAAATACAGTCAATCCACTTTATAATATACTGTATTCTGTGAAGCGCTTTGAGAAGTCTCAACGACATGATAAGGTGCTATATCAAAAGCGAGTATTATTATTATTAATATCGACTGAGGCAGTGAAAATTAATAAGAGCAAATCCAAGATCTTGGAAGCTTGGTACCTGGAAGGGATTGAAATCCAACGCTCGGACCGGGCCTGTGTGCTTCTCGCTCTGTCCCACAATGGGATCACTTCCAGATACTAGGATCTGCTCTGCATTGTAAAGTGTGACGGTACCAGTGTCTCCCCCTGCTGCTATGACTCCGTCAGAACCGACGTCATGGCTGCTCCAGATCAATTTGTGAAATCTGCACCAAATGATAAAGTGACGTCTTGTTTTAAATGCACTCCTTTCGGTTTAAACTGATGTAACAAAGAACCATAAAGTGACCAGGCTGGGGCTAACCATGACACAGTACACACACTGCAAAAGCACAAAGAAAACCCACTGAAATTACAGCAAAGATCCCTGTGTAACAAGTGACTAAAGGCATCAGATTCACACTAAGCCACACAGACCCTAAATCCTGGTCTATGCTGAGTTAGCAGATATCAGGCCATTACAATTGTCTGTACTACCCCTAGGGCGGGTGGAAAGAATCAAGTGAAAACCCAGCTGCCGTCCACTGTCAAAATTAATTACTGGAGGTGAAGCTAAACCCTAGTTCGGGGGGGGGGGGGGGGGGAGGAGGGGTGGTGGAGAGGAAGGGAAGCTGATGAAAGTACCTCTAGACAGGAGGGAGGTTCAGTTTGTTGGATGTTATCATCACACGGCACCACTCGAGAAGCGAGTTTCTCCTGGTGTCAACAATCCTCCAGATAGAAGTTCATTATTTACTTTATGGCAATTTGTGGAACGTAGCACTGTTTAAATTGGATACCTGTGTTCACCTACAAAATACAATCATTCTACTGTACAGTACATCCCGTGAAGTGCTTTGAGACGTCTTCCAGGTTTAGTATTATTTTATTAATAATACTTTCGACAGGGCAAATAGAGAAAAACTATTTCCACTTGTGGGTGAATCTGTGACTCGTGGTCACAGATTTAAAATAGTTTCAAGGCGAAGTAGAGGGGAGCTGAGGATAAATTTTTTCACTCAGCGAGTTGTTCGAATCTGGAATGCATTGCCTGAAAAGGTGGTGGAGGCTGATTCGATAACAACTTTTAAAAGGGAATTAGATCTTTATTTAGGGAGAACAGGTCTATTAGGCTATGGGGAGCGGGCAGGGCGGTGGGATTGAATCGCTCTTTTCAAAGAGCCGGCACAGACTAGATGGGCCAAATGGCCTCCTTTTGTGCCGTAAAATTCTATGAATCTATTACAGTTGCTTAGCAGGGCCCCTCCATCCCTGGCACTCCATCTTTCCAATCTGCTTTCTACTGACTCCACTACCTGCTACTTCTATTCGGCTGATGCTGGCCACCTACTTGTCTCTTGCACCCTCTGCTCCACCATCAGCAGCCATATTTTCAGCCAATATACCTTGAAGCTTTGGAACTCTCTACCCTCTGCCTTCTCCTCGTTCAGATCACAACTGAAGACCTTCCTCTTTGACCATGCTTATGGTCACCTGCTCCCTTCACCCGGCTCAGTGTCAGGCTCCGTCAACGTTAAGCGCTCCGAGATGCGCAGTACCAATGTAAGTTGTGGTTGGGATAACAAGAGACACAAGTCAGGATTTACAAGTCAGGCATTTGGGCAAACAGGTCAAGCACCTACCTGCTGGTAGCAGACAGGGATCCTCGCAGTTTTGTATCTAAAGAAGGCTCGGAAAAGTCCAGCTCAAAGATCTCCAGCACCGCATTTGTGCTGAAAGTAGCGTCCAGCTGCTGAGCTGAGGTACCTACGGTGCAGAAAAAGCAAATTGTCACAACCATTTCCAGGCCTACGTGGAAAATCTTATAAACAATATTGTAAAATTGTCAAAACACTGAAAATTTTAAAGCTACGAAACAGCGTCCTATCTGGCAGAGATCCTTGGATACTTTTTTTTTTCCAAAATCAATCCAACTACATTAAAAGTGAACTGCAATAATCACAAGCCTTCGAAATGTCAAGAGCGGGGCATTAAATGGGTTGGGAAATACACTCCTCTATGGTATTTCAGAAAGTCACTGAAGTGTGCAATTCTGAGCTCAGTGACAGATATCCCAGTGCCAATGGAGTACCCTGCCAAAATCCAGTGCTTGACTAAATGCTTCATTGGCCTGCAGATGTACACGTCAACAACTTGTGCAACCCACAGTGCATGTGATATTCAACATCAGACACTGGAGAAAAGCCATCTCAAAATGAATAGTCTATGGATTGGGTGGTGCACAAGATCTGTGTAGGTGCAGCTCATAAAGCTGCCCACAAATCACTCGCATGGAAAGTAAAGCCATATGATCCATAGAAACGCATCCAGTTCGTACAATATGTGCACAAAGTCCTATTACACAGATGTGTTGCTTTTTCTACAGAGCATTGAAAAGCAACTGAAACATGTGGAAGAACAATGATAATTGTATTTAGAAGTACTTAATTGTTTTCAGTACAAAGTGTGCAACTGTAATCAGACGTCCAGAGTATCGGTGTGAGGAGCTATCATTTTTATGACAGATAATGATCCGTCCTCATTTGGTAGAACGTTTACACCTTTTGAGTAAAACAGTTTTTAAGTTCAAAATGTGCATGTGCATGTCACTTCTATTTATGATTTATCATCCTACCCTTTTATCTTATTTTAATCTGTTATTGTAAGGATATCTTTATTTATTTCCAAATTATCATCCCTTTTCAATTGGGTCGCGTTTTGCTCACGTGTAGACAGTCAATTCACGTTATAGTATATTCTGTGAAACGCTTTGAGACATCTAGAAGACGTGAAAAGCGCTATATCAAATGCAAGGATTATTATTATTATTAATTTAGATCTCATCTGCCATATGATTCTGGTGAAGGGAAGACTCACACTGACCAGATCTGAAAAAGGTAATTTTCCTCTTCATTTTCTTGATTTACATGCACCCTGTTGCAAAGATTCTAATGATCCTAGTGTTTGTTTCTCCTGCAAAGTAACTGCCACATTTGCTTCCAAATTCAAGGTTTATTAATAAATAATAAACCTAAATTTGATACAGCACTTTTCAGATCTTCAAAGCACCTCACAGAATATACTGTGAAATTGAATTGACTGTGTATTTGTGGGTGAAATGTGGCAGCAATTGCACACAGCTGTGTCCTACAAACAGTCGTAGATTGAAATGACCAATTTATTATTATTGTGTTTTTTTTCTTGAGGGATTATTATAAGGCGTGTGGTGTAAGGAAACTTACCTAAGGTTTTGCCCGAACTCAGGTAACTCTCACTCGAGAGGTGAGTGCTCTAACCACTGTGCTACAGGACTCCACTATGTCGTGGAAACGACTCAAAACATTTCACAGAATATACTTCAAAGTTAATTAACTATATCTTAGTTTGTGTCCCACAAATAATCATGGATTGAGTGACAAAACTTTTTTTTTTTAAAAAAGGATTGTTATCCCTGGAAAGTGATCCGCCAATTGACTAACTGGGTTCTGATTTACTGCCAAGTAAACAGAGGGGTGTGGAGTAAGGAAACATGTCTAACGTTTCCCCCCTCGCCATAGAAATTGAACCCGGGTGCTCTCGCTTGCGAGGTAAGCAATACGCTATAGGACTCCACTGAGCTGCACAGTTCCTGCTTTTTGGAAAACAAATCTCATCGTAAACCTGGAATGTTCCCCTCCCCACAAAACCCATACATGACCAACATATGTTCTTAAGTGGAAACGATAACTGTGTCTATTATTAGAACCTCAGAACACACAGAGCACATTCTCAAGTTGCTCGCCTCAGATGCGCTTCAATGTAAAGTTACCTGTGGCTAAATATACAGGATGGTGGGAAGCAGGGCTCCAGGACTGAATGGCCGTCCTCTCAATCTCCTTCAGCTTCATTCTGACGTCTTGGTCTGAAATGCGAAGTCAATGTTAAAAGGAAAACGCCAACGTTCTTCTCATACTGAATGTTCCAACCCGAGAAGGTAACTGTTTACTGTTGAGAGTCACCAGTACCATCCATATCACCAATGAAATTATCAATATCCACAAAATACAGTCACACCACTTTACAGTACATCCCGTGAAGTGCTTTAAGACACCTCAATATAACACATTGCATGACTGAGTGGAAGGATGCAGACATTCACCCTTTACTTTCCCACAACCTATATTGATTAGATCATCATCAAAAAAAGTATTGGGATGAAACCGATGGGCAGCAAGACTATATGTGCTGAGAAAGCAATCTCAGCCTGGGGGCAACAGGGTCACACAATTGTCCTCGGGATCCTCCTGAATCCCTGTGCCTCACATCCACCACCTCTGCCTTCAAAAACCTTCTAAAAACATGTACGCCTCGCATATGTACCTTCTGTCACCTCCCTCCTATCTTCTTATCCCCTACTCTGTTTGAGGGGGGGTACAGAGGCTGGGGGTGAGGCTTGGATGTTGGGGAGGGGGAAGAGGCTCCGGCTGGCTGGCTTGGGGGGTGGGGGGAGGCTGGCTTGGGGGGGTGGGGGGAGGCTGGCTTGGGGGGTGGGGGGAGGCTGGCTTGGGGGGGTGGGGGGAGGGGGGGTGGGGGGAGGCTGGGTGGGGGGTGGAGAGGCCGGGGTGAAGTTGGGTGACTTGGGGGGTTAGTAGCTCAGGGCCTCTCTTTACTCGGGGAGGGGGGGGGAGGGTGACTGTGATGGACGGGGAGACAGAGCCTCGCTCCTGGGCCCCGCGCAGGGCACTCCCTCCTGCCCCGGCTGCAGGCGGCATGGCCCGGGCAGTGCGGCGGCTTACCTGGTGATTGAGACCCCCTCCCCCGAGGCTGGCGGGCGGGTGGGCGGGCAGGCGGGCTGGCCGAAGGCACTCACCGAGACCGACTCCCTAGTGCTCTGCTCCCGATTCCCGCAGCGGCCACGACGTGGCGGCGAGCGGCACCACGTGATCGGCCGACGTCAGCACGTCCGCCATCTTGGTAAAGGAGGGCCTTTGGGACGCTGGACTCCACCATCATCTTGGTGAAGCGAGTCGTCATAACCCACGGGTAAACCTCCAAATGATGCCTTCATTCCCAACAAATGAGGCTCGAGCAAAAAAAAAACCCTGACTGTCCAGGCTCTGGACACTCTATTGTAATTAGCAACACATGTAATTTGTTGTTGGTATTGTTCTTGATTGTGCTAACTGCCCCCTTCTCAGACTTCCCACTCCAACAACAAAATTAAATTTTTAGAGTGGCGTTCACTTCTAGAGGACATCTCCATTCCACAAACTGCAGATTATCCAGCTCTGAAGTTTGTGTCCTCTCCCATACCAGGCTCCACTGGTTCCCCTGTACCCCCATAGGATCGAGTTCAAAATCCGCGTTCTCACTTTCAAAGCTCTCGACAGCCTTGCTCCTCCCTACTGTGACCTGCTAATCCATACTGGCCTATCTGCCCCGTCGACTTGGTGGACTCCAGCCTGCCCATCATCAGCGGTTGGGCCTCCTGCTTTTCAGCCCCCACCCTTTTCGAACTACATCCCAGTCCCTTTGCCTTGCATTATTTTACTTTTATTTTTGTTCTCCGTGAGTGTAGCATAAAAAATTTATAAATATATGAGCCTTAAGAAATAATTGAGACCAAGAACTTTCCTCCATCAACTTGCAGATTTTGTGACTATGAAGACCCTGTTAAGGTATTTAATGCTTTAATTTTATCTTAAATAAATACTAATTTGGTCACTCAATCCAGGGCTTGTTTGTGTGACACTGTTTGCGCCACTGACTGCTGCATTACACCGACAAAATATACTGAATCCACTTTGTAGGATATTCTATGACGTGCTTTATGAGACGTCTCAACAATACGATAAGGGTTTATATCAAATAAAAATTATTATTGGTGAGCTCTAGTTTGGGACGGAATTCAGTGGTATAAAACAAAAGATTCCCGGAACAAAGTGACATCTGTGATCTTGAAATGGTCTTCCTAAGGAAGACAAATGGTCACAGTTCAATAATAAAATGATGATTGCAAACTCTATTAAAAATACAGTATTGTTATTTTAGTTGATCAACTTTAAATGCCATCTTACTGTGGATACTTTCCTTCCACATCTTCTTCCGTTTCTTTAAAAAAAGTACTTTTAATATTTTTCATAAATATGAGTGGTAACCACTTTATTGATATTTTGTTGCTTATTAGGTCATTTAGTGCTTCTATGCACTGAATAGAATACAAGGTCATTTCTAAAGTTTGTTGAACAATCCTGATTCTCTGAAGAAGGCAAGTCAAATTTCATAATGCTTCACTTCCTCTGGCTTCTGGTTATCATCTCTTCCATACTCCAAGTGAAGGTTGTTGTAGGGGTACTGTTTGGGAGCCTGCAAAACAAATGAATCCAATAATCAGTATGATGGGGCATTACTGAATATTACAAAAACCTTTCTTACACTGAAGATCTAAGAGTCAGAAAACGTAATCTAAATTGTGGCAATCTGTAACAAGAATGATTAACACAAGCAATGACTCCTCCTGGTCACCAGAAGTACGCCACATACAGAATAGAATTCCCACAACATACTTCTGGTTATTGGAAAATTGCCTTTGTGATGTCTCTGGAAGCAGGGAGAGATGTCACAAAGCAAAGAAGTTGTGGGTGATAGTTCAAAAGCATGGAGATGACCGAAAGCTCAGTTTCCAATAGTAAAGTGGAGGAAGTGAGATTTAGCAGTAATTGGAATCAGAAGTGAAAGAAATTGCAGGCTGGTGATTATTTAAAATTTGAAAAGGTGGATGAACGTCTTGCAAACAAAAACTCCATCATATAAGTGGAGTTAATGATTTCTAGAAGATGACAAATTGCTATACACTATCTCGTAAACGTGGGCAATTTCCACTTAAAATGTGACAAGAAGTTATAATATTTTAACAGTTTTAAAAAGAGGAGAAAAGGTTAACAGGATACAAATCTGCAATTCAAAACTTACCACCGGCTGGTATGAAGGGTACATCTCTCCAACCCAGAACATGAACAGCATAAAGCCCATGAAGAGACTCAAATGCTTAACCATAGTATTCCAGTCCACTGGACTGGGTGAGGTGTCTACACGATTCCTAATGAACATATCAAATTCCCAATGCATCTGGTAACAGAAGGAAAAGAAAGATGTCAATTGTAAATCTATGGAAAAGCTCCCGTGGGGCAGAAAGTATCAAATTTTTCAAATTAGATCATTTGTTTTAGAAATAATATTTTTGGATACAGTATTGAGTGGTTCAGGATCGTTGAGCATCTTTGAGCATCGTTGCTTACCGGCTCACCCCAGTTCCTGCGCAGGTCAGGTGCATCCCACTTATACCATGGATCTCGTTCTTGTTGTGATCTATCTGGTAGTTTGGGGTAGTCACCAAATCTGTTAAGAAGGAAATAAAGGTTTAATTTCCAAACCACTACTACTTACTTTGCTTTACTGTCAGACCCTTGACCAGAAGAAGCTTCAAAACTGGTAAATCTGGGACCTACATCACCAGCTATAAGGCGATCAGCAGGGATTCTACCCATTCAGCTTGTTCTAACCATGCAAATCAAAGCCCCAACACACTCAGTTTTACTTGAATTCACAATTCAATTTAAACATGACGCATATAGAAATTTGGGAAAATCAGTGAGGGATTACTTTTCTCATGAACAGAGCTAAAGTCAGACACAGTTCTACGAGCACTCTGAATTTTTTTTATGAGACATTATGATGCATTTCGAATAAAGTTTTCTAACTTTCGACAGAAGCAAACTCCCTCACCCCATTCCATCATCGGGGTATGGCTCGTAATCCTCCACTCTCATGTTGTACTTCTCAGCTGCTGCTGCCCTTTCTTCAGGCGTTTTGGGATAAGGGCCTGGCAACATGTCTTCAGAAATCCCGGAGGCTGCAAAGCAGAAGCAAACATGTTCCATCAACAGAATACCCTTTGTGGCCCAGAGTAAAGGCATCACAATATTTTTTTTTAAATTGTAATTAATCCTTGCATTTGATGTAGCGCTTTTCACATCTTATCGATGTCCCAAAGCTCTTCACAGAATAGACTGTGAAGTGAATTAACTTTATATTTGTGGGCGAATCGAATTACAATCTCATTGGTTTGAATGAGGGAACCAGTCGAGGAGGTTACAACTAACCCCAGTGCCCCATGCTGGAGGGGAGAAATCAATAATTGTGAAGTATTTTGAGACAACCTATTGACACCAATGGTGCGGTACCAAATGTAAAAATTATTATTATCACCCACCTTATTGGGCAAGGTACCCGATAGCAGAGGGGGACCTGCATACAGGAAGCAATCGGGGTATTCAGGAGGGGTTTAGTGGAGGACATTGGAGAAAGGAGTACGTTTAAAAGGTTTCCTGATTTCTCGCCAGCCACAGGATGAAGGCAGCCAGCTCCATACAGGACAAAACTGTTTTGCCCACAAAATACAGTCACTGCACTTCATGTGAAGTACAGTATTTCAGGTGAAGTGGTTTGAGGCGCTGCTGGACGCAAGTGGTTGTTGACTCCTCGACGTGATAAGGCTCTATATTAAATGCAAGATTATAATATTATTATCATTATCACCACTGCGCCTCCCTGTTACCCTGACTGACCCCTACCTCCATCCCCCGGTTTCCAAGGTTACTATCCCGATCCCCCCCACCGGCACAGGCCGCGGGCTGCCACGTTCTCTTCCCACTGTTTCCTCACTGCTGTACCGCGGGAACACTGACCTGACCGGGCCTGGACATGGCTCACCACCGGCTGCAGGCCCCTGAACACCCGCCGACCTAACGACCCGAGCCAGCGACCATTCAACGCCATAACGACCGCGGCGCAAGCGCATTCCTGAGGGTCGAGCTGATACTGCGCACGCGCACCCCCGCACAGCGCCGGTTCGATGGCACTGCGCAAGCGCACTGTAGAGTGGAGAGGAGAGCCGGATTACACTGTGTCGACAGGCGGCGCTGTGACCTGCCAGCGGCGCCTGTAGGCGGCGATACTTCCCGGGTTTGTCTCCGGCCGCGGCTGGATCTCCGGAGGCAAAGAGAGATAGAGACGGAGGAGTCTTGTTTTCTTTTAGCTGCGGGACGGAATCACAGCGACGGCGGCGGCTGAGCCATGGCTGAGCAGAGCGCGGAGGAGAGCGAGGGATGGAGCGAGGCCCAGCTGAGGAAATACAGCTTCCCCACACGGCCCATCCCCAGAATGTCCCACACCGATCCTCGGGCTGAGGCGCTGATAGACAACGAGGTAAAGCGACAGCTCCAGTGTAGCACAGCCCTGGGTGTAACGCTATAATCCTCCCTGTACTTACACAATTGTGCACAACAGTGTCTCCAAAACAGCCATGGATTGAGTGACCAAATTAATAATTACAGCACAGGGAGTCTTCAGTGTACAGCACAGAGAGCTCGGGATATACAGGATAGCTCAGCACAACAAAATTACACTTGTATAGCCACAGCACAGAGAGGTCGAGATATATATATATATACAGTACAGTATGTTTATAGAAAATATATAGATATACTTAGTACAAAAGAAGTCCAAAGCGCAATACAAAATCTCTTTTATTCAAATAAAAAAAATATTTAGATGTTTATGGCACATTTCGTCTCCGCACACTGGATGTGCAAACGTTTTTTCAGGGATGCTTCCTTTAAAACAGTCGCCCCCAGTGTGCACCACATCCAAGTGCGCGCCCACGGACACACTGATAAGGCCACCTGCGGTTTTCGATGGCGCCTCAATGTGCACTGTAGGCGCACATGTCTTACCGTGCAGACATTGTCAGGACGCTCTTTGGTTACACGTCGAGCATCCTTCTGTATCTTCATGTTTACTTCAGACTGTTTTGGGTCTGAGTGGGTCTGAGCGGTTTTCGCGGGAGCGGTCAGGCCCCACCTGGCTGTTGCCACAGTTGAACTAAACTTCAGCTTGTCCCTCAGTACATCGTCCCTGATCCTAGCGTGTGCAGCTCTGAGACAGGCTCTCACCATCCCCTCGTTCTGCCAGAAGAAACACCTGGTTTCAGGAGAGCCAAAGTGCTTCCTTTACCGAGTTTATGATAGTCCAGGCACACTTGATGTGGGTTTCGTTGTGAGTGCCCGGGAAGAGGCCGTACAGCATCGAGTGCCGTGACAGCGGGTCCCCGCAAGCGTATCCATTCCATCTTTGGGACGTCCTCCCAACGTGAAAGGCGTTATATAAGTGCAATTTTGTTGATGTTGTTGTTGTTTTTCCAAACCACCTTTATAAAACAGCACTCCAAAAAGAGGTAGTTCATGGTCGATGAGACATCTTGCCAGAGGTAGCTGGCCGTCACCATATGTCGAACAGTTTCGACAACCTGTTGCGCAGACCGCTTGGTGATTGCGCGGGGGTTGGAGATGGTGTTTTCCAGGAATTTATCTATATAGGACGGGTGTTTCGGGATGCTTCAAATGTGTAGAATGTTTTGAAGTAGACCCACCTGTACCTAGTGCTTCTTAGCACTAGGTACAGGTAGAAACCCAGCACCTAGCAGCATTTTTGCCAGCGCAGTGGGGCCCCAGGCACAGCCTCAGGCAGCTACACGAAAAGGTGGCGATGTGGATCAGGACTATGTTGGAGACCCCTTTTCCCCCCTTTTCCGGGGCTTTGTACATAATGTTCCTGCGGACTCAATCCATCTTGGACCCTTCGATCAGTTGGAAAACCTCTCTGGTGACTGCAGTGGCATTGTTTTTGGTCAAAGGCCTGGATCATGTACAATAACACAGAGAGGGCTTCACACCTTATCACTAGTTTTTTTCCCATGATGGGAGCCCAGCAGCCCTGAACCAGATGCCGAGGACTTTGATGTAGTCTTACTTCACCACGAGTGAATGTGACTGCGTTCTTTTCAACCTCAAATACATCAGCTTGGTTTTCTGTAGGTTGACCTTGGTGCTCAAGGTTTGCTCAAACTGGTCGCCTAGCAGGCTTGAGACCAATGTTTGGCCTGTACAAAAGACAGTGACATCATCTATATGTAGGGAAGCCTTGGCTCGTGTGCCATGGCTGCCCGGGATCCTCTTGTCCCTGCTAATGGCCTGTGCAAAGGGTTTGATGTAGCAAGCAAACAGGGTTGGGGATAGGGGACAGCCCTGCCTTACTCCCAACCTGATGGGGAATGTTTCAGTCTCGTACCCATTTACTGTGACTGCACTGTAGATGTCCGTGTAGAGCAGCCGAATCCACTTGCGTATTACCTCTCCAAAGCACATTTTGGAGAGTACCTCGTCCATGTATCTGTGAGATACTGTTATCAAAGGCTTTCCTTGATCAAAACTGATCAGGCAGGCCTTTGAGATATACAGCTCAACATAGGACAGGAAGCTTGGGGTGTACAGCATAGCACAATAATAATCCTTGCATTTGATTATCGCTTTATTATGTCTTTTGAGACGTCACAAAGTGCTTCACAGAATATACTGCAAAGTAAATTGACTATGTTTTGATGGAGAAACGCAAGGAGCATGGAGTGGACAGCTCAATAAAGGGAGCCCTGGGTGCACAGGCCATCAGCTGGGTATGTGCAGCAGAGATATTTTCTTTTGTTTAACCCGGGAGTTTTGACACATGTGGAATCCCTTCTTTGTGCTGTAAGAGTTTCCAAATCAGACTGAGTTCCACACGATTTATACCACCCATGCATGAAAGTGACCTTGAGTGTGGAATGCAATGCACACTTTCTTTCTAGGGGAATGCTCCCTGCTCCTTAATTTCCAGACACTGATACATGCAAGTTGACAGGCGCCAATGCTTGAGGATCCAAGAATGTGCAGTGGACTAACTGCTGGAAAATAGCTTTGGCAAACTTCCCACTACGTATCCAGCTAGGACCACCCTACTGATTAGAGCTTTGGCTTGCAAGGTTAACAAGGAGCTGAGTGGGAAGAATCCCTGTTCCTGGTGACCGGTCTGCTGCTCCAAATCCTGCTGATGAGCTATGCTAGCTGGTCTGTCTTCAGTGGTGCACTGGAATACTGAGGATACGTTTGGTTCAGGAATCAGATTAATGATTATCACTACAGATGGTTGACTCAATTCCAACACTCTGGCCAGGCAGGTCACCTTAGAGTCAGCTTACCTCCAAGGAGTTCCCATTTACGTAGCCCTCAAGGAAGATTGCAACAGAGATATTGTCAAGGATTGTAACAGCCACAGATGGAAAGGTAAAGATAATAAGTTGAGTGAGATGGGATTGGAAAGGAGATGAAATAAAACACAGAGAATTATTGAGTGGAGGAAAGGATTGGCTGTTTATAATACTGTTATTACATAGCTAGAAATTAGAGTTGGCAGCCGTGATGCCGAAAATCACACAGAACATTCTGTACATTAGTGAATCATTGGCAACCAACTTTATCAGGCTAAGATAGTGGAGGGATTGTTTGATCGTATCATGTAACAGGGAATAAGCTGAATGCCTGAGGAGCATAGTCATTCATTAGTGACAGGTTGCTAAAGGCTTTTGAATCTCCTGCAATGTGTACTATTCTTGGGGAGTGCTGCATTGTTGAAGGTGGCATTCGTCAGATGAACTTTAAACTTTAAATGGATGCTGAAGATGTCTTGGCCAACAACCCCCCCTCCCCCCACCCCCACATTTGCATATTTTATAAGGCGTAAGCATGTCCTGACGCAAAGTAAAATCTAAAGTTTTACAATGTACAATTGCTACACTACAGTAAAAGATATATCAAATGCTAGATTTATTGTAATGTCTGACAATGCAGTTACCAGTCTCTATATCTTTACTTCATGGTATGTAGCAAACTAGGATGAATTCCAGTAACTTTGATTTAAAACTGCAGCCGATTATTAATGTGCCAAATTGTTGCATTGAGCTTTAAAACAGTTCGTGAATATTTTGTTTCTTTGTTTCTATCACTGGAAAAATTGTCCTTGTTAGAAACAGAGGTTGAAACTTAAACTCACCCCAAACTCAAATTGAGATCCTTTGTTGTGCAGAGGCTATATAGTCTTGTGAGTCATAGCCAGCCACAGTTTATCATTTGCCGGCCCCAATCCTCCCCAGACTGTTCTCTTCACACATTATCTCGAGTCTTTCCCATTCCCTGATTTGACTCTTGATTGTTCTCTGCACTTTGATTTTTGTATTGGACCCTATGCCAAAATTGTATGGAATGGGGAGATGGAGGCCCCTTCTCTCTCCTTTCCTAGATTTCTCCCATACATCATTGCTGTTTTCACAGAGTGCTGACAGTAAACCACCTGTCTTCATTCCCAATTGCTGTTGTTTCTTTGGGAGGTGAAGAAGACTGAAAAAGTGATACGTGTATGGCCATTAGTTGTGAGAAGTCAACGTTTTGCTGCCCCAGAGATGGTACTTTTTTTTTGTTCGTCATCTGGGTGTCTGACACATGCGGAAACCCATCACAATGCATTTTGAGAATTGAACAAAATGAGAATTCCATGCATCCAGAGATAGATTGTTGTAATTGAATAAATAACAATAGTAAATAATCCTTGCATTTTATATAGCACTTTTCACATCTTCTAGATACTTCACAGAATATAGTGTAAAGTGAATTGTCTGTATATATGTGAGTGAAACGCGGCAGACAATTGCGCACAACAGTGTCCCCAAAACAGTCGTGGACTGAATGTGCACTCTCGTCCTGGTTACCAGTATTTTATTTATGCATCAGGTGGATGTCTTAAGGGCACTATACTTGGTGTCCTGGTCAACAATCCCCCTTATTATTATTGCTGTTTCCTGCTCAGTGGGTTATAGATTGGTTGCAGTGCCATCAATGGTGAGTTAATTTGCTAAGGCTGCTTCTGTGGGTTGTTTCTCCGTTACTGAAGCTTCCCTTTTGGGGTTTTGGATGGAGTTGAACCACCTACCCTAATACCACTGGGTATGATTTGCTACATGGAGCTCCTGAGCTGGATACACTCCTCTGTCTCTGAAATGGAAAATTCCACTCTTGTCTCTATCCAGTGACCGAGCTGATCATCTCATAGAGCACTTTGGCAGGCGAATTGCATCAGATAAGCAAAACCTCCACCGCCCATATACTCCCCTGCTAAACTCCATACACCAGTCCCTCGCCAGGTAACACTGGCTCCCTCTCACAGAATGGATCAACTTCACTCGTCTACAAAGTCCAGCTTGTCCTGGCATCTCTATGAACTGTTTACTCCTCACTCCATCACCCATCACCTCCACTCAGCTGGTTCTGACCTGCTCTTCATCCTCTGTTCCACCATTGGCGGCTGTGCTTTCAGCCATTACACTCTAAAACTTTGTAACTCTTTCCTTCAATTCCTCCAACTTGTCCCATCCTTCCCTATCTTCAAATCATGTCTGAAGACCTTCCTCTTTCACCGTGCTTATGATCTATTAAGCGTTCCGAAACACTATCCCACATGAAGGGAGCGATATAAATGCAAGCTATTATTGGTGATGTTGTTGCTGCTTTTAACCTGCGGTTCACAGCTCCTGCTGCAGATAGAATTCAGTCCAGTGAGTCACAAACAGCAGGTGAAAGGAGACTTCAGGCTGATCTTTAGTCTCAAAAGAAAATGAATGAGAAACGCTGAATCTTGCTTAAAATACATGTTCCTATTGCAGTTACTGCTAATAAGGCATCTTAATGTGCTGTGTATAACAGGAGGCGGAGAACTGATTCCACACACATGATACCAGATAAAAAATAGGCCTTGTGATCATATTGCAATGTTTACTCTTAGACTGGTGTATTGTAGCAAGAAACATCTGCTTTCTCGTTCACAATATAAACCACTTGAGGGATTCAGTAATTGCTTCACAGTTGTCACAGCATGCGTTATTTTTCAGCATAGATTGTAAATACTGTACCTAGCAAGCGAGTCATCGCATTTGTAGTAGGACAACTGAAGTCCTGGACGTGGCTCTGGCTGATTGAGCTAGAAATGAATGGGGAGGTATGCAAATGTTGGTGTATAATACTCTTCAGGCTTTATGCCAGAGGGTTAAATGATTGAACAATTCTTGGCATGTGTTTTTGAAATCTGGCATTAGTCCAGTATTCAATTTCATCTTGAGGTAGATTCAATAAACATGCAAGTCACTGACCAAACTTTAGAAACAACAACAAAATTACATTTATAGTCCACCTTTCACGTCGGGAGGATGTCCCAAGCCGCTGAATATTTAGGTTGGGATCCGAGCAGGGAGGGGTTGGTCGGGGTAGGGGGAAAGGAGAATAGGAGAGGGGGGAGAATTAGGAGGGGGGCAGAAGGCATGGTCGAAGAGGAAGGTCTTAAGATGGGCCTTGAAAGAGGAAAGGGAGGAAGCAAGGCGAAGGGATTGCGGGATGGAGTTCCAGAGTGTGAGGGCAGAGAGGCTGAAAGTCCCAGCCAACGATGGTAGGGCGGTTCTGGCGGGGAATGTGGAGCAGGCCAGAGGCCGCTTAACGGAGGGGATGGGCAAGCTAATCGGGAGACAGCAGGTCGGAGTGATAGGCGGGGGCAAGACCATGAATGGCCTTGAAAGAAAGATCTCTCCCTTCAGTGCAATCCCTGATATACAGAAGTCTGCAGTTTTCTGTCAGGGAGCAAGGAATGGTGTTCCTGTGTCAGTCACTTTCAATTCCTGGCATGCAAAGTGATGTGAGTTGAGGGTTTACATTCTTAGTTGCTGTTGCTTCCGTTAACACCTCTTCCTCTTCAAAAGAACATCAGAACACAGATGGGGTAACAGACTCCCCAGGACTGTGCTGTGCTCAGCTTTTTTATGTGGGAAGTGTATGCATTGGCAATCCGGCTAACCTTTTTTGGAAAGACTACAGTCCAAAGCTGCTTCTTTCTAGCCTGCTGTATCAGAAAATAGTAGGAGAAAAAAAATCTGTGTTTGTGCCCAACAAATTCAGCTCCTGTTTATAGAGTCGTGAGCAGTTGCCAGATGGTCGATAAGAATTTCTGCAAAGCAACAGAACTATGCAAGTTGTTGCGTCCATTTGAAACAATAATTTCTGCAGTTTTAACACAGCCTTTCCATATGCTCTGTGCATCTATGGATGATCCCATAACCCCATCTCTGAGTACAATCCTCTTGCTTTCTTCTGCTGGTGAATAAGGAAGGTGGTAGGATAGCACTGAATCTCATTTTTGGCCAACATCCCACAGCTATAGAGGCTCAGAAAAAACATGGAACAACAGGTCCGTAAGGATGAAGGAGAGAAATAAACCTACAACTGTATACCACAACAACAAAAAAATTACATTTATAGAGCGCCTTTCACATCGGGAAACATCCCAAGGCACTGGTATAGGATATCCACTGGGCGTAAATTTACTGACTGGGTCACAAGAGTACATCTAACTGCATTAAACTGCTTAAGCTTTACAGCCTCATGACCCTATCCAACCTAATTGTTTACTTCTCTATTAAATATCTACAGTATATTTACAATTATAAAATGCACAAAGCGTGCAGTCTGGATTGCTCCAACCCAGCTGCTCGCTGCAAGAATGTTCACTTCCTTACGTTTCTAGGTCAGATTGGGGCTCATAACTTTCCTGTTAGTGTCATTCATGATGTGTGGATGAAAATGCCAACCTATATAGACTGTAAAGTGCTATTGGATGACTCAGAGCTTGGCTGGGACCGGCAAAGCGCAGTTTATCAAGCAGCCTTGCTAGTAGAGAGGATACCTCTCTCTAATTGATGGAAAGGCAGCTCTTGGAGATGAAAGGCCAGTGGGCTTACCCAATGTCTCACTTGCCTCTACAGAAACCATTGCAACAGAGCATATGTCCAATACAATGCAATCAGTATGGTTTTGTATAACTTTTTAGATTACCGGTACTGAAAATGTATTCCAATTTGATTTACATTGTCTATTTAGGAGTGAAAATTTTGTTGGGTTAATGGGAATAAAGCCAGTATTAAAAATGTTTCTTGCTATTTTTTTCTGCATATGTTTACGCACAGGGCAACAATGGGATTCAAAAAGTGGTTGGATAAAACATGTGAATCAATTTCATCCCACCTTCAATAAGTGGGTCCTGTGATTACTTTGTTTCATGCATACCGTGGAGTTTTGATGTTTCTCTCAAATATAAATTTAGTTAGTGTAGATGCAGTGAAACTCACAGAAGTCTTATCTTTATCAATTGTACAATCACCTAAATCATACGTGCACCCGAGTCCCATTCAGTTTCCTACCAAAAACCACTTAGATTTCTTTGCACTAGTCATATTTTATAATGCAAATCATCTCCTAACTGTACATAGCGTTGAATCATGGGGAAATGAATTCCTGACCCATTGTCGTATGCACTGTTTCTGGCTGCATTGAAGTACACATGCACATTATACTATTTGAAACAAGCTACACAAAGTCCTCACCTATTGCTGCATGTGCACCTGGATTGAATCGCAGCAAATTACATTTGCACTTGTTGGCTACATTAACTATGCATGCACAGTGAGATTATTGATTAAATTGGATTTTACACATTTTATGTAACACTGCCTGTATCTCATACTTTGTGTAAGTCATGTTAAACATTGTGGTCCTGACTGATTCAATTTATGAAAGTTTTATTGTATCTAATCATTAGAAGCTGAAAATATCCCTAGCCCATTTAAAAGGTACCATGGGCCACTACGTTTTCCCAAGTTTAATTTGGGTTTTCGTGGGATGCTAGCGTGATGCAGTATGACTTCAGATTCAGATTCCAAGCTGTGTGAATTATTAACAACACTGCACCTTGTTATTGAAACACCAATGTGTCACCTGCTTTCAACTGAATTAGACAAATGTACAGTATTAGGCTATAAACTCTGTGGAGTTGTTGAAATGTTTTATGTTGAGAGGTCTCTGTTTTTAATAATAATAATCCTTGCATTTGATATAGCGCTTTTCACATCTTATCGATGTCTCAAAATGCTTCACAAAATATACTGTAAAGTGAATTGACTGTATATTTGTGGGCAAATCACGGCAGCCAGTTGCACACAGCAGTGTCCCACAAACAGTTGTGGATTGAAAATGACCAATTTTTATTTTTGTGTTTTTTTTGGAGGGTTTATTATTAGGGGTGTGGGGTAAGGAAACTTGCCCAAGGTTTCACCCTGATCTGCCTGGATTCGAAGCTTGTAAGGTGAGTGCTCTAACCACTGAGCTACAGGAGCTTGGGAACAGACTGTGTTTTGTTCCTCAGTGTTTTGGTTTTGTACATAGTTGGTAATGCTTTTATTGTACTGTGATGCTGTAAACATGCATCACAGTACATTAAAAGTATTATCTGGGAGACTGAACCAAACAGTGACGTAAATAGTTCAAAGCTAGCTACAAGTGTAAATGTGGTGTCTGTGTTTGTAGGCAGCCAATTTGCAATCAGCAATGCCACACAAACAGCTACGAAATTACTATTTTTTTAAATCTGGTGGATTGTCGGCCAGGACACTGGGAGAAAATTACTTGTTTGGAGTAGTGCATGGGAACATTCAATGTTCACCTGAACAAAGAGATGGGGGTCTCTGTGTAAACTCTCATCGGAAGGACAGCATCTCTGACAATACAGCCTTGGAGTGCCAACTTGTGAGCTCAAAAGTCGCAACGAGGATGCTCAAACAATGTGCAGCTATGTATGTTATGTGTGTAGATAGATACCTATGTATGTATGTAGCACCCTTCCTGCAGGGTAGGTAGGGGTTGGAGTTCTAGGAATAGGAGAATCAATCGTTTGGAGAGGTGGGGGGATGTTTGGCATGACCTAGGTGAGTGTGAGGATCTTCAGCCCACAACCTTAGAAGTAAGGGTGCAAAGTACTGAGTCATGCTTAGCTAATACTGAATTATTAAACAAAATTGAGGGGGGGGTGGTGGTGGGGGGGGAATTTGGGGCTGTGGGCTGGGGCCATATTACTCACAAACGGTTGCAATGCCTTTCTTTCTGTGTCTCTCTTGAGGATCACACATTGGACAAAGCTGCGTTTTGACTGTACATATCAGTTTTTTTTTGGGTGGGGAGGGAGAGGAAGGAGAGGAGAGGAGGGTGTGCAGTTGAGACTGAGCATTCGGCGATGCTGTCCTTGTGTTGGATCCCCTCTTCCTTATTTGGTGGTAGTGTTAGTGAAGGGAGCCAGCCCCCTCTCTCTCACTCTGCACCCGCCCCCCCCCCCCCCCCCCCTCTCACTCTGCCCCCCCCCCCCCCCCACCATGTCTAGGTCTACGTTGCCCTAGTCACGTAGGCGAGATCGGATGCTTCCTGATCTGATTCCGGGACTCACACCGCCACCGTGCGGTTCATTACACCACATCCCAGCCTCTGTGAGTGTCAGAGATCAGCTGCTCCCTCACACTCACATTCACTCACTCACTCACTCGTGTGTCTAGTGCGTTCATCGCCACAAACAGCCAGCAGCAGATAGATGCCAAGTCAGTGCTGAAAGCCAAGGTTCACACCGCGCCACTGAACACCCCCCCGCACAGCCGACATGCGTTTTACACGGTCCCAGGCGCACAGATTGGTGTAAATGATAACAGGATCGCTTTTATTGTTTCGGCGGCTTTTCACAGCGCAAATCAACCTTGTTCTGGTGCCATTTGACTGCAATCCCGAGGTTTCATTTATTCATTGAAAGCCGAGTGTTGTACCGAGGCACGCAAACGGCTCCCAAGTCTGGGGAGGGGGCGGGGGGAGGATCAAGGCATTAACCTCTTGTTGAATCATTGTGTTTTCACACTTTATTTTTAGCAGCAGCTTGAGAGACGTTTGATTGTTTTTTGCTCTTTCACCTTCTGATATTTCAGCTGTCTCTTCTCCAGCTCAGTTCGTCGCCCTCTTGGGCTCTCGGGTTGTGAGTTCATCGAGACTTTGTGGGCAGGACAACCCCTTCCCCCACATTCAGAGACTGAGAGACACACAAACAGGGGGGAGAGAAGCAGAGGGAGGGAGACAGCGACTCAGAGAGAGAGAGAGATACAATTGAAAAGCTTGTATGAATTTTGATTGGTTTATTTAAAGTTTGCATTGCAACTAAAACATTGTGAAACTAATAACACATTCCACATGATTCTTACAGGGTTATGTTTCTGGAAGGGAAATACCCAAATATTGCTAACTAGAGGAGTGCTAAGGATTGCACTCCTCTATTCCCGCTCTGTCCTTCTCTACCACCATTGGTGAACTCCACCATTACCTCTCTATGCTCCGGCCTGGGCATCCTCTGCCAGGCCCATCATAGCTCCTGGAGTTGGTTGTCTCAGAGTAGCCAAGGTCTGTCCTACCGCTCACTCTCTCCGCACTTACCACTTGCGGTCTTCTTGCTGGACTTCTTCGACACCAACAGATCTGCTCAGCCACCTCTGCCCTTTGAACTGCTACAAACTGCCAACAAAACAGTCACTAGACTTTCAAGTAAATCCTATGCAGCGATTTGGGACGTCCTCCCAACATAAAAGGCACTATGCCAAGCGTGAGGATTATTATTACTATTATTATTAACTGCTTCAGAGAGCATTGGCATGACCGGTTCTTTTCAGCTTCCCGGGCACCTTAATGACTTGTAAATCCAACTAGTAATTGTAGGAATAAGAGGTTGGCAGGAGAGATAACAGTGGACCAGGACTGAATAGCTGGATGAATGAATATTTAGAAGTTTTGCTTCATAGCATATAAACTCGGATTGTTTATGCAGGAGATGGAACAAACAAGGATAGGTTAATTTATATAGGAAATGAGCTTGATGGGCTCTATCTTTGTGGACTGCTTGCTCTTCTTCAAAACTTATATGCCAAGGGTTAATAAACACAACATTCATTAATTTTTCATCTTATTCTTTTCTTTCCAGGAACCTGTGGTGTTGACGGATACCAATCTTGTATACCCAGCTCTGAAATGGGACTTGGACTACTTGCAGGAAAACATTGGAACCGGGGACTTCTCTGTTTACATTGCCAACACGCATAAGTTCTTGTACTATGACGAAAAGAAAATGGTTAACTTTAAGAACTTCAAACCAAAGTCCAGGAGGGAAGAGATGAAATTCAATGAGTTTGTGGAAAAGCTTCATAAAATAGAGGAAGTGGGAGGTGATGACAGGTAAATAAAGAATGGAAGAACGTGTCACGTGCGGTTAATTTGTTCCTACTCAAAAGCTGGAGGAGACGTTTAAGGATTATTTAGTATTTGGGTGGGGGCTGCGATGGCATTACAGATCTTGCCATCACATGACACCCACTTGTCTCTGCCTCACTTTCCCTTTCTTAAATCAAGGGGCACTAAGGTAAATGACAGAGCTCTGCTGCCACCACTCCATCTGAAATCAGCTAACTCAAGAGATTGAACCTGGGCTCTTGATTTCTGCTATGCCCAGTGCCTCACTGGACTTTGTATTTGCATACTGAGCTATTAATGTAGCAAGCTTATCTGTGTATTCTTCAGGAAAGCATTGTCTGCCATCTTTGAGGCTGCAATCGTTCACTCCCTTCTAAGTTACAATAGTAGAAAGCATTCTGTTTGTCACAAAATTGATGTTTGCCACAAAGAAACTAGGTGAAGGGTCAAGGCTCTTAGTGCAGTAGTGCTGTCATAATGGTTCAAAAGAGTGGTAAAAAAAAACGAAGACATCGAGGTACGGTAAGGTGACGACAAGCTTTATATTGCAAACCTGTAGGTTGTAGAAGGAAGTAAGCACTGTGGAAGATGAGGTCTAGCGATCCCAGGAAAGAACGAGTGCAATGATGTTGATTAAAAATTGTGAGATGCAAGAGAGGAGGAGAAAGTAACATTGGAGATGGCTAATTTGGAGCATGGAAGAGCAAGAAAAAAGAGGGTAATAGCAATGACCATAGTAATAAACAATGACTATGCACTTATACAGTGCATTTCACATGGCATATATGTCATAAAGCACTTCACAAAGACATAATAATAATCCTTGCATTTGATATAGCGCTTTTCATGTCTTCTAGTTGTCTCAAAGCACTTCACAGAATATACTGTCAAGTGAATTGATTATATATGTGAGCGAATGAAAACAGTAATGGAATGTGATCAATTTGTGACCAATTCTTTAAAAAGAAATTAGGGATTATTATCAGCCGTGTAGAGTAAGGAAACTTGCCCAAGGTTTCATCCTGCCTGGAATCGAACCCAGGTTCTATATACACAGTCAATTCACTTTACAATATATTCTATGAAGTGCTTTGAGATGTCTTGAAGACATAATAAGGTGCCATGTCAAATGCAAGGAATATTATTCTTATTTTTATACAGTGATTCCGTGAGGACGTGCAGTTTGCTCCTGAGCATGGTCAAGGGGATACATTTTTAGGAGAGTTTTTAAAGGCACTCGCGGGTAGATTGAGATTCGGGGAGTGAGGAATAAGCAGCCGAACAAATTTGGAAGTGGAGAATGAACAAAGTAGAGAATGACGTGGTGGTGTTGACGAAGAGAGGTCATTATGAAGGAGGCAAGATTGAGGAAATGTAGGCTGAGAGAAAATAGCTCACACACAAACACTATCTTGTTGTCTTTGTTTCTGCTCAATAGCCTGACTGCTGACGAGCCAGTTGTATTCTCCCAAAGCCACGTGAGCAGACGTTGCTGATAGTATAACTTTCCAAACTGGACAGCCCCCACTTGGGAAATTTGAGCTGGATGATAAATGATGAGTCCAGCATTCCCTAGAGATGCATGTATATATACAGTGCTTCTTCTGATACACTATGGACCTGTATTCAATTGCATTTCATCAAATCACTTTGCAGACCTGTCCTGTGCAAGGAGGCAGCTTACATTCTGGTACTTAATTTATTGTCCACGAGTCACAGTTATCTAGCTTGCAGTTCCGTTTATTCTTCAATGATCCTTGTGCAAGTGATGCTCTGAGGAGGGGTACAAATTGTTAGTCATTCTTCCTCAATAACTGCATTTATAGGCCTGTGTTCATCTGATGCTGAGGGACATTAGTGGGGGACACTGCAGAGAGGGCTTTGCTCTGTACCTTACCCTGTGCTGCTGCTGCTACCTTTTGCTGACTTTAAACAATAGGTTGAGTCAAAGTTAGCCTCTCAGTGTGGTCTAACTGACTGTGTTTAGTCTGCCTCTATTAGGCTCCCAGCCCACATTCTTTCCATGTGACTGACCTAGAATATAAACACAGCCTGCTCCTATTGTGGGGTATTGTCCTGTTGCTGATGAGCTGTTTTTGAGGGGGGTTGGGGGGAGGAGGGGGGGAAATATGGAAACTGTTCGGGAACTGGACTACTGAGACCCCCACAGATGGCTGGCTCGATTCCGACATAGCATTGCCAGGCATGTCAACTTGGAGCCAGTTTTGCTCCAAGGAGACGCCGTTTACCATCCCGCATAGGTTGTTTTTGAAGTATTTGATACCCTTCAAAAATAGATAAAATCCTTTTGTCTTTTTATTTAGAAAAACTATCCATTGAAGCATGCTGGTCTCTTAGTCCAAGCTCTGATATGCTTCCAAAGCAAAAGCTATTGAGTTAATAAATATTTAACAAGGGAACAAGAGAGAAATTGGTGCACACAACTGTAATTGGCAGGGCATGGACGCTAATGATGTTCTTCCCTGAAATCATTATCTTGCAACAGCCAACAGCCAACCCCTGAAATCATAAATGGAAAACTTCATGAGACATATGCTCACACTACACTGCTTGTGTGGTAAAGTGCTTTTAAGTCACTAATGCGCGACAAGCAACAACAATAACAACTTGTATTTTTATAGCGCCCTTCATGCAGGATAGAATCCTAGAGCGTTTGACAGTGACAGAGGCTGACAATCAACCAGGGGAGAGGGAGGAGGTGCCCAAAGCACGATCAAAAAGGAAGATCTTTAGTTGGGATTTGAAGGTGGAGAAGGATGAGGCAAGTTGGAGGGATTGAGGGAGAGAGTTCCAGAGATTTGGGCTACTGATAGTGGAGCGGAGGGGCTGAAGAACAATCAGGAGGCCGGAGCTATCTGAGCAGAGACTCCCTGTACTGCCACTGACCCACATCGTAAGCAATTGCATAATCCTTCTGTCCACAATCACTGATGCTCAATACAAGCAATTGCTCTTGTGTACCAACCCATGAGTAGTAACTCATCTCTGCGCTATCACTGCAACACTTTTTGTTGCTTCCATTTGATAATCTACTGCTTCAGACTTGCTCCACATTCTCCACAAAGCACATATGTGCAATTTGAGCTCACAATTACTGCCTCCTCCAACCAGGGACCTTACTATCAGTCATCCTCCCTGCATGGCTGTTGGCTTGCTACTATACTATCCTGGATTCCTCGGGTACCAGGTTACTGACAAAGGTCAGATAACTTTCTCTCTCTTTCTCTTAAACTTTGTATACAAAATGCAGAGTGTATGTGCAGGTGGGAAGAAGAGATGATTATTGAAATCTAATGATTCCTTAATATCTATTATTCCATATATAGTTGTATCCTATCCTCACTTTACTGTGCTTGACTCAAGTTGCTAACAACTAATTAACCCTTTCTCATTGCAGGTATTATTTGCAACAGACACTGAACGACACGGTAGAAAGGAAGATTGTGGTGGATTTCCTGGGGTTTAATTGGAATTGGATTAACAAGCAGCAGGCAAAATGGAACTGGGGGCAGCTCACATCCAACTTGCTACTCATAGGAATGGAAGGTGAGAGGTCTCTTCCACATTCTCTGGGAGAAGGGATTTTTCCCCTCTCAGCTCGTGTTAACCCAGCAAGCCAAAGCCATAATGGGTATGGGGATCCCAGCTGGACAAGCAGCAGACAGCTTGCCAGACAGTGCTCTCAATTGCAAGATATGTGATTTGAGCTGGTTAGACTCCAGCAGTTACCCCAAACTTGGGTCCCCGAACCTTGGCTCTTGCAACTAATACTCTCCAGAATTAAGTTAGCAGAGTTTGTTCCTCCAGGAAGAGGGTGCACATCCCATTCCAGACATGGAGATTTCCATGTGTAGGTAGAGTATATATGTGCATTATGATGCATGTGTTGAAATTAGGGACCTTATGATATTTGCTTAACACCACCCCACAGAGGCGCTCAACATTTTGAAAGTATTGCTGATTGAGGTTGCTAGCAGCAGGTTGTGGTGGGGGAGGAGTGGGTGGGGGAGTGGTTGGTAGGCTTTTATTGTGGAAGAGGGTTGGGCAATTCCTGGGATGGTGTGAACTTGGAGATGGAATCCCTCCAGTCATCCCTGTGTCTGGCATTTTGCTACGTGACTTACCGGAATGTAGGTTAAATTGAGTAACTCAAAAACGAAATGCCTATCTGTTGTGCAAAGTGCAACCACACTGCAACTCCCTTACAAAATCTCCCACACAAATCCTTTTTTCCAAAGGGCGGCTTCCTTGACCAAAATTCTAAATTTGTTGCAATCTGGAAAACTAATCAACTTTTAATAAGATGAGCCATTGATAAGAGCGACTTTTTTGAGTTTCCCATGAGTTGGTAATGGCAAAGTTTAGCTGCACGTTGTCTTCCCACAGGAAAATAGAGTGAGACTGATAAGCAGGCAGCCCTACAAGCTTTTGCCAGGATTACAAAATCACTAGAGACCAACTTGAAAACCGATGGGAAACACTACAACGCATGACTCAGGATGGCACAGCCACATTGCTCTGTGATGTGGATTAAGCTGTGCTACGTTATTCCTTTCTCCCTCACCCCACCCAGCCACTGTTTTGACAAATCTTGAATTCCTTTAAAATGGTATGGCAGTGTGTCAGCCTGGCTCAGACGGTAGCACTCTTGCCTCTGAATCAGTAGTTTGTTGGTTCAAGCCCCATGTCAGGACTTGGAATCACATCATCTAAGCTGACACTCCAGTGCAGCGCTGTAAGGGTATGTTGCATTGTCGGAGGTACCGTTCTTTATTGCTGTCATTTTGCTCCTTGTGTCTAATGGCTGCATTATTGGTTTGTTTTCCTTTCTCTCTTGTAGGGAATGTGACACCAGCGCACTATGATGAACAACAGAACTTCTTTGCACAAATCAAGGGTTACAAACGTTGTATTCTCTTCCCGCCTGATCAGTTTGACTGCTTATATCCCTACCCAGTCCATCACCCTTGTGACAGACAGAGCCAGGTGAGATGTCTTTCAATAAAATTAATCAATTTTCACCTGCACCAACCCTTTACTACTCCATTTCCCACTTTGGTCTGGTGTCCCTGTACAGCTCTTTGAGTGAAATGCTATTATGTCTTATTCTTTGCGAGTTTCCAATAATCAAGACAGGGTTTCCCCTCCAGAATTAAATGGCATAATCTGAAAATTAGAGCTAGACTGCATTCAAGAGTTAAATCAGGAAGCACTTTTTTACATAAAGTATAGTGGGAATCTGGAACCCTCTTCCCCCCAAATTTGTGGATGGTGGATCCAATCAAATTTTTAAGACTAAGGTGCATACATTTTGTTAGGCAAGGGTGTGTAGGGATATAGCGCAAAGGCAGATAAATGGAGTTGAGGTACAGATCAATCACGATCTAACAGAATGGCAGAACAGGCTTGAGGTGCTGATTGGCCCACACCTCTTCCTACATTCCTAAGTTTCAATATGTTAGTCTTTTGAACTGATTTATTTTGCACAGTTGCGCTCTTTTGCCTAGTCCCAGTTTGCACTTGCCTGCTTGACTCTGCGTTTTTGGGCTTTCAATGGCTGAGCCCTCTTGTATTCAGAGAGACCAGTTCCCAGTGGTGAGAGCGCAAGCAATTTACACACATTCATTCCTTTCTGCTGCTTTCTAGGTGGATTTTGAAAACCCAGATTATGAAAGGTTTCCGAATTTCAGAAATTTAGCAGGATACGAAGCAGTGGTTGGTCCCGGTGAAGTTCTGTACATTCCCATGTACTGGTAAGTGAAACTTGATATCAGACCTTCAAAACTATTATAGCATGCTAGTGCGACAGGAAAGATTGAGTTTCAGAATGCAGTTGATCACCTCTATATAAAGAAATACTTTATGGTATCTGTACTGAAATTGCCCTTCACACCTAAAGTTCTATCCTCTTGTTGCTTCCTCCCGCTGCTTTGGTGTGTCTGCAAGTATCATACTCTCAATGCCTTCTATACTTATATAAGGTCTGTTTTCTATAAAGTCTAAAGAACCTTAACATATCTAGCCTTTCTAAATTAAACGTGAACATTAAAAATCAATGAACTGTTTGAAAAGAAAAGATTAAAGATCCTAAGGTATAATTTCTCTGTGTCTTGGCCAACTGTCCTCCAAATAAGTTGGGTCATTCATTTAACAGTTGTTTTTGGAACATTGTCTGCTGTATTTGCATACAGATAGTCACTACACTTTGCTTGCTTTACCTGTGAAGTGCTTTAAGAAGTTTTGGCCATATAATTATACAGTAAATTCTAGGGAACGGCGATATATCGGTATATCGCTAAAACCCGATATGATTTTCATATCGATATGCCGATATAGACATTAAAAAAAATTGGTATATCGAAAAACGATATATCGAGGTAAAAAATCGGGATGCGAGCACAATCAACTACAAGACCCAGAATGCTCATCTCTATACACAATGCACAGACCGAGGTGCAAAGCCGCCATCTTGTATTCATAGTCCTCGAATACAATATACAGGTATGCAAGGGGTGGGGGGAGAGGGACGGCTGTGGGTGGGGGGGGTGAGGGGGAGAGAGACTGCTGGGGAGGGGGGGTGAGGGGGAGAGAGACGGCTGGGGGGAGGGGGAGAGAGACGGCTGTGGGGGGAGGGAGAGAGAGACAGCGGGGGGGGGGGGGAGAGGGGGAGAGAGACGGCTGGGGGGAGGGGGAGAGAGACGGCTGGGGGGCGAGGGAGAGAGAGACGGCGGGGAGGGGGGAGGAGAGGGGGAGAGAGACGGCTGGGGGGAGGGGGAGAGAGACGGCTGGGGGGAGGGGGAGAGAGATGGCTGGGGGGGAGGGAGAGAGAGACGGCGGGGGGGGGGTGGGGGAGAGAGACGGGGTGGATGTGATAATATACAGATAGATAGAGATGGGGGGGGGGATGTGAGAGAGGAGAGAGGGAGAGAGACATAGAGAGAGAAAGATATTTACCTCCTGAGAAGATAGGCCCCGAATGCGCGTGCACCCGGAATGCGCGTGCGCATGCGCAGTACGAAAAAACTGAAAATATCGATATTTCGGTATATCTCGATATGAGCCAACCGATATATCCATATCCGGAAAATTCCCATATCGCCGTTCCCTAGTAAATTCATAACCCGGCCTCGCTTAACTTGTCACTAACACTTAATTCATCATGCTGCATTTGTTTCTATGATATCTGCCTACCTAACTGGTCACTCTGCATAACTTCTCACTGAGCTCTTTTCCCTTGGAGTGATGAGTTATTAGGAGCTTAGTATGATCCGTAATAACCATTTTAGTGGTTTCACGTCTTTCACATCGGGTGCATATCCCAATGTGCTTCACAGGTCACACTGTAAAGTGCAGCGACTGTGGGCAAACGCTATTGTGAATTTTGTTATTGTTATTGTGAGTTAGTGTTTAATAAAAAAAATTAGGGAACTTTTGGTATATGTTCTAGCTCCACTGTAGTGATTGGTTCATTGAATTACAGGTGGCATCACATTGAGTCCCTGCTAAATGGAGGAGTCACTATTACTGTCAACTTCTGGTACAAGGTAGGTGCACTGGGAAGACAGCCAGCTTTTTATCAGCCTGTTATTTGAACAAGAGAAATAAGTCTTGCTTTTTGAGGGCATGGAGTATATTTGGAAACCACTGAATTGCTATAGTTCCATTTGGGTGCCTTACTCTCTAGTCCCTCTCCTAAGTGTTCATTCTTCACCTGCGAAACCCAGATACCATCAACCTATGCAGCGTGACTATAGCCTGAGTGGCTTTTCAACAAACCCTGTACTGTTCCCACACAACTGTCAATGGGTTTAAGGGAAACTGGTGAGATGTGGAAATCCTAATTACATTTTCCTTTCTTTATCCCACTTCATGATTGTGTGAATAATAATAATAATAATAATGAGTGTTACTGGGCAGTGGCTTTACCCACTTTGGTGGAGGGGGTAGTTTTGTGGGGAGATAGGAGAGAGGTTGGGGTAGCAGTAATAGAAATTTGGAACAAGCGATGGCACATGGTATTAATGTGTGTTCCATGCTGTGTATTTCTTGCACACTTACACATCATGCAAAAAGTTTTTAACTTTTAAAGACCTGTAGCTCAGTGGTTAGAGCACTCGCCTTACAAGCGTGAGACCAGTGTTTGAATCCAGGCAGGTCAGGGCGAAACCTTGGGCAAATTTCCTTACTCCACACGCCTAATAATAATCCCTCAAAAAAAACACAATAATAAATTTGGTCATTTCAATCCACGACTGTTTGTGGGACACTGCTGTGCACAATTGGCTGCCGAGCTTTCCCCACAAATATGCAGTCAATTCACTTTACAGTATATTCTGTGAAGCACTTTGAGACATCGATAAGTGTGAAAAGCACTACATCAAATGCAAGCATTATTTATTATTATTATAGTTAGTGCACAGTATTTGTCTGTGGAGTAGATCTTCAACCAAGGGAAAACCATATCCCTTTACATGGATATAGATAGATTGTGCAGGACCATGCTAGCATTCTTACTGCACACAAGTCTCTACCCATTAATTATCTCTCCCATAGTATTCTATTCGTATTCTATTCCCCTCTCCATTGTGTATATCTAGCTTCCTCTTACGTACATATGTTAACTTTTATGCTTGTTTTAAGGGCGCACCAACCCCAAAAAGGATTGAGTACCCACTGAAAGCCCATCAGAAGGTCGCCATTATGAGGAATATAGAAAAAATGCTGGGGGAGGCTCTCGGAGAGCCACACGAGGTAATCTCTGTGTAACACTCACAGTGTAACGCAGGAGATCAGGAAAACTTCATTCTAAGCAGTTGTCATCATGCGGTTCTTCCACCATTGTCAGCAGGAAAGCGGAGTTAGTTTTTGTTCATACCTCTGCACGCTGGAAATAGCAGCTCTTGAACCATCGGTGCTCTGAATATTTCAGACAATGTGAAGTGCCCATGAGGAGCTTCATGCAGAGTCCTGTATCATAGTGGTGAGCACACACGCACACTTGTAGTGGTTAGTGCAATTAAGAGGATCTGGATTTGATTCTGATGCAGGGCAAAACCGTAAGCAAGTTTCCTTATTCCATACTCCTCTGTTTACTTAGCAATATGTAGGAACCTGGTTGTTAAGTCAATTGGCGATGCTTTCTGGGGGCAATAACCCTCCTTCCCCCCACAAAAAAGTGTGGTCACTCAATCCACAACTGTTTGTGGGACACTGCTGTGCGCAATTGGTTGTCGAGTTTCAGCCACAAAATATACAGCCAATTCACTTTGCAATATATTCTGTGAAGCGCTTTTGAGATGTCTCAATGACAGTCTCAATGACACAACATGATAAGGCACTGTATCAAATACAAAGATTATTATTGAATAACATTATTTTCCTTGTTGGTCAGGTTGGACCATTATTAACCATGATGATTAAAGGCCGCTATGATCAGTCCTTCAATTAATCTCCGTCCTGCGGATGCTTGGGTGATGCTTCCCCAAAGAGTGAAAGGCACCAGAGAAAGACTGAGCATACTGTAAGCTGGTATTGCAAGCCTGCACTGGAAAAAGAAGAAAAAAAAAGAGACCCCTCCCTCCTCTCTTGGTTGAAATTTGCCGACATAGGCCAGTCAAGTGGATCCTGTACACACTTCTGTCGTGTGCGCCTGAGGGTGAGCGAGCTCGCTTGCCAACTCCTCAGCCCTGTTTAGCAGCGAAGATATGGCACGGAGTGTGTATGTACATGACTTCTCTTCCACGGAAATGGTTTTAAGAGTTTTTTTTTTTAAATGAAAATGCAACAATTGACTGTGACATTGCTGTTTTAGAGAGATGGTTTGGAAGTGAATGATGTTGGTTTCTTTTGTCGGAGCACATTGTTCGCGTGAGGTTTTGTTGCTGGACATGTCCCACCCTCGCCCCCACCCCGACCGTCAACCCTAATTTTTTGACATCTGCATGATTATTTTCTGAGAAGTGAAAAACCTGCCCCCATTTCCCACACGGACTTCTTAACTTTGTTGAGATGCAAACTTTGAAATATTGGCAGAGGGCAAGCAAAGGCACACCAGGAGTACCAAATAAAATGCCACAGTCAACAAGCCAGTGAACGTCCTTTGTGATTTTACTCTTATAAAATAGACAGAGTGCTGCAGGTCGATCAGTGTATGAGAGGGAAAGGTGGGTGAAAGTTTCACTCGTGGCCTTTCATCAGAACTCTTAATGTTCTCTCTCTCTCACCTTCAAATGTGCGTCGAAGCCTCTGTGCTTGTCCAGCACTTTTTTTATTTTGTGTTTTCACCATTCAGACGTTGATCATATCTCTCTCCGGAGTTTGCATACAGGAGGGAGGAGAAAGAGAGAGAGGTAAGGGAATCTGTGACCTTTTTCTATTCTGAGTTGAGAAGTGCACGGGATGCAAAGCAGACGGCGTGACTGGTTAATGACAGTGCCATAATGTTCCTTGTTTAGATGCATCCAGCAAGCCTTAATTGCTACACTGAGATGCAGTGCTGTGAGAGACTCTATTCCGTTAACTATTAGTTCCACCTTGTAATTTAGTTTGCTCTAATTTTATTACAGCCCTGGTTAGAATTGCAGGGTAATATGAAATTCCCCCTTGAAGTCTTATTTAGGCCTTTATAATTCAGTCCCATCATACTCCTGAGTCTCTGGATCCTGCCTTCAAAAACATGTCTTCCATCTCTCAAGCACGGGATTTCTTACAAGGGGTTAGACATGGGTATGACCAGTGGGACTGCAACGTGGTACAGATTAGATTGTAATTGGTCTCTTTCTCAGTGTCAGGGCTGCAAGGAAGTGTTTTGTTGGATTCATGGGAATGCACCCTGACGTTGTTTAATCCACTTCAAACCCCCCACCCTCCCAATGCCCACTCTGCCGTTACTTAGACGAGATTCGGATCTGTCAGTGAAAGTGGACATCATCCAAACATTTTTGCTGCCGCTGTTCCCTTTTACTCTTCTCTGCCCACGTGAACACTTTCTTCCAACTGAGGGAGACAATTGATTCCGGGGGGTGGGGTGGGGTAGGGTGGTTAATCCAGTGACTGCTGCTGTTTGTGCCTGATGTAGTGGTAGTGGGAGCAGACTGGTACCTTCCGGTTCCCTATCTCTGCCTTGCTATTCTGCCAACCTCACCTCTAGCCAAGCACTCCACACAGCGCATTGGTGGAGAGAGATGTTGCTACTCTTTGCGACGACTCATTCGAACGACAATGCAGTCACGGACTTCGAATTGGGACAGTAACAGCTCTGTGAAGCCAGCTGCACTGTCCGCTCATATTCAGGCTGGTGCTTTTGTCAAAATAAAAGTTTTTTAAGAATAAAAAAAAAGTGAAAAGAAATTTGATGCTGCTCAAAATAAATGTTGAAAAGTAACTGATAGTGATCTGTAAATCTAATGTTGCTATTTTTCCCCTGTGAATAGACCAGCATTAATATCACCTTAATTTGCTGAGAAAGTTGATGTTATGCACAGATATTTCTTCATTTGCTTTCTCCAGAAATAGTCATAATAATCTTTGCATTTGATATCGCGGCTTATCATGTCGTTTAGTCATCTCAAGCACTTCACAGAATATAGTATAAATTGGATTAACTGTGTTTTGTGGGCAACACGCAACAGCCAGGGGGATTTGGGTGTCCTTGTTTAGCAATCAGAAAACATTAGTATGCAGGTACAGCAAGCAACTAGGAAGACTAATGGCATGTGGGTGTTCATTGCAAAAGGCTTAAGAGTACAAGAGTAGAGAAGTTTTGCTGCAATTGTATAGTGCAAACAAGATCATTTAATGTGTGCACCAAATCTGCAGAGTAAAGGCAATTTCACTCTACATCTACTCCGTTCTCTATACCTGATTGGCTTCACTCAACTCTAGTCCAAATGGTCCATCAGAGCTTGTTAAAATATAACTTTAAAAACAACAGTTGATCTTTCGAAATGTGTGAAGCTGGGGCTTTCACAGCCGAGTGATATTTGCATGTGTCTACGTGTTTTGTTTCATTTGCCTTGTGCTGTACGTGTAATACTCCTCGCTGTGCTCAGACCACAACCTGACCGATTTCCAAAAATGTATTTATTATTGCTTCTCCCTGCGGGATTTTTGGCACTTTTTCTAGTCACTGAGATAGAAGAGAGAGAGCCTGTTTTAAATGGGAAGTGGAACCCAAGGGGAAATGCTTTCTTTCAAACTTTCCCCAGTGCTTATAGAAATAATTAATCTTTGACTGCTAGCGAAACGCCCTGATTGTGGGGGACAGGTAGGACCCATCTCCTACGCCATTACTAATAGGGAGAGTAGACGTAGACCTGTAGAGACCGACAACAGCACAGTGGTGATTCGGTGTTCCAGGCGCATCTTGAGGAGGTGTTTTCCAGCAATTGCCGCAATAGCAACCTCTTGGAACAGACTATTTAGCGAGATGGGGGAAGCAGATAGTGCCAATTCATTGAAATATAGATTTATTTTAGAAAATAAGATTTTGGGATACAGTATCTTGAGTAATTTCAGATATGACAAGCGTATGCTTGGAAGAACTAGGCAATTTTGTAACTCAGGTTCCTGAAGCTTTTCATTGAAGGTAGACTAATCAGAATTAATTGCCAACAACATCTCCATTATTGCAGCAAGCGATTGCCAGGTTGGTAGATGGCAAACTGGATGGACCTTGGTCTTTTTTCATCTAGCAATTCCTATATTGCAACAACTCAGGACGTTTTGCACAATTAACCAGAACACTCTTGGTCTTAAGGCTTTCCAGTTCAGTGCAGTGAAATCTATGGCTTCAGCCATGCCCACTGCTATCTAACGTAAATGTACAGGTCCATGTAACTTGCCCCAATAAGAGAACATACTATTTTTTTCAATTATAAATTTCTCCTTTTGCAGACAGTGGGCAGTTTGTCAATGGGACAGGACACTACAGTTCTACCAGGCAGTGATCAGGAGTTCAGTTATCTGACTTTTTAATGTCTGTCAACCTGGCGGAGTGGAACACTCTTACCTCTTGAGTCAGAAGGTTGTGGGTTCAAGCCCCATATCACAACTTGAACTACCTTGCACATAGTCTAAGCTGACACTGCAATGCAGAGAAGGTGGGAGGGCAGGAGGACAGAATTGTCAGGTGCTGCTCTTTGGATAGGACATTAAACGAACCATCTATTCAAGTGGACGTTAAAGATTAAGTGGACGTTGAAAAGAGAAGGGAATTTCTCACAGTGTCCTGGACAACATTCCACCAAATAAATTGGTCTCCATGGCTATGTGTGGTACATTGCTGAGCACAAACTGATAGCTACATTTCAGCCTCGAAATACAAAGTCAATCCACTAAACAGTATATTCTGTGAAGGCTTTGAAACGTTTGAATGACATGATAAGGCACTATATTGGTGCAGAGCACAGTGAGAAACCTGGGTTTGATTCCTAACAGGGAGAAATGTTGGGCATGTTTTGTTACCTCACATGCCTCTTTTTACCCAGCAGTAAATAGGATGGTTGTTAGCTGATTGACGGATCGAATTTATTCAAAAATAATGATTATAAATTGGTCGCTTCAATCCACGACTATTTGTGGGACACTGCTGTGTGCAATTGCCTGTTGTGTTTCACTATCAAATATACAGTCAATTTACTTTACAGCATATTCTGTGAAGCACTTTGTCATATAGAAGACGTGATATGCAGATCCCTATATCAAATGCAAAGATTATTATATCAAATGCAAGGATTATTACTGTGGTGCAATAAGTGAATTCATATTTCCTAAACCCGCACACATTACAGGACAAGGCAACTATTACACATCTCATTCAACAGTCCCTTAGAGTCTCCCTGAATTCTTAGCAGTACTCATTCCAAAGAGATTTCTTTAATTAAATATTTTCAGTAGAATATGTGGGGTGGAAAGATTGTCTGGAGACGGGTGGACATCAATCCCCTGAGCGAATGCACTGAGTCTAGAGAATTGCACCCACACCCATCAGAACAGTTCAGTTCAGTCGTTTCCTCAACGTTCTTCATTCGGTCTCCAGAGCACTTTCATTAAGGAAAGAGCTCTTTGTTTATAACCTAGTCATCAGCGCTTTCCTTTTGCAGACTTACAATGTCTTCTTCAATAATGTCGAAGGGGTCATTTAGGTCGTACCTGGAAACAGAGTATACTGCTAAAGTACAGGGTGTCCACAAAGTCCTCTTAACCCCCTATTACAAAACAGTATATGAGTCTAACTCTCCCACCTTTCCTACTCTCCGTCCCCCTGCCCCTACCCTGACCCTTCCCCACCCCCTGTTCGGGTGCTGACCTAACTGTTCAGTGCCTTGACGTGAAAGGTGCTCTATAAATGTAATTTTTTTGTAGTTGTACAGAGGAGCTGAAACAAGTTATCAAAGATACGTGTTCTCAAAGATACATGTTCAGACATCAGTTCTGATGAAGGGTCGTGGACCCGAAACGTTGACCCACCTTTCCTTTCTCTATGGATGCTGCCTGATCTGATGAGTGTTCCCAGCGACTTCTGTTTTTGTATCAAAGACACATTTTGCCTTCTCACTGCATTCATGTTAAGGACAATGTGACACCAAACATGGTGACGGATCTTTATCTTCCATGAAAATCACACCGATGCTGGCAATATAACCGGCCAAATTTATTGGTGGGTTTATATGTACGTCTAACTCACCATTCTGGATAACTTATCACACCCCTTTTCACTTGGAGTGATGAGATATCATAAATGTACTGTCATAATATTACATAATATTGTAATAACAAAATATAAACTGAAGTCCTAACACTTGAACACTCAACGCTCTGATGCAGAGAAACACCTATTTTACCTTTTAAGGGGTTTTCCATTACCGTCCACCAAGAATTTCTCAAAGTTCCAACGAATATCACTGACTTTCATGGGTGACCAGTGCAACTTGCTCTTTTCACCAAGGATAGGGTTGACAAAGGAACATGAAGCCTGTGATGAGGACAGAGAGTCATGCTTTACTTTTAAGAGAAAGAATGTCTGAGCCATTTCCTGCCACTGAATTTGTACATTTGCATCAAGTGAAAGCCTGAGCGCAGAATTCATTAATCTTTTGGTCAGACAGTTGTCTGACATGCGGAAGCTCATCACCGTGCTTAAAAGTATCCAAACTGAGAATTCCACTCATCCACCTACACATGGACATCCCAGGGATAGATTTTTGGAATGGAATGTGCACACTTTCCTTGAATAGATACATCCTGCTTACCTATTTCTGGAAAGTATTAGATGCAGATTGGCAAGAGCCAAGGCTTGGGGACCCCAGAATGTGTGATGGAGTAACCGCTGAGAGTCTAACCAGCTAAACACACAGTTTGCCATTGATATTGCTGTTTGGAAAGTTTTCCCTGTTAGGACCACAATGCCCCTACATGGTTAACAGGTCTGAGTGAGATGATTGCTTATCCCCAATTCACTTGTATGTTCTGAATATGGGTTATAAAAACGCAAGAACTCAGGTCACACTCCACAGCCTGGATGTGGAGCCTAATGTTCAGAAAATGGACAAGTGAGCAGTGAGACGCAAACCTTCAGAAACGTAGAGAGAAACCCTGGGAGACTTTGACCATCATCAAACGAGAGAATCTCTTACCATTAGAGAGATACTGACCTTCAGAAATGTGTAAAGAGGATGCTCATTTTCACCATTCACTAACATCTTGCCAAAAATAGGGAAGTTTGGAACAAATCCATTTCCTGGTCGAACATACTTGAGAATATTTAGATGTTCGAAATTCTCCTCTGAAAGAAAGATTGTCATGTGTGTATCAATCAGCATAGAGATTATGCTATTTCAATCTATCCATAACTCCACAATAATATAATAACCCTTGCATTTGATAAAGCGCCTTACGTTGTTGCGATGTTTCAAAGCGCTTCACAGAATATAATGTCATGTGGATTGACTGCGTATTTTGTGGCCAAAATGTGCCAGTATAAATCCACAAATCTTTGTGGAACACTGCTGTGTGCAATTGGTTGCCACAAAATATACAAACAATCTACTTCATAGTACATTCTATGAAGCGCTTTGAGATGTCTCGATTTGATAAGACGCTATGTTAAATGCAAGGCTTATTATTATCTTCTCACCTGGATTTTGATGTCCAAACTGATTGCAGGGGAAACCCAGAATAGTGAATGGACATCCAGTGAGGTTTTCCATTAGTGCATTCAATTTTCTGAACTGTGGGACAAAGAGCAACAGAAAAAAAAAATCAGGGAAATTAGGAAAAGATCTTCACACTCAGCCTCGAATTCCTTCATGGCCTGGCACCTCCCTATCTCTCTGATGTGCTTATTTCCCAATCCACCATCTGCTGCCTCCTCTAGCCTTCTGCTTGTTCCTTTTGCACTCCGTTCCACCTTTGGTGGCTACATTTCAACCACTTTGCTCCAAATCTTTAGAACACCCTATCTCTGCCCTCTCCTTCCCAATCTGGGTTGTGTCTGAAGACCTTTCCTTTCAGTCATCATGCACACTGCCGTGTGGAATTGGCTGCCTTGTTTTGCCCCAAATATGTATCAATTCACTTCACAGTATATGTTCTGTGAGGCGCTTTCAGATGACCCAATGCCGTGATAAGGCGCTACATTAAATGGATTACTATATTATTATAAATTCTTTGGGGTGTTAGTACAGGTGATGTATCAAATGCAAGGATTATTTTTCTCTATCAAAAGCAGAATGGGAAGATTGTAAAATTAACCTCGCACTGTCATTAAGATTGCGTTAGTTGGATGAACACATTTCACTGAGTGCCCTGTGAGTACCTTTTACAATAGAGATGGAAAGGCTGTACCTGTATCACTGTTGATCGTCAAAATGTGGCCACATTGGTAACAAGCAGAATCTGGCCTTGGTATTGTTGCAGAGAAACCAAGGAGCCATTGAGAGTCTCAACCTGGAAATTGTGGATCGATTTGGCTTGCGTTTCCTGCTCATATCCCATGCAAGAACTGTGGAGGAGAGACATGGTGAGCAGCAGGAACAACTCACAGGCTATGTCTCTCTGTCTAGCTCTCTCGTGATGCACTCCCATTTTTAACAGCCTCAGGAGTCACCTAATTATTCCAGCTCAATGCCTCCGTATACATTTCATTGTGATGTAGTTGGTTGGGTTTTGTGTGAGCGCATTGTTCTGTCACAGGACATTCCACGGACTTGTTGACATGTAGGTTGAATGGGACCCATTGCCCTTTGCAGAGTAAAGAACCATTCATCTAATAGTTAGATGTTTGCCTGCAACTTGTGAAGAAGGATATTGCCGCCTTTCTAAACCAGTTATTAATAATCCTTTTAAAGGGAAGATGTCATCAATAATACCACTTTTAAAGAGAATATTGCACTTTTAATAGAGACTCACTGATTTTTTTTTAACACGGCTCCCAATATTTTCATCAAAACCATCTTTAAAACGGTAACGTCACACCATCAGAGTCCTTAAAAGGAGACTTGTGGTTTAAGTATTGTTTGCACTTTAGGAGAAAAAGTTCTATTAGGAAGTTTGAGGGGGTTACAAACTAGTATCAAATAACGATGACAACAACAAATTGCACGACAGGAGAATGGCCCAAGGCACTGGAAATGAAGGGTTTGCACCCAGACTGTGGGTTAGGATTGGAAAGGTGTGGAAGGCAAGGGGGCGGAGGGAAGATTACTGAAATCTGGTCAAAAAGAAAAGTCTTGAGATAGGGCCAACTAAGCAGCATTACATACAATAGGAGTTTTTACAAAACCCAGTCATATGCTGGCACCCTTGATGAAATCTGTAAGAACCCCACTTATCCATTGCGTAATTCCACTGTCTACAAATGCAGTCATTCCACTTCACAGTAAACCCTGTGAGATGTCCTCCTGACGAGAAAGGTGCTCTTTCAAATGCAAGCATTGTTACAACAAATGTATATTATTGGATTAATCCCATGGAAACCTACCTCGTGATTCTTGCCTTTATTATACAACAATCTTATTTTCCGGGGGCAAAAATAATCTTATTTCCTAATAGAATGCAAGATCCGATGTGATCGGTACCTAGTCGATCCACATCACTATTCAGCTGGGAAGGGGGGACTCACTGCAAAACACTCCAAAACACTACCCTGCATGATTGGCGCTATATATAAATGCAAGTTGCTGCTGTTGTGCCGACTTTAGTGCTGCACAATTTATACATAAATAGCGCCTTCCTTTCAGGTGATCGCTGCTCACGTGTCCATTGTGTTATTGTTGCTGCGAGTTTGGAGTCAGCGGGTGTGTAAGCGGGAACACAATGGTGATCTGTAATACAAGTTTGAACGATTGCTGCTAATTTTGCAGCCATGGGTGGTCGGCCTGTCTGAATGAAGTGTTCACGTCAATGCACAGGATGCCACTGAATGTTCCAGCTCCATTGTGTTACAGAAACTGCTGCAAATGGACTTTCTTTAATGCCCACTCAGCACATCAGCATTGACTGTCTATTCTTTCAACTTCATCTGCTTGCTGGACATCGCTCTATCAATGCCAAACAATTAGGTTTTAGCTAGTTAGATTCCAGGAGTGACCCTCCCCCAGTGCACACTCTGGGGTCTCCAAGCCATGGCTCTTGCCAACTTGCGCCTAATATTTTCCGGAATTAGCTAAGCAGGATCCATCCCTTCGGGGAGAGAGTGTACATTCCGTTCCAGCAATCCAATGGATAAAGGGATTGAAGGATATGGGGATACGTCAGGCAGGTGGAGTTAGATTAGAAAATCAGCCATGATCGTATTGAATGGCAGGCTCGAGTGGCCTGCTCCTGCTCCTTGTTCTTATGTAATCTATCTCTGGGATTCCCACGGATTCCCATGCACGGAGTTCTCAGTTTAGAATAATACCCTCAAGCCCGGTGATGGATTGGGGGATGTGACAGACAACCCGCTGACCAAAAGAAAATGGCTGCCCCTCGCTCTGTTGGGTGCCAGCGTTCGGATGAGACATAAAATCAAGGTTCCGTTCTGCCTTCTCAGGTGGACCTTCGAATTCCCATTGCGCTATTTAAAATGCGACTGTTGGCGTGTCACAATTTGCTGTTGCTTTTCACCCACAAAAATATACAAACAATTCGCTTTAGAGTATATTCTGAGTTGCGTTTTGAGAAGTCTGGGAAGACGTGATCAGGAAGGATCTTTATTATTATTAAATGCTAGGATTGTTATTATCATTATTATCATTATCAAATGCTAGGATTATCGTTGCTCTTATTACTCTTCTACAGTATTATTCTTCACATCAATACATTGAGGGGGACATCTCTCCTGCAGCTGTATTTGCCACAGTGGGCGCTAGAGGGCGCGCTGGCCGCCCAGTCAGGCTGTGAGGGGAACTTGAACCCTTTGCACAGCGGCTCAGGCTCAGGCCGGGGGAACACAAAGGCTGAGGCACAAGGCGGAAGTAGGGCTCTTGAGAAAAGGGGGGTGAGTGTCATGGAGACAGGTGAGAGCATCAGGTGAGGAGCCAGTTACAGTGACACTGTGACAGGGGGTTACAGTGTGTGTGTAACTGCTACATTATAACATGGTGTGTGTTACTGTGAGTGTTACAGTGTGTGTGTTACAGTGTGTGTAACTGTGTGTGTTACTGTGTGTTACAGTGTGTGTGTTACAGTGTGTGTAACTGTGTGTGTTACTGTGTGTTACAGTGTGTGTGTTACTGTGTGTGTAACTGTGTGTGTAACTGTGTTACAGTGTGTGTGTTACTGTGTGTGTAACTGCGTGTTACAGTGTGTGTAACTGTGTGTGTGTTACTGTGTGTGTAACTGTGTGTGTAACTGTGTGTTACAGTGTGTGTAACTGTGTGTGTGTTACTGTGTGTGTTACTGTGTGTGTAACTGTGTGTGTAACTGTGTGTGTAACTGTGTGTGTTACTGTGTGTTACAGTGTGTGTGTAACTGTGTGTGTTACAGTGTGTGTGTAACTGCTACATTATAACATGGTGTGTGTGTGTGTTACAGTGTGTGCTACATTGTAACTGTGAGTGTGTGTGTGCAACTGTGTGTGTTACAGTGTGTGCTACATTGTAACTGTGAGTGTGTGTGCGCAACTGTGTGTGTTACTGTGTGTGTAACTGCTGCATTATAACATGGTGTGTATGTGTGACATGGTGAGTGCTGCACTGTAGCTGTGTTGCACTGTAGGTTACTGTGTGCTGCACTGTAGCTGTGTTGCACTGTAGGTTACTGTGTGCTGCACTGTAGCTGTGTTGCACTGTAGGTTACTGTGTGCTGCACTGTAGCTGTGTTGCAGTGTGTGCTGTATTATACTGTATGTGCTACATTGTAACTATTTGCTGTATTGAAGCTGTATGTGCCACACTGTAGCTGTACGTGCTATACTGAAGCTGTATGTGTGCACTACATTGTAGCTGTGTGTACTACATTACAACATTGTGTGCTACATTGTGACAAGGGGTGTGAGCCTGTTACACTGCAGCAGAATGGGTCTGTTAGCAGTAGTACAGTGTGTGTGTGTGTGTGATGTTTCTGCACTGACTTGAGTTACACAGGTGTGGGCCTGCGATTGACTTTGGTTCCGCTTCCCTCTCGTTCACTGAGCAGCAGGTGCCAGATTCTGGACCTGCCTTGGGAGGATGTGCTGGTGCCACACATTCTGTGCCACCTTCAGCTGCGTCAGCTCATCTGCCTCCAGCGGGTCAGCAAAGCATTCCACGCCCTGATCCAGGTCTACTTGTCAAACTGCCGCACCCTGGACACCTCTCAGGTAACCTGTTAGGAGCACTCGATAACAGGAGTTTCCACAGCACCCCCCCACCCCCCGCCTGTCATGCAATGGCACTATCCCCTACAGTGACACAGAGACAGGCTAGATAACATGACAGCTCCCTCCGCTCAGTAGACTCTGGCCTGGTTGATGTCCCCTGCCCTGTCTGCCCACCATTGGCGGTTGGGTCTTCAGCTTTTCTGCCCCCTCTCTTTGGGACTCCAGCCCCCAGTGCCTTTGCCTCGCTCCTTCCATTGCCTCCTTCAAGGCCCACTTCAGGACCTTCCTCTTCAACGGTACCTTTGGTCACCTTCCTCCCCCCCCCCCCCCCCCCCCCCACCCTTCCTGTCCTCCATCACCAGCTCGGGTGCAAATTCCTTGACTGTTGTAGAAATGTAGTTTGTTGTGTACGCGTGCGTGTTTGTAACCGCGTTCTCTCTCTGTGTGTGAATTATGTCAGGTGGGTGCGGACATCCCCCGAGCCGCCTTCTGTAACCTGCTGAGAGACAACACCGTGCTCCAGAGCCTAGTGGTCTACAACTGCTCTGACTGGCTGAGGGACGGTGAGCTGCTGCCTATCATTGGCCAGAACCATCATTTGGCCAAGCTGGACATCACAGGCTGCAGGAACTTGAGCCGGCAGAGTCTGGTGGGCCTGTCTCTCAGCTGCCCCAACCTGCGGCACGTCTCCCTACGCCAGTGCGACTGGGTGGACGCCCTGTCCCTGCGGAGTCTGGCCGACCACTGCCCAAAGCTGGAATCCGTCGATCTCACCGCCTGCAAACAGCTGAACGACGAGGCCGTGTGCTACCTGGTCAGGAAGTGCCCCACCATCAAGTCCCTGTCCCTGGCCATCAACGCAAACCTCAGCGATAACTCGGTGCAGGAAGTGGCCAAACGGTGCACAGACCTCCAGCACCTGGATCTCACAGGCTGCCTCCACCTGAGGAACGAGTGTGTAAGGTAAGGTCCACAGACCATTGTTGTTTACAGCTCACAGGCTCTCCAACCACACTGTCCAGCATGGAGGGTGCTATATAAATCCAAGTCATTGTTGTCTTAATGATAATAATCCTTGCATTTGATATAGTCCTTTTCACGTCTTCTAGACGTCTCAAAGCGCTTCACAGAATACATTGTAAAGTGGATTGACTGTATATGTTTGGGTGAAATGCACAGCAGTGTCCCACAAACAGTCGTGGATTGAAATGACCAATTTTGTTATTGCGTTTTTTTTGAGAGATTATTATTAGGTGTGTGGAGTAAGGAAACTTGGCCAAAGTTTCACCCTGACCTACCTGGATTCGAACACAGGTCTCATGCTTGTAATCTGAGTGCTCTAACCACTGAGGTACAGGATTCCACAACGTGCGGGGTCCCATAGCATAACGGCTAGCGTGCTTGTCTCGTAAGAGCACAGGCCTTCTGCTAAGGGTTAAAGATCACCTCTCATAATTCTCATTGAAGGTTCAAGCCTCAGATCCTCAACACCCTGAGCTTGATCATTTTAATGATGCTCCTACAGTTCTCCATTTAGATGGTTGGCTTTGGGTGTGCGTTTGTGTTCATGTCCGCAGTGTTGAGGAGCCTATTTACTTGAGGACTCAGTAACAATAAGGTAGGGTCCTATAGGATAGCCAATGAGTTTTAACAAACTACACAGTTAATTTACTTTACAGGAATGGAGCATAGTGGTTAGTGCACTCGACTTGCAAGCGAGAGGGCCTGGGTTCGATTCTCGGGGTGAAATTGGACTAGTTTACTTGCTCCACATATTTCTCTGAGGCAGTACTTTGAGGCATCCTCACACCATAAAAAGGAGATATATCAAAGGGTTAATAGGTCAGTCATTGCTGAGTGTCGGTGAGACCTTTTTGAATGTCTGCCTGGAAAAGGCACAAGAGGGAGTTTAACTCTGGAGTGCTCATGAGACATCTAGAGAGAGCTGATCAAGTGCTATAATTGGGGGTGAAATAAACCCACACTTTATTTCTGTGTTACTTTGCAGGACGGTGGCTGAATACTGCTCGAACCTCCAGTCTCTGAAGGTGAACCATTGTCACAACATCACTGAGGGCAGCCTGGAGCCCCTGCGGAGGAAGGGAGTGGACATCGATGTCCAGCCACCGCTGCAGAGGGCATTGGTCCTCCTCCAGGATGTTGTGGGCTTTGCCCCGTGCATCAACCTCCAGATCTGACCAGGACCAATCCATTCCGGTAACTCTTCTTCCCTCAGCTGTAATCTTAAAACTGTATGGTTTATATTTCGCCCCCAAACAGTCAATTAATTTCACAGAATATTCTGTGAAGCGCCTTTAATAGGTCAAGAAGATGAGATAAAGTGCTATATCAAATGCAAGAACCATTATTAAATGAGGCTTCACCCTGTGTGAAGGGTGCTGTGTAAATGCAAGTTATTGTTGATAATCTTCATCCTGCAATCCCTTTGCTTTGTCCCCTCTCTTGCCTCCTTCAAGGCTGTCCTCTTGACTGCTATTCCTTCGGTCATCCTCCCACTTCCTTGTCCTCCGCCCCTCTTGACTCCAAATGCCTTATAATACAACAACTTAAATTTATATAGCGCCCTCCACGCCGGATGGAGGGCACTTCACAATAGCGGATCCTGGGGCCGAGCCAGGGGCAGGGTTAGAAAGGTGAACAAAGGCACGGTCGAAGAGAAAGCTTTGATCAGTTCACGTTACAGGATATTCTGTGAAGCACTCAGTCTCAATGTTAGGATAAGGCGCTATATTAAATTCAAGGATTAGTATTATATAACCATCTCAGGTGTAAACTCTTAACTATCCAGTACCTGTGTGCAATTGCCTGCCAATTATGTTTGCACAAATATAGTCAATTCACTTTACAGTATATTCTCTGAAGCACTTTGAGACGTCGATAAGATGTGAAAAGTGCTGTATCAAATGCAAGGATTATTATTATTATTACCTTGGGATGTCCTCCCTCCCTGTGAAATAGACATTTCCCAGGACACCACTAGGTGATTTTTGGGGGAGGGTAACTAGTGTCTGACACACGTGAAAACCCATCACCATGCTTTCAACAAAATGAGATCCAGGCATCTCAACTGACACAGGCCTGGATGTTGAGGATTCCGGAACTCTCAAAGCTTACAAATCATACACATTCAAGGCCATTTCCCGCAGGAAGAATCTATGGCAATATGTTAAAATCGTTTTAATCAGTCAAACAGCGTAGCACATTGACGGTCAGTAAATTTTGCCTGTCTGTAAGGACAATGTTGTACAACAAAATTACATTTGTAAAGCGCCTTTCACGTTGGGAGGATGTTAAACACAGGATGTAACACTACATGTTGTAAACAGTAAAAAATGCCAGTACAGAAATACAGTTTCATGTATCTAGCAGGTGAGTGCAATAAAAATGCACTATTGTTGTGATGAGGCAAGTTTTCATTGAACCCAGGCCATTATTAACCCTTTAGTCCTTTCCAACAAGACTCACTTATCTCCTACTCCTCCTCACCCCTCCTCCCCCCAAGATGCTAGTCATATTGTCTATGACCAAATTTTAGTCTGTCATCAGGACCAGCTGCAAGATATTCATTTTCCAACAGTTTTTGGAGCTTTTCAGAGAAGCAGTTTTTTTGGACGATAAGAGTGTTAGCGATGGGTGCTGGATTGTTAAAGTCTCAAAGTCTGAGTTGCAATCATGGCGTTTGGCTGGCACTCTCACCTGGGTTATCTTCAAGATGGGGTTGAGGCAGCACATAGCCTTTGGCATCGTTAGGAAGTGGAACGTGCGATCTTCACACACACACACTCTTGACCAATCACCAAAGTTAATTCGACGCTGATAAAGGATCCAGAGGTGTCCCTGGAAAGGAGACTTAATACAATCCAACAAATACACCGAGAAGCTCTCTCTTGCACGCCTCCGTATTTCAGTGAAATTTGTACTTTCGGGCTGGCTTCAGATTGATGTACGTTTTCTTCATCTCTTCACTCTCTGGTTTCTTCGCCTGTGTGAAGCGCTCGCCCTTTGTGCTCACCACCTGGTTGTCGATGTAGCGAACAAGCTTTTTGGGAGCCTGAGGAGAAGCAAAGGATACAGCCAACATTCATTTCAAAGTGAGCCCCTAAATCTTAAATAAGAAGTTTTGTGGACAATCTAGACTCTATAATCTGGATTTTCCCTTTAAGACTGGAGCATGAATGGCCCAACGCCCTGGGAAGTTTTTCTGACATGAAGTGGGCACTATACATGGATAATCTGTTAATTGTGTTAATTTGAATGATATTCATATCAGCCATACCCCACACTGTACTGCAAGAGGTGTCCCGAGCTCACCCACTGAACAGTAACGCAAAAGACCTCAAAAAATCATTGCTCACTCTGGCCAGCTACATTGTCTAAAACGTTGCTCGTTCAAGTAAAACCACGTGTCCCATCCTAACAAACTGGATCCTGCTGTGGAATCTCCCGTTTAAGAAATCTTTGGAAAGTTTTAATTTAAAAAATGAGCAAAACAAAATTGTGGCTATATACAGGTGAGAGAAATAAATCCCTTTATCTGAGTATTTATTAGTACTCCATTCTCTGTGGTCTTTCCTCACCTTTTTTTTGCCAAGTCCCTTAAATACCCTTTTACTTTCCGAGTTTCAATCTATAGATAATCTCATAGACTGGCCATTTCCAAGAATCCAAATTAGTTTTGCATAAGCCACCTGAATTCACAGTTAATATTAGATCTTGCAGTTTGCTTGTTAATTTCAAATATTGCATTCATGCAATTTTACAGCCATGAAAATTTACAGCACAGAATGCCATTTGCCCCATCACATTGTCTCTTAAAAGAACATTCCATTCAGTCCCAATTACCGGCCTTTCCCCTATATGCCTGCTGGGTATTCTACTTTAGATACCTATCTGATTCCCTCTTAACTTCCTTATACAAGTCAGATATGTCTGCTGGAAAATATAAATTGGATAAATTCTTACCTCTTTAGGCGCTAGAGGCTTGTGAACTTTGAGATCTTCCTCATTGTCTACCATCATGTACCTGAAGTGACAAAGTATATTGTGAACCAGTGCAACTGCAAAACATAATCACAAAATTGATTTGGATAAACACACAAACAACAAAAAAAAAATTGCATTTATAGAGCACCTTTCACGTTGGAAGGAAATGTGCTAAAGACCCTTCAGCACACCTGATCTCATGCTTCCTGAACACTCAAATACTGTCCCATAGTCAAATGCCCTGGCCTCAACCACCCTTCCTAGCAATCTATTCCAATCATTAATTACCAACTGGGTAAAGAAAACATTCCTGGTGTCTGTCCTGAATTTGCCCCTTGCAACTCGAAACCTGTGTCCTCATCTGATATTTTCGAGGACCCTAAAATAAGGGTCTGGGTTTACTTTTCCCTTCTCATTTAAAATATTGTATAGCTCCAGAAGGTCACCTCTGGTGAAATCTTCACTCAAGATTGAGGGATTCAACTTGTCTAATCCTTACTCGTGGCTCATTCCTCTAACACTGGGGATCATCCTCACAACTCTGCCTCTAGCCCTTTTTGCCATGGCAAGTACTGTACCTCCTCACGGTTCGAAAGTGCCTGAAAGCTCTCTGCGTGAAATATGCTGACACAGACCCACCTCCTAAACACTCATTCCCTTCTAGACATTTAACATGAAGAATTACAAGACAACGGCTGTAATATTAGAAGAACGCGCCCACCTTGAGGATTAACATACAAGATCATTGTTAAACAAGAGTGGAAGTGTTAGACTAGATGTTTAATACCCAAGAGATTTACAGCACACTTAGTTTAAAATACAACTCAATAATATTGTGCTCAAGTATTTAGACCTACACTTGTAGCAATTATGCCTCCCTCACTCCTACTTAACTCACTTCTCCAGAATGCTTGCTTTGAGCTTCTTATCCGGTGCTGGAAGACTTGTCTTTAGAGGCACTTCCTAATAAATGAACAAATTGTATATAAATCATTTGTAGCACAGATTTTTTTTAATTGCTGTTCAAAATACTGGCTATAACTGGGCTGAGAAACATTGGCCACTTACTCTACAAAGGCCTTCCACGTGCCATTATTTTTATTTTGGTCAGAAGAATATGGAAACTGAACTGAAATTGAATCACCGTGCTTAAGAATATCTAAATAAAACATTTTATAATAATTTGATCAATCGATCCATGACTGTTTGTAAGGACACTGCTGTGCGCAATTGGCTGCAGTGTGTTGCCCACAAAATATGCAGTCAATTCACTTTATAGTATATCTGAGACGTCTCAGACATGATAATGCCGCAAATCAAATGCAAGGATTATTATTATAATTTTGTGGGCGAAACACAGTAGCCAATTGCGCACAGCAGTGTACCACAAACAGTCATGGATTGAGTGACCACATTTTATTTTGAAGGATTATTACCTTGAAAGCGATCCGCCATACGACTAACAACCGGGTCCCTACTTAATGCTAGGTAAACAGAGGCGGTGGAGTAAGGAAACTTATCCCACCCAGGAATCGAACCTGGGTCCTCTCGCTTGCAAGGCGAGCATGCCAACCACTATACTACAGGACCATTGCCTAGCAAACAGATTCCCGCAGTTTTGCCTACTGAAAGTTACTGGTTTTAACGGCTCGTGTCTTTTCTCAGGTCGGATGGGAGTTTTGCTCTCTTCGGAGCATCTCAAATGGACACAGTTGTGAAACATGAAGCGTGGCCCACATACTCTCCGCACAGAAAACAGCTTCCAACCACAACCAGTGGCGTCTGTTTGACAGTTTTAGGTACCTGCGCGAGTTCACCTGTGCAAAGGGCCACTCAAGATATATCCAAGTGTACATTTTTACCCTCCGCAGATGGGTCACTGCAGGTGCACTTAATGTAAAAAAAAATATACAGGGATTTGTGTTTTAAGTGAATGTATGCTATTGTAGACAATTTGCACAAAAATCAAAAGTGGAAGGCAAGTGTGTAGATTAGATATTCAGATAAATCGCTGCTACTGATGTAAAGCTAGCATTTTATAAATTTATTTGCTGTTTGGGGAGGGGCTGGAAAATGATATACATGCATGAATCAATTCCACGATATGTAGCCCTCTCTTTTCCCCCCCTCCCCCACCCCCCATTCCTCCAAAACCCCATGGCACGCTTCAAAAAGATGAGGCAATTTCTGCCGGCGTCCAGGCCAACAATTCCCCAAATAAAATTGGTCAATCACTCCATGGATATTTGTAGGACACTGCGGTGTGCAATTGACTGCCCCATTTCTCCCACAAAATATGCAATCAATCCGCTTTACAGTACACTATTCAAGTGGAAAGGATTTCTCTAATAGTTTATTGCCTGGCCTATTTGCTAGCTCTCTCTCTCACTCTCAGAAGTTTGGGGGTGTGGAACGGGGGTCCTCCCATCAGGACTTTAATCTCACATAATCCAATCTGATAATGCGGACGGACTGTTGCATTGTCATCCTTCGATTGAGACGTTAAGTGAGGTCCCGTCTGCCTGTCCAGGTAGACTTTAAAGATTCCATTGCACTATTGCTCCCAGTAACCTGACCAATCCTTTGGATAAAAATGACCACTCACTTAATTTGTGAAGTGTGTGTGGGACATTGCTGTGCGCCTATTGTCTTCCTCAGTCTCCAACTAAATACATAATCTCTTCACTTCACAGTAAATCTTGTGAAGCACTTTGAGACGTCCTCCTGATGCAATGGGTGCAAGGATTCTTATTGGTACTACAGAGACATCTCCCAGTATAGCACTTAGCCACCAAGACTGGAAAATTAGAGATTCCGCAGTGAGTAAGCTGCTTTCAGCTGAACACTATGAGTAGATTCCTCCCACTGCCCGCACACAAATACGCACACTATCTAGGGTGAGGAAACAACAACAACAAAATTATATTTATACAACGCCTTGCACGTCGGGAGGAAGTTCCAAGGCGCTAAACGTCATCTGTGAGTGTGTATACTGCTGAGGACAAAGCCAAGTTAGAGTGGGGGAGAGAAGAAAAAAAGAGTGCATTGTGACAACCGTTATTGTCAATGCTGACATAGGAAGAATGGCATCGGTACACAAGGGGAAAGTACAGCCTTATATCATTGAAAGAATAAACCAAAGTAAAGAACAACAAATGACATTTACATTGTGCCTTTCACGTCGGGAGGACATCCCAAGGCGCAGGATAGTCAGTGATTTGGACTTGGACCCAAGCAGGGGATTAGGGGTGGGAGGGTGACCGAAGGAGTGGTCTACCTCCAGCACAGCGAGAAAATCACACCTATAGGAAATGGGGAAAACAGGAAAGAAAAGAAGTGAAGGTGAGGGAGAATATATCGAGACATTGCCCGTTCCAATCAATGCTCAAGAGAGCACCGCCATTCCAGTCAGTACTCTCCAGTAATCATTGTTCAGAATCTACCGACTCATAATGTTGTCATTCCCCAAAGACACTACCATAACCAATGCTCCCAAGAACCAGATCAGATGGTAGCCAATTCCCATATTGTAGACTCATGTCTACTGTAGTCTGTGCCCATATCATGAAGGCTAGTACAGTACTTTAGGTTTGGTGGCTAGTTTAATCTTTTGATACCTCTTTCAGCAGGCGTTTTCTGATGAAAGGTTCTATTTAGTTTGCATCATCTGTAGGTAGTTAGTGGTGGTGCTGAGGGGACATTGAATAAAATATTTAAAGAACCTTTATTTAAATTGTTATATATTTATATATATGTGTGTATAAGTGCTTATCTCTGAAAGGTTGGTTGGGGAAGGAAACCTCAATAAAACATGGAAAGTACCACTGTCTGATTGGAACTTGTGTTCATTTGTATCAATGCCTGAATTAATTCAGACACAGATCGAGTTACATTGTTGTCGACAGCAGAGCATCAACCCTTTGTAGGGGGATCCACAACAAAATTACATCTGTATAGCGTCTTTCACACTGGGAGGATGCCCCAAGGCACTGAACAGGAATGAATGTTGCGATGAAACCCTTGCAGGAATATCCTCTCACTGATGAATGCAGTGGTTGTGTCACTGAGCTATAAAGAGCAGCTCATTCCCAGTTTTGATCTCCCATTTGTGTGAATTAGCACATCTAGGCTAGAATAATGGGCGAGGTAAAATTAGATAAACAGTTTTGGTGGGAACAACAACAAACTACATTTTGATAGAGCCTTTCATGTCGGGAGGACGTCCCAAGACACTGGTCAGTCAAGGATTTGTACCCGAGCTGGGGGTTGGGATCAGGGTGTGTGGGTTTGAGGGTACCGTGTTTTACTCACAAAATATTCACTTCATAGTACACCCTGTGAAGCTTTTTGAGCTGTCTCAATGACTTGATAAGTAAGGTGCTATATCAAATGCAAGGATTATTATTGAGTAGAGAATTGGGTGAGGGGGAGAGGATATTCCTGCGAGAGAACTGGGGGAGGGGTGGAGTGCAACTGTAACACTTTCGGAAGAGGACGAAAGAATGTAACTAAGAGGAAACACGGCACTATTAATACTGATCTTGTTTATTATCTACAGTTCTGACCTTGCTTTGAAAGAATGTGTGTATGTGAGAGAGAGAGAGAGAGAGAGAGAAAGGCAGAGACCAATTTTTCAGGATAGTAGGCTGAGTAATCAGTAAGTGCTGGACTCTGGCGTGACCATCAGACTGCGGGAACCTGATCAGTTGACGTTCGAGGTGTTGCGATTCATGAGTTTGTGCGTCTTATTAAGTAATTATGATGCCTCATGTTAATTCGGCATCAAGGTGTGGACTGTTGCGATTTGTAAAATCAATCCAATCATTATAGGGCATGTATCAAGCCTAATATGGGCATTGCTGGTCATGTGATATTTAGGCGCCAAACAGTGTGTACGTGCCAAAGTAAGCATGGTCAATGTAGGTACAAGGCCAGAGTGAGGTCTTGCAATTGGCTGAGTAACTGTTCTGGCGACACGTGACCGCAAGAGCCTTGACCTTTTAAAAGCGTCGAGACAAAGGAATAAGCAGAGCGGAGACGGAGGAGCAGGACCTGATGGAAGACACTGTAACGTGACAGTAGCCAAGCCGCTCTCGAGAAGGAGAAACAACTGATGGAAGATACTGTAACCGACAGTAGGTTGCAGAGGATAAAGAATCAACCTCTTGCTGGACAGTATACACCATTAAGGGTTGCAGAGAATAGAAAGAATCAACCTCTTGCTGGACAGTATACACCACTAAACAGAGGAGAGTATTGGGGTGGACAGTATACACCACCAAACAGAGGAGAGTATTGGGGTGGACAGTATACACCACCAAACAGAGGAGAGTATTAGGTTGCAGAGGATAAAGAATCAATCTCTTGCTGGACAGTATACACCATTAAGGGATCCCTGTGTTTAGTGTCAAGCCCTGACGGGTTAGCCTGAATAAACAACCTGGTTTGATGAGATACGACTTTAGTGCATTTCACTCATTGGTCGAAAATCTCTAACAGAGGAAATGTGGAGCCTCTTTGGTCTGAGTTCCATTTCAAGTGGTAGCGAGGTGCAAGCCAAGAGGTCAGGCAACAAGTGAGTAGCGACTTACATAGGTATAGTTTTACCAGGGATTGGTTGCACTTTAAAATTAAACCATTGCAAATGACAGTGGGCTGGAATTCCCGAGAGGTCACCCAGGCTGGGTATTTGTGTCTCCAACGACATAGAATGTGACAATGGAACAACACACCTCTCAAGTCTTTTAAGTTTTTTTTTGTGTGGTGATTTTACATTTCTTCCCACTTGTTCTGCAACTCGATAAGCAGTGGAAGTATTAACCCTAATAGGACCCACCCATAAGGACTTTCACCTCAGTCCAGACTGACACTCCAATGCAGTGATGAATGGAGTACTGCATTATAATAATAATCATCCTTGCATTTGATATTGCGCTTTCCACATTTTATCAACGTCCCAAAGCGTTTCACAGAATATACTGTAAAGTGAATTGACTGTATATATTTGTGGGCGAATCGCGGCTGCCAATTGCGCACAGCAGTGTCCCACACACAGTCGTGGATTGAAATGACCAATTTTATTATTGTGAGAGGTGCTGTCCTTCAGTTGAGACATTAAACCAAGATCCCCAGCTGCCTGTTCAGGTGGATGTGGCACTTTCTGTGAAATGAGAATCGAGTTTCTCTCTCGTGGTTCCCTGGCCAACAATCCCCCAAATAAAATCACTCACTCTATGGCAATTTGTGGAATACTGTTAAGCGTAACTGGCTGCTGCATTCCGCCCACAAATTACACATCAATCCACATTTTATCCTGTGTTTCTCCCGGCGCCTTAACCCAGTTAAAATTAGTCATTTACTTAAATATAATAAATAATTGTTATCCTTGTATATTATATAGACTTTTTACATCTTCTAGATGTCTCAAAGCACTTCAAATTAACTAAATTAACTTTAGTGGAACATTGCTGACTGCCGCGTTTGCCTATATAAATCACAGTCACTGCATGTTAATGTAAAAATGCTGAGACATCATGAATAAAGCATTATACAAAACACATGGATCATTATTATATAGCGCTATCTTGAAGACTTCAAGGCCTTTTCCATTCCAGTTGCATTGAAAGTCACGTCGCAAGCACTAATGCAGTGGTGCGGCGCACTAACCTTGGTGGCAGTGGCTTCACTCAGATTCACGGCTCCTTCCATCAGTAACTGCACAGCGTACTCCATGTTGCCCTTGGCCATGGACAGAACATGACGTGCGTCAGAGACCCTGCAGGAGGGAAACATCTCCACCAGCAACTGAACCCCATCTTGCACTTGCCCTGAGGCCTCCTGTCAACAAGGCAAAAGGGGGGAAAATAGCTGAAGTGTCACAGGCTCAAGGCCAAACAGGGTTTAACATGAAGATCAGATACTGAGCTCTTCAGAGCCACATTAACCAGAGTGAGTTTGCTCATTGCAGCCTCACAATTCTCGCGTTTAAAGAACTCAGCTCCACAACAGTAATACAGTCAAACTCACATATGTGTGGCTTACGCTACGTCCGAGTTGCAGGCCAACTGTAGGAATCGTAGAAAATCTGATTTAATCAATAATCTACACTGTGCACGTGTAATTTAACGCAGGCGGTAAACGTGCATGCAGCGACGGGTCCAAGGCCATGATTTCCGCAATTCAATGCATCTTCACCCATTATTGCAAGAACTCAAATAAAGTTCTTCCACCCATGCGTCGACAGGTCGAAGCCGCATTTCCCGTGATTCCAATGCAGCCGGCTGGTAAGTGCCCATATTTCGACAGGTAAAAGCATCATTTCCCATGACTGAAGGCAGCCAGTAGGTGTGGGAATAACGGAAGCTGGGGTGTTGGCAGGGCAGGCGAGTGTTACTGAGAATAGGAGGTAATCAATAAGGATACTGCAAAGAAATCAAAGTGGTTTTGATAGAAATTGAATGGGTACTTGGGCAATTGCACGATTTATAAAGAAAAGACATGCAAGTTTTTTCCGTACAAAATGCCTTTCGGTTAAAGAAATGCATAGAATAACAACTGCTGCCGCTGTGAGTATTCCCCAGGAAGAACTTGGACTATTTTAATGTGACAAAGTAATGTAATGTATGCAAACCCAACTTTCTGTTCTGACTGAAATGCACACTTATTGTGATAATGCTGGACTATCACCAACAGATGGGGCTGTAGCTCTGTGAAAGCCACTGGTGAGGTTGGATAATGGCAGAGCGTCACCATGTTGTGTCGACAGAACTGCAGGGCAGCAACAAGGATACACTTATAGGCTGCGGTTTTAAAATGCCGAGCACGAGAGAGGTTCAGATGAACAGGGCCCTTTGGTTCGTTCGACTCTCATTGTTCCAGAACACCTGCCCTCCCATTTCAGCATCTAACTGCTTTTCAAATTAGCCCTCTGCCCAGGTCTATCCACCCTTCATGGTAACCTGTTCCAGTCGTTTATCAACCTCCGGGTCAAGACAAACTTCCTCCGGGTTTCCGTCCTGAAATCACCCTTTGCGATCCTAAAGAAATGCGTACAAAAACTACAGGCACGACAGTTACTGCTCAGGAATAGCTTCGAAGTTTTGATGGGACAAAAGGGTTATACAAACCCAACTTTCTGTTTGGACTGAAATCCACACTTGCTCAGATTGCCCTTTTGCAAACGCACCCTCTTGATGTGAAAGGCGCTACATAAGTGTAATTTTGTTGTTGTAGAATCATAGAATTTTACAGCGTAAAAGGAGGCCACTCGGCCCATCGTGTCTGCATTGGCTCTTTGAAAAGAGCTATTCAAAGCCAATCCCACTCCCAGGCTCTTTCCTCATAAGCCCGCAAAACCGTCCTCCCCAAATAACCACCCACCTCTCTTTTAAGTTGTTATCGAATCGGCCTCCAACACACCCTTTCAGGCAATGCATTCTTGATTCCAACAATAATATAGTAATCCTTTGCATTTGATATAGTGTTTTTCACGTCTTCTAGAGTTTCAAAGCGCTTCACATAATATACTGTGAAGTGAATTGACTGTATTTGTTTTGTTGCTCGCTGCGTGAAAAAAGTTCTCCTCACTTCTCCTCTGCTTCTTTCAGAAACTAGTCAATCTACAATGTGAGATGCTTTTTTATGTATGTATCGTTAAACCTAGGTCCTGTCTGCCTGTTCAGGTGGATGTAAAAGATCCCTTTGGCTTCATCAGAAACAAAATTGTGCAGCCATATTTGCCTACAAAATAGTCACTTAATTTCCCAGTAAATTGAGTAAAGCTCTTTGAGGTGTTCTTCCGACGTGATAAGGTGCTGCGGCAAATGCAAGGGTTATCATTATTATAGAAACCATCAGTTTCAAACTTTATTGGAAAGAGAGATGGCCCCAATAAAAGAGTAGCAATGTGACAAGGTCGAAGGCAAGAGATTGGACAAGGACTATTTATGAGCAGAAAACTTTCTTTCTGCCCTAATCTAGGAGCGCGAGGGAGTGCTGCAAAGTCTTCTTGAGATACAGTGTTTGTAAGTCAGTACGATGAGTTGGCAAACAGAAGCGATAATGTTCATATGACATTTTTAATAGATATTTCATGAGTCTGTGTGAGGGCGAAGGGTGGGCATCGTTTTAACAGCAGTTTTGGCTTGGTACAGCGAGCTTTACGGATTTATCAGTCATTTTTCCAAATGTAAATATTTGCTCCACATTGATGTGGTTGTCTTCAACACCAACTGCGCATTGCTCTCAGCTGAATAGAATGGCCATCCATGCAGAGATTATACTGCCACCACCGCACCCTCTACTCCGCAAATTCACGTCCACTGCATATTCTTGCCCCCACAGTCCCGCCCTCTTCCCCCCTACACCATTGGCAGCCGAGCATTCGGTCACTGTGTTCCTGACCTCTCACCCCCCTAATCTCCCCGCCCTGCATGCTCTCTGCCCATCTTCAAAACTCGTAAAAAAAATTACATTTGTATACCGCCTTTTATGGTCTCAAAAAAACAACAAATAAATAAAATTGGTAATTTCAATGGACGACTGTTTGTAGGACACTGCTGTGCACAATTGGCTGCTGCATTTTGCCCACAAATATACAGTCAATTCACTTTACAGTATATTGTGTGAAGCGATTTGAGACATCTAAAAATCATGATAAGACACTATATAAAAATGCAAGGATTATTGATTATTATCGTAAAGCTAAAAGCTTGTGTGGAATTGCGAAGCTGTGGTCATTTGGTTAGTGCCGTACCTTTGCTTTGGCTCCGTCTGCCCCCACGTTTTGAGCTTCCACTTCCTTTGCTTCTTCTGCCAGTTCTTTCTCGTCTCCCTCTCTCACAAGCTCCTCTGAAGTGGGCCTATCATCTCCCGAGGCCTCCTGAGGAGGAACGTTTTCTTTGAGGGAACAAGGTAAAACAAATACACAGGCACAATGAAAACTATTATTTTGCTCTTTCTGGTTTCTCATAAACACTCGGTCTGCGCTACCCTAAGCTTTTACTCTTATCAACCTGTGCCCAATCCTCTCCAAAATTAGGTAAGCAGGGTGTCCGATCAAGGAGAGAGTACACATTACATTACAGATTCAGGGAAATTTCCATGTGTAAGTGGGACATAGATATGTGAAACTCTCAATCTGGTTTGGTTACTCTTATAGTATGGGTGAGGTGGAAAGTTTTTTTTTTGCGAGGTAAGGTTATCAAGGAATATGGAGCCAGGTCGAGGTAAATGGATTTGAGGTATAGATCAGCCATGATGATCTAACGGTGGAGTAGACTCGAGGGACTAATGTTCCCATATTTCTTTGATGGGTTTGTCAGACTTCCAGCTGGCCAACAAAGAAATACACAACGTCTCTGGAATGAACATTCCCAGGTTCAGTATAAATAAAGTCAATATAAATTGCATTTGGTTACTCAATCCATGACTGTTTGTGGGACACTGCTGTGTGCAATTGGCTGCCGCATTTTGCATACAAAATACAATCACTACACTTTACAGTGTACTGTATGAAGCACTTTGAGATGTCTCAAAGACGCGATGAGGCGCTAAATCAAACGCAAGGATTCTTCTTATTATTTATATTGAACCTGACTATGTAATCCAAACTGTAGTGTTTGCAATGGCAAGCTGCACTGATTTCACAGGTTAAAATCCTGTAGTTACTCCCAGTATAAGAACATAAGAATTAGGAGCAGGAGTAGGCCATTCGGCTCCTCGAGCCTGCCCCGCCATTTGATAAGATTTGATAAGATAAGTACTGTATAATACATCCCTCGTCCTGAAACCTTAGTGCTTATCAACCTGCGCTAATACCGTTCAGGATAAGGTAAGCAGAGGACCCATTCCTCTGGGGAGGCAGTGCACACTTCATTGCAGACAAATGGAAATTTCTATGGTTAAGTGGATTGCTCAGTACAGTACTTTAGTTCAGAGACTCTTAAGCACGGTAATGGGTTTCTGTGTATGCTAGACACCCGAATGACAATAACATTATATCATTGTCTCTTCTCCATTTTCACCGTCTTTTCCAGTGACCTGTGCTTTGTCTCCTACCATCTCAGTTTTAACATAGCCTAGGCTAATCCTGCAGTTCAAGATAGGAACTCACTGCAGTGTTGGAGGTGCTGTGCTTCTGTGGAGACATTAAACCGAGGTCCCGTCTGCCTAATTAGGCAAGGCATTAGATCCCTTAGCAATATTTGAAAAGAGGAGGGAATTTCTCCCAGTATCCTAGCCAACAATCGCCAAGATAAAATTGGTCATTCACTTAATGGCTGTACATAGTATGTTGCTGTGTGAAATTTGACTGCCGTGTTCAACTTAAAAAATATAGTTACTGCACTTTAGAATACATTGTATTCTAAATACGATGAGACATCTTCCTAACATGAAACAACAACAACAAAATTACATTTGTATATCACCTTTCAAGGCACTATACCAAACACAAGGATTATTATTAAGAAAACTAGGGAGCTGGCTCTCTTGAATAATCATAAGTCAGGTTGATTTTACAACTGTGACACAACAGTAACCTTAAAACGTACAGCTTACTTCAGTTTAACTAAAGAAAACACTATAGAGTACATCTGGGGGGGCAAGAGAAATAAGAGTCAGGCATGATTTAAGACTGTGTTCAAAGTATTTTAAACCAGAATAAATTAACATTGAACTGATGTAAAAATACATTTTATCAGACTATAGATTTGCAGTCCATCTCACCCCCTCCACACACACTTTAATTTAGCACTGCTCCTAGATATGGGTAAAACATACCACAATTCAACCCAGAGCACTAGAATCCACCCAACCGTTTGCATACAATGTGCACTCCGATATAATGGCCACTAACCCATGCTTGTAACAATCTGTAAAGCCAGGCCCATAACACCGAGCTCCCAGTGTGCATCATACAGCCAAGTTGTACTTTCATTAAATATTTTCCAATATACAAAGGCAGAAATTTTAAACAACTCGCATTTAGATAGTTAGTGTCTTTCCCCTTAAAATTAAATATTTCCAAATCACTCGATAAAATAATAATCATTAGAAATGAAAATGGATGTTCCATTGGATGGATGAAAATGGGATAATCCTTTAATTTGACACCTCACCATATGTCATTTGATTCATCTCAGTGCTTGACAGGAATTGTCATTAAGCTTAGCGATTGTATTTGTTAAGAGAATGCGGCAGCCAGTTTGCACACTCGCCCACAAACAGCTGTGAAATGAATAACCAGATTCTTCTGGGGGACTGTTTGCCAGGACACCTGGAGAAATTCATTTCGCTTTCCGATTGGGTGCAGTGGGATCTTTGATGTCCACCTGAACAGGTAGATGGGTCCTCGGTTTAATTTTAACGTCTCAGCTGAGCTCCCACACTCCAATGCTGTGTGGGGGGCTGGCTGCATTGTCAGAGGTGCTGTCCTTCAGATGAGACGTTTAACCGAGGACCTATCTACTTGCTCAGGTGGTTGTTAAAGATCCCATGGCACTAATCGAAAATGGAAGGAAATTTCTCTCTCCCCGGTGTCCTGGTAAACAATCCCCCCACAAACAAAAATTGGTCACTCACTCTGTTTGTGGGACACCAGTATGTGCAAACTGGTTGCCGCATTTTGCTCACAAAATACAATGAATTCACTTTACAGTATATTCAAAGGGCTCCAGGGTGCCACCTCACTTGAAGCGTGCTGCATAAATGCAAGTTGCTGTATCCTGTGAAGCTCTTTGAGATATTTTGACAACTTGATATGGCGCTAGATCAAAAGCAAGGATTATTATTATCATCTGAAAGATGGCACCTCAGATGGCGAAATTGTGAGGATGACTGGGAGAAAGCTACAATCTTTCTTTGAAATAGCACTCTACACCCCTCAAAAAACACAAGGCAGAGCAGAACCTAGATTAATAACGCAGTCCAAAAATAAAAGTCCGAACACCAAAAGTGGCTACGCACATAAATGTTAACCCATAATGGGGGCCCTGTCCACCTTTCAAAAATGCAGCGGTATGGTGTTCGTGAAAACAAGTAAAGAAGAGTATTTTATGTCACTGGAAGCGTAATTTATAACCTACAGCAAAGTCAGTGAAATTATGAGCAATAAAAATAAAATGAACAGCCTTTCGAAAACTCCCACTGATGTTTCGATTCATAAACTCCACAATTTCTTTTATTCTAGCCGTCACTGAGAATGCATTTATTTTAAATGTCACTGTATTCTCAGTTCCATAGGAACACGACGAGTGATAAAAGAGACCATAAAGGCAATTTACTGCTGAGAGTAAAATTGTGGCTTTGAGTAATTAGACAGAGTTGGTGCTTAAGCCTCTGCGCCCTCTAAATGTTAGCTGGTGACATTTACTGTACAATCTCTTCCTTCTCCAGACACCCCTGAAGGCGGTCACTTGTGTTGGGCTAATGATACCACAGGCTCCCTCCTCTGCTTCGCCCGAGTCATCCCACTCAGCTTCCGTTAACTCTGCAAGCCAAAGCCCTAACATCTGAGATTGGTCCTAGCTGGACAATGAGCAGGTAAGCTTGCCAGACAATGCTTGCAATGGCAAGCTATTTGGTTTTAACTGGTTAGACTCCAGCAGTTACCCCCGATGGAAAAACTGGAGTTATTACCCAAGCCTTGGCTCTTGCCAACCTGCGCCAAATACTTTCCAGAATTAGGCCAGCAGGATGCTTGCTCTGGGTGATTAAGAATGGTGATGGGTTGCAGTCAGTATCAGACACCTGGCTGACCCAAAAGAAAACCAGCTTCCTTGAGTGATCATTCTCCCCCCTACCCGCCCACATGCAGAAGAGCCACAGGGAGAAAGTGTGGACGTACTGTCTGACTGTGCGGCAGAGTTCGACCTCGCAAGAGAGAGCCTGCATTATATCTACACTTGACTTTTTCTTCCCATATGCCACCCAACTTAACCCCACTCTATGTTCGCTGCCCTGTGGCCTTCAATGAAGCAAGCCCGATTCTGTCCTCACCTGAGACTCACAGCTGTTTGTACACAACTGAGCTCTCGCCTTCTCCTACAAATACACAGCAACTGCGTTTCACAGTATATCCTTGTGATGCGCTTCGAGACGTCCTCCGTTTGACATTCATGCCAAATCCAAGGACAATTTTTAGAAGCACTTTCCAGCAGGGATCGGTTAATATTGTTCAGGAAATCTGGCTGTCAACACCACCACTTTTCCTACCCAGCCCAAGGCAATGAACAATCGCCATGCACCCCCCCCCACCCCCATTCCCACCCTCCTGCCTGACTACCTAAGAGGATAATCTTTGCAAGCGATATTCAGCTTTTCACACCAAAACATCTCGAGATATACATATGTAATTTTGTTGTTACTGTTACTCACAGGAAATTAACTATAGTAATAATATTAATCCTTGCATTTGTTACTACACATTATCTTGACATTACTTGCTTAAGTCTTATCTTTATATATAATTGTATAATCACCTACGCCATGCATTCTCCAATTTCCTACCAAAGCCACTTAGATGTTTTTACACAGGTCATATTGGTCACCTCCTTATGCTGCTCCCCTACCATCCATTACTCCCACGTGCGCAGAGTAGATTATTAATTAAATCACATTTTATACGACCTGTACAAGTTTCCCTGTAACTCGGACTTTGCGCAAGTTGTATTGAACTGATGTGAGTTGTGCTGTACTGTAAATGAGCAAACTCAACACAGACCGAGGATCAATCTAGTGGAACACAAGTCTGGAGCCATGGAACCTTTCCACACAGGAATTACTGTACAGGGCAGTGACTTTCCTACAGTAATAATAATTACTTGCATTATTATCAGCATCGTATCTCACCTTTGTTACGGGCTTCGTTCAGCCGAGCCGCCAAATTGAACATCATCTCACAGACTGTGATGCTGAAAAAAATAGCAACAAACAGCTTTTACTTTCTTTTAAAGAAATGCCATCTTGAAAAGTAGCTGTCTTCCTACTTTGTGAAGCGTTTGTCTATAATTACATCTATCACATTTTACAGTAAATCCCACTAAGCCTTCTACGAGATAATAATACTTGCCTCATCAAGTCATTTTGATGTCTGAAAAGGTGTCTGTTTAGAAGACATGAAAGACGCTGTGTAATAAATAGTAATAATCCTTGTATTTGGTATAGCACTTTATCATGTCGTTGAGACGTTTCAAAGCGCTTCTCAGGTTATACTATAAAGTGGAGTGACTCTGTTTTTTGTGGGCGAAGAGCAACAGCTAGTTTGCTGACAGCAATGTCCCACAGTGACCAGTTTTATATGGGAAATTTGTTGGCCATAGATCAAATCACCCCTCTGCCTCCCTCCTTCTCTCCCTAACTGAGGCAAGAGCTAAGTGACTTGCTCTCTCCTGCTGACCCCAATAATTAGTTCACCATGGGAAGAGTAGCCTGAGGAAGTCTCTCACCATCGCTAGAACAAACTGCCCAATTGAAGCATTTCACATTTAACTAAGGTTTCATCTACTTTCAATAAGAAGACGTTAACGATCCCAAGGCACTATTTATAGATTTATATAGAAGAGTGTTTCCCCTTGTGTCTGCCGCATCCTTTTCTTTTTCCCTCTTGAAAAATTTGAATGCACAGCAGGGAGTTGGGATGAGAGTAGAGATCTCCAGTGGGGGAACAGGCACCAACACAGACAAGAGGGGGAAAGAACAGGGAGTGGGAATAGAGTAGAGAGCTCCTGAGGGAGAGCGAGCATAGGCACAGACATGATGCGGGAAAGAACTGCTGAATGGGATTCGAGCAGAGAGCTCCCTGCTACGGGCACTCGCCAGATAAAACGTCGCAAACGGAAGAGACATCCTACCTGCTGATCTCCGCAAAGCCTGGGACGTAAGCCTCCATCATCTCCACAAACATTTCCACGTCGAAGTTCTCTTCAGAGCAGTACGGGGAGCCGAGTTCCTCCAGCACACCCGTGATGTAGGAGAGCACTACCTCATCTATCACACTGGGAACACACATAAGGCCAGGCAGGCTTAACCAATGAAGCACATTCTCAGCACAAAATAGAGACAATACATCATAGAGGGCAAATCATAATCAGGGGTACATTAGACCGATGAGTCTCCAACCGATCGATTGTCGCTAAGTGGCATCTCGTGCATACTCAATAATGATTTCGCCTGCAAAATACAATCAGTCCGCTTTACAGGATTGATGCAAGGATTATTATTATCATTATAAAGAGGAAGGAGCGATATTTACCAGTTTTAACACTCGCCTACAAAAGTCACAGTCACTACAGATTTTAAATCCTGTTAAGGTAGTAAATACTGTGAAGCACTTTGAAAAACCTCATTAGATGGTGTGTATACCAATTTAGGATTTTCACTGATATCACCCACCTGAGATCAGCACCAGGGACATACAGGTGAACAAACTCAGTCAACGATTTGTGGATAACTTTGTCCAGTGTCATGCTTCCGACATGCAAAGAATGAGCAGGTTAAAACCTACAGACACAAGACACTGTCATAAGTCCAGGGTCAAGACAAAAACATTAGTTCTGAATCTAAACAGTGACTCCCTTGTATTCGTACTTGTCACTTCCGTAAGTCTCTCCCACTCCCGTTCAAGGTTATTAGCAATTTGCCCAAACAATCAGATTAATTGGATTATTTAACATGCAAAAAGTATCAACCGTGCATCTTGTGCTTCAGCCTGGTGCAGTGGTAACACTCTCTCTCGCCTCTGAGCTGTAGGTTCAAGTCCCACGTCGGGACTTGGAATCACATAATCTAAGTTGACACTCCAATGCAGTTTTGAGGTATGTTTCATCGCCGGAGATGCCATCCTTTGACTGAGATGTTAAACCGAGGTCCCGTCTGCCTGTTCAGGTGGTTGTTAAGGATCCGATGGCACCATTTGAAAAGAGAAGGGAGTTTCTCTCTCCCAGTGTCGTGGCCAACAATTTCCCAAATAAAACTGATCACTTTTTGGCTGTTTGTGAGACATTGCTGTGTGCAATTGGTTGCTGTGTTTTGCCCACAAAACACACAGTCAATCCATCAGTAAGTGGCTCCCTTCATCAGCTTTTGGCTGATTCCATCTTTGTGTTAGAGATGATCAGTGCACTCATTCCATGTCCTTGATGAAGGATACTATTCTGACCAAGGCGTTTCATCGTTCTTTCCTTGTAACTCTATCTCAGCTATCTGGTCTATATATAAACCAGCAATTTTAATACATCTTGTAATCCATTATAAAATCCTAGAATATTTATAGTTCATAAAGATGCTATTTAGCCTATCACATTTCTGATGATCCTACCGCCCCACTGTATCCATGTACCTAATCCCATTCCCTTTGCTATTTCCCTAATTTATTTGTACTGATGCGATCCGCCAATCGACTAACAAGCAGGTTCCTACTTTCCGCTAGCGATTTACCAATGGAAGAACAGAAAGAGTGGGTTTGTGGTGAGTGTGTTTCTGTGTGAGAGACAGTGAGAGTATACAGAATTATAGTATTATCTTAATAAAATAATTAAGATGATACAGAGCTGGTCACTCAGTGGATTGGCAATCTGTCCCACAGTAAACAAGCAAACTAAATACAAAAGCAACCGAGCTGTATTTTCCACCAACAAGAAGTTATATCTATATCGTGGCATTCACGTCAGGAGGACATCTTAAGGCACTGGACAATGGGGGATTTGGACCCTAGCAGGGTCTTGGGATCAGGAGGGATGGAGGACAAGGATGGTAGGGGGTAGGAGGGTGACTTAAGGCACGGTCGAAGATGAGGGTCTTCAGAAGGGCCTTGAAGGAGGGATGGGAGGGGGTGAGGCAAAGGGGATGGAGTTCTGAAGGGGGGTGGCGGGGGGGGGGGGGGGGGGGGGGGCAGAAAGGCTAAAACTTCTCTCTACATTACCACCAGCCCCCCCACCACACTCCCACTCCCACACAAGCTTCGACCCAGATTACAACACTTCTCCCCCCCACCACCAACACACAAACCAACCACAACCCTCTCTCTTGCTACTGCAAACCCTCTTAACAAACTCCTGTACAAGCTTCCCTTGTTACTGCAACACCTCAAATACCAAATACCTCAAATACCTTCGTTCCTTGTTTGCCACCCCCCCCCCCCCCCCCCAGAAACCACAAGCTTCCCTTGTCAATTACAATCTCCTTTCCTCTCCAAGCCCCCCATCCATCCATCCATCCACCCACTCACTCTCCCCCCCACCACACCCCCCACTCACTCACTTCACTCTACCTCCCCCCCACTCACTCACCACCCCCATCCACCCACCCACTCACTCACCCCCCCCCGGATCGCACGCTGGCTCCCCGGCTCAGTACTCACACCGAGAGCCTGACGCAGGGACCTGGCTGCTGATGTAGCTCTGGCTCCCACTGTCAACCCTCCCCTTCCGGATACTTTGTTACTGTGGCCTCTGAGCTGCTGCTATAGACCAGCTCGTCACCACATCACTGCCTCGCCCACCATTGCTCTCTCCTACACAACTTATAAACACCCACAGCTAACACACACACACACAGCAATCTCTGCAATCTTGTGGATTTTATACACCCAGCCACCCACAATTTGATGGTGTTGCAGAATATATATGTATATATATATATATATATACAGTACGTATAAAATATATAAATATGCTATAAATGTACATTAGAGGGCGAAACCCTGGGCACGTTTCCTTCCTCCACACGCCTGATAATAATCGCTTGGAAGAAAAGCAACAATAAATTGGTCATTTCAATCCCCCGACTGTTTGTGTGGGACACTGCTGAGCGCAATTGGCTGCCGCAGTTTGCCCACAGATACGCAGTCAATTCATTTTACAGTCTATTCTGTGAAGCGCTTTGAGACGTCTAGAAGACGTGAAAAGCGCTGTATCAAATGTTAGGATTATTATATATTTGCGCCCACTCAGTGCACAGTTTTGTTTTAAAAAAATTATGAATATTACAGTAATAATAATCCTTGCATTATATACGGTGCCTTATCACAACATTGGGACGTTTCAAAACGCTTCACAGGGTACATTGCAAAGTGAATTGAAGCACAATTGTGTATTTTGTGAGGAATACTTGATTATTAATTATTAATACTAATGAATATTAATTCGTATGGGACATATTAATTAACGGAGGGCTTCAAGTCCTGGGAAAATGTCATGTATTTAAGTAGTAATTAATAATAATCTTTGCGTTTGATAGGAGGCCTTTCATTCCATTGAGACATCTCAAACACTTCATGCGATGTACTGTAAAGTGAGTGATTGTATATTTTGTGGGTGCAACTTGGCAGCCAATTGCACACAGCAGTGTCCCACAAACAGTTATACAGCGAGTAACCAATTTTATTTGGGGGATTGTTGGCCAAGACACTAGGGGAGAGAAACTGTCTTCTATTTTCAAATGGTTTCATGAGATCCTGATATACACTAACTTGGTACAGAGTGCACTCACTATACACTTCCTACTGCAAATTTTACACATGCAAGTGCCCGTATGCTTTTTACCTTCGGTAGAGGTTGACTGGTCTGTCGTGAACATGATGGGTTGGAGGTCCTCCTAATTGTTGTGGTCGGTAACCTTTCACCTTGCTATCTTGCATCTCTACAAGGTACACACTGTGTCATTTTGGTTAATGCACACATTTCAGTGACCTATCCCTATACAGCAAACCTCATATAAGTTGGGACCATACATTTAATATGACATGTAAAGTATGAGTTATGCCAAACTTGCATAGAATGTAAATCTGGAATGGGACTTGGGGTAGATGTAAAACGTAGGCAAATGTATGATTTATACAGATCACAGTTATGTGGGTTTCACTGTACTGTTTGAAAATGCTGGTGTGATGGATAGCAATCAATTTTGCTGATAGATGGTTGCCTTAGCTGCTAGCACCCTCTGTTGGTGAAAAACAGCCAACTGCATATTTAAGTATTTTAGTAGCGTGTCAATGTGCCACAATCCTTGTCAATAAAAAAAGGAATTTGCTCTTTTATAACACCTTATCACAATTTAGGCATAGCAATGTCACCCAAGCAGTCGTGAAATTATTGTCAGAGATGGAGTGATTTTATTTTCTCTGGAGGATTGTTGGTCCAGGGACAAACTCTTCTGGTTCCAAATATTGCCTTGGAATCGTTAATGCCCACGAGAGGACAGACAGACAGTCAGACAGGACTGTTTAACATCTCAACTGAACGCCGGCACCTGTAACAATGCAGAGATCCCCCCAGTAATGGCATGGAATGTCAGCCCAATCTTTTTGAAGGCTAATGCGAAAAGACCTCATGACGACTGTTACGATGTACATCGGGTGACCTCCTGACTCAGTTGGTAGCACTCTTGCTTCTGTTTTAGAAGGATGTGGATTCTGCCTCTTGATCAGGTTTAATCCAAACCCATAATTGTGGGTTATTAAACTGAAGTCCCGTCTGACCGTTCAAGATTGCTCAATCTCAAGACATCAAAAGAGTTTTTCCTAGTGTGTCCTGGTCAACAACTCAAGATAAAAAGAAAAGGACAGTCACTTCAAAACAGCTGTTTTGGGGACATTGCTACTGTATGTGCAAATTGACTGCTGCATTTGCCTACAAAATTCATGGCCACTACTCTTTACAAGTACAGTATATCCTTTGAAATGCTTTGATGCGTCCTCCCAAAGTGAAATGCGCTATAGGGATAGGATCCAACTAAACCTTCAGAAGTGAACGTCTCCCATCGGCCGACTCACTTTCTACAAAGCAGTGCTTGCTTCCCATTGTGTTGGAGTCTCCGTTTAGTTTGGAATCTGAAGACTTGATGGTGGAGTTGAACCCACAACCTTCTGATGTACATTACAGCCAAGAGTGCTACCAAGTTTTGGATTACTGTGATCATGTTTTGCGGTTGACAGAGAGCATCACATGATCACTGTTTATGCTTGCAGTTTACTTCTTTGGTTACAGAGTTAATGTCAAATAGCAGTCATGGGATCAGCCTCGAAAATAGTTATGGAGAAATTGTTGAGATTTTGTTCTGTGGCCGAATGCTAACCGATGGACAACAATGTTGCTTTGGAAAACATTCCTTAGATGCCTTTTTACTAAAATAATCCTAAAGCACTGGCTCAAATGGCACTCAAAAGTACTTTCCACATATGAGTCTTTTAATCAATCAATCGATCGATCAATCAATCAATCAATCAATCAATCACGGAATTTCCATGTGAGGGTGGGATGCATGGAATTTTGAGTTTGGTTTGGCTACTCTTAAACCTAATACTACTGTAATGGGTTTCTGCGTGTGGCAGACACTCGGCGAGCCACAAATTGTGAGTTCAAGACTTTTCAACATGTTTGGGACATCCTCCCAATGGGAAAGGTGTTGTATCAAATGTAAGGATTAATCTACATTAGGACTTTGAGCTCACAGTCTAGGCTGATACTCTACTCTGCTGGATTGTTGGAAGTGCTCTCCTACAGATGAGAGATTAAATTGAGGTCCAGCCACCTGTTCAGCTGGATATTAAAGATACTATGACACTCAGGCAAAAGTAAAGGAAGTTTTTACTAGTCATCAATCCTCCAGATAGACTGATCATTAATCTTATGGCTTGTTTGTGAGATTTTGCTACGTATAAATTGCTCGCTATGCTAGACAGCAATTACCTGTGTTTCAATGTTCCTGGTGCTGCATCAAGTACATGATTATTAACACTAATTTATACTACCAACAGAACATTTTGTGTTAGTTCCTTATTGCACAGTAGTTTTCCTCTGTGATGTATTCAATTGGTAGTACTCTGATCTCTGAGTCAGAAGGTTGTGGGTTCCAAGCCCCACTGTGGAATTTTGAGTTCACGATCGAAGCTGACACTCCAATGTAGTCCGCGGAAACATTGCATTGTCAGTAGTGCAGTCCCTTGAATGAGACATTAAACTGGGGCCCAGTCTGTTCAAGTGCACAGTAAAGATCCCAAGGCACCACGAGAAAAGAGAAAGGAGTTTCTACTCGTATCTTGGCCAAAAATTGTAGGTTGCTTGTTCCTTCAAAAAAAAATTGGTCACTCAATTGTGTTTATGGGACATTGCTGTTCGCAATTGGCTGCCATGTTTTGCCCACAAAATAAACAGTCAATTCACTTTACAGTATATATTGCGAAGCACTTTAAGACATCTCGAAAACATATAAGGTGTTGTATCAAACGCAAGTATTCTTATTATTATTTGACCAACAGCCTGAACCCTGGAGGACAATGGAGTCCTCTTACGGGATGAGCTGGCTAACACTGTTCAGGGAAAACGGCACCAGAAATCCAATGTACAAGGAGCCCCACCACATCCCTTAAATGTGCAGCACCGAGCGTACGTGAGTATCTTGCAGCTCAGTGCCTGTAAGGGCACTTGCATACAATTGCACAGCCTGATTTCGAAGCACTCACTACAGACGTTTCACGTGTTTTGCGCTTGGCTATTTAACACTTGGAAGATTCCGTTCGCTTAGCGTTGGGGAGAATTATCTTTCTTTGCCGTGCTCAGAAATGACCTGGTAATAACAGCCTCGTAGTAATTTCATGCTTATTTTATTTTGCCTTTCTAATCATGATCCTTTAAATGGCAAAGACGGGATTCCATCAATTCACATGACAGGGTTTGATTTAGTAAGTCAGAGCTGTGCGACTGGCTTGATTGATGACTGGGCACTCCCAAGAGCTCCTCCTGCCTGATTACAGGGTGAGCTGCAGTCACACACATTTATACAACGGGCAGGCAACGCCAAATCATCCCGTGGATGCACCTTCAAAATACGAACCTGGATGTTCGAGGAGGAATTAGCCCATGCCCAATGTCTGTTAAACGTGTGTCTGTGTTATAGACTGAACCTGTTTTCTGCCTGACTTGTCGTTCCCCACAAACCTGTCCAGTTGGATGTTAAACATCCTGCGGCATGTTGCGAAAAGAGGTGGGAGTTTCTCCCAGTGTCTTTGCCAACAATCCCCCAGAGAAAATTGGTCACTCACTCTTTGGTTGTTTGTGGGATGCCGCGGAGTGAAAATTGGTTCCTCGTTTCCCTAAGAGATACAGTCACTAACGTAGCAATATATTTTGCCCACAAATACACAAGCAATTCATTTTACAGTATATTCTGTGAAATGCTTTGTGACATCTAGAAGACGTGAAAAGCTCTATATCAAAGGCAAGGATTATGATTATTATTATTACTACAGTATGCGTATTGCCCTGATGCAGTGGTAGCACTCTCAACTCTTAAGTCAGAAAGTTGTAAGTTCAAGCCCCACGTCGGGACTTGGAATCATTTAGTCTAAATTGATGATCCAATGCAGTTTTGGGGCTGTGTTGCATTGTCTGAGGTACCATCCTTCAGATGAGACATTAAATTGAAGTCCCATCTGCCTGTTCAGGAGGATGTTAAAGATCCTGTGGCACTTTTGGAAAAGAAAAGGGAGTTTTTTCCAGTGTCCTGGTCAACAATCCCTCAAATATAATTGGTTACTCGCTCCATAGTTGTTTGTGAGACATTGCTGTGCGCAAACAGGCTGCTGCATTTCGCTCACAAAATATACAATTACTGCACTTTAAAACATATCTTGCGCTTTACGACGTCTGAACAATGTGATAAGGTGCTATAATAAATTTTAATATTATTAGCGTGCAAAACACTTTCAGACATCCTCCTGACGTGAAAGGCACTGTATCAAATACAAGGATTCTTATAATTATAAGCTCGGCTTCTACAGAACACATTGTTTCTCTGTCCCCCCATCCACGGGCCACAGCAGCTCAGAAATCATTGTATCTTGTTGGAGGCATGACAGTCGAACAAAGAAAGCTCTAATGAATGTTTCAGTCTTCTCTTGTTATCAAGGGTTTGAGTATTTTTTCTAACAAGTCAACAAGCCATTAAGTGGGATGTTTCGCTTGTTTTCTTTTGCTATTTATGGACAAAGCGCACAGCACCTCTCCTGCTGATGTTCTCTCTGTGTTTGTTGAGCTCCATTGTACCATGCTTTGGTGAGCAGTCTAGTTGATATGAATTAAACTCTAATGAACTGACACCCTGTTCTTAAACGCTCTCAGTGAGTGCTGACAAACAAGCTCAGTTTGTTCAATGAAAAGAGAGAGAGAAACACACACACATACACATATTATTCAGTCAGAGCACATTGGTTGAGCCAGAGTGGAGCCTGTGGCCTATAAGTATCCGAAATAGACAAAAGCTGTAGCCTTGGTCTTCAACAGACTGCGAGGACACTGCCTGTGCTGCACAATGCTGAAAGCAACTCGGGCGCTAATTTGGAGGCTAAATACTGGAGCCAGTGCTCAACAGGGGTCTTCCTAATCCTTTTGGGGGTCTGCAATTCAGCAGCAGGTTCCTAATGGCAATAGGTAACCAGTGTATAAGTGCATTGTACCTAATAGACAATGCAACTCAGATTTAAATCTTTCTTTCCCAGAGATTCAATTAAATCAGTGAACTAAACAGTCCTTAAGGAAGGAAAGGCTACCTTTTTAATATTGCAGTTGGAGGGAAGTAGTAATAATAATAATACTCATAATAATCTTTGCATTTGGCCTAATTAATTAGAATATATTGCCAGCCTTCGGATGAGACATTAAACCAAGGTCAAATAAAATTGGTCACTCGCTCCTTGGCCATTTGTCGGACATTACCGTGTACAAAGTGGCTTATGTTTTGCCCACAAAATACACAGTCACTCCACTTTGTAGAAGTGCTTTGAGACATTTCAATGACATGATTTCAAAGGCAAGGATTATTATTATCATTAGTATTATAGTTATTATGTGAAGTCTAAGCTCCTGCATGGACTAGTTGGGCCGATGGCCTGATTCCATGCTGCATAATTGTATGTTAAGTGCTTTGAGAGGCATTGTTGTTGTATAATTCTGTATAAATGAAGGCCATTTGGAAGTTTCTCATACTTTGGATAAGTCATATTGAATATGTGGTACCAACTGATACAACTTATGTGGCATTTACTGCATTACAACATGGGATGGATTTATTCAGATCCTTTCCAGTCCCCCAGTACCTTCACCCACTGGTGCTCAGTGCCCAACAGTGGGGAGCCAAGATAACACACAGCTCTTGCAGAACCCCTCCAGTGTGAGATTGGGATGGAGAGGTTGCGTACAAACCCAAACACTGCTCTGTCTGTGCTACAGTGAACCCCAAGATTTACAACAACAACTTGCATTTATATAGCGCCCTTCACGCTGGGCGGTGAAGCGGAGTGCTTAACAGTGGTGCAGCCTGACACCAAGCTGGCGGGACGGAGGAGGTGACTGTAATGGTCAAAGGGAAAGGTCTTCTGAATTTTGGGGGGATGGTAGGAATGTGTTTGATGTAAATGCAAAGGAGAAAAGAGAATAATTACTCTATCCTCAAAGATGACCCTTATACACTTTTAATGTATAATGTCTTTTCCCTCTTCAATCCACTTTTTCCATGAATCAGAAATGTTCTGCCTTTCCTTAGTGCTTCAACAGTTAACCTCAGTCAATCCGCACTTTTCCATTCAACATTATCTTGGAGTGAAGAGTAATCTGGCTAATGTTAAAATGTTTAACATTAAAGAGTTTGCTCAATAAGGTATCGATCATATGTTAAAACATCCAACTTATTGTGGGAGATTATTACTATTTTTTTTCTCATCATTTATCACTCTGAGGGAGATCATCTCTCTTCCCCCACCTCCCTCCCTCTCCTCCTACCCCATCCAGGACACAAAGAGAATATGATAAATGTTAGTACAATTTATCCTTTGTTGGAATAATGAGCATAAAACAGGAGGCTGGTAGCTGGTGCAAGTCAGGCCAAAGTACTTCATCATCTGTGATTATTGGAGCTCCAATAAAGCAGTAATGTCCTTTCTGACGGTAGGATGGAGAGAGAGTTTATAGCCTAGAGGGGATCGATGTCTTTGCTCTTGTGCATATGTTATCAGTTAATAACGTGGGAACAGCAACATTTAGTGGTTTGTACCTTTCCAGCAACTTCTGGTGTTGGAAGTAGAAAGAATGGTGCTGCAAAGGGACATTAATAATGATAAAAATTCCTTGCACTTGATGTAGCCCCTATAATGTCCAAATGTCTCACGGCACTTCTCTGCCAACTGATATTAATTCTGGAGACTGTGTATTTGCAGATGAATGCGGAAGGCCAATTGGCACACAGCAAGGGTCTCACAAACAGCCATGAATTGAATGGTCAATTTATCTGTTGGATTGTTAGGCAAGATGCCGGGAGAAACTCCCTTTTCATTCTGAACAGTGCCATGGGTTATTAACATCCAACTGAACAGGTAGATGTGACCTCAGTTTAGCATCTCCTCCAGAGAACATCTTTGACAATGCAGCTCACCTCACTGGAGCAACAGTTAGACTGTGAACTCCAAGTCCAGATTCCAGGCTTGAACCCATAATCTTCTGACCCAGCCTAGAGTACTACCAACTGACATCCACATAACATCTCATTAAAGGCTATTACAGGAATTATTTTCAATTGTCTTTGGCACCGTTTGCCGCTTGGTTTTACACAAACTGAATATTGTTCAGTTTCTTGACTGACACACCAACCGTTACAGAAATAGAGACAAAGCCCAGAATAATAACATAACCCTTGCATTTGATATAGCGCCTTACTACGTCATTGATGCATGTCAAAATGTTTCACATGATGTACTGTAAAGCGAATTAACTCTGTATTTTGTGGGTGAAATGCAACAGCTAGTTGTGCACAGCAATGTCCCACAAACAGCCACAGAGTGCGTGACCAATTTTATTTGGGGGTTTATTGGCCTGGACACCATTTTTGAATAGTGCCACAGGATCTTTAACATCCAGCTGAACGGGCAAATCAGGCCTCAGTTTAATGTCTCATCTGAAGGACAACACCTCTGACAACGCAACAAACTCTCAGCACCGCATTGCATTGTCACTATGTGATTCCCAGTCCCGACATGGGGCTTAAACATGCAACCTTCTGACTCAGAGACGAGAGCACTACCATTGGACAAGGGAGACAAAGATGGTGCACAGTCACTCAAGATCATGGACCAACCTATCTGGGCCATCCTTAAGGCTTCGAATCGTGGACATTTTATCTAAACGGGTAGCTTTCGCTTCCTCTGGTTAGTTTCTGTCAGACTTACTGCTAACCGTTACCACAGGCTGGACAAGTGCTGGGAAACTTATCATTGCTTCAGGCAAACTGGAGCAAGAGAGTCAGAGAGATGTGGGCAGGTGCTCCGCTCTCAGAGCTCACTGATGGGGATCGCCGGGGGTGGAACCTGTCAAGAATTTCCCTGAGGTAGAGGTCATTTCAAAAACTGGTTGAGCAGCATATCTTGAACTTAAAGCCACAGTACCTGATTAACTTTCCCTTCTGTGAGTAGACCCTCTTGCCCCTTTTGTCCATAAGAATATGTATAAGGGCTCTATTGTACACATGACCAGGGTAAGAGATGTTTGATTTGATCACTAACTGAGTGATGATCTTCCTATTAAGGCATGCTTCCTATTGTGACTGGCTACTCTCCTCATTATGACTGATTAGTAATTACTCCCCACCACATTGTTTTTGATTTGTTCCTCCTACCTCCCCTACATTATGAGTCACGGTCATTTCCCCTCATTGTGACTGACACACTCTCTCATTGTTCTACAGTATGAACAGGTGCAAGGAGTCCTGCAGTGTAGTGGTTAGTGAGCTGAGCTCCTTATCAAATGTAATAATCCATACCATTTGATATGCCTACAATATTGAAGCATCTCAAAGCACTCCACAGGTGCTTATTTTCGGCGTAGTGATGGTGCATATGTAGTAAACAAGTAATTTAGTAGCAATTCTGCTCACTAGCATCCATATCTTTGCACACATTTCACCCCAATATTTGCTAACCAAAGGTTATGGGCTCACACACCTCATCGGGACTTTGGGGTTACAGTCAAAGCTTCATGTTGTGAGGGCGTCCCAAGGTGCTGAACAGTCAGGGATTTGGACCTGAGCTAGGTTTTGGGTTCAGGAGGTTTGGAGGGCAGCGAGGGAACAGCAAGCAGTAGATTCCGGCCCTTCGAGATATTACCTTTTGTGAAAGTCACCATTATAAGTGTGTTTTGTTTTTGTTAAGGATTGTGGAGGGAGTTAATCTGAAATGGAACTGGTTTTGGTTTTGAACCTGGTGGGCGGAAGATCACGATGACCGAGGTAGATAGGTGTAGATGTGGAGGAACAGGAATGTCCTCAGTCCTGCAAGACTAAAGTCCTCACAGATAGCATGGCCCTCACTAAACAAGGTAAGCATGCTATACAGAGATTTATTTTGATGGAATTAACCACTACGAATAAATTGTGAACTACTTTTGGATGCACTGAGACAGAGGGACAAGAGGTCACTGGCTTAGGGTTGCAAAGAGCAATTTCAGGACGGACACCTGGGTATTTCTTTACACAGAGGGTAATTAACGACTGGAACAAGGTTGCCAGTAAGAGTGGTTGATGCCAGGACACTGGACATATATTAAAGACAGCTTGATACTTTTGGTTTCTGGAAGCATAAAATCAAATGAGCCTGATTTATCCAAACCTCTGTTGTGATCTTCCTGTTAGCCTGAAATCACTTTCACCTTTGAGCTAGAAGATTATGGATTCAATCATAATTGGGACATTGAACCCATAGTTGAGGCTGACACTCCAGCGCATCATAGTGGGAGTGTTGTATTGTCAGAGGTCAAATCCTTCGGATGAACCTTAAACTGAGGCCCCATCTGCCTGCTCAGTGGACATTAAAAATCCCATGGCACTATTCAGAGAGCGAAGGGTGTTATCTCATTGTCAAATTCTCTGAGGTAGATTTGTTTACTCACGTCATAGCTGTTTATGGGATATTGATGTGTACAAAGTTCGCTGCTGCTTTAGTTTTGATGGCATGATAAGGCACTATATAAAATCCAAGGGTTGTTATTATCCAGTAAAAGGAGTGAAGCGACCTTTGGATGTGAATATCTAATTCTAGCCAGAAAAGGAAATTGTTCATGATTACTAACAAACCACTGTAACTTATCTAAAAATAGCAACAATCCTTGCATTTGATATAGTACCTCATCACGGCATTGTGACGTCTCAATGCCCTTTACAGGCATTATTGTAAAGTGTGCGTATTTTGTCGGCAAAAGCAACAGCACAGCAATGTCTCACAAATAACAATATTCCTTGTATTTGATACAGCTCCTCTTCTCGTCATCAAGGTGGTTCAAAGCGCTTCATAGAATATACTGTAAATTGTAGTGACTGTGTATTGTGTGGTTGGAAACTGTGGTAGCCAATTGTGCACAGCAATGTGTCACAACAGCAATGAAGTGAGTGACCGATTTTAATTGGAGGATTGCTGGCCAGGACACTGGAAGAGAGAGAAACTCCCTTCTGGTTTGAAATAGTTTCATGGGATCTTTAATGTCCACCTGAACAGGTAGATGATACCTCGGTATAACGTCTCATTTAAAGGCCTAAGTAGGTGGTTGTAAAAGATTGAACACGAAACTGCCTGCCGCCTGTCCCCCTTTCAGCCTTCAATTGTTGGGTGATTTAATCCTCAGATGGCCACTAGGTGTCACTCTTGACTAACAATATTCGACCTAGCACCTGATTTGCACGGCCTGAAGAACGGTTGTTTTGCGACAGAATGAGAACACATCAGTAAATTGATAAACTTGTTTATTCTACTTCTAACTTGGTCTATCAATTTATCATTGAGCGCTGCTCATCATAAGCTCCTTAACCATAAGCTCACCTGCCCAGCACTATTAGCACCTGTAATGTATTGGGAATTCCACGCAGAGGGGATGACACATTGTTATGTTTGCATGTGTCATATAAGGCACACACATGCGTGAATACAAGCGGTATAAATACAGAGCGGGGTTGAAAGAAATCCTAGGAGAGGGCAACAACAACAATTTGCATTGATATAGCACCCTTCATGCAGGGTAGCGCTTGATAGTGGCAGAGCACAACTCTGAGCGGGGATGGTGGGGTGTGACTGTAGGCACGGTCGAAGAGCAAGGACTTCAAGCGCGACATCAAGATGGAGTAAGGAGTGCCAAGGACGAGGTATAGAGAAATAGTGTAGGGCATGGAATAAGGAAAGGCTGGAAGTTATGCATGGGATCTGAGAACGCATGGGAGGGAGTGTAGGGAATATTTGCCTTTAAAGGAATTGGGAGCATTGGGAGGAGGCACCAAGTAATTTTGGTGTTGGTGGGCTGGAGTGGGTGGGGTGGAGTGGGTGGGGATGGAATTTCAGGAATTGGAGAGGGAGTTTTGTGAGATTTCATGAAAATTTCGAATGACAACTGGTAATGTTTTTCTGTCAGGGGAAGTGGATACCAATTCACCATTACGCACAGTGGCTTTTGTGATGCGAAAAAAAATCCTAAGAATTTAGTCACTCAATGCATAACATTTGTGGGACACTGCTGGGCGCAATTGGCTGCAGCATTTTCACGCACAAAATATACACTTAATTCAATTTACAATATATTTCTGTGAAGCGCTTTGAGATGTCTCCACAAAGTGGCCAGGCACTATATCAAATGTTAGGTTTATTATTATAACAGGGAATCACATCCCGGCTGTTCAGAGAACCACCCACTCCGTTCATCTAAAAACACATTGCTCATGGTCCCAATTTTGATCATTACCAACGTGGGCTTGACTGATCTGAAGTCCGCTTGAGGGGCAAAAACACACCATATCAGTGGGGGTGGGGGGGTGGGGGGGGGGGGGGGTGGTAATGCTAAAACACTGTGCGGGCAGCAACATTCTGCTCCAAGAGTCACTTTACACTGACATTGATTTCAATGAGCAACATGAGAACACGGTTGTATTAATAACCCATGCAGTACAATTTCTGTTCCCTGATTGAGCGAACATACACAAGTTTTGAAACATTGCCATTCTAACCTGCTTTGTCTTGCTGTGAATAATGTGGCACTTGTCTGAATTATGGATCAATAGTGGTTGATCTTTTTATGTTAAGCTGTAATGAACTGAGCTCCTTTATTGGAGATATGATTTTGCTCCTGGCTATGTTTTTAACTGAATTGGAGAGCAATTGCTTAACACCAGCCAGTTCTGAAACTGCTCAACCTCTGCCGTAGATCTGATATCCTTCCTCTCAATGCTTGAGTGATGCCGTAGTTCAGATACGTGCTTCCTGGTGCCTGTTGGCGATGTTATTTTGGCATTAGCTGTTAAATGGGGATAGCGGGATGCATGTAAGAACAGGACAATTTATTCCGTACACGGTCTGCGTTGCTGTAGATATTGCTGTTGCCTTCAGCTTTTGAATTCTGCATTTGCGAAGCTAAATTTAATTTCACTCATGGCACAGACTGATGTGCCAGTTTTACAAAGTTACCGGGCACTCCCTACCCTCCCTTTTTGCCAGAGTTTCATAATTTCCCAATAATAAAAATAATGATCATTGCGCTTGATAAAACGCCTTCCTCACCTTTTTAAACGCGACACATCAAATGTGAAAGGTGCTATATCAGATTCGAGGATTATTATTATTGTTATTCTTATCATTGCATTGAATAATAATAATCCTTGCTTTTAATATAGCGTCTTATCAGACCCAGCACCTGCTGCTGTTCTGGGAACCAACAGAACAATTTACATTCGTACAGCAGCTTTTACATCAGGTGGCTCTCTGACTGCTGACTATCCTCCTTGAAGGGAGGTAAGTGGGTTTCCTTGGAGCTAAACTGACTCTAAGGTGACATAATAATAATAATAATAATCATAATCCTTGCATTTCACATCTTATCGACGTCTCAAAGCGCTTCGCAGAATATACTGTAAAGTGAATTTACTGTATATTTGTGGGCAAATATATGCGGCAGCCAATTGCGCACAGCAGTGTCCCACAAACAGTTGTGGTTTGAAAATGACCAATTTTCATTATTGTGTTTTTTGTTAGTGGATTACTATTGGTGTGTGGAGTAAGGAAAGTTGCCCAAGGTTTTGCACTGATCTGCATGGATTCGAACACAGATCTGACGCTTGTAAGGCGAGTGCTCTAACTACTGAGCTACCGTAGCTCATGTATTGGAATGGAATGTCGGAATCGAGCCAGGCCTCTGTGCTGGTCTAAGTAGCATGGCTTCTAAATCAGAAAGATCCGCAGTATTCCAGGGCACCGCTGATGACAGCATAGCCCAGGCTCATTGGGTAGGTCTTGGATGGACTGGACTGAGCCGTTATGGTGGGAGTCAATTCCTGTTAACCCCGCAAACTAAAGTGCTAATAGCTGGAGTGGCTTGCCAGCTAAATGGGAACCTCAGATGGGGGTGGGAACTGAGGAGGATGGTGGAGGGAGGGGGCAAGGTGACCGAAAGTTAGATCTTAAGACAGGCTGTGAAGGTGGGGAGGGAAGGGACGAGGTGCAACGATTCCACAATTCAACATAGTCAGGGCACAGACTATTGACATGTCCTGTGAGGCTAGCACTGGAGGCAAAGGTTTACAATGAAAACAAGATTAGAATATTTTATTTCCCCCCACCTCCTTCGTTTTGAGATAATTACCTCCTCCTTCAGAAAAAAACATATCCGTTTGCAAACAGCACTGCTAGATCTAACCGTCAGGTCGGTCACCTTCACCATTCACTTTGGATAACATCTGTAACATGCAATAAAATCGTCTCATGTGTAACATGTGAAAAATGATCCCCCACCGACCAGGCTACATTTTGCATTAGTGCGATACACAGAAAACCACCGTGTATTTTGTTCCGTGTCCATTTCTTTTAATGTAGCAGCATTTTCCAAGGCAGTGTAGCTGATACAGTAAGGCACCCAAGAGTTGTTCAATAGCTCCTGGCATGTTTATGGTGTAAAGTTGACATTTAATCCTTTAAACTGCACTAAATCAAGATTGCAGCTTTCCCCCCCCCCCCCCCACCCACCTCCCTTCGGGTGGATCTTGTGCCCCGGGAGTCAGAAGGCTTGCTTTGATGATTCATGAACAGGAAGAGCTCCTAATGTCATCTTTGGTGTTGCCTCTAAGGCTCCTCACCTTTCGGAGACTGCAGGTCAGGTACCATTTGTCTCCTGTCAGGAACTGATAGAAAACCTGTGGGTCATTGGCCCATTATGGTTCAGATTGGTGACCATTCATTGAAAAGTCAAGCAAAACACGACCAGGTGTATACTGCTGTAACTAGGAAACACAAAAAAAATAGCTTTTGTGCTCTCAATGATTTTGTGTTTGTTAAACGGTAAGTAGCGTTTCATTGATTTGAAGTGATGCTGATGCGCATACAGTGTGGCAGTCTGGCTCTGATTCAGAAGGTTGTGGTTCTCTCAGTTCCCACGTCAGGAGTTTGAACTCACAGAGGCTAGGCTGACGCCACTGTGTGGGGTGTTACTAATACTGGGGGAATCTCTTCTGCTGAATTGTCTGAGGTTCCGTTCTTCGGATGAGACGCTCAACTGAAATCCCTTCTGCCTGTTCTGGTGGATGTTAAAGGTCTCGCGGCACCATTAGAAGAGAGAAGGGAGTTTCTCTTGGTGTCCTGGCCAACGTTCCCTTAGCTAAAAAATCAGTCATTCGCTTCATGGCTCTTGATTGCACCAATTGGTTGCCAGGTTCCTTCACAATATACACTATACTTTACCGTAAATCCTGTAAAGAGTTTATTTGAGGTGTCCTCAATAAAATGAAAGCATTATTATTACAATAATAATCCCTGCATTTGATACAGCACTCATATTCTTGAAACTTCTCAAAGCGCTTCACGGTAACAACTTGTTACATGGAGTGGTCATGTACTTGTAAGTAAACGTATCTTCCAATTTGCCCAGAGCAATGTTCCACAAAGAAACTCCCTTTTTTTTCCCAATTCATGTCACGGGATCTTTAATATCCAATGAAACAGGCTCAATTTAACATCTCATCCAAAATCCTTACACCTCCAACAACTTCAGCAGCTCTGCCTCACCTTCACGTGAGCTCAAAACCCCTAACGTGGCTTTTGAATCCATGACCTACTGACCCGGAGGCGAGAGTGCTACCGACTGAGCCAATCTGACACATGCCAGGGGGAAGCCACCCACTTTTACATACCAACAGATTGTGAATGTGCAATGATGCGTCTTTGACATTCAACTGAGTATGACAATTACACTGACACTTGCTCTAGATTGCAGGTTTATGGAAGATGTGGGAAAAGACTTGAAGCCACAATTATGCAGTGGACTGGTGCCACTTACATTGGAGGCCTAATGTGGCAGATAAAATGGGTGGCAACAAATGCAGCGATGGGAGGAAAGTGCATATCTAGCAACGAGAAGAGGCGGAGCACATTTAAAGTCCTTGACAGTAAGCAGCATCTCAAAGATTCACAGCATATACTATACTCTGAAGCAGTGGTTCCCAACCTTTTTTTGCTGGAGGACCAACAGGACCTCCCGACCCTTAGTCAGACTGCGCACGACGCTCAGCCAAGACGATATCGCTGTCTCTTTTGTGGACTCAGCACAACTCGCTAGTATGGTCTTTCATACAAAAAAAATTCTGAAGACCCTTCGCGACCTTACTGAGGAACCCCGCGACCCTGATTTGAGTCGGGACCTGAGGTTGGGAACCACTGCTCTAATGTGTAGTGACTGTGCATTTTGTCAGTGAACACGGAAGCCAATTTGCAGACAACAATGATCCACAAATAACCATAAAGTGATCAGTCAATTCTATAGCCAATTTGATCTGGTGGATTGTCAGCCAAGACACTAGGAGAAACACTTTTCGAATAGTGTGGCTGCATTTTTAACATTCACCTGAACAGGCGTTATCTCAGTTTAATGTCTCATCTGAAGGACAACACCTCAGATAATGCAACCCAGTACTGCATTGGAGTGTCAGATTTTGAATCACCATCCCAGAACACCACTATACATCTGTAGCTGCTGTGATGTTGCACTATTTGGCTTGAGAGCAATGATTTGAGAAACTGCAGCGGATTTTGTTCAGATGTATTTGCTCAATAATATTTGCTGGAGCTGTAGTATCACTGCTTAAATTTCACATACAGAGGCAACACACATTTATTTTCAGGAATGAATTAGACACAGCATTTTTTCACCATAACTATGCTTTATAACTTGCATTTCTCACCCGTGAGTGTTGTGCACAATGATGCAGTAAGTCCGAGCCACTAAAGCTTTAATAATACTTAGTAAAATCATACAATAATGAAGCAATTTGAATATACATGAAGGCACTTTCCATCAGCCTTAGATGGTTTTCGGGGAACCATTAAATGAAAAATGTCAACCTGTGTTGAAATCTTCAGCAATCATTACCTTATTAATATCAAAAAGCTATATCACTGGATCACAGATGCATATACATTAACCAAACACATTAAACGAGATATTTACTTACTGCCACATCACTTATACAATTATCTAGATGTGCTTATGGCGACAAGCTGGGTGGATACTAACCTAAGATTAAGGCCCCATCATTGTTCATAACAGTTAGTTTATTTGGGCAGTGGGGTGTTTGTGGGTTTAAGAAACAGGTTAAAAAGTAAGGCCGTCTTCTGAAATGGATAGATCTGCAGTCATGTTTTGAACCACTTGCCTCAGTTATTTGTTACTAGAATTGTGGGACTTTCCTGTCTTATTGCATTTGAAACAATGCTGAGAGCACGTCCCAAAGCGCTTCACAGGATTTACTGCAAAGTAAATTTACTGGGCTCAGTGAGTTCATCACATCACGTGGAGTTTTGGATGATTAATAATAAATAATAACAATATTTTGCATTTGGTATGGCATCTTATCACGTCGCCAAGATGTCTCAAAGTGCTTCATGCTGTAAAGTGGATCAGCTGTGTATTTTGTGAGCGAAACGCAACAACATCATTGCACAAAGCAGTGTTCCACAAACAGCCATGAAGTAAGTGAGCATTTTTAAATTTGGGTGATTGGCCAGGACATAGTGAGAAACTCCCTTCTCTTTTACTTAATAATCCTGCTTTAATTGATAAAGGCATGGCAGGAGCATATCTCAAAGCGCCTCACAGAATTGACTGTAAAGTGCACTGGCTGTGTTTTATAGGTGAACACAACAAGGAATCTGCACACAGTAATATCCCACAAACAGCCATGAAGAGAATGATCACTTATCTGGGGGATTACCAGCAGAAACTCCCTTCTCTTTTCCAATGTTATACTGTATTGGGATCTTTACTATTCATGTGACAAGGCTGAGTGAATCTTACTTCAATGACTCATTCAAAGTATGGCATCTCTGCCAATGTAGGTCTCACCTATCACCTGAGTATTGGAATGGCAGCCTTGTATTGGATTGTGAAGTCAATGTACTGATATGTGGTGTGAACCAACAACCTTCTGCCTCAGTGTGTGTTACCAACATCTGACCACTGTGGCATCTCATGGAATTGCTATTTATTTATCCATACCTCCATTTATTCACATTATGTTCCTTGCAGTGACATGGGGTGATTTGTAACCAAAGGCAATTGAGTTCAGAGGAAAACCTCAGAGACTGCAGGCTGCAAAGATCCTGCAAACTCTTAATTTCCTTTCATTACGATTGTGCGATCAATACATTTGTTTGTTCTCCTGAAGAAAATTCAACTGTTTTCAGAAAATTAGTCATTGATTGTTGGGTGGAATACCTTTGCCACTGGGCTAACTTTTGTGAACTTGCACAGTCAAGAGCTAGTCAGGAATCAATGGCAAACGGCTCAAAATGGCAGTGGGTGGTGGAAGGGAGGGATTGTACAGTCATGATATGTTTACCCTTAAAAACACACAAAGCTACACCCACATCTCTATGCAGTATGGCCAAAATAAAGCAATAATCCTTGCATTTGATATATTGCCTTTCCCGTTAAATATATCTCGTTTGATATATTGTCTTTCCCGTTTGCCTCACAGCATTCACTGTAAATGTGGTCAGCCAATCCACATCTGTTTGTGGGACACCACTGTGCGTAATTGGCTGCCATGTTTCGCTCACAAAATATACTGTCATTTCACTTTGCTGCAGTATATTCTGCGAAATGCTTTGAGAGGTCTCAACAGTGTGGTGCTGTATCAAATGCAAGGATTATTATTACTATTATTATCGTCTATTTTTGTAAGTGAACATGCAAGTTGCAACAGTGGGCCACTGGAGTGTCTGTCTAACAACAATATGAGCTCAATTCCAGGCATGAGGGCGTGAACCCACAACCGTCTGACTCAGAGGCTAGAGTGCTGCCAAATGAGCCCGACATGCTTTTTGTTTGGTATTAAGAAACCCAGGTGAATGGTCGATGACAACTAATTGCATTTATACAGTGCCCTTCACATAATAGCTCCTATTATGGAGCTCCTGTAGCTCAGTGGCTAGAGCACTCGCCTTACAAGCCTTACAGGTGAGACCTGTGTTCGAATCCAGGCAGATCAGGGCGAAACCTTTAGGCAACTTTCCTTACTCCACAGGCCTAATAATAATCCGTCCAAAAAAAACTCACAATAATAAAATTGGTCATTTCAATCCACGACTGTTTGTGGGACACTGCTGTGCACAATTGGCTGCCAAGTTTCGCCCACAAATGTACAGTCAATTGGCTTTACAGTATATTCTGTGAAGCGCTTTGGGACGTCTAGAAGACATGAAAAGCGCTATATCAAAATGCAGGGATTATTATTATTCTAGCATCTTGGAGCACTGCGATGTCCCATATTAGCTCACGTTCCATTATACAGATGAGCAATGACAAGCTAATCAGTTTTCAGAGGTTACATTCCAGCAGTTACCCCAACACACACTCTGGGGTCCCCAAGCCTTGACACTTGCCAACCTGCGCCTGATACTCTCCGGAATTAGTTAAACAAAACAAGGTGTCACCTCTGGGGAGAGCAAACCAGTTCAATAAATATCTCAGGAATTTTCCATGTGTAGGAGGGATGCATGGAAACCTCAGTTTGGTTTGGATTCTCTTAAGCATGGTGACAAACAGACCAAAAAAAGAATTATCTCATCCTTTCAGAATAGCCATCTTAAGGTCTTCCCATTTCAAAATCAAACTGTTTCTAAATGAGTCCGAGCCCCCTGGCCTAGACTACCTTTCCTGGTAACCCCAATCCTGCCAATAAGTCTCTGATTATTTTCCATGTAAGAGAGATACATCCTGGTGCCGGTCCTGAAATCGTCCTTCACAACTCTGGAACTGTGGCCTCTTGCCCTGTTTTCTTGACATATCTAACAGTTCAATGATGCATCTGAATGTTGCACAATGTAGCACTAGACAGCAATCT